>JAIOJX010000005.1:33572859-34172859 GCA_022376925.1 Tragulus kanchil
TCTGGGCGAATGCACTACAGAGCTCCAGCTTGGTAGTTGGACACAGCATCGAGCCGGTCCATGACATGTAGGACGTCTCATATAGTTCTGCTTGCTTTTGAAATCCTGGCACTCCCATGAGATGAGCCAAAGAAGTCAGCTGATGGATACACCAGAGTATGGACTAGAGACAGGTCAACTCTTCCAGGGCCATCTTAGACCAGCTGACTCCTTAGCTGATGGTAGACAAATGAGAAATCCTAGTGAAGATCTATCAAGCCAACTTAGACAACAGAACCATCCAAGTGCCCAATAAACTCAGGAGCTAAACAATTCATATTCAGAGGAAGCAACTGAGTTTGGGGTGTGTTGTCCCACAGCAGCTGCTAGATGACATGAATAGGCACAGCACAGCTTAGTCCAGGTGCCCTAACGGAGCAGCAAAAAGGACCCTAACCTTCCCAGATGCATAAACTCTCCAGACGGTCCTTTATGTGCTGATAAATAGTCAGTTGTCCTCTTGCTTACTGGGGGAAAATAAAAGGAACTTACACAGACTTTCATCTCTTTCACATTTGCTCATGCTCTCCTACAACTTTTCTAGTTTCTTCCTTTCAGCCTAAAAAACTATTCAAGGCTCTCTTTCAGCCTAAATAGAACTCTGCCTGCAATCCTCTCTCAATGTATCCCACTTCCCAACTAAAACCATAACTTTTTTCTCCATCCATACCCATTCTCCTCCCTCAACTTCCTTTTGTCTTTCAGGTCATTATAATCTAGCTCCTACTGCCACCGCTCTGCTGAAACTGCTTTGAATAGGGCTGCAAATGACTATCTGTCAAATCCAAAGATAATTCTCCTTTCAAATCTTTTCTTAATATAAAATTTTACTTAAGTATGGCATATAAATGTATGTATATACAAGTGTGTGTGTATGCATATATATATATATATGTATAAAATATGCATGCATATATATATATATGTATATATATATATATATATATATATATACGTATATTTTATACATATATAAAATCCAATCTAGTCTTTCAGTCGCAGCTCTAATCCTTTTTTTTGGCCACTTCTATTGGTCTTTCATTTATTTATTTTTGTTCTTTTGACTTGTGTGGGCCTCCCATTGCAGTGGCCTCTCTCATCGCAGAACACTGGCTCTGGGCGAATGCACTACAGAGCTCCAGCTTGGTAGTTGGACACATCATCCAGCCGCTCCATGGCATGTAGGATCTTTCCAGGCCAGGGATCAAACCAGTGCCCCTTGCACTGCAAGGCAGTGTCCTTACCCACTGGACCACCAGGGAAGTCCAGCCCTAATTCTTTCAGTCATGTAAGATAACATACTCACAGACCCCAAATTCTTTGGAGGAGGTACTATTCTGTCTATTATACCATGTAGGCATTACCCTGATCTCAAGCATCACCAGAAAGACTTCTCCTGCCCCCTTCCTGCCACACCTACCAGCCATAGATAAACGCTATTCTTATTGCTCATCTCACAGATTGGATCTGCTTGATATAAGTTTTATGTAAGTAGAATGTATTTTTGTGTCTGGCTTCTTTTGGTCAACACTGTTTGTGAGAGTTATCCCTAATACTTACTTTTATTGTAATATCGTATTCCAATGCATGAATATCCTATAACTTATTTAACCAGGCTATGGCTGATGAGCATTTGAATCATTTCCAGTCCTTGGCTATTACAAAAGGTTGCTATTAAGAGCCAAACATGCCTTTTGGATCACACACAAAGGCATTTCTTTTGCATCAATCGTTGATACAGTTTCTCAACGTCTGTGCATTGCAAGTCTAGCAATCCACCTTTCTAGTACTTGACATTGTTTATGCTTTCACTGCCCATTATTTTGATCATTCCAGTATTTGACACTTAAGATTTCTAGAAAAATTCTCCTCTTTTGGCTTCTAGAACTTCACTCTCTCCTAAGACTCTTCAGTTAACCTCTGAATACCCCTTCTCACTTTGCATTCCTGGATCCTTCTCTCTTGCTTATCACCACCAACCTTCAATATTTTCCCCTTTATTTCAGCCACCTCCCTTAATCATTTTTCAATGTTATTGTCCAATTTCCAATTGGAGTAATACCAAGGTCCTTCACAATTTAAAAAAAAAAAAATTCTTGTTCCAATCCATCTGCAGCAAAAGATGCTCCTCATCAACACTCTATGTCTGCTCTTTTTTGTTTTGTTTTGGTTTTGGGTTTTTTTTTTGGCCACTTCTATTGGTCTTTCATTTATTTATCATCCATCTTTGTTCTTTGCCCTCTGTGGGCCTCCCATTGAAGTGGCCTCTCTCGCTGTAGAGCACCAGCTCTGGGTGCATGTGCTCCAGAGCACTGGTTCGGTAGTTGGACACATCAGTCCAGCCATTCCATAGCATGTGGGATCTTCCCAGGCCAGGATCGAACCAGCACCCCTTGCACTGCAAGGCAGTGTCTTTACCCACTGGACCACCAAGGAAGCCCTCAACATCTGCTCTTTATGCTGTACACATACTGAAATATAGTTACAAGTTTCCTTGAAGCTAAAAGAAGCATTTAACTGAGTCATAGACTGCAGAATATGAGCAAAAGTGATGACTGACATGTTCAAGCCTAATTCCCCCTTCCCCATGCTCCATCCTCTATTTTCTTTCTCCTGGTAGAAAATCTTAGATGTTTTATGTTGAAATTGGTGGCACCAGAAGATGGAAGGGGACTGATTCACAGATTGGAGTCAGTGCTTGAAGGAGAACCACCTGAACCACACCGGATATGATTTGAGTGGGAAAGATACTTTCATAGTGTTGAGTCACTGAGATTTGAGGACTGTTTGTTATAGTGGTAAACCTAATGATAAATACAGAAATTGGTAGCTTGAAGTGGGATGCTCCAAAAACAAGTATCTCCAATATATAACATATAAGGCAAAGAAACAGATATAGCAGACTACTGATCTATATTGTACAGTAATAAACTATTTGGCAAAACTGACCTATGAAATAATAGAGGAAGGGGACGACTTGTCTATGGAGCCAACCCTATGTGAGGTAATTGTGTATTGGCTGCTGTTCGCTGTCTTCTGCAAGGTATTTCAAGAAAGAGATCAGTTCATGAGATATATGGCTGGTTGATAAGAAGCAGGTGGCTCAGAATATGCATGCAGTGCAGAAGACTTGGTTTCGATCCCTGGGTTGGGAAAATCCCCTGGAGGAGGGCATGACAACCCATTCCAGTATTCCTGCCTGGAGAATCCCATAGCTCATCCATGGGTCATAAAGAGGGACATGACTGAGTGACTTTCAGTGAAACAAAATAGAGAAAAAAAAAAAATTTTCAAAAAAAACATTTATTTATCATCCATCTTTGTTCTTTGCCCTCTGTGGGCCTCCCATTGAAGTGGCCTCTCTCGCTGTAGAGCACCAGCTCTGGGTGCATGTGCTCCAGAGCACTGGTTCGGTAGTTGGACACATCAGTCCAGCCATTCCATAGCATGTGGGATCTTCCCAGGCCAGGATCGAACCAGCACCCCTTGCACTGCAAGGCAGTGTCTTTACCCACTGGACCACCAAGGAAGCCCTCAACATCTGCTCTTTATGCTGTACACATACTGAAATATAGTTACAAGTTTCCTTGAAGCTAAAAGAAGCATTTAACTGAGTCATAGACTGCAGAATATGAGCAAAAGTGATGACTGACATGTTCAAGCCTAATTCCCCCTTCCCCATGCTCCATCCTCTATTTTCTTTCTCCTGGTAGAAAATCTTAGATGTTTTATGTTGAAATTGGTGGCACCAGAAGATGGAAGGGGACTGATTCACAGATTGGAGTCAGTGCTTGAAGGAGAACCACCTGAACCACACCGGATATGATTTGAGTGGGAAAGATACTTTCATAGTGTTGAGTCACTGAGATTTGAGGACTGTTTGTTATAGTGGTAAACCTAATGATAAATACAGAAATTGGTAGCTTGAAGTGGGATGCTCCAAAAACAAGTATCTCCAATATATAACATATAAGGCAAAGAAACAGATATAGCAGACTACTGATCTATATTGTACAGTAATAAACTATTTGGCAAAACTGACCTATGAAATAATAGAGGAAGGGGACTACTTGTCTATGGAGCCAACCCTATGTGAGGTAATTGTGTATTGGCTGCTGTTCGCTGTCTTCTGCAAGGTATTTCAAGAAAGAGATCAGTTCATGAGATATATGGCTGGTTGATAAGAAGCAGGTGGCTCAGAATATGCATGCAGTGCAGAAGACTTGGTTTCGATCCCTGGGTTGGGAAAATCCCCTGGAGGAGGGCATGACAACCCATTCCAGTATTCCTGCCTGGAGAATCCCATAGCTCATCCATGGGTCATAAAGAGTGGGACATGACTGAGTGACTTTCAGTGAAACAAAATAGAGAACAAAATTCAATATTTTAAAGCTTAAGAAAAACTGACTTTTTCTAGAACCCAAAAAGTACAAAAGTAAGATTGATAAGATTTTGACAAAGAAAGGCCCCTTGATATGCAGCCTTGGGCAAAGGACTGGCTTCCCACCTAAGGCCATACCTTCAAGCTAAACAGCACCAAATTGAGAGAACAAGATGTATAGAAGTGAGGCGAATAAATGTATTTGGGAATGATGTCCAGGAAATAAATGTGGGTATGATTTCTGGAATCATGGAACCGACTGGGAACAAACAGATCAGAAGTCTGTTGAGTTTTTAAGATACTACATTCTCAAAGAAACTGCTAATTTAGACTTTAAAAGTATCTTTCTGCTCAAGATTTAACATGATCCCTTCACTGCCCTCTCTCAACAAAGTGTGCAAAGCCCCAGGGAGGGAAGACCCTACACCACTCACCTGCTTCAGATATGAATACGGAAGACAATAATCAAGGTCAGGCGCACCCAGAGCACAGGATTATGGAGGAAAATGGAAAGAATTTTTTCCAGAGCTCTCACTGACTATCTTCTCCTTTGTGGGGAAAAGCTTTCAGGATTCCCAGAGCTGTCACAGACCCAGGACGACGGTCAGCACCTCTCCCTTTCCTAAATGGTCGTTTGTTGTAGTCACACTGATGCACCTCCCAGATCCCACCACAGAACTAAAGGGCTAAATTCCCCAATTGTTGGGAGTTCTGAATGCAACACTCAGACTGCACATTTCAATAACTGTCTCAGCTGTAGCGAAGAGTTGCCTCATACTTTGTGCAAGGGTGTGGGATATCCAAATCCAATCACTGATCAACCGAGGGTATAAGGGTCCAGTTTCCTCATCCTACCCTAGGACACTTCTGCAGGGCCCTCCTAGCTTCATCCTGGGACTGGCTGAGGTCTAAGCTTTCTTCCTTTCCCTTCTGCATGTGGGCTCCAAGAGCACTCCCTGAGTAAGGTGCTAATGGCAATCCTTCTCTTAAGATCGCTTCTTGGAGAGCTAGTCTGTGACATAGCTCATCCATGGGTCATAAGAGGCCATACTATGATTCAGTAAAAAAAGAAACAATTATAAATAAAAAAAGCTTAAGAAAAACTGACTTTTTCTAGAACCCAAAAAGTACAAAAGTAAGATTGATAAGATTTTGACAAAGAAAGGCCCCTTGATATGCAGCCTTGGGCAAAGGACTGGCTTCCCACCTAAGGCCATACCTTCAAGCTAAACAGCACCAAATTGAGAGAACAAGATGTATAGAAGTGAGGCGAATAAATGTATTTGGGAATGATGTCCAGGAAATAAATGTGGGTATGATTTCTGGAATCATGGAACCGACTGGGAACAAACAGATCAGAAGTCTGTTGAGTTTTTAAGATACTACATTCTCAAAGAAACTGCTAATTTAGACTTTAAAAGTATCTTTCTGCTCAAGATTTAACATGATCCCTTCACTGCCCTCTCTCAACAAAGTGTGCAAAGCCCCAGGGAGGGAAGACCCTACACCACTCACCTGCTTCAGATATGAATACGGAAGACAATAATCAAGGTCAGGCGCACCCAGAGCACAGGATTATGGAGGAAAATGGAAAGAATTTTTTCCAGAGCTCTCACTGACTATCTTCTCCTTTGTGGGGAAAAGCTTTCAGGATTCCCAGAGCTGTCACAGACCCAGGACGACGGTCAGCACCTCTCCCTTTCCTAAATGGTCGTTTGTTGTAGTCACACTGATGCACCTCCCAGATCCCACCACAGAACTAAAGGGCTAAATTCCCCAATTGTTGGGAGTTCTGAATGCAACACTCAGACTGCACATTTCAATAACTGTCTCAGCTGTAGCGAAGAGTTGCCTCATACTTTGTGCAAGGGTGTGGGATATCCAAATCCAATCACTGATCAACCGAGGGTATAAGGGTCCAGTTTCCTCATCCTACCCTAGGACACTTCTGCAGGGCCCTCCTAGCTTCATCCTGGGACTGGCTGAGGTCTAAGCTTTCTTCCTTTCCCTTCTGCATGTGGGCTCCAAGAGCACTCCCTGAGTAAGGTGCTAATGGCAATCCTTCTCTTAAGAGTCTGCTTCTTGGAGAGCTAGTCTGTGACAGACCCTGTATTCTAATAAACCTGTCCCTCCTGCTCCATTTTATAATAAATGAAGATGGTGTTTGGATAATCTGCCTTTAGGGTTATTAGATCATCATATCATAACCTGATACCTAGAGGCTAGATGTGAAGATAGATGCAGAGGCTGATGGGATTTTGACCAGAGGAAGTAAATGGATTCCTGATGACCAGGAGGGCAGGATGTGGCTGAGAATGTCTGTATTCAGCCACATTTACGCTTTCATGGAGAGGGCAGTCAAGGTTCCCTAAGGAATCTGACCAATTCTAAATCCTCTTGAGAGATAGGTTTGCTGTTACCCCAATATTTACTTAAAAAATGAACACTTCTCTTGTGGCACCACCTATCAGCACTTCCTTAATCAATAAATTCAATAAGTCAATAATTTAGCTGTTGCTTGTCTGCATGTCTTCACTGTTGCTCTTGCAGAGAGGTAAGGATTAGAGGTACTGGTGTCCACTAAGGAAATAGTCACAGATGAGGAAAAGGAAGTTCGGGCCTTTCCATTTCAAAGAGTGCATTTGACTGTGAAAGTGATGCTCCCTCCCCACAAAACAGAGAAACAGAAAACGAGCCCCTTACATCCATGTGACTATAACAACCACCGAAGCCCAAATCTGAACAGAGAGAAATCAGTCCATTAAGAATCTCCATCTTCAGGTCAGATGACATTTCCTCTAGGACGAATTCACAGTTAAAAAAAAAAAATTAACCACTCCTTAGAGGTCGCTGCTTCCCACTTCCCCCTCTAGCATCCATTTATTCTTATCATCCTCCTCATCCCCTCGTATTTATTAAATGGCCACATTTGCATGGCACCGTACCTGCGATTTTCCATTTCTCTCCAAGGATGATTTCCTGGTTTAGAAGTTTTAATGGCTGCTCCTTTGAAAATGTCTTAAGAGGGTTTTGACTGTAATTCCTTTTCTCCTAGCTCTCATTTAATAGGTACCAATGCCTATCTTTTGCCTGGGGTATTGGGCTAGGGAGAGGAAGATTCATTAACCATGGTGAGTTATGGATTTCAATGCCCTGGCTACTTCATTTCTCATATCCAAGTAGATCATTTCCTTCCTAGTCCTCCTGAGCTCAAGGATGCCTATATTGTAAGTAGCCTTAATCTGGTTCATTAGGACTATTTTTTAAACTTTACAAGAATGATACCACTAGCATTACCATATTATGTCTGGTGCTAAGCATGGCATTATAATCTTACATTCATACGAACTGGCAGCATTAGTAGTGATTTAGTTGTGGTTGTAAGAGTAGGGAAACCATACAAATTTAAAGCTTGGAGATAACTGAAATGAATCTCTTTTTCAGATATATATCCAAGGAGGAAAAGTGCCTTGCACAAGTTTACACACAAGTGACTAATGCCTGAAAAACTCAAATCTTACAAATCCAGACTCACAGTCCTTTATGCTCCTGCATTTTGCCCTTTTGAGTATTAAAGCTGAGTGGTTCTGACAGCCAGAAAGGTTCCAAGGTATTCTGGAGTCCAAAACAGATAGCAGTACCACCCATGGCTGTTACACAGCACTCTACAAAAGAGAGCACGTGTGGCTAGTCCACCCTGGGTCCACTTCATTGGACAATTCTTCCTCTTTATGTTTCAGTAAATACTCTGACTTGGATTTATACCTTCCAATATTAACACAAGATTTCTCCTATGAGACCAGTCATATGGACCAGGGTCTCAACAACCCCCACGGTATTCTCAAGCTTTCAGTACCAAATAAACTATTTCTAAAGAAGGAGGGCTCTACCTACATCTGTGAAAAATAGTAACTGCTTTGATGCCAAGATGTCTGCTTAGATCTGGCCATGATGGTAACTATGAAATGTGTGCAGTTCAATTTTTTTTCAATCTCTTCTTGGGAGCACTGGTTACGAACCAGAATGATACTGTTCCCTCCTCCTAAAGGATATTTGGCAACACCTAGAGGCATTTTCTGTTGTCCCAGTTGAGGGGTGTTATTGGTATCTAATATGTAAAGGCGAGTACGCTACTAAGTGTCCAACAATGCACAAAAAGCTCCTCCAATAAAAAGCTATCTGGTCTAAATGTACACACGTTCAGACTGAAGACCCTACCTTAGAGGGTCTTACCCTGAATGACCCACCATTCTTTGGAAAATAACCTCTTTCTAGATCTCCTCTAATAGTAGAGGGCTTAAGAAGTACACAGAGGAAAAGAGATTCAGAAGAGAAGTGAGGTTTCTTGGCTTCTTAAGTTTCTAATCATACGGTCTTCTACAAAATAGGAGGAATAAATGTTTTCTTACTTCATTGGTGTAAGAATAATAAAGTAAAACAGTGTCTATTAAAGTGCTTCATAAACTCTAAGGTGATACATGAATACTTGGCATTGTCGTGGAAAGTTGTAATTAACAAAGGGATGAATTTCTAACTGTGGGATATCACATACCATGACAACAGTTGCTTCTGCTTTAGCTGCTTGTCCACTATCCCTCTAATTCCACAACAGAAGTGGAAATTCTTCACCAATGCTCAACACCAGTTCTGTCTTCGCTGTTTTTAAATCCTCTGTGTACATGAAAAAGTGTTCTCAGTGCTAATCAGACAGTAGACACTTTATCAATATAGAAGTTAAACCACACAGTTCCAGACATAGCTAGAAGGCCAAAGACTTTTCCACCTCCTCTAACTCATACAAATTCACAGACTTCATTGTTTCTTTCCCTGTCATCACAACAGAAATTGTTCAATCAGCCCAATAGAATTCTTTTCCTGGGGTCAATTTCATTTATTACTCAACTAGACACCAGACCTAGGGGCTGAAGATGTCAACAGTAACAAAGGCTAACATTGTGGGCTTGTATCAGTCACTATGGGGGTAACATTCCCAGAAACCTGTGACATACATGTTGATTTCCATTCAAAAAATGAGGCAACTGTGATTCAGTGTATTTACGTGATTTATCTACGACACTCAGCTAATAAATAAGTACTGGATCTGAGATTCAAACTCATGTCTATATCTGTTCTGCTTCCAGAGAGCTTCCTCTACTTCTGGGTGTGTGGTGGAAACACATATCAAAATAGCTGCATCCCCAGCACCATCACAGGTCAGCAAACACTTGGACTGTGGAGAGAAGTGACAATGATATCCAACAGCCAGGTGGGCGCTGGCCTCTCTTGGGTCACCTCCAGCCAGCACATACTGATGATGTGAATGAATAACAGAAATACCTGAAGTCTTCCTCTTTTTTCAACTATTTAAACTTTGTTTATAAAATAAGAATGGGTTCAGTAGGCATCCAAGGGTTTTTTTTTTATAGTGTGAGTTGTCCCAGATAGTGAGGTGATGAGGACTAAACTGGTGACTCTGAGGACTGGTCTTTCAATTCCAAATGAATGAAGCCTGATTCAAGTAAGTCTTTGTTATTTCCTACCCACCGAACTCAATTCAATTACATTCAGTCACCATGTACTAGGCAACAACCGAGTGTCTTGTTTCTGCAGGAGCAAACAGTTGGGAGACACAATGACCACTCCCAGGCAGGTCCCTGTACTTCGGGGGTGGGACTGGGGAGATAAAGAGCTAATGAGCATATATAATAAAACCCAGCTGATACCCACCTACTAAACTTCACAGGATCTCGCTTATTTTAAGACTTACTTTTTATTAGTGCATACTCTCCTTCTCTGACAGACCCACATCATCAGTGAATGTGGAGGTGCTTCAGAGTACACTTCCCATCCTCAAAGCACCACTAGTTTAATGGGTACCAGCAAACATAATAGAGGGGAAGAAACTGTAGCTGCCAGGTGTAATCAGGGAATTTCAAGGAGGAAATGAAGTTGATTTCGGATAGAACCTGAATTATGAAGAACATTTATATTTTAGGAAAATATTTGGGGGGCAGAATCTGCTGAGGTTCTAACCAGGTACTAATAATCAGCTACTATATTGCTGTGGGCTACAGGTATTTATAAAGACATCCTTGTGTGCCCTCTCTGAGATAATAATCTAAAAATAGTAAGGCATACTTTACTACTGACATAGCTTCCATCAAAAGTGGCGGGAAACAATTAAAACTGAAAAAGCAATCTCACATCCCTTTGATGTGCAAAAATACCTCCCTCTAGTAAAAGTAGATGTATTCTATCACACTGAGGTGAGACTGTTATCCCTAAAGCATCCAAAAGCATGCCTTAAGAGAAAGACTTAATCCTGTTGACAACAGAAGCTCCTGCAAAGGAGAGGGGGATGCTTTGCGTGCTTTCCCTCATTTTACACGCACGGCAACATTCTCTTCTCTATCTTTAATCTAAATCTTCAATAAAATTAGTTCTCTAAGTGCTGTAAAAGTTCCAAAAAGCAGACTGAAAATAGGAAGTGAAAGTACACCAAGAAACATATGGACATTTCCCCCAAATATAAGACTTCAAATGTAATTACATATAAAAGATACTATTTGCAGGTTGGTTTAGATAGCAAGTTAGTAAAATGGGGCAGCCTTGGCATACTTTAAGACCATGGGTTCTCATTTTTATCTAGCTATTAGTGAGACTCTGACTTCGTTTTTAGTGGTCTGCTTTCAAAGACTAGTAATGGAAAAAGAGACATATGGCTTACTGAGAGGCATTGCCATGCATATAATGTCACACAATGTCGCTTCAGTTAGGTGTCACATTCATGACCAATATCCAAGGTTATTTTCACATACATGTTAGTTAGCTTTGTGACAGTAAGAAACAACTCCAAACCTCAATGGTTCCGAAAAAAAAAAAAAAATTTATTTCTGGTGTTTCTTACAAGTATCTTCAGTGGCTCTAATTCATACCTTTTCTGCTTGAAGAGGTAGCTCTTATTTGAGATATGCCTTCTTGTGGCAGCAGGAAAAGCACAAGACATAGCAGAAACATGAGCTTCCCCTTGACACATCCACTTGGGTCTGGTATTCTGTCACTTCTCACGTTCCAATAGTCCAGCAAATTATTTGGCCAACTGACAACAAGGTAAGGAAGTCAACGCTGCCAACAAGAAGAGTTTATATGGCAATAAAGTGGGATGGTTTTTTATGTTTGACAGGGAAGGGGTTGAAAAGATGGAAATGCAATACAATCTATCTACCTATATATTTGGTGATTCATCAATTTTTTAAAATTCCAAAGCATGCTATTATTCATTTTTGTTATAGTTAACTAGAAAAATATTATATTACCTCTTAGATAAATAAGTTGTGTGTTTAAAGTATGATAGGAGAAATGAAAGAGAAGAAGTAGAAATTTTATATATATATTAAACCCTTGTGCTGTAGACCTACAGCATGGTTCAACAAAGTCACCTTCAAGAGGGTTGATAATTAGATTTTCTTGACGTCAGTCACCAGAAATAAGAGAAAAACTCCCCACAGAGAAGTCTAAGGCTTCCAAACTGGCTAATGTTCTAGTCACATGACTTTGAAAAGAAAGTCATTTCTATATAGGCGTTAAGTGCTTAATAAATGCTTGGGTTTGTACGAGCAAACACATACAGACCTCCGAATTTCCATATTTCATGGGCTTTTTCCTCTTATGGCTATTCACGGACAATTTAGATTTGCAAGTTTTAACCATTTAACTTCCTGAGAAAGGAAATTGGAACAACAAAAGCAAATGTGTCCCCAACTCACGTATGGAAGTAGTTATTTCAGGTTAATTATTATCAAGAACTGTGCGAGCCTAAGTATGCGATTAAACATTAGCCTGTGAGATATTTAACAGTGGGGTTCTACAATAAAAACAGAATATTGTTCTTTCTAGGTTTTTATATAAACGGTCCCAAACTACACATACGAATGAAGCTAATGTCTAAATAATTAAATGATAATGTCATTATTATTCAATGTAGGAATACACTTGAGAATCAAATTGAATCCATTTTTTTTCCCCTTGTGGCACAATAACAATTCATGTTCAACCTTACTTAATATATTCCTTAGTTAAAAGAAAAATCAGCCTGTACGCTCATTGGCTTTTAGGAAAGAGAATGAGGCCTATGTAACTGAGGGAACAGAGCAGTGAGGGGGAAAAAAAGTAATAGCCCTGGGCTAAATGTGAATTAGGCTAAGAACAGGACTTCTGTACCTTGGTCCTAAACTCCGTTCTCATTACCACCCCTTAGGCATCCGATGCCCTCCACTCCTGTTGCACCTCACTCCCTAAAACTGGTCTGCTCAGAAGAACATTATCAGTGAGCTACCCATCCCAGAAGTTACTTGTATTTTCACTCAGCCTCCATGGTGCATTGAAAAGCTCCATTTCCTTTAAGAGTCATAAAACACTCAGTGTTGGGTTTAACTCAAAGCACATTCCACGTATAAACTCGTGTGATGTTCATAACAACTCTGACATAAACACTCTTATTGTTCCTATTTTACAAATGAGGAAACTAAGTCACTGAGCAGATGGGTCACTCTCCCAAAGGTGAACCCAGGCATTCTGACCTGAGAGCCAGTATCCTTACTATCAGATCTACAGGGAAGGAAGAGTTTTAAACCCTCAGTGGTGCCTCCAGATCCTTCCATCATGGTTTCATCGAACTATTCCTAAATATCATCTTCCAACAGTAAAACCCACAGCAATAGCACAAAACAGACCTCCAATTTCCATATTTCATGGGCTTTTCCTCTTATGGCTATTCACGGACAATTTAGATTTGCAAGTTTTAACCATTTAACTTCCTGAGAAAGGAAATTGGAACAACAAAAGCAAATGTGTCCCCAACTCACGTATGGAAGTAGTTATTTCAGGTTAATTATTATCAAGAACTGTGCGAGCCTAAGTATGCGATTAAACATTAGCCTGTGAGATATTTAACAGTGGGGTTCTACAATAAAAACAGAATATTGTTCTTTCTAGGTTTTTATATAAACGGTCCCAAACTACACATACGAATGAAGCTAATGTCTAAATAATTAAATGATAATGTCATTATTATTCAATGTAGGAATACACTTGAGAATCAAATTGAATCCATTTTTTTTCCCCTTGTGGCACAATAACAATTCATGTTCAACCTTACTTAATATATTCCTTAGTTAAAAGAAAAATCAGCCTGTACGCTCATTGGCTTTTAGGAAAGAGAATGAGGCCTATGTAACTGAGGGAACAGAGCAGTGAGGGGGAAAAAAAGTAATAGCCCTGGGCTAAATGTGAATTAGGCTAAGAACAGGACTTCTGTACCTTGGTCCTAAACTCCGTTCTCATTACCACCCCTTAGGCATCCGATGCCCTCCACTCCTGTTGCACCTCACTCCCTAAAACTGGTCTGCTCAGAAGAACATTATCAGTGAGCTACCCATCCCAGAAGTTACTTGTATTTTCACTCAGCCTCCATGGTGCATTGAAAAGCTCCATTTCCTTTAAGAGTCATAAAACACTCAGTGTTGGGTTTAACTCAAAGCACATTCCCACGTATAAACTCGTGTGATGTTCATAACAACTCTGACATAAACACTCTTATTGTTCCTATTTTACAAATGAGGAAACTAAGTCACTGAGCAGATGGGTCACTCTCCCAAAGGTGAACCCAGGCATTCTGACCTGAGAGCCAGTATCCTTACTATCAGATCTACAGGGAAGGAAGAGTTTTAAACCCTCAGTGGTGCCTCCAGATCCTTCCATCATGGTTTCATCGAACTATTTCTAAATATCATCTTCCAACAGTAAAACCCACAGAAAGATATGATGGATTTCCCTAAAAGAATCCATGAACATCCACACCATCTGTCCAAGGACCCTTGAGTCCCTCTAATCTGTTATCCTACGGCTGACACTAGACAGATTGCTTGCCAGGTTCTCCAGTATTCTTCCATTCATTTTGTTTTATTTGCTTTGATACGAAATTTCCGTCCATGACTGTGAGATAAGGGAAATCATAAAAGGTCCTGGTACTACCCTTCTCTTTGATGCTTTTCTTATTTGCTGGTACAAAGACCAGTTATGGCAAGAAAACAATATAGATGTACAGGTTTAAGCCTCAGGATTTCAAAATAAAGTTTAGCTAAAATTTTTACTAAGAACTTGGAGAAAAAAAGTTTGGAATCTGCCTAAAAGTAAACGTAAGCTGGTTAATAAAACAGATATAAGATATGCTCAGTCGTGTCTGATTCTTTGCAACATCATGGACTTTTCCCACCAGGTTCCTCTGTCCATGGAAATGTCCAGGCAAGAGTAGAATGGGTAGCCATTCCCTTCTCCAGGGCTCTTCCTGACCCAGGGATCAAACTCAGGTCTCCTGCACTGCAGGCAGATTCTTTACTGTCTGAGCTACCTGGGACACCATCAGATACAAATATAAAATGCCAATCAAAAGACTGAAGTTTCTAGCATATTAAGAGTTAAGTTACTAAGACCATTCTTCAGTTTCCGCCTCCAAAGAAACAACAAAAATAGTATAATAAAAAAATAATATATTTTAGTCATCTTAAAACAAAAAGATGATACTGTAAAGCAACTATACTCCAATTTAAAAGAATAAAAAATTTTTAAAAATACACTTTTAAAAAAGGATGGACAAGTTTTGGAGAATTAGTAGGCCAAAATCTACATATGACTAATCTGGGTTTATGCATTTCTGTAAACAACAAGACCCTGTAAAAGCAAAAAGTAAAATAAAAAAAAAAGTTTTGGGGTAGGCCAAAATCTCAGTAAAACCTCTTACTCAAAATGTTAAATGAAGCCACTTTGGTCTTGAGGCATTTGCTAAATGAAAGACTCTAGCTTTCTAGTCTGTCTGGGAACATAAGATGCTCAAAAGTCAGGATCTGACCAAGGTGGAGAGACTAAATAAAAGATTCTCCCACTTACAGGCCTGCAACTTCACAAGAAGTTCACAGAAGTTCACAGAAGTAAAGCTATTTTACCTTCCCATCCCTTGGTAAAGTGGTCTTAGCTCTCTTTGGGAGAGAGCAGTCATATCTGTGAGTAGTGACATGCCTAGAGTGAAACACAGGAGTTACAATACAGAACCTCACATATCTCCTTTCATTAAAAAAAAGTAAAACCTGATGCTATGAAATTAATTTATTAGGCACCTGACAGAAGATAATGGAAATTCTCCTCTGAAGATTAAAACTCTTAATCTCAATTGCAAAAGAATTATCATGAATAATATTATTATAAGATAAATGAGATACACAGAATAAAAATAACAAAGAAAAACAATAAGGCAGAATGAGCAAAAAATAGCAGTAATGAGAAAAACAGAGCCATGCTCATCAAAACATGGAATACTGGAATTATTGAAATGAGATATTGGGATTATTAGATATAGATTATAAATCATTGTGTTCCTATGTTTAAAGAAATAAAAAATAGGCTTACTAATAGCTATTTTTTAAAAAATATATCATACTGTAAAGCAACTATACTCCAATTTAAAAGAATAAAAATTTTTAAAATACACTTTAAAAAAGGATGGACAAGTTTTGGAGAATTAGTAGGCCAAAATCTACATATGACTAATCTGGGTTTATGCATTTCTGTAAACAACAAGACCCTGTAAAAGCAAAAAGTAAAATAAAAAAAGTTTTGGGGTAGGCCAAAATCTCAGTAAAACCTCTTACTCAAAATGTTAAATGAAGCCACTTTGGTCTTGAGGCATTTGCTAAATGAAAGACTCTAGCTTTCTAGTCTGTCTGGGAACATAAGATGCTCAAAAGTCAGGATCTGACCAAGGTGGAGAGACTAAATAAAAGATTCTCCCACTTACAGGCCTGCAACTTCACAAGAAGTTCACAGAAGTTCACAGAAGTAAAGCTATTTTACCTTCCCATCCCTTGGTAAAGTGGTCTTAGCTCTCTTTGGGAGAGAGCAGTCATATCTGTGAGTAGTGACATGCCTAGAGTGAAACACAGGAGTTACAATACAGAACCTCACATATCTCCTTTCATTAAAAAAAAGTAAAACCTGATGCTATGAAATTAATTTATTAGGCACCTGACAGAAGATAATGGAAATTCTCCTCTGAAGATTAAAACTCTTAATCTCAATTGCAAAAGAATTATCATGAATAATATTATTATAAGATAAATGAGATACACAGAATAAAAATAACAAAGAAAAACAATAAGGCAGAATGAGCAAAAAATAGCAGTAATGAGAAAAACAGAGCCATGCTCATCAAAACATGGAATACTGGAATTATTGAAATGAGATATTGGGATTATTAGATATAGATTATAAATCATTGTGTTCCTATGTTTAAAGAAATAAAAAATAGGCTTACTAATAGCTATTTTTTAAAAAATATATCATATGTAAAAAAAATGAAAATAAAAGAACTAAAATTTAAAATTCAAAAGTGAGTTTAGACACACCTGAAGAAAGAATCGGGTAACTGGAAGATAAAGCAAAATTCAGTATGTAGGAGACAGAACTGAAAAAGAAGCTAGGAAACATGGAATGAAACCATCTGACATACATGTAATTGGCATCAAGAATGGACATAAGAGACATGTGGCAGAGGCAATATCTGAAGAGACAATGGAGCGAATTCCAGACATAACAATAGAGGCCAATCCATGGATTCAGGAAGCATGGGGGATCTGCAGCAGGATAAATAAATCAAACCTATACCTACACATATCTTAACACTGCAAAACACAAAAAAATAAAGTCTAAATATTAAAGTCATTGAATAACAGCTCCCCCAAAAAGATTGCTTTAAAAGGGATGACAGACTGACAACTGTCTTTAAAATGATAAATAGTTACAGAAGTCAGTGAAAGCACAGTCTCAGTGTACTTAAATAACTGTCAACCTCGAATCCTATACTACCAAAAATGTTTTTTAAGAATGAGAAAAAATGAAAGACATTCTCAGACACCTCTATCCCCTCCAAACAACAGACTATCAACTGCAACCCATGGTAAAGGAGATTATAAAGGACAGAAGAAAATAGAGAAAGAAGTAATCTTGAGACGCTGTAATAACAAAACAAAGAGCAAAAATGGAGGAATATAAGGGGCTAGTATGAAATAAATACTCAATGAAACAATAATAATGTCTTAAGAGTTTTAAAATGCCAACCCAGAAGCAAAATTCATGACAATACTAACCTAAGAACAAAAATAAATAGTAAAATTAAATGTTTTAGGAATCTTGCATTGTCAGGAAAAAAGGTGAGGGCAATGATTAACTTTTGACTTAGACAAGTTAAAAAAGTAGACCATGGGGCTTCCCTGGTGGTCCAGTGGGTAAAGAGTTCGCCTTGCAGTGCAAGGGGCACTGATCGCTGGCCAGGGAAGATCCCGCCTGTCTCGGAGAGGCTGGACTGGTGTGTCCAATTACGAGCCAGCACTCTGGAGCATGTGAGCCCAGAGCTGGTGCTCTGCAATGAGAGAGGCCACTGCAATGGGAGGCCCACGGGCCAAAGAATAAAGATGGATGAAAAATACATAAATAAAAAAATCAATAGAAAAGGGGCTAAATTAAAAAAAAAAGGTAGATCATAAAATTTCCAGAATGAGCTATAAAAGAACTATAACCTAAGAACCACTAGAAAGAAAAAGTGGAATTAACACCATTAATTCCACCAAAGGATAAAAAAATATATAGAGAATAGACAGAAGAGCTTACATGAATAAATTGTATATACAACCCAAATATATTAAAATTATCAGTAATTACATTAAAGGAAACGCTCTATAGACAAAAAAGGGTTTAATTTGAATATATATGCACATATGTATGGGCTTCCCAGGTGTCGTTACTGGTAAACAACTCCTCTGCCAATCAGGGAGACATAAGAGGTGCGGGTTCCATCCCAGGGTTGCAAAAACCCTCTGGAGGAGGGCACGGCAATCCACTCTAGTATTCTTGCCTGGAGAACCCCATGGACAGAGGAGCCCAGCAGGTTACAGTCCATAAGGTTCACAAGAAGTCAGACATGACTGAAGAGACTTAGCACATGCACATATTATATACATATATATATATTTGCACATCTAATATTTCTATATACAAAAAGTTTGGTAAGTAAACCATGCAACTAATACCCCAAAGAAATCTGTTGTAACTATGTTGGCATCAAGCTAAATATACTTTGCATTATGACAGGGAGTAAATCAGTCATACCATAATATAAAAAATGTTCAGTTCATTACAACTATGTAAGAATTTTTAATTGTTTACATATAGGAATATAAGATATATATTATAACTACAAGTTGAAATAGGAAAATTCAAAGTCAATTGTGAATGAGTGATTGAAAAAATTCTGATTCACATTATCTCTTAAAAACCTTACATATGGACCAGTCTGCTTTCCAATCTAATCTTGTGGCTACAATCCATCTCTTTTGGTTTCCTAAGGGTTTTCTTAACCACCTCCGCTGTTAATAAAGAACTCTGGAATCGGGAAAAAAAAAAAAAAAAAAACCTTACATATGCCAATGGAACTGCAACAGACAATCTAATATTCAATTACATATTATTCTATAATTGTTGTAATGTGTCACAACTTGAAACAAACACAACCAGTAGCCTAGTTGTTTAAAGCAGAAAGGAGCTTGGAAATGAATTAGGATAATGACCTAGAAGGTACTCAGGAGGAAGCCTTCAGTGAACAGAGAAGGGTCTACCTAAGCACAGTCCCTACAGTTCATAGACGACTCAAACCACAGCTGTAGCCCAGGGCAAACCTGTTTGCTATCCGCCGTTTAAAATGAAAGAAAACTACTCAGTGGGGTATGGAATTTATACAGCAACCATGAACAAGATAACCTAAAAGGGTCAATTTTTGCTGAGCCTGATGGCACAGGACAACTCTGATTCATCGGCTTTGCACATATGTATGGGCTTCCCAGGTGTCGTTACTGGTAAACAACTCCTCTGCCAATCAGGGAGACATAAGAGGTGCGGGTTCCATCCCAGGGTTGCAAAAACCCTCTGGAGGAGGGCACGGCAATCCACTCTAGTATTCTTGCCTGGAGAACCCCATGGACAGAGGAGCCCAGCAGGTTACAGTCCATAAGGTTCACAAGAAGTCAGACATGACTGAAGAGACTTAGCACATGCACATATTATATACATATATATATATTTGCACATCTAATATTTCTATATACAAAAAGTTTGGTAAGTAAACCATGCAACTAATACCCCAAAGAAATCTGTTGTAACTATGTTGGCATCAAGCTAAATATACTTTGCATTATGACAGGGAGTAAATCAGTCATACCATAATATAAAAAATGTTCAGTTCATTACAACTATGTAAGAATTTTTAATTGTTTACATATAGGAATATAAGATATATATTATAACTACAAGTTGAAATAGGAAAATTCAAAGTCAATTGTGAATGAGTGATTGAAAAAATTCTGATTCACATTATCTCTTAAAAACCTTACATATGGACCAGTCTGCTTTCCAATCTAATCTTGTGGCTACAATCCATCTCTTTTGGTTTCCTAAGGGTTTTCTTAACCACCTCCGCTGTTAATAAAGAACTCTGGAATCGGGAAAAAAAAAAAAACCTTACATATGCCAATGGAACTGCAACAGACAATCTAATATTCAATTACATATTATTCTATAATTGTTGTAATGTGTCACAACTTGAAACAAACACAACCAGTAGCCTAGTTGTTTAAAGCAGAAAGGAGCTTGGAAATGAATTAGGATAATGACCTAGAAGGTACTCAGGAGGAAGCCTTCAGTGAACAGAGAAGGGTCTACCTAAGCACAGTCCCTACAGTTCATAGACGACTCAAACCACAGCTGTAGCCCAGGGCAAACCTGTTTGCTATCCGCCGTTTAAAATGAAAGAAAACTACTCAGTGGGGTATGGAATTTATACAGCAACCATGAACAAGATAACCTAAAAGGGTCAATTTTTGCTGAGCCTGATGGCACAGGACAACTCTGATTCATCGGCTTTATACATATCTCTGATGTTAGCACAGCCAACTTCATCAGAATGGCACTGTATTTCCAGACATTTTCTTCACTGCATCAGTGATGTCTTTTAAAATATACCAAGCTCTTGTGTCTCTTACTGTTGGACAATATATTTTAATCACTGTTGTTTTTGAGAAAGGCACAAGTAGCTCCCAAACTGACAAAATGTTTTCTTACCTAAGTGTCCTTGAAACGGTCCTGAAGGCCACATCTCAGTAAGAGTTTTCCATAGAGTGGAAGGAAACTATCCTTCTTTTCTTTTTTTTAAAGAGAACCAAAGCATAACCTGGAGACCACCCCCCTCCCAAGTAAGAGATAGAAAATGTCAGGGACTGTTGAGCACCCAGCAAATTTCTACAGTGGATCAGGGAGAAGTTATTTAGCACAGGTGTTTAATTATGATGCATTAGGGAAATGGGTAGTGTTCAATGGCCCTCAAACACAAACCTCCACCTGTGCAGAGGGCTAGCATTGGTTCATGGAGTGATCAGACCGAGGGAAGCAATCGTGCTCCGATCCTGCTCAAGGGCCTCTCTCTTCTTGGTTGGTGCAACCAGGTTCATTGCCAGGAAGCCGTGGGTTTTCCCCACATGAGCAAGTCCATCAATGCAAGTTTATAATCTGCATCTGGGTTATCTCTCCAGGAATTAGCCTCTTTGGAAAGCAAATTTGAAAAAAATAATAATTCCACATGCCTTGCAGAGAAAATCTCTCCAGGTGTCTTCCCAGAACTTTAACTTCTTTGGCAAACAAACACAACCAGTAGCCTAGTTGTTTAAAGCAGAAAGGAGCTTGGAAATGAATTAGGATAATGACCTAGAAGGTACTCAGGAGGAAGCCTTCAGTGAACAGAGAAGGGTCTACCTAAGCACAGTCCCTACAGTTCATAGACGACTCAAACCACAGCTGTAGCCCAGGGCAAACCTGTTTGCTATCCGCCGTTTAAAATGAAAGAAAACTACTCAGTGGGGTATGGAATTTATACAGCAACCATGAACAAGATAACCTAAAAGGGTCAATTTTTGCTGAGCCTGATGGCACAGGACAACTCTGATTCATCGGCTTTATACATATCTCTGATGTTAGCACAGCCAACTTCATCAGAATGGCACTGTATTTCCAGACATTTTCTTCACTGCATCAGTGATGTCTTTTAAAATATACCAAGCTCTTGTGTCTCTTACTGTTGGACAATATATTTTAATCACTGTTGTTTTTGAGAAAGGCACAAGTAGCTCCCAAACTGACAAAATGTTTTCTTACCTAAGTGTCCTTGAAACGGTCCTGAAGGCCACATCTCAGTAAGAGTTTTCCATAGAGTGGAAGGAAACTATCCTTCTTTTCTTTTTTTTAAAGAGAACCAAAGCATAACCTGGAGACCACCCCCCTCCCAAGTAAGAGATAGAAAATGTCAGGGACTGTTGAGCACCCAGCAAATTTCTACAGTGGATCAGGGAGAAGTTATTTAGCACAGGTGTTTAATTATGATGCATTAGGGAAATGGGTAGTGTTCAATGGCCCTCAAACACAAACCTCCACCTGTGCAGAGGGCTAGCATTGGTTCATGGAGTGATCAGACCGAGGGAAGCAATCGTGCTCCGATCCTGCTCAAGGGCCTCTCTCTTCTTGGTTGGTGCAACCAGGTTCATTGCCAGGAAGCCGTGGGTTTTCCCCACATGAGCAAGTCCATCAATGCAAGTTTATAATCTGCATCTGGGTTATCTCTCCAGGAATTAGCCTCTTTGGAAAGCAAATTTGAAAAAAATAATAATAATTCCACATGCCTTGCAGAGAAAAATCTCTCCAGGTGTCTTCCCAGAACTTTAACTTTAGGACAAGCACAGGAAACCAGTGCCTTGGCCAAATGACCAGGCAAGGGCATTGTGATTCACTCTCAAAATATAGCCAGTTCTCTTCAGCTGGTTTGGGTACCATTCCAGAGTTAGGACTGCTATGAGGCACTTTTATTGAGCTCGCCCGCCAGTTCTTTGTATGCATTATCTTCATGAAATCCTAGCAGGTAGGTACTATCATGATCACTGTTTTATTATTTTATTTTATTTTTAGGTTTCTCACTGCCTCTTTGTTCAGGTTTTTATTTAACATTAACTGTCCAAAATGATTTGGCAATTATGGAATAAACAAATTCAAGTTTATGCAGCAGCCTTCTTTTCCTCTGTGGTGGGTTTCTTTTCTTTGGGCTTCTTTTCAGCTGCTGGTTTCTTGGTCCCTACAATGTTTGTTTGTTTGTTTGTTTTTAAAATATGGAACGCTTCACGAATTTGCGTGTCATCCTTGTGCAGGGGCCATGCTAATCTTCTCTGTATCGTTCCAATTTTAGTACATGTGCTGCCGAAGCGAGCACCCTACAGTGTTTTTTGGTTTTTGGGTTTTTTTCCCCACCACAGGCTTCTTCAGCTTCTTATTGCCAACAGCCTTCTTTTCCTTTTTTTTTTTTTTAATTTTTATTTTTATTGTTTTTTATTCTTTATTTTAAGGGTTTTACAGAGTTTTGTAGTTCACAGACATGTATGTTCCCAGATCAGTCATATGCATATCCATGGTCCCCACCCCCCCAGTTCCCCCCATCCCACCCCTCTGGACCATCGCCCCAACCCATTTTAAGCACTCCTATTCCCTTAGCACAATGACAATAGCTATCTTTTCCACACATAACAATATAGGTTTCCATGTTACTCCCTCCATGCCTCCCCCTCCCTATTTCTTCCCCACAGTGTCCCTATGTCTATGCTCTGTTTGTTTTTCCATGAGTTCACTGCGTGTGTTATCAAGACTGTCCTACTAGATTCCATATATGTGCGTTCGTATACTGTATTTGTCTTTCTCTTTTTGACTTACTTCACTTTTTATGATAGATTCTAGAGCCAGTCACTTCATTAGGACTGAGTCTTCTGCATTTCTTTTAACAGCTCAGTAGTATTCCATTGTATATATGTACCAGAGCTTCTGGATCCATTCATTTGTCGATGGACACCTAGGTTGCTTCCATGTTCTGGCTATTGTATAGAGAGCTGCAATGAACATTGGGGTACAGGTGCTTCTTTCAGTTTTGATTTCATCAGGATATAAGCCTAACAGTGGGATTGCTGGGTCATAGGGTGCTTCTATTTTTAGTTTTTTAAGGAATCTCCAGACTATGCCAACAGCCTTCTTTTCTTTGTTTCCAACCACAGGCTTCTCACTTGGAACACCCTTCTCATCTGATTTGGTTTCTAGTGCTGCGGCTGCCCTATTCATCCCAGATTTTGTGGTTCTTGGCCTGTCTAAGAATGGTGTCCCAGCACATGGTTTTTGCATGTGGGTAAGCTTCACCATGATTCTCAGGTTTTTCAGTGGTTTCTTCTTCAGGGCTCTGCGATGAATCTTCTTGCATGGTGCTTAGAGCGCTCTTTGGATTTCTGGGCTTTTCAAGATTCTTCTAAGGTTTGTATTGAGCACCCTGCACATGGGAAGGTGATAGTTACTCCCGAGGGAGGCTGCTTTACACCAAGTGCCATACAGCTCATCTAACTTTCAGAAAGCACTTTCAGACCAAGTGCAGAAACATCCCACATGATCACCAGGGGCAAGTTTCAGAATGTTCACTTTGCTTACATTAAGCAGAGTAATTCCAGGGATGTTTCTGAAGGCCATGATGATACCACTGTCCTCATTATAGATGATGCAGTGTCCCCTGCATTGGATATGACAACGGTTTCTCATTCCAGGCCTTAAGGATCCTCAGAAGCAAAACAGATTCCTTGGTCTTCTTGTAGCCTTCAACTTTATCTTCATCCACCAAAGGAAGTTCAGGAACTTCCTCTATACAATGACCTTTAGACATGACCAATGCAGGTAAGGCCAAGGCAGGTAGCGCACAGCATACAACATATTGCTTCTGGGTAAACACTGCAGCCAGGTCTTGGTTGGTGCAAACACGTGACCCCCACAATACATATTTCCAAAAGCACCCTGGCCAGAATGGTGAGTCCTGCCACTTCAAACCCTGGAAACTTGAGTCACAGCTCTACCGGTACACCAAGACTCGGCACTGGTTTGATGACCTGCTAGTTCACTGACAGCATCGGACTGTCTGTTGTTTATGTGCAAGCTGGTGTGAACAAAGTTAACAATATCTGGTTGAATAGGGGCCTTGAACACGGTGGGCAAAGTGACATTTTTGCCAGATGACTCCCCCTTTTCGGAGTACACTGATATCAGTGGACAAACACATGCCACTGTAGGGAGAGGAGAAGGCCATGCCCCTCTCTACCCAGTGGCTCCCACAGGAAAAGCATGATCGGCATCTTAAGAGAGAAAAAAAAACCTGATGGTAAGAATTATTATGGTTATTAGAACCTTGTTATGAATGATAACCAAAGTCAATAGTTTAATTCTTTCATTTAGGTTATCTGACTTTACAAAACCCTGCAGAATCATGCGCAAAACTCCAAAACCTAAAAGGGGTTGGTTAAACCATTTAATTCTCTCATTCTTATGCTACCGCCACCCAGGGCTCTGCGATGAATCTTCTTGCATGGTGCTTAGAGCGCTCTTTGGATTTCTGGGCTTTTCAAGATTCTTCTAAGGTTTGTATTGAGCACCCTGCACATGGGAAGGTGATAGTTACTCCCGAGGGAGGCTGCTTTACACCAAGTGCCATACAGCTCATCTAACTTTCAGAAAGCACTTTCAGACCAAGTGCAGAAACATCCCACATGATCACCAGGGCAAGTTTCAGAATGTTCACTTTGCTTACATTAAGCAGAGTAATTCCAGGATGTTTCTGAAGGCCATGATGATACCACTGTCCTCATTATAGATGATGCAGTGTCCCCTGCATTGGATATGACAACGGTTTCTCATTCCAGGCCTTAAGGATCCTCAGAAGCAAAACAGATTCCTTGGTCTTCTTGTAGCCTTCAACTTTATCTTCATCCACCAAAGGAAGTTCAGGAACTTCCTCTATACAATGACCTTTAGACATGACCAATGCAGGTAAGGCCAAGGCAGGTAGCGCACAGCATACAACATATTGCTTCTGGGTAAACACTGCAGCCAGGTCTTGGTTGGTGCAAACACGTGACCCCCACAATACATATTTCCAAAAGCACCCTGGCCAGAATGGTGAGTCCTGCCACTTCAAACCCTGGAAACTTGAGTCACAGCTCTACCGGTACACCAAGACTCGGCACTGGTTTGATGACCTGCTAGTTCACTGACAGCATCGGACTGTCTGTTGTTTATGTGCAAGCTGGTGTGAACAAAGTTAACAATATCTGGTTGAATAGGGGCCTTGAACACGGTGGGCAAAGTGACATTTTTGCCAGATGACTCCCCCTTTTCGGAGTACACTGATATCAGTGGACAAACACATGCCACTGTAGGGAGAGGAGAAGGCCATGCCCCTCTCTACCCAGTGGCTCCCACAGGAAAAGCATGATCGGCATCTTAAGAGAGAAAAAAAAACCTGATGGTAAGAATTATTATGGTTATTAGAACCTTGTTATGAATGATAACCAAAGTCAATAGTTTAATTCTTTCATTTAGGTTATCTGACTTTACAAAACCCTGCAGAATCATGCGCAAAACTCCAAAACCTAAAAGGGGGTTGGGTTAAACCATAATAGTCGAAATTTGTCTCCTGCATTCTTATGCCTACCGCCACCCAGGACACCTCAGCAATTGTTTCTTTACCTTTCAGACCATCACCTTCTCCGTGTCCTTAATCTCCCTTCTCAAAGCACATAATTTTCTGCGGCTACTCAGTGGTGAAGAATCCATCTGCCAAGGCAGGAGACATGGGTTTGATCCTTGGGTCAGGAAGATTCCTGGAGAAGGAAATGGTAACCCACTCCAATATTCTTGCCTGAAAACTCCCATGGATGGAGGAGCCTGGTGGGCTACAGTCCATGGGGTCACAAAACAGTCAGACACAACTTAGAGACAAAACATCAGCAACAACCCTCTTAGGAGCAGGTGTGTGTATATTAGTCACTCAGTCGTGTCCGACTCGTTGCAATCCCGTGGACTGTAGCCCAACAGTCTCCTCTGTCCATGGAATTCTCCAGGCAAGAATACTCGAATGGCAGTAACTGATTTTTATGGTGCTAAATGTTTAGTGACTCTGTGTTTTGAATACCTAAAAGGAAACTATGTTTTAATATAGATTTTTTACTGAATCAATTTAATTTTATTTTGATTTCCTAGACTATAGGGTTCACTAAATACAACTTAGCAGGTGGATGACCTTGGGAAGTTTTTTTAGCTTTTCTGAGCCTCAGATGCCTCATCCTGAAGATGGGAATAGTTAATGAAGATACACGGATATAAGGGCTGAAGGTGCCTATCTGATACCTGTCACAGAGTAGATGCATATATAATGTCCCGATGGGAGTGAAGAGCTTTTGGGCCACAGTAGAGGATTTCCACACTGCACACCAAACAGAACAGAGGTGTGCTGGGCCCTACAACAAACTTGGAGAGAAATCCCTAGTGCTGGGAGGATGGAGTTCCATTGCCAGTGGCTACTAGTGGCCATGAGAGGAGTCGGCTTATTCCTTGGGAACACAGTACCTTTATAAATGGCAACTGTGAAAACAGTCAAACAGAAATTCACTATTTTCTTTGGAATTCATTTTTATTGAATTTCTGTGAAATTAATTATATCCATCAAGACTCCCAAATTTGGTCATTAGGATTTTTTAAACCTATAACAACTAAACATTGATAGTCAACTAGTTAGATTTCCTGTTCTCCAGAAAATACAACACACTGAATTTTAAGAAAGTTCATTATTACACACTACTTCAAGATGATCGTGAACTATTAAAAATTATTACTTAGAATAATACCCACTATTGATTTCGGTGAAGAATCCATCTGCCAAGGCAGGAGACATGGGTTTGATCCTTGGGTCAGGAAGATTCCTGGAGAAGGAAATGGTAACCCACTCCAATATTCTTGCCTGAAAACTCCCATGGATGGAGGAGCCTGGTGGGCTACAGTCCATGGGGTCACAAAACAGTCAGACACAACTTAGAGACAAAACATCAGCAACAACCCTCTTAGGAGCAGGTGTGTGTATATTAGTCACTCAGTCGTGTCCGACTCGTTGCAATCCCGTGGACTGTAGCCCAACAGTCTCCTCTGTCCATGGAATTCTCCAGGCAAGAATACTCGAATGGCAGTAACTGATTTTTATGGTGCTAAATGTTTAGTGACTCTGTGTTTTGAATACCTAAAAGGAAACTATGTTTTAATATAGATTTTTTACTGAATCAATTTAATTTTATTTTGATTTCCTAGACTATAGGGTTCACTAAATACAACTTAGCAGGTGGATGACCTTGGGAAGTTTTTTTAGCTTTTCTGAGCCTCAGATGCCTCATCCTGAAGATGGGAATAGTTAATGAAGATACACGGATATAAGGGCTGAAGGTGCCTATCTGATACCTGTCACAGAGTAGATGCATATATAATGTCCCGATGGGAGTGAAGAGCTTTTGGGCCACAGTAGAGGATTTCCACACTGCACACCAAACAGAACAGAGGTGTGCTGGGCCCTACAACAAACTTGGAGAGAAATCCCTAGTGCTGGGAGGATGGAGTTCCATTGCCAGTGGCTACTAGTGGCCATGAGAGGAGTCGGCTTATTCCTTGGGAACACAGTACCTTTATAAATGGCAACTGTGAAAACAGTCAAACAGAAATTCACTATTTTCTTTGGAATTCATTTTTATTGAATTTCTGTGAAATTAATTATATCCATCAAGACTCCCAAATTTGGTCATTAGGATTTTTTAAACCTATAACAACTAAACATTGATAGTCAACTAGTTAGATTTCCTGTTCTCCAGAAAATACAACACACTGAATTTTAAGAAAGTTCATTATTACACACTACTTCAAGATGATCGTGAACTATTAAAAATTATTACTTAGAATAATACCCACTATTGATTTCACACCACGGCTAATCAATAGTGAGAGACTTGAAAAAGTTTCAACTCAACTTAAGAATATCAGAACATTTTTTGAATGGCAGCTACACTGTCAAAATATATTAAACTGAATAGTTAAGATACGTGTATTTTATTACCATAATATTTCCATTTTAAAAAATATCACAAATATTCAAAATGGTTACACACCAAAAATTAAGACTTGGTATTTTTATGTAGGGTAATGCTCCATGTGAGATGTGAGCATTTTCCAATAGATCTTAATGGAGGCGTCTCTCACCATATTCTTTATCTTTAGGGACTGAAAGAATGTAAGATTTGGTCCTGGGGTCAGTGGCATGCTGAAACATTTGAATTCTCCCATTTGATGAAGCATCAGTTCTTCCCCCACCCCACCCCTGCCTTAAATTCTTTTATGTGACTGACAGTATCATCCATTTTTTCCTGAGGCTACTACTGAAATTCCTTTGTACTTGTGGAAGCAAGTTTGCTTGTTCAAGAATTTTGTTTTACCTGTGCCTCCAAGACTTGTCAACAGCAAATTAGGACAAGGAATTCTAATTTAAGTTTCAAAGGCCTCAGTAGTAGTGAGAAGTATTTTTATTTACATCCCCCCTAAAAAAAAGTGTCAAGTCAAGATGAAGAACCACAGTATACTAGTGTGCAATTATTAGAAAATTCCAGAAGGAGCTGTGAAATTTGAGAAGTAAGGGCAAGTGGGGATAATACCACAGTACCATTGTGGCTACTAGTGGCCATGAGAGTGGCAAACAAAAAGGGGGAAAACAGTCAAACAGAAATTCACTATTTTCTTTGAATTCATTTTATTGAATTTCTGTGAAATTAATTATATCCATCAAGACTCCCAAATTTGGTCATTAGGATTTTTAAACCTATAAAAAAGAAACATGGACAGTCAACTAGTTAGATTTACTGTTCTTCAGAAAATACAACACACTGAATTTTAAGAAAGTTCATTATTACACACTACTTCAAGATGATCGTGAACTATTAAAAATTATTACTTAGAATAATACCCACTATTGATTTCACACCACGGCTAATCAATAGTGAGAGACTTGAAAAAGTTTCAACTCAACTTAAGAATATCAGAACATTTTTTGAATGGCAGCTACACTGTCAAAATATATTAAACTGAATAGTTAAGATACGTGTATTTTATTACCATAATATTTCCATTTTAAAAAATATCACAAATATTCAAAATGGTTACACCCCAAAAAATTAAGACTTGGTATTTTTATGTAGGGTAATGCTCCATGTGAGATGTGAGCATTTTCCAATAGATCTTAATGGAGCGTCTCTCACCATATTCTTTATCTTTAGGGACTGAAAGAATGTAAGATTTGGTCCTGGGGTCAGTGGCATGCTGAAACATTTGAATTCTCCCATTTGATGAAGCATCGGTTCTTCCCCCACCCCACCCCTGCCTTAAATTCTTTTATGTGACTGACAGTATCATCCATTTTTTCCTGAGGCTACTACTGAAATTCCTTTGTACTTGTGGAAGCAAGTTTGCTTGTTCAAGAATTTTGTTTTACCTGTGCCTCCAAGACTTGTCAACAGCAAATTAGGACAAGGAATTCTAATTTAAGTTTCAAAGGCCTCAGTAGTAGTGAGAAGTATTTTTATTTACATCCCCCCTAAAAAAAAGTGTCAAGTCAAGATGAAGAACCACAGTATACTAGTGTGCAATTATTAGAAAATTCCAGAAGGAGCTGTGAAATTTGAGAAGTAAGGGCAAGTGGGGATAATACCAGCTAATCCTAAATCAGACCCTAAAGAGTTCAGGGCAGCAGCTCTATATACACAGACCTACAGCTCCAGATAAACACAGATAACATTTAGACTTAAAGCCGTCTCTAAAGTTTCTATTACTATATAACAAACCTAATCCAAATACTAGTCAAAATATTAACACATACAGTTACTTAATCCTTTTCATTTTGTTGACATGTTAACAATGACCATTTTCAAACCATCAGAAAAGTTGAATGAACTCTGCAGTGAACATTTGTATGTATACCATTTAGAATCTATAAATAATATTTTGCTATATTAATATATTTAACAATTTTTTCACTCATCCATCTTATTTTTTTGAAGCATTTCAAAGCAGGCTACAGTCCTCATACCTCTACTTCTCAGAGAGATGTTTATTTCTCTTTTACTTGGTACTACTCTAGTCACTGACTGCATGGGTACTTTTAGCCCTTTTGTAAAGACCTATTTTTTTTTTTCAGTACCAAATCTGTTCACTTACATGAAGGTGTTTCACTTACAGGATCATTCTAATGGCAATATTACAGGGAACATGAGAAGGGAGGGTGAAGAGGAAGAGATTTCCATCTCAAGCTCCATCCAGCAAGTATAGAAAATGATATCTAATCACACCAAGGTAAATTCAGTTGCTTTTATGATCATGACTTGCCTTAGATATTTCACACTTAAATTCAATGGAATGCAAGACTGACCCATCACCCCTCTCCTTAGTTGACACTAAGGCACTGAAGTATTGGTGCAGAGAAGTGGGTGGACCTACTTCTCAATCCTGATCAGTATCTTTCCCATGATAGAATCATCTCAGATGCATTGTATCTTGTCTGGTCCTTGGACAAAAGCTCTATCTCTTCCCCCACTATTTAAGACATAGTTGGGGCTTATCCAGTCCTGAGAGGGTTGTTCTCCACATCCTTCACTGTGGATAAAAGCCCTGTGTGCCCATGGACATCTTCCTTAACTAATCTTTTACACTTGGCAAGGAGCAAGGAATGAGGCACAAGAACCTCTGCATATTCTTCCATCCCCCTCTGTGGCTTCGGGAAACTTAGCAGCTGTTCATTGGGCTGCTCATGCCTACAGAGACCACACTACCATTTCTACCCTCTGGCATCTAGCCCATGGTAGCACTGGACAGTTTTCTGCTTTTTTTTGGCTTCAACTGCTGGAAGAGGTACCTTCCTTTAATCTCAGATCTTCAGATTTAAAAAAAAGTTTATCCTTTCCCCTTACCATACACACAGAATTTTCACACTTCACTTAATAATTTTACTTCCTTTCCAAAATTTCGAGCCTGTCTAGTCTAGACCAGAGGTTTGTATATTCACTTCCCGTGCCAGATAAAACAAGATAGCTAAGTATTCTTCCAAAGCTGTTGCTTAATCTAAGATCTAATCCCAAGGAGATCAGAAGCTCAACATTATCTCATTTTGTTTCTTTTTTTGCATTACAGCTATAACCTCCATTTTCATGATGCAGGGAGGGCAAGGCATAATTAGAACATAGAGAAGGCAGTAGGATTTCTGATTTTAAAGAACAACAAAAAAACAAAAAACAAAAAGCATCATTTAGTACTTCTTAGCTCATCTCTTCACATTTCCACTGGGTGGGTCACTCTGTTGTCTAAGCCATTGATCCTTAACCAGAGGTGATCATGACCCCACCAGGGGACATTTAACAAAATCTGGAGACATTTTTGGTTTTCATTCAGAAAGTGGAGGAGATGGACACTATTAACATCTAGAGACATGGGATGCTGCTAAACAACCTACAACGCACAGGACAGCCCCAGGAAGCTGAGGGCTTCCCTAGTGGTCCAGTGGGTAACAACACTGCGTTGTAGTGAAAGGGGCGCCAGTTCGATCCCTGGCCTCCACATGCTGCGGAGTGGCTGGACTAATGCGTCTAACTACCAAGCGGGAGCTCTGGAGCGCATGCGCACAGAGCCAGCACTCTGCAGCGAGAGAGGCCACTGCAATGGGAGGCCCACACGGGCCAAAGAACAAAGATGGATGAAAATAGATAAATGAAAGACCAATAAAAGTGGCCCAAAAGCAAAACAAACAAACAATAAAATGTTGAACAGTGCCAAGGATGGGGAACACCGGTCCAAAACCACTGCTTCTAAAGCTATGGGGTACAAATATTCTGCTAGAAGATGGAAAAAATCTGAGAATATAATGTAAGCCATAGTAACTACAGTTGATAACACTGTATTGTAATTGAAATGAGCTGAGAGTAGAACTTTAATGCTCTTATTTTTTTAAAAAAGGATAAATAAGGGAGGCCGCTGGATGTGTTACTTAACAAGAAGGGAGGAATCATTTTACAATGTACATGTATATTGAATCACTATGATGCACACTTTAAATATTTTACAATTCGAAATATCAATTATACCTCAATGAAGGTGAAATAAATAAATACATGTATACATACATAAGTACATAAAACTATGTTTCAGGGAGCTCAAGGATTCTGTGAAATGGTTATCTTAGAAGCTGAGAGAAAGGTGAGGGGGCCATCCCCCACCATCACATTATTCAAAGAATTTCATTTCACCAGCAAATTTTCATATTTCATTTGAGAAGGGAAAGGAAAGGTTGTTTGGCTCCATTTTACTTTTTTTTTTTTTTAGACCACTTCTATTGATCTTTCATTTATTTCCATCTTTGTTCTTTGGCCTATGTGGGCCTACCGTTGCAGTGGTCTCTGTCGCTCCAGAGCTCTGGCTCGGTAGTTGGACACATCGGTCCAGCTACTCCACGGCATGTGGGATCTTCCCAGGACAGGGATCGAACTGGCGCCCCTTGCACTGCAAGGTGTCCTTACCCACTAATTAACATCTAGTGACATGGGATGCTGCTAAACAACCTACAACGCACAGGACAGCCCCAGGAAGCTGAGGGCTTCCCTAGTGGTCCAGTGGGTAACAACACTGCGTTGTAGTGAAAGGGGCGCCAGTTCGATCCCTGGCCTCCACATGCTGCGGAGTGGCTGGACTAATGCGTCTAACTACCAAGCGGGAGCTCTGGAGCGCATGCGCACAGAGCCAGCACTCTGCAGCGAGAGAGGCCACTGCAATGGGAGGCCCACACGGGCCAAAGAACAAAGATGGATGAAAATAGATAAATGAAAGACCAATAAAAGTGGCCCAAAAGCAAAACAAACAAACAATAAAATGTTGAACAGTGCCAAGGATGGGGAACACCGGTCCAAAACCACTGCTTCTAAAGCTATGGGGTACAAATATTCTGCTAGAAGATGGAAAAAATCTGAGAATATAATGTAAGCCATAGTAACTACAGTTGATAACACTGTATTGTAATTGAAATGAGCTGAGAGTAGAACTTTAATGCTCTTATTTTTTTAAAAAAGGATAAATAAGGGAGGCCGCTGGATGTGTTACTTAACAAGAAGGGAGGAATCATTTTACAATGTACATGTATATTGAATCACTATGATGCACACTTTAAATATTTTACAATTCGAAATATCAATTATACCTCAATGAAGGTGAAATAAATAAATACATGTATACATACATAAGTACATAAAACTATGTTTCAGGGAGCTCAAGGATTCTGTGAAATGGTTATCTTAGAAGCTGAGAGAAAGGTGAGGGGGCCATCCCCCACCATCACATTATTCAAAGAATTTCATTTCACCAGCAAATTTTCATATTTCATTTGAGAAGGGAAAGGAAAGGTTGTTTGGCTCCATTTTACTTTTTTTTTTTTTTAGACCACTTCTATTGATCTTTCATTTATTTCCATCTTTGTTCTTTGGCCTATGTGGGCCTACCGTTGCAGTGGTCTCTGTCGCTCCAGAGCTCTGGCTCGGTAGTTGGACACATCGGTCCAGCTACTCCACGGCATGTGGGATCTTCCCAGGACAGGGATCAAACCGGAGCTCCTTGTACTGCAAGGCAGTGTCCTTACCCACTGGACCACCAGGGAAACCCTCAGCTCCATTTTAAAATAGATAACATAAATAAAAAATAAAATAAATAAAATAGATGACAGTGCAAAGTTTTCCTAGTGTTTTTCACAGATTGTATTTTTTTTTAATGGGGAAAGGGACTGAAACAGTATTTTGCCAATTCATGACATTCATAACATTTTTTAAAGACTCCCATTCATTTTACCACTACTTTGTAAGAGAAATAATCCTTTCCTAATAAAAATAAGAGGAATAATCTTTTCCTAATAAAAAGGACAGCAAACTGCCAATAAATATGGCCAGCAACTTTGAGAGCAAATTTAGAAAATTCAGCAGTGGCCACAAGAATGGAAAAGGTCAGTTTTCATTCCAGTCCCAAAAAAGGACAATGCCAAAGAATGTTCAAACTACACCATAGTTACACTCATTTCACATGCCAGCAAAGTAATGCTCAAAATCCTTCAAATTAGGCTTCAACTAACTAATATGAACCAAGCACTTCCAGGTGAAAAAGCTGGATTTAGAAAGGACAGAGGAACTAGAGATCAAATTGCTAGCATCCACTAGATCACAGACAGAGCAAGGGAATTCCAGAAAAAAAATGTCTATTTCTGCTTCATTGACTATTCTAAAGACTTTGACTGTAGATTACAACTGGAAAATTCTTAAAGAGATGGGAATACCACCTTACCTGCCTTCTGAGAAACCTGTATGCAGACCAAGAAGCAACAGTTAGAACTGGACATGGAACAACGGACGGGTTCCAAATTGGGAAAGGAGTATGTCAAGGCTGTATACTCTTAGCCTGCTTATTTAGTTTATATGTAGAGTACATATGTGAAATGCCCTGCTGGATGAAGCACAAGCTGGAGTCAAAATTGCTGGGAGAAACATCAATAACCTCAGGTAAGCAGATGACACCACCCTTATGGCAGAAAGCGAGGAGGAACTAAAGAGCCTCTTGATGAAGGTGAAAGAGGAGACTGAAAAAACTGCCTTAGAACTCTGGCACACATTGGTCCAGCTCCTCCACGGCATGTGGGATCTTCCCAGGACAGGGATCAAACCGGAGCTCCTTGTACTGCAAGGCAGTGTCCTTACCCACTGGACCACCAGGGAAACCCTCAGCTCCATTTTAAAATAGATAACATAAATAAAAAATAAAATAAATAAAATAGATGACAGTGCAAAGTTTTCCTAGTGTTTTTCACAGATTGTATTTTTTTAATGGGGAAAGGGACTGAAACAGTATTTTGCCAATTCATGACATTCATAACATTTTTTAAAGACTCCCATTCATTTTACCACTACTTTGTAAGAGAAATAATCCTTTCCTAATAAAAATAAGAGGAATAATCTTTTCCTAATAAAAAGGACAGCAAACTGCCAATAAATATGGCCAGCAACTTTGAGAGCAAATTTAGAAAATTCAGCAGTGGCCACAAGAATGGAAAAGGTCAGTTTTCATTCCAGTCCCAAAAAAGGACAATGCCAAAGAATGTTCAAACTACACCATAGTTACACTCATTTCACATGCCAGCAAAGTAATGCTCAAAATCCTTCAAATTAGGCTTCAACTAACTAATATGAACCAAGCACTTCCAGGTGAAAAAGCTGGATTTAGAAAGGACAGAGGAACTAGAGATCAAATTGCTAGCATCCACTAGATCACAGACAGAGCAAGGGAATTCCAGAAAAAAAATGTCTATTTCTGCTTCATTGACTATTCTAAAGACTTTGACTGTAGATTACAACTGGAAAATTCTTAAAGAGATGGGAATACCACCTTACCTGCCTTCTGAGAAACCTGTATGCAGACCAAGAAGCAACAGTTAGAACTGGACATGGAACAACGGACGGGTTCCAAATTGGGAAAGGAGTATGTCAAGGCTGTATACTCTTAGCCTGCTTATTTAGTTTATATGTAGAGTACATATGTGAAATGCCCTGCTGGATGAAGCACAAGCTGGAGTCAAAATTGCTGGGAGAAACATCAATAACCTCAGGTAAGCAGATGACACCACCCTTATGGCAGAAAGCGAGGAGGAACTAAAGAGCCTCTTGATGAAGGTGAAAGAGGAGACTGAAAAAACTGCCTTAGAACTCAGCATTCAAAAAACGAAGATCATGGCATCCAATCCCATCACTTCATGGCAAATAGACGGGCAAACAATGGAAACAGTGACAGATTTTATTTTCTTGGGCTCCAAAATCATTACGGAGAGTGACTGCAGTCATGAAATTAAAAGATGCTTGCTCCTTGGAAGAAAAGCAAGGACAACCACAGACAGAGCATTAAAAAGCAGAGGCATTACTTTGCCTACAAAGGTACATACAGTCAAAGCTATGATTTCTCCAGTAGTTATGTGTGGATATGAGACTTTGACAATAAAAAAAAGGCTGAGCACTAAAGAACTGATGTCTTCAAACTGTAGTACTGGAGAACACTCCAGTCCCTTGGTCAGCAAGGAGATCAAACCAGTCAGTTCTACAGGAAATCAGCTCTGAATATTCACTGGAAGGAGTGATGCTAAAGCTGAAACTGAAGCTGCAATACTTTGGCCATCTGAAGCAAAGAGCTAGCTCATTGGAAAAGACTCTGGTGCTGGGGAAGATTGAAGGCAGGAGGAGAAGGGGACAACAGAAGATGAGATGGTTGGATGGCATCACCAACTCAATGGACATGAGCTTGAGGAAACTCTGGGAGATGGTGAAGGAAAGGGAAGCCTGGAGTGCTGCAATCCATTGGGTTGCAAAGGATCAAACGGGACTAAGCAACAGAACAATAACAATAAAAAGACAGAAGAATAATAATCTCAGAACAAAGAACAGGAATTCTAATGAAAATATTTTACTCTTAAGGAAAACTGAAATCGTATCTATATTAAACTATCCTGGTATTTCGGCAAACCAGTTCAAAAAAACAGTGAAACCAGACCAGTCTACAATGCCCAACTGATGGGAACCTCAGCTACAGAATTCTTCAACTCAGGGATTCAATGAAATCATACGGGGGAGAAATTGATAATTTAGTTTATATGTAGAGTACATATGTGAAATGCCCTGCTGGATGAAGCACAAGCTGGAGTCAAAATTGCTGGGAGAAACATCAATAACCTCAGGTAAGCAGATGACACCACCCTTATGGCAGAAAGCGAGGAGGAACTAAAGAGCCTCTTGATGAAGGTGAAAGAGGAGACTGAAAAAACTGCCTTAGAACTCAGCATTCAAAAAACGAAGATCATGGCATCCAATCCCATCACTTCATGGCAAATAGACGGGCAAACAATGGAAACAGTGACAGATTTTATTTTCTTGGGCTCCAAAATCATTACGGAGAGTGACTGCAGTCATGAAATTAAAAGATGCTTGCTCCTTGGAAGAAAAGCAAGGACAACCACAGACAGAGCATTAAAAAGCAGAGGCATTACTTTGCCTACAAAGGTACATACAGTCAAAGCTATGATTTCTCCAGTAGTTATGTGTGGATATGAGACTTTGACAATAAAAAAAAGGCTGAGCACTAAAGAACTGATGTCTTCAAACTGTAGTACTGGAGAACACTCCAGTCCCTTGGTCAGCAAGGAGATCAAACCAGTCAGTTCTACAGGAAATCAGCTCTGAATATTCACTGGAAGGAGTGATGCTAAAGCTGAAACTGAAGCTGCAATACTTTGGCCATCTGAAGCAAAGAGCTAGCTCATTGGAAAAGACTCTGGTGCTGGGGAAGATTGAAGGCAGGAGGAGAAGGGGACAACAGAAGATGAGATGGTTGGATGGCATCACCAACTCAATGGACATGAGCTTGAGGAAACTCTGGGAGATGGTGAAGGAAAGGGAAGCCTGGAGTGCTGCAATCCATTGGGTTGCAAAGGATCAAACGGGACTAAGCAACAGAACAATAACAATAAAAGACAGAAGAATAATAATCTCAGAACAAAGAACAGGAATTCTAATGAAAATATTTTACTCTTAAGGAAAACTGAAATCGTATCTATATTAAACTATCCTGGTATTTCGGCAAACCAGTTCAAAAAAAAACAGTGAAACCAGACCAGTCTACAATGCCCAACTGATGGGAACCTCAGCTACAGAATTCTTCAACTCAGGGATTCAATGAAATCTATTCTAACCATTCTGCTTTATCCTCAAAGCACCATCTCCTTAGTCTAAAGGCCTTGGTGAAGATTCCGGCCTAAATTAAAAGAGTAAAAGGGGCCAACATTGACCAGACAAGGTTCAGCCATTTGAATCCTGCTGTGGAGCCCTGCCCAATTCAGCCTACATTTTGCAGATTACATTACAGGCTAAGAAACAAATACTCTATGGGAACTCAAAATCCTTTTGTCCATGATGAATAATTGCCTATACTGATGTCGCCCTTTCTTTATCCCCAGTTCAAATTCCCAGGAATTAGCACCATTACAACCCCCAGGTGGGACCTGTACAATAATCCAAAGTATGAGGCTGATGGGCACGTCAGTGAAAGAAGAAACATGAGGGAAGAGAGATGATGTCATATCTGAATCTGTAATGCTGACCAAATGGTCTGGTGGAAAACTTATCATGTGTGTATTTATAAGCTATGAAACGACAGACCTATATATTTTCAATCATTTTTCCTTCCCATCATAGTCCCACCAGTAATAATGACTGCCAAGGGTTCATAGTCAATGGAGGTAGTGGAATTTCCTGTGGGTCACATACAGTTTATAATGACCAGTTCTGCCCATCCTAACACCCAAGGGATTCTGTTCCATGTGCACCAAGAATGAGAGGACAGGTGAGAATCATTAACTTCAATGATCTCTTATTTTGTTTATTTTTAAGAGGGGAAACAGGAAGGGGGCACTGAGATGGTTGGATGGCATCACCAACTCAATGGACATGAGCTTGAGGAAACTCTGGGAGATGGTGAAGGAAAGGGAAGCCTGGAGTGCTGCAATCCATTGGGTTGCAAAGGATCAAACGGGACTAAGCAACAGAACAATAACAATAAAAAGACAGAAGAATAATAATCTCAGAACAAAGAACAGGAATTCTAATGAAAATATTTTACTCTTAAGGAAAACTGAAATCGTATCTATATTAAACTATCCTGGTATTTCGGCAAACCAGTTCAAAAAAAAACAGTGAAACCAGACCAGTCTACAATGCCCAACTGATGGGAACCTCAGCTACAGAATTCTTCAACTCAGGGATTCAATGAAATCTATTCTAACCATTCTGCTTTATCCTCAAAGCACCATCTCCTTAGTCTAAAGGCCTTGGTGAAGATTCCGGCCTAAATTAAAAGAGTAAAAGGGGCCAACATTGACCAGACAAGGTTCAGCCATTTGAATCCTGCTGTGGAGCCCTGCCCAATTCAGCCTACATTTTGCAGATTACATTACAGGCTAAGAAACAAATACTCTATGGGAACTCAAAATCCTTTTGTCCATGATGAATAATTGCCTATACTGATGTCGCCCTTTCTTTATCCCCAGTTCAAATTCCCAGGAATTAGCACCATTACAACCCCCAGGTGGGACCTGTACAATAATCCAAAGTATGAGGCTGATGGGCACGTCAGTGAAAGAAGAAACATGAGGGAAGAGAGATGATGTCATATCTGAATCTGTAATGCTGACCAAATGGTCTGGTGGAAAACTTATCATGTGTGTATTTATAAGCTATGAAACGACAGACCTATATATTTTCAATCATTTTTCCTTCCCATCATAGTCCCACCAGTAATAATGACTGCCAAGGGTTCATAGTCAATGGAGGTAGTGGAATTTCCTGTGGGTCACATACAGTTTATAATGACCAGTTCTGCCCATCCTAACACCCAAGGGATTCTGTTCCATGTGCACCAAGAATGAGAGGACAGGTGAGAATCATTAACTTCAATGATCTCTTATTTTGTTTATTTTTTAAGCTACATTTAGTAACACTTACTTATCTAGAGAAGTCTCCTTTGTAAATAGACCATTTAATTTCCCTCCCTATTAACACCAGCTTCATCCTCACCCTTATCCTCTACCAGGCATGTTATGAAAATAATTTGACCAACGAACAGCTCTTAGAAAACAAAAACCATTTCCCCTGCATGGATCTCAGAGATGTCATCATACTTAACACTATTAAAGTAACTTACGTCATTATTATCCCATTTTAATGAATCACCTTCAAGCACATGTATGTAGATTTAAACAGTCGCACAAAAGAAAGATATGCTTTTAACTCCTAAGGGTTTAAAAGTCTAAGATACCATGTATATATAATCACGAATAGCATAAGCGGATCTTATATGGCCAGTGGAATACACAAGGTGAATCATACACATGTGCACAGTTTTCTAATTCTATTGTGGGCTTTGATGTGATTATTATTACTTCATCTTGTTTTGTATGGATGTCATAATACAGAAGAGGTGACTATCAATGAAAGTGAAGCAATAAAGAACTAAAATGTATTGAACTTCTTTTCTGGGTCATACACTATATTTAATGGTGTTTGCTTGCCTTCATATAGTTATCACAACATACAGCCCTTTCAAGTAGGAAATTAATTTTGTATCATTTTTACCATTCTACATATGATGAAATTGACTGTTAGAAAGACTGAGGAGCATGCCCTTTGCAAGTTCATGCCTTTAAACCCAAGTCAATGTAACTCCAAAGTCTCTAATCTTACTGTTAGGACCACACTGAAGGGAAGACTCATTCAACAGGCTTTTACAGTTGTGCCTATTATATGCCATATGCTTAATCATGAAGTCATGGAAAAGGAACTTGGAATACAAAGAACATTTTTAAAATTCATTCATTCCACACATATTTACTGGGAACCTACTCTGTGTCAAACAGAGGAGAAGCTCTTATTAGAAAGCTCCACATGGAATAAAAAGCAAGTATTAGTCAATTGCTGAAAATAGCTGTATCTCACCAGACCTGTTGGGCAGTTTCCCAAAAGGGCTTCTGCACTAAAGCTGGTAACATGACATTTGGGGGTCTTAAGGTTCCCAAAGATGTATCTGCTTATCCTCAGAACCCTAGCTTCTGGTCCTGTTCAGACTGCCATGAATTTTTCTGTCATGGTTTACATATTATCTGCAAATTACTAATTTCTAAAAGTTCAAATAATTTAAATCTTTGAAACCCAGGCATGTTTTTGTTTCTGTTTAAGGCATATATGGTACCTACTTCACAGTAGACTGTCACACAGGTGTTTTCTTCCTAGAAAGAAATTTAGAGAATATTTGCCATCCCAACCCACTCATTTTAGGCACAGAGAGATGGCTTCATTTTCTGTACTCAGATGACTAGATAGTAGCAGAACCACGTCAGAAAACTCTAATCTCCTAACTTATGGTGTAGTTCTATTTCCAATTCTGTGTTCCTGCTCACTTAAAATTGAGTCAATTTCTCAAATAGGGAAGGCTTTTCAATGTATAGCTCTAATTATGGGTATAGGAGTCACAAAATTCTCTGCCTATTCCCAGGCCCATTCTCTAATTAAACAAGTGATAAAAGATGTGAGTGATGTAATGAACATCAAAAAAAGAAAAATAATGAAATAAATATTATGAGGTTATGAGTTGGCTTAAGATCAGTTCCCTGGTCTTCATTATCCTTATTTGTACAAACTTGGATTCTGTCCAAATGAGCTCCAACTTCACATTCTAATTCAACAGAGTGGTAGCCTCACAGATTTTATGAAAACCAAAAAATAGGTAAGGCATTAAATTTAATCAAGAATGGTTTTAAGTTCCTATAAGACATTATCATAGGCAGTACAAGTAATAAAATATTTCAAGACATAGTCCTTGATTTTAAAGAATATTACAATCTTTTTGTAAACATAGCAGAATTTCCTATAGCAGAAGAATCACGTCGTGTCACTCATTCATCCCCTGGTCAATTTATGGAGCATCTACTACATGGAAGTATGACATTAGGGATACTACTTGAAATGAATCTTGAAAAATAAGAAATGATGAGGCCAATACATTAGGAAGTGGGGAGAACAAATTGGATAGACCTAGGCAGGGAAGAGAATCTGTAGGACTTTCCCACTGGTAACAGGAAAGAGAGCTCAAGAATCAAAGTGAAAAAGTGAAGTCGCTCAGTCATGTTCAACTCTGTGAACCATGGATGATCTATGGAATTCTCCAGGCAAGAATACTGGAGTGGGTAGCCTTTCCCTTCTCCAGAGGATGTTTCCAGCCCAGGGACAGAGCCCAGGTCTCCCTCATTGCAAGCAGACTCTTTACTACCTGAATTGCAGGGGGATCCCACAAGAATCAAAGGTGATACTCAATCCAGAGGATAAGGAGGAAAGAAATGCCCTTTATAGAACTAAGGAAGTGAGAAGGAACTGGCCTCTGAAAATTGATTCAAATGAAGAAACATTTAGTTTCTTCTGTGGAGCTGGTGAGACACATAACTAGGACTGTGGAACAAGCCAATAAAAATACAGACCATGAAAAGATGGCAGGGCAATGGGCAAATGTGATTAGAGATGATGTGTAATAGATGATCATCCCAAAAGAGATAATAGAAATTGAGAGAAAAGAAACAGAGACTGAATATTTAGAAAAACCAGTGTTTGGGGAGGTGATAGGAGAGAGTCCTTTGAAAGAAGTAGCGAGAAGAAGCAAGTCACAGGTGTAACTCAAGAGAGGAAGGAGAGAATGTCAAGGAAGAGGAGATCATCAGTGGGGTTGTAGCAATTAAAGATGTCAAGGATTTTAGGGTGGCCATGAGAGCATGGCCTCTCATGAACTGCAGAGGCAAATAAAGATAGCATCGGTGTGACAGAGGAGAGAAGGTAGAGCTGCAGGAAAGTTAAACTTCTCACAGGTGCTTCTCACAAGCACTTTTCTTTAGCATCTGAAGGTTTATGAAGGAAATGTCTTCACATTAGGCTATATACATAAAACATCACTTATAAACAACATTAACATCAAATATTAAGTCTGAACTTATTCATCAATTCATTCCTCAATCAATTCACTCATACATCCACCCACTCGAACAAGCACAAAGACAGGTAAGGGGGATACAAAACAAAAGTGATGTGCGGTCTCTCTTCAAGAGGCGGTCAACCTGTCAGCCTGAGTCAGAAAGACAAATGAAGAGCCCCAAGTAGGCAGCTGCTATAGCACAGTCAAAGGGGACAAAGGAAGTTCAAAGGACACACTGGAATTTCCTCCAGCTCTGGGTTTAGGGTCTCTTAAGAGTGTCAACAACACTGTCAAGTGTTGATTCATTCACTGTACAGTGAAAATCAGAGTATATTCAACCAAGAAAAGGCTGTTAATCCCACTGTTCATATGCCAGATAGCAACTGGCAAACTCAGACCAATCAAAGATAAAGACCTTGAATAACAGAAGCCGAGACAACATAAAGCACCAAGGAACCAACCAATTTTCGCCTTTTCATCAAAAACTCTCTCTTTACCTGCTGCAAGTGACTACTTAGAAAGTGTAAGGGTTTTGTGTGACTTTGGATTAGACTCAGACGATCTTTCTTCATAGTGGTCTTATAAGAAGGTGTTATCAACCAGAGAGAGCCCAATACAGCTCAAGCGTGGAAACCATACGACTTCTCCATATGTCCCCAGCACAAGCTAAGGAGAGATGCTGTGATTATTCTTTCTGCAAAGGAGAAAACAAGGCAAGCCTGCTAATGTCCTCCTGATTCACCAAGTGCAGTCAAGACAGTTCTCCTTTCAGCAAAATTGCTGAACTGTGTGGGTAAGGCTGGATGATTTTTACACAAATGGATTCTTAGTCACACACAGATCTGAAGCAGCAGAAGAATCTGAGAGTCTACAACAGATGTGCCCTGTGGAAGGCCCTCTCCCAGAGGGATGAGCAGAGGCATAGATCAACCCAGCATGGGCCACTTGTAATGAAAGACACAGGCAAGTCAACTTTCAGAACTTGATTCAAATCTGCAAGACCTGGGGTTCACAAGGCTGTGAAAAGAAAGGACCGACATTCAATTATCCATCATCACACAGAAATCACACGTTTCTCGGCACTCCTTGGACTGAAGGTCATCTGCAATTATCACCGTTGCAGCCAATCGGCATTGACAAAAACCCACAAGATTCCAGTACTACACTGGCTCACCAAATTTAAGAGGTGCCTACCTCCTGCGGGACATTGACTTCTGCAGTGTAGAGATGATGACTGTGTCCATGCTCCTCTTCCCAGGGTGAAGGGGAGCTCTGGAAAATGAAAGTAAAACCAGAAATGAATCACACCAGGAAGGATCTTCCTCCTTAAGTGAGGTCTGGCTTCCCACACCATCTGTTGAAGAGAGTGCACAGTCAAAGGGGACAAAGGAAGTTCAAAGGACACACTGGAATTTCCTCCAGCTCTGGGTTTAGGGTCTCTTAAGAGTGTCAACAACACTGTCAAGTGTTGATTCATTCACTGTACAGTGAAAATCAGAGTATATTCAACCAAGAAAAGGCTGTTAATCCCACTGTTCATATGCCAGATAGCAACTGGCAAACTCAGACCAATCAAAGATAAAGACCTTGAATAACAGAAGCCGAGACAACATAAAGCACCAAGGAACCAACCAATTTTCGCCTTTTCATCAAAAACTCTCTCTTTACCTGCTGCAAGTGACTACTTAGAAAGTGTAAGGGTTTTGTGTGACTTTGGATTAGACTCAGACGATCTTTCTTCATAGTGGTCTTATAAGAAGGTGTTATCAACCAGAGAGAGCCCAATACAGCTCAAGCGTGGAAACCATACGACTTCTCCATATGTCCCCAGCACAAGCTAAGGAGAGATGCTGTGATTATTCTTTCTGCAAAGGAGAAAACAAGGCAAGCCTGCTAATGTCCTCCTGATTCACCAAGTGCAGTCAAGACAGTTCTCCTTTCAGCAAAATTGCTGAACTGTGTGGGTAAGGCTGGATGATTTTTACACAAATGGATTCTTAGTCACACACAGATCTGAAGCAGCAGAAGAATCTGAGAGTCTACAACAGATGTGCCCTGTGGAAGGCCCTCTCCCAGAGGGATGAGCAGAGGCATAGATCAACCCAGCATGGGCCACTTGTAATGAAAGACACAGGCAAGTCAACTTTCAGAACTTGATTCAAATCTGCAAGACCTGGGGTTCACAAGGCTGTGAAAAGAAAGGACCGACATTCAATTATCCATCATCACACAGAAATCACACGTTTCTCGGCACTCCTTGGACTGAAGGTCATCTGCAATTATCACCGTTGCAGCCAATCGGCATTGACAAAAACCCACAAGATTCCAGTACTACACTGGCTCACCAAATTTAAGAGGTGCCTACCTCCTGCGGGACATTGACTTCTGCAGTGTAGAGATGATGACTGTGTCCATGCTCCTCTTCCCAGGGTGAAGGGGAGCTCTGGAAAAATGAAAGTAAAACCAGAAATGAATCACACCAGGAAGGATCTTCCTCCTTAAGTGAGGGTCTGGCTTCCCACACCATCTGTTGAAGAGAGTGACTAGCCAGGAAAAAGTCCCCATCTTCCCACGCCCATCAAATCCAAGTATGGGCCAGTAGACACACACAACTGAGCTTCACTTTGTAAAAACTTCAGGGAAAGACATCCAACTGGATGTTTATGTCCAACAGCCATTATGCCTTGAACCCCACAAATTTTATGGTTGTAAAGAATTTCTGAGGGTTTGTCTGCTTGAACTACTTCATTAAAGGGGTGAAGAAACTGAGATTCAGAGACAAGACGCATTGAACATGACACAGAAATCAAGTTATCTAAAAGATGATGTTTACCTGGTTCCGTTTATTCTGAAAAACAAAACCTTGACATTGATATTATCAAACTAATGAAGTCAAGGGGAGGATTTGTGGGAAATGACTGGCCCCATTACTCTTTAATAAGAGAGCTACGAAGTTCCTAAGCTGATTTAATACAGTGTAAGAGAAGTGGGTCTAAGCCAGGAGGAGGTGATGCCTGGGACGTGGGCTGTGGTGCCCATTATTTGCTATAGGGGCATTATTTGTATGTATTTCAGGTGATGAGTCACCTTGGTATTTCAGCCTTCAGAAGGGCATTCTATGGCTATCATCAAAAAGACATGTGATAGCAAATGCTGCGGAAGATGTAGAGAGAAGGGAATCCTGTGAACTGCTGAAGGAATTGTAAAGTTGGTGCAGCCATTGTGGAAAACAATATGGACGTTCACCAGAAAAATAGAACTACAACATGATTCAGAAATTCCACTCCTGGAAATACATCTGAAGCAAATAAAAACCCTGTGTCAAAGAGATAGCTGCACCCCATGTTCAAAGAATCATTATTTACAAAAGTCAAGATATGGAAACAACCGATGTTCATTGATGGCTGAATGGGGGGTAGATATAATTATGTATATATATATTTATATATATATATGTATATTATATATATATAATATTTTCCTTTAATACACATGTTTTTAGGGTGTTATCTTTCTGTAATCCATTCCAAGTTTTGTAACTATCAATTCTAATGTCTGTTTACAAAGAAGTACAAATTTGTATCCATGATCACGATCCCAATTTTCTCCTTCCTCTCACCCATAAATAAAATATAAACTAGGCAGGGCCTAGCCTGGAGTTTTCTGGTAGATGGGATAGGCTTAGATTTCATTTTCACTCTAAGTAAAACTTCTACTTAACTATGATTCAAATCTGTTATTTTGATATTTCTATAAATGGACCCACAGCTTTTTAGCAATAGCTATGGTTTAGAACTTTTTAAAAGGGAAATACAGAGAGAAAAAATATCCTAATAATATTAAGCATAGTATTTAAAGGCAGGGATGAGCAACAGCTATGAAATGAGCTCAGCGTGTCTGTTCTTGCACCCAGGGAATAAGAATACATGTTCTTCTTTGCACGAAAGTTTCAATTTAATAAGTCAAATAAGTCAGGATATCATGACACCTGCCACAGGACACATTCAAGTCAAAAACTACTTTAAAAGAAGGATGTTCAGTTTCTAGTCTTTCATTCCAGTTCTTTTATTGTATAAAATATTCTCTTTCATACCATATAAGAAATCAGTAAGAAATACATATTCTCAAGAATTTCACCTAAATTTCATTTACTAGCTGGTTTATACAAGAGCACACTTCAGGCACTCCACCAACTTCAACACCAAATAATCAGCTATCAAGTTTAGTTCATGTATTTGAGAGATTACTATTGGAGAACACTGATTTAGTTGCATTTTTCACAAATGAAACAGACAATTATTACAACATTCAACTTTTATATAAAGATTCAAACTATTCCCAACCAGCTTTGCTTTGGTCATTATATGCTAACATCATTGACTTGTTAGTGCTTTATCATTTCATTCCAATAGTCTGCAAATGCATAAAAGCATTTTTATAACAACATGTGAAAAATGTATACCTTAAGAATACTAAAGAAATTTGGGAGGAAATGTTTGAATATTAATCTGTTGTTCTACGCTCTGTATGAATACATCTGTACATCTATATGATACATTTATTTATACAAGTCTTAAAATGACACAGAGAAAAATATTAATATGCTTAAAATAGTTTTTCTAGGACAATTAAATTATAACAAATTAACCACATCAGAAATATTTGTCACTGGAGATAATTTTTTCTCCTTTTCTTCCTCTGGATCTAGGACATCCATTTCTAAATGTCATTGGTTATGGCCCCATTTTAGGGTCACATTTCCTTTGTAAATCCAAAACTTCTTGGCATCCACTGTGACATCTAAAAAAGGGTACGAAGACCTAGGCATGACCTCAGAGTGATTTCAGAAAGGTGAAGGTGGTCTTCAGTAGTGGTAGAGACACTGGATCAGAAAGTCAGACATCTCCATCAGTGGTACGTAGTCTGGATCAGATACAGTCGTCCTCCAATTTATATTTGCTGTTTTTGTTCAGTCACTTCGTTGTGTCTGACTCTTTCTGACCCCATGGCTGCAGCACGCCAGGCTTCCCTGTCCTTCATCTCCTGGAACTTGCTCAAACTCACATCCATCGAGTCAGTGACGCCATCCAACCATCTGTCTCCCCCTTCTCCTCCTGCCTTCAGTCTTTCCCAGCATCAGAGTCTTTTCCAATGAATTGGCTTTTTGTATCAGGTGACCAAAATATTGGAGCATTAATATAATCAATATATAATATAATCTTGGTCATTTCTGCTTCCTCTCCCTCTCTTTTTCTCTCTCTTCATGTCTCTCTCTCCCTCTCTTTTTCTTTGACTGTATTGAATCAGATAAGAAAATAAGAAACTTCCAATTCAATCAAGAACACTTAAAAGGAAACATTTTCAGGCTATACACGATGACAGATCTTAACAGCCCCATTGCTCAGGGATCAGTCACTTTGATGTCAAAAAAAAAAGGCAGAAAAGAGAAAAGAATCTACAAATGTGAACTGAAACATGAAAATAAGCCTGAATTTCCCTTTTACTTCCAACCAGCTTTGCTTTGGTCATTATATGCTAACATCATTGACTTGTTAGTGCTTTATCATTTCATTCCAATAGTCTGCAAATGCATAAAAGCATTTTTATAACAACATGTGAAAAATGTATACCTTAAGAATACTAAAGAAATTTGGGAGGAAATGTTTGAATATTAATCTGTTGTTCTACGCTCTGTATGAATACATCTGTACATCTATATGATACATTTATTTATACAAGTCTTAAAATGACACAGAGAAAAATATTAATATGCTTAAAATAGTTTTTCTAGGACAATTAAATTATAACAAATTAACCACATCAGAAATATTTGTCACTGGAGATAATTTTTTCTCCTTTTCTTCCTCTGGATCTAGGACATCCATTTCTAAATGTCATTGGTTATGGCCCCATTTTAGGGTCACATTTCCTTTGTAAATCCAAAACTTCTTGGCATCCACTGTGACATCTAAAAAAGGGTACGAAGACCTAGGCATGACCTCAGAGTGATTTCAGAAAGGTGAAGGTGGTCTTCAGTAGTGGTAGAGACACTGGATCAGAAAGTCAGACATCTCCATCAGTGGTACGTAGTCTGGATCAGATACAGTCGTCCTCCAATTTATATTTGCTGTTTTTGTTCAGTCACTTCGTTGTGTCTGACTCTTTCTGACCCCATGGCTGCAGCACGCCAGGCTTCCCTGTCCTTCATCTCCTGGAACTTGCTCAAACTCACATCCATCGAGTCAGTGACGCCATCCAACCATCTGTCTCCCCCTTCTCCTCCTGCCTTCAGTCTTTCCCAGCATCAGAGTCTTTTCCAATGAATTGGCTTTTTGTATCAGGTGACCAAAATATTGGAGCATTAATATAATCAATATATAATATAATCTTGGTCATTTCTGCTTCCTCTCCCTCTCTTTTTCTCTCTCTTCATGTCTCTCTCTCCCTCTCTTTTTCTTTGACTGTATTGAATCAGATAAGAAAATAAGAAACTTCCAATTCAATCAAGAACACTTAAAAGGAAACATTTTCAGGCTATACACGATGACAGATCTTAACAGCCCCATTGCTCAGGGATCAGTCACTTTGATGTCAGCAAAAAAAAAAAAAGGCAGAAAAGAGAAAAGAATCTACAAATGTGAACTGAAACATGAAAATAAGCCTGAATTTCCCTTTTTACTATTTTCGCTCCTCTTTAATAACTCATTCATTTTTGTGTTAAAATATATATAACATAAAATTCACCATTTTAACCACTGGTAAGCTGACAGTTCCAAGGCATTAAGTCTGTTCACGTTGCTGTGCTATCACTACCACCATTTATCTCCAGAATTTTTTCATCTTGCAAAACTGAAACTCTGTGCCACTAAGCAATAACTCTACCTTTTAATTTTAATTTTCTTAGTGGCCAATATATGCCAGTCAGTCAACCTTATGAGCATTTGCTATCTACTTATCTGATGCTGAAGGAACTGATGCTTCTATCCAGGGGTTGACACTGAAGACGGAAGTCAAACAAAGACATGGCTTCACAAGGCCACTTGTTGAGCACACCTGACACTTCGCAGGTGTCACCAAGTAGAGTAACTGATAGCTAAGTTTCAAAGTTCTTGCTGGTAACATATTATCCATAGCTCTTATTCAGGGATTATGTATTTGCTTAAATGATCAATTTCTTCAAAGAGAAGAAATGGTGCTTTTGTTCAAATGGTACTTCTCAGATAGATTCTATCTCTGAGTGTTGGTCCATCTCTATTATTCAAATCCCCTGGGCTAATCTGAGGCCAGTTGAGATAGGCACTTCCTCTCATGAAAAACCTGTTCCTTGAACGTGCTGAACCATAAAATCATGCTGTCTATTGTGAATACAGGCAGGGTTGGAACTGAGTATGGGCCCCATGCCCCACCGCTTCCCATACCTGTCATATCAGGAGATGACAAATAGCACTTCAACCCTTCCAAGTTCAGCCTAAGAAGAGGTTAAAATACAATTGGCTCTTATTAACAAGCATTGCCTTGCTCTGAAAATTGTTCGCATCACTCACAAACATACACCTCTTATTCACCTTTCTGTCTTGGGACCGCTTCCAAGGCCTGAATTATCTCAGGCTATACACGATGACAGATCTTAACAGCCCCATTGCTCAGGGATCAGTCACTTTGATGTCAGCAAAAAAAAAAAAAGGCAGAAAAGAGAAAAGAATCTACAAATGTGAACTGAAACATGAAAATAAGCCTGAATTTCCCTTTTTACTATTTTCGCTCCTCTTTAATAACTCATTCATTTTTGTGTTAAAATATATATAACATAAAATTCACCATTTTAACCACTGGTAAGCTGACAGTTCCAAGGCATTAAGTCTGTTCACGTTGCTGTGCTATCACTACCACCATTTATCTCCAGAATTTTTTCATCTTGCAAAACTGAAACTCTGTGCCACTAAGCAATAACTCTACCTTTTAATTTTAATTTTCTTAGTGGCCAATATATGCCAGTCAGTCAACCTTATGAGCATTTGCTATCTACTTATCTGATGCTGAAGGAACTGATGCTTCTGCCCCCAGGGGGTTGACACTGAAGACGGAAGTCAAACAAAGACATGGCTTCACAAGGCCACTTGTTGAGCACACCTGACACTTGCGCAGGTGTCACCAAGTAGAGTAACTGATAGCTAAGTTTCAAAGTTCTTGCTGGTAACATATTATCCATAGCTCTTATTCAGGGATTATGTATTTGCTTAAATGATCAATTTCTTCAAAGAGAAGAAATGGTGCTTTTGTTCAAATGGTACTTCTCAGATAGATTCTATCTCTGAGTGTTGGTCCATCTCTATTATTCAAATCCCCTGGGCTAATCTGAGGCCAGTTGAGATAGGCACTTCCTCTCATGAAAAACCTGTTCCTTGAACGTGCTGAACCATAAAATCATGCTGTCTATTGTGAATACAGGCAGGGTTGGAACTGAGTATGGGCCCCATGCCCCACCGCTTCCCATACCTGTCATATCAGGAGATGACAAATAGCACTTCAACCCTTCCAAGTTCAGCCTAAGAAGAGGTTAAAATACAATTGGCTCTTATTAACAAGCATTGCCTTGCTCTGAAAATTGTTCGCATCACTCACAAACATACACCTCTTATTCACCTTTCTGTCTTGGGAGCTCGGCCTGGAAATTATTCTTTCTTTAAATGGGAACCAAGGGCTGTTGTTCTTTTAATTGTCGCTCTCATTCTATGGCATCAAGAAGAAAGAGACATGCTGATCTATTCCAAGCTGACTGTTTGTGCTCTCTCTGCTGGTGATCATTAATTTCAGTTGGACAGTTATTCATGTAGCAATTTGCCACCATGATGACGGAGGAAAAATATTGAAGTGCTGGGCTTTTAAAATGGTAATATGTGGAAAGAGATATAATTCTCTTGCAAAACATATTCCTCAAGCTTTATATTTCATCTCTGGTGATATGAACCATAAAATCATGCTAGCCAGTCCCAACTGTTTATTGAACTCTTGGATGGGGATAACAAGGATGGAATCTTTTAAAAGCTAATTTGGAATACAAATATTTGGGCTTTAGCTATTGTACATCTATAAAGATCTCGAATTTAGGAAGATAATACCAATGAAAAGGCATATATCTTTTTTCAATTTTCTCATGGAAAATGACATGCATGCCACTTTAAATAGTTGCTGCTGCTTCATGAAATTCTTCAAGAAATGATATTTTGGAAAGGATTTTGTTCAGTGCACTCTTTCTGCCAGTGCTTTTAGACTGTTTTGAATGTATATGGAAATAAAAGATGGGGACAGCAGTGCAAAACCAGTGTTTTATCAACTCGCCTTTGCTCATATAAAGTTATTCAATTGACCTCATTAAGTCATGCAGTTGACTTCACTGGCTTCTTTCTGGGCCCCCTCTCTAGCCTGAATAGCACTGGAACTGTCCAGGTCTGAGCCCCTAGGCAGCATCTTTAAAGAACATGTATCACAGAAACAGGAGGACCAAGACCCCACGGCAGGAAGCAATACTGCAGAGGGGTTAAGGTGACCCAAAAGGACCAAAGGGACATCTTTGATTAAGATTGATTTTCTCAGATGTTGCTATCTCTTGGCCACTAGTCCAGTTCTTAAAAGACATTTAACTGCACTTAATTCAGATCTTGAGATAATCGTCTATCTCTACTGGAAAACACATATTGTAGAGATTTTTTTAAAGACTTTTCAATGTGGACCATTTTTAAAGTCTTTATTGAACTTGTTACAATATTGTTTCTATTTTATGTCTTGGTATTTTTTGGCCACAAGGCATATGTGGGATCTTAACTTCCCAACCAGGGATTGAATCTGCACCCCCTGAATTAGAGGCAAAGTCTTAACCACTGGACTTCCAGGAAAGTCCTTATTGTAGAGAATCTTAATATCAAGAAGTAGCTTGGAGAAAAGATCCAGTCTGTATAACATATCTTATCTTAGAGAGGAGGCAACTGAGACCTAGAATGTTGGTTATGTAGATGAGCGAAAGCTCAACCTATGTGCTGATGCCCCATCTATAGAGTCTTTCATTTATACAATTATGCCATGTGTTTGGTACTTCTCCACAGAAGGCAAACACTTTTAAAATATAATAGAGACTAGTAAATATTTTTAAAAAAGGTAAGAACTGCATCCTCAAAAAACACTTTATGGAGGGATAACAAGGATGGAATCTTTTAAAAGCTAATTTGGAATACAAATATTTGGGCTTTAGCTATTGTACATCTATAAAGATCTCGAATTTAGGAAGATAATACCAATGAAAAGGCATATATCTTTTTTCAATTTTCTCATGGAAAATGACATGCATGCCACTTTAAATAGTTGCTGCTGCTTCATGAAATTCTTCAAGAAATGATATTTTGGAAAGGATTTTGTTCAGTGCACTCTTTCTGCCAGTGCTTTTAGACTGTTTTGAATGTATATGGAAATAAAAGATGGGGACAGCAGTGCAAAACCAGTGTTTTATCAACTCGCCTTTGCTCATATAAAGTTATTCAATTGACCTCATTAAGTCATGCAGTTGACTTCACTGGCTTCTTTCTGGGCCCCCTCTCTAGCCTGAATAGCACTGGAACTGTCCAGGTCTGAGCCCCTAGGCAGCATCTTTAAAGAACATGTATCACAGAAACAGGAGGACCAAGACCCCACGGCAGGAAGCAATACTGCAGAGGGGTTAAGGTGACCCAAAAGGACCAAAGGGACATCTTTGATTAAGATTGATTTTCTCAGATGTTGCTATCTCTTGGCCACTAGTCCAGTTCTTAAAAGACATTTAACTGCACTTAATTCAGATCTTGAGATAATCGTCTATCTCTACTGGAAAACACATATTGTAGAGATTTTTTTAAAGACTTTTCAATGTGGACCATTTTTAAAGTCTTTATTGAACTTGTTACAATATTGTTTCTATTTTATGTCTTGGTATTTTTTGGCCACAAGGCATATGTGGGATCTTAACTTCCCAACCAGGGATTGAATCTGCACCCCCTGAATTAGAGGCAAAGTCTTAACCACTGGACTTCCAGGAAAGTCCTTATTGTAGAGAATCTTAATATCAAGAAGTAGCTTGGAGAAAAGATCCAGTCTGTATAACATATCTTATCTTAGAGAGGAGGCAACTGAGACCTAGAATGTTGGTTATGTAGATGAGCGAAAGCTCAACCTATGTGCTGATGCCCCATCTATAGAGTCTTTCATTTATACAATTATGCCATGTGTTTGGTACTTCTCCACAGAAGGCAAACACTTTTAAAATATAATAGAGACTAGTAAATATTTTTATACATAAAGGTAAGAACTGCATCCTCAAAGAGTTATTGGTTTCTATAATCCTTTTAAACCATCTTTTACCATCTGTACCTTACCTTCTCCCCAACAAGCAAATCTATAAAATGAAATTCCTTCATCTTATTCAGTCAAATTGAGCCACACATTAATTGAAAGCTTAACGAATCATTGTAATCACTTACCATTTTCCTTTAATGATTTTCAAATTTTGAAGTGGAGCCAAATACCTTTCTGAGAGCCAAAAATAGAGTAATTTACAGAAGTGATAGATACTTGGCAGATAAAAAAGATTTTGTAAATGTACATGTTTGAGGAAGCTCTCTCATAGGGTTATACTTAAAGACATCAGGCTTAACAGAAAGCTTGAAGCAATATCATGTTCATAAAAATTAACTGCTCTCAGCTACAGTACAAGACCTGAATTCATGTTTTAAAATGCTTCTTTTATAGTTGATGCTATCGGAATTGGCTAAAATTTTACAATAAATTTTTGAAATGATACAATCATAAAAGTTAAAGGGTCATCAAAAGGTCCAATTTTTATTTCTTTACATAATTTCTCTGCTCCAAAGATTGTTTCTCAGTCAAGAGATAGCATTATCTATTCAAAAAGCAAGTTACTAGTCTGTTATTATCTCTATGCCCCCTAAAAGGACATTATTACAAAGAAAAAATATTTTTCTGAGATTTATTATAGCACGTGGTATTCCCAGCAATAGCCTAAATTTGTAAGACTTTTTCCTCTGTTCCAAGAATAGTCTTGTGTTACCAAGAAGTCATTTCTGTGTCTCACCCATCAACCTGGATAAAGATAGTTACACTATATTTTAGTGCCTGCTATGTTTCAGCTATGGTGCTGAGCACTCAGCATGGTCCTAACCCTAGTCAAACTTCTTAGGAATAAGTCATTATTCAGTCAGTTAGGAAACTGAGGCATGTGGTGCTTAGTTGACTTGCCCACTGTACCCCATGGATAGGACAACAATATGAACTTGCTTCTATCCAAACCTTACATTCTTCACTCTACCCTTCTCCACAGACTCCCAAGCAGACGCATAGCCTGGAGGAAGTAAGAAATAATACACTGTGATGATAAAAAGGATGGTAGGACCAAGGGAACCTGCAGAGACAGAGCGTGCGGCTTCAAGGAAGCTTGATGGTTTCTGACAGATTCTGCCTACAGCAATCCTTGACCAGTGCCTGACTATTCTGGAAGATTTTTCATTTTCTGGAACATCTAAATCTATTGATCAAGAAGCATGTATCAAAAGCACATGATGTAAAAAGCCCTGTAGGAAAAGTTGCCAGAAAAATACAGCATAATTATGTTCACATCCAAATATTTCGATGAGACATACTTATACTAAAAAGTTCTTGATGTTCACCTCATATTCAATTTTAACTGGGAATTCTGCTTTTCATTTCATTTTGTTTTTGTCAAATCTGGTAACCCTGCCAAGAGGAGATATATATACAGTTGTTTTGGTTCATTTTGCTTTTAACTGCCCCTCTCTTTTTGATGAGACAATCCATAAACACATACAGCGAGTGTTAGTCTCTCAGTCATGTCCAGCTCTTTGTGATCCCGTGCACTGACGGAGTCTGCCAGAATCCTTTGTCCATGGGATTCTCCAAGCAAGAATACTGGATTGCCATTTCCTGCATTACAGGTATCCTGCATTACAGACTTTCTTTACTGTCTGAGCCACCAGGGAAGCCACATGAAGAGGAAGCCAATAATGCAATGCTGTATTTGATAATTTCCACATGACTATTACATAATTAGGTTTATCTTGAAAAGGTTCAAAACTGCTCTCAGAAATGACTTTAGAAACATACAGCCTCTCTGCCCAAGTGTCTTTTCAGGCTAGATTAGTTCCTGAAGTCTCTGTCCTTTTTCACACTGATTTATTCTTTTCATTTAACTAGTGTCAGGGACCCAGAAGAGAGGGGATGGCATACACAGAAGGGAAAGTGAAGTAGGTTATCAAGTTTCCTAGCATACAACCATAAGACGTAGTTGCTAAGAGTCAAGACACCACAGCAGTCCAAGACACCCCAAGACAACAATATGAACTTGCTTCTATCCAAACCTTACATTCTTCACTCTACCCTTCTCCACAGGCTCCCAAGCAGACGCATAGCCTGGAGGAAGTAAGAAATAATACACTGTGATGATAAAAGGATGGTAGGACCAAGGGAACCTGCAGAGACAGAGCGTGCGGCTTCAAGGAAGCTTGATGGTTTCTGACAGATTCTGCCTACAGCAATCCTTGACCAGTGCCTGACTATTCTGGAAGATTTTTCATTTTCTGGAACATCTAAATCTATTGATCAAGAAGCATGTATCAAAAGCACATGATGTAAAAAGCCCTGTAGGAAAAGTTGCCAGAAAAAATACAGCATAATTATGTTCACATCCAAATATTTCGATGAGACATACTTATACTAAAAAGTTCTTGATGTTCACCTCATATTCAATTTTAACTGGGAATTCTGCTTTTCATTTCATTTTGTTTTTGTCAAATCTGGTAACCCTGCCAAGAGGAGATATATATACAGTTGTTTTGGTTCATTTTGCTTTTAACTGCCCCTCTCTTTTTGATGAGACAATCCATAAACACATACAGCGAGTGTTAGTCTCTCAGTCATGTCCAGCTCTTTGTGATCCCGTGCACTGACGGGAGTCTGCCAGAATCCTCTGTCCATGGAATTCTCCAAGCAAGAATACTGGATTGCCATTTCCTGCATTACAGGTATCCTGCATTACAGACTTTCTTTACTGTCTGAGCCACCAGGGAAGCCACATGAAGAGGAAGCCAATAATGCAATGCTGTATTTGATAATTTCCACATGACTATTACATAATTAGGTTTATCTTGAAAAGGTTCAAAACTGCTCTCAGAAATGACTTTAGAAACATACAGCCTCTCTGCCCAAGTGTCTTTTCAGGCTAGATTAGTTCCTGAAGTCTCTGTCCTTTTTCACACTGATTTATTCTTTTCATTTAACTAGTGTCAGGGACCCAGAAGAGAGGGGATGGCATACACAGAAGGGAAAGTGAAGTAGGTTATCAAGTTTCCTAGCATACAACCATAAGACGTAGTTGCTAAGAGTCAAGACACCACAGTCAGATGCACCTGATTTGTGATTTAGCCACAAATTACTTTCCTCTCCATGCTTCAGTTTTCTCCTTGTAAAGGTGTCTTTTTGATGGTCCCTGGTGATTCCTGGCGATTGGTATTCATGCCCTTGCAGAATCCCACCTTCTCAGGAGTGTTACCTTCAATGCCCAGAATGCATGAGAAGCAATGGAGGTCTTTCAGATTCATCATTGAATTCTTTCCCCATCAAGTCCTTCATGACAGGGGAAACAAGCAACCTCAAAGAGAAGCCAGTGTAGCTACGACACGAAACCTGTTTACAACCAAGGGAGTGGACCTGCAGTGAGTCTTCTCTGTCCTATCATGAACTGTGCGAACAGGCTTGCAAGTGGCTTTTACCCACTAAGCCTCAAGATGACTGCCTTCTGGCTAACAACTTGACTGCGACCTTGGAGATATCCCTCACTAGACCTAGACCCACCCAGCTACCACACTCCTGGATTCCTGAGAATTTGAACATTCTTAAAACTCCCAAACCCATGGGCCAAAGTTTTCCTACAGGACTGGCCATTCAGTCTTAAGAGAAAAAAAAAGACAATACCATAAATACGTATTATGCTATCATCCAGTATGCTGTAATAAGGAACTTAAACCCTGGAATCACACAGATCTGATTTGAATCCCACTTCTGCCCCTAAATAACTGTGCACCCTTGGGCAAGGGTCTATGCCTCCTGAAAGTCTCAATTTCCTCACCAATAAAATGGAGATAATAGTAATGCCTATTTTATCGAGCTCTTGTGGAGATTAAATGATATAAAGCATACAAAATGTTTCCTGACAAAAGGAAGGCAGTCTCTGAATACTAGTTTATTACAAGTTTCATGGGATAAATAGTAACCAATACATTGTAACTAAGAGCTTTCAGTCCAATAAGGAGCATTAGGCATGTAAAAATTGAACCATAAATACTATGGGGTAGCAATGAAATAATAAGACTATGCACAAAACACTTCTGGAGAATAGAGGAAGGAGAAATAACATCTGTGGTAGAAAACTTATTTCAATGATCATGCAATTGTTTCAATGGTTATATGATTTGAGGAAGCCATATTTCACATTGCAGTTGCTTCATTTATACCATGGGCAGTTTGGGGAAAACATTTTTGAATCAGTATCAGAAGTGGGTCTACTTTCATTAAGAAAAAAATCCCAGGTAGAATTTTCAAAATGAATAGTCTAAAACTGTTGCTTCCTTAATTCTCCTTCAGTGCTTGCCCACCTCTAACTAAAAAAAAAAAAGTGGAAATTACCTTCCAGCTTCTCAAGCAAATAAACTGAGAGCTCTCTGGAAGAAGGCAGGAGTAGTGAAATGAGGTTCTGGTGACCACATGGAATTTCAGTCTCGCCTGCCTTTCCTTCAGAGGGGGCTGGTCTGGGAAATGTGAAGAGGCCTGAAAGAGGATGAGAATTGTTATATAATTTCTATGTGACTTTCTGATTTCTATCACTGCTTTCCTGGGACAAAAAGATGGTGAATTAATGATGCTTAATGATGCTATCTACAGCATTTGTGGGTTCTACCTGCTAGTATGAAAATACGGCTGCAGTTTTACTTTGGTGTTATGGAACTAAAAAGGAGCAGCTGTTTGATAATCAAGGAAGAAACTCTCCTTCAGTAGCACAAAGCAAGTATTCCTATAATGAACATACACATGCGTATATATTCCTGCTTGGATAACAATATTCAAATCTACTGTAGATGCATTTATCTTAAGTAAATATATCTTTTTTTCTTTTCACTCTGGACCATATATCCATTGGAAAGTATACCTTTGTCAATAAAGTACTTATTAAAGAGGTATATAGCAGTTTTTTAACCTAACGGAGGACTAACACATTATGTAATATCCAAGGCTCAAGTGCTGGTGGGGCTTCGGGGCACTAGTGGTAGAGACTCCTTTGCCATGCAGGAGACACAAGAGATGTGGGGTCAATCCCTGGGTTGGGAAGATCCCCTGGAGGGCATGGCAACCCACTCCACTTCTTGCCTGGAAAATCACCATGGCCAGAGGAGCCTGGTGGGTTACAATGATCATGCAATTGTTTCAAAATGGAGAATAGAGGAAGGAGAAATAACATCTGTGGTAGAAAACTTATTTCAATGATCATGCAATTGTTTCAATGGTTATATGATTTGAGGAAGCCATATTTCACATTGCAGTTGCTTCATTTATACCATGGGCAGTTTGGGGAAAACATTTTTGAATCAGTATCAGAAGTGGGTCTACTTTCATTAAGAAAAAAATCCCAGGTAGAATTTTCAAAATGAATAGTCTAAAACTGTTGCTTCCTTAATTCTCCTTCAGTGCTTGCCCACCTCTAACTAAAAAAAAAAAAGTGGAAATTACCTTCCAGCTTCTCAAGCAAATAAACTGAGAGCTCTCTGGAAGAAGGCAGGAGTAGTGAAATGAGGTTCTGGTGACCACATGGAATTTCAGTCTCGCCTGCCTTTCCTTCAGAGGGGGCTGGTCTGGGAAATGTGAAGAGGCCTGAAAGAGGATGAGAATTGTTATATAATTTCTATGTGACTTTCTGATTTCTATCACTGCTTTCCTGGGACAAAAGATGGTGAATTAATGATGCTTAATGATGCTATCTACAGCATTTGTGGGTTCTACCTGCTAGTATGAAAATACGGCTGCAGTTTTACTTTGGTGTTATGGAACTAAAAAGGAGCAGCTGTTTGATAATCAAGGAAGAAACTCTCCTTCAGTAGCACAAAGCAAGTATTCCTATAATGAACATACACATGCGTATATATTCCTGCTTGGATAACAATATTCAAATCTACTGTAGATGCATTTATCTTAAGTAAATATATCTTTTTTTCTTTTCACTCTGGACCATATATCCATTGGAAAGTATACCTTTGTCAATAAAGTACTTATTAAAGAGGTATATAGCAGTTTTTTAACCTAACGGAGGACTAACACATTATGTAATATCCAAGGCTCAAGTGCTGGTGGGGCTTCTCGGGGGCACTAGTGGTAGAGACTCATTTGCCATGCAGGAGACACAAGAGATGTGGGGTCAATCCCTGGGTTGGGAAGATCCCCTGGAGGGCATGGCAACCCACTCCACTTCTTGCCTGGAAAATCACCATGGCCAGAGGAGCCTGGTGGGTTACAGTCCATAAGGTTGCAAAGAGTCGGACACAACTGAAGCAACTTTGCACAGAAGTAAGTGCTGGTGAAACGAAGCTCAATTTGGAATTCTCATTTTGTGTGGGTGCTGCCTTTTAGGAAAAGCAAAATAGCCCAAGTATAGCAAGTGACATGAAGGTCATTAGTTCCTTTGGCTCAGTAAAACATACCTTGGTAATTTGTGCTCAGAAAAATATTTTAACATAACCAAAATGTTTTAAGAAAAATCTTAGCAGTATATTAATAATAAGGGGGAAACGGTGGAAGTAATATAAAAGTCTGGGAGAATAATGTAACAAACTTGAAATTTGGAACTACTGTGTTATCACACAGTCATTAAACAGGTATTCAAACTATGTAGATACAGGTAAAATGCTTATTAAATAAAAAAAAAAAAACAATAAAATGGTATCCACACATTAGCCCATTATATAAAAAACACATACATGAAGTCGAGGGCTAATAAATTATACACAAAAGTGGAAATAAATTTTATGGTAATGGGATTGTAGTCATTTTCATTTCTCAAAAATTTTTATAGTCATACCTATTTTTTTCAAAAATTAAAGAGCCATATTAAAACCAAGAAAGAAATCTAAAACCACTCTTTCTTTCCCACATTTTAGATGCTTGAGAAAATGAACGATTGTCCTCATGTCTTTGTTCGTCTGGACTTTTCAAAAGCAGACCTCAGAATGAGATTAAATGTGTAAGAATTTTATTAGGGGAAGTGTTTGTGTGCAAGGAAATGGAGAGAGCCTCCGAAAAGGTCAGGGGAGCCAACAGACCGTGAGGGAAGGAGAGCAAGAGAAGCCTTGAGAGGAAATGACCTGGATGGCCCTGCAGTCTCAGAAAGGTGGGGCAGAAGCCTGGGCACATCCTGAAGGCAAGGTCAGCTGAGACGTCCAGTCCCCTCCAGGAACTCTCGAATCCCTGCAGTGCTCCGACTTTGCAGGAGCAGCCCGTGAGCAGTGTGGCCTCGGGGCACACGTGGCTCTGGATTTCAAAATTCAGCATTGGGGCCCTTGGTCAATTTCCTCACTCTTAACAAGAGGTCTGCCAGGCGCATTCTCCAGGCTGCCGTGGTGCCCAGTCATGATTTAAAGAAAGTTATCTGTGCAACATGATTTCAGCATCAGTCTATCCCTCCTGAATGTTTCATAATTGCTAGAAAGTAATAATGAAGTACTGAAAAGTTTCCAAAAATGTTTACAATCGAGAGTGGAGAGTCTAAATGAGCCCCTGTTTGGAACTAACAGACCTTTTTTAGGTCTATCACATTAACTGCCTTCAGCTACATTATAACTGGACAAGCCCTGTTGCTAAGTAGTTCCTCTTGGTCACGTGTTAGACTGAGTATCTGCCCAGTTGCATCTATCTGGCAGGCTCTACAAACTAGTGAGCCAGGATATTTAAATGATGAGTCAAAGGATCTCCCCCAAAAACCCTAGAGACTGTAGTATAGGCGCCAAATAGTTCAAGATTCTGCTTCTGTTTCCATGACTTGCTGAACAGCCTTAGGGAAGGAATATGTTTTCTCTCAGCCTCAGCATTCATAGGAAAACTGCAATAACTATTCCTATTTCAAACCTACTGCTATGAGGTTTAGCGACAAAATACGCTTACCCACTTAGAACTAGACTTAGCACACACCAGCACTCAACAAGTACTAACCTCCTCTCCATACACACACACACATAGACACACACACACTTTCATCTGGACAAGTGAATATTTAGCTCACTAAGGTTTTCAGGATAAATACAACCTCCTCAGAAACTCCTCTAAAGTCATATTTCTTCAATACCATTTGAACAACTCTCTCCCATTTATCCCAGCCCAAGTTTCTTCCTCTGATCAAAGTGATCTTTTGGGGGATTAATCGTACTGTATTCCATTTCAACACTAACTGCTGCACCCCCTTCTTCCCTCCACTCTGCTATTCCACACTGTCCTCACATTTTACCTTTCGGTGGAGCCATTTATCTCTCACTTCTCTGAGCTTCTATAGTTAATAGTAAAAGATATCAACACCCAGTGGATTCGGAATTCTTACTTAATGAATAGGTGTTCTTCCGACATTCCAGTTGCTCATATGTGTGTGCTGTCGAGCTATATGCGCTCTCTACATGTGACAATGATTCAAATGTATGGAAAGAATTCAATTTCTACTTGTAAGAGTCGGCTTACTTGGTGCAGAGGCATGTTTGTGAATAGGAGTAACGCTAAATGATCTCTGAAGTAATCTTCTACAACATTACTTCTATGCTACTATAAATTTAGAAGAGATAAACAGAACACTTACAAAGGTGCAAAGGAATACATGTGCTTTCAGTGGCTTCAACGGGACCAAAAAAATGCAGATCTAACAACCAATGGTCTACTGCAACAATCTCATACGACAGCTTTATTCCAGAACCCATTAAGAAATCCACTCAGTCTTTAGACACCTAAAAAAGGTAATAGCTGAAAACAATCAAACACTATTTAGCAGACTTTCATATCCCATTAGGACTCCTTCAAGACCTCACATAAAACAAATGACCTAAATCCACCAACAGCTCATATGCTTCTAAATTCAAATGGGTACTCTCAAATGGTCTTATACCTTTAAAAGAGCAATACTGTCCAATGAAATATTACTCAGCCATAAGAAGGAGTGAAATTGAATCATCTACAGAGATGTAGATGAACCTAGAGACAGTCATACTGACTGAAGTATGTCAGAAAGAGAAAAACTAATATCATATATTATATACTAATGCATATATCTGAAATCTACAAAATGGTACAGGGAAACCTCTTTGCAAAGCAGAAATAGAGACACAGACACAGAGGACAAATATATGCACACCAAGAGGGGAAAGATGGGGTGAGAATGAATTGAGAGATTGGGATTGACATATACACACTATTCAGATACCTAATGAGAAGAGACTGTATAGCCCAGGGAACTCTACTCCATGTGCTGTAGTGACCTCAATGGGAAGGAAATAAAAAAAAGAGGGGACGTATGTATGCATATAGCTGATTCACTTTGCTATACAGCAGGAACTAACACAACATTGTGAAGACACTATACTCCTATAAAAAATAAAATTAAATTAAAAACATACTATCCAATAAATATTCAGTTCATTCACTTAATGAATAGGTGTTCTTCCGACATTCCAGTTGCTCATATGTGTGTGCTGTCGAGCTATATGCGCTCTCTACATGTGACAATGATTCAAATGTATGGAAAGAATTCAATTTCTACTTGTAAGAGTCGGCTTACTTGGTGCAGAGGCATGTTTGTGAATAGGAGTAACGCTAAATGATCTCTGAAGTAATCTTCTACAACATTACTTCTATGCTACTATAAATTTAGAAGAGATAAACAGAACACTTACAAAGGTGCAAAGGAATACATGTGCTTTCAGTGGCTTCAACGGGACCAAAAAAATGCAGATCTAACAACCAATGGTCTACTGCAACAATCTCATACGACAGCTTTATTCCAGAACCCATTAAGAAATCCACTCAGTCTTTAGACACCTAAAAAAGGTAATAGCTGAAAACAATCAAACACTATTTAGCAGACTTTCATATCCCATTAGGACTCCTTCAAGACCTCACATAAAACAAATGACCTAAATCCACCAACAGCTCATATGCTTCTAAATTCAAATGGGTACTCTCAAATGGTCTTATACCTTTAAAAGAGCAATACTGTCCAATGAAATATTACTCAGCCATAAGAAGGAGTGAAATTGAATCATCTACAGAGATGTAGATGAACCTAGAGACAGTCATACTGACTGAAGTATGTCAGAAAGAGAAAAACTAATATCATATATTATATACTAATGCATATATCTGAAATCTACAAAATGGTACAGGGAAACCTCTTTGCAAAGCAGAAATAGAGACACAGACACAGAGGACAAATATATGCACACCAAGAGGGGAAAGATGGGGTGAGAATGAATTGAGAGATTGGGATTGACATATACACACTATTCAGATACCTAATGAGAAGAGACTGTATAGCCCAGGGAACTCTACTCCATGTGCTGTAGTGACCTCAATGGGAAGGAAATAAAAAAAAGAGGGGACGTATGTATGCATATAGCTGATTCACTTTGCTATACAGCAGGAACTAACACAACATTGTGAAGACACTATACTCCTATAAAAAATAAAATTAAATTAAAAAAACATACTATCCAAGTGAAATTGTATTTATAAACAGAAAAGAGATAGTATAGCAGGAGAGAGTCCACTGGCCACATTGGTACCAATCAACAAATGTTGGAGTGGGGGTATGACTTGACATTTTATTACAGGTGTCCATGCAAGGGTCTTGGCTGAGGAAGTCTATGGGACAAGAGGCACACCCTAGAAGAAAGAAGGGGCTTTACCTCTTTGGAGTGGGGTTTTCTCTCTGTCCCTTCCTTACCTCATAACATCAAGCCAAGAAGGTAGCCCTGAAGGAGGAGGAGGAGGGTTATGGGCACAGCAGGTGTGGTGACAGCATTGGGAAGCTGGGAAGTGGGGATGGGGTACCTTTGCCTACGATAAGCCTCTCTCAGGAGGAAGGGAGCAGAGTGTGTGCCTGAGGCAAGAGCCGGACAAGAGAGGTATGGAACCCCATGGTGGAAAACCTTCAAACTGCTGTCAAAAAGAGAATCACTGGGGCTTTGACAAAGATGAAAAGATGTGTCTAGATGCTGCTTTAAGCTCCTTCGCCAAAGATGCTCTCTAGACAAGCAAACTATGAAGTCCAAAGTCAACATCTCAGGGGGAGTGGTCTAAACAGCAAGACTTGCCATGCCCTACTTGTCTTCCTTCAGAATCGGTTTCACTTATCCTAAGATTTCAAAAAAAGACCCGCTCATGATATTGAATGTCCCTGCAGGGCGGCTGTCTTTTCTCCGGCCTTCATTATCTGGCCAAGCGAAGGAGAAGTTGCAAACGCAGGAGCTGTTTCTTAAGGCGGGGAGCTTAGGAGAGGGCCACAGAGGAGGGTGCAGGGAAAGTCCTTCCAATGGCCATTCTGTTTCGCTTGCCACGGGAAGACTCTTTTTTTTCATCCTTTATCCCAACTGACAAGTACAAGCACTCTGGGCCCTAACTGAATGCGAACATTGTCAGAAGGAATTGGGCTAACGGCGGGCATCTGCAGCTCGGTGGCCACCGCGGTCTGGTGGGGGCCCAGTCGCCGACGTGGCAGGAGGCTGGTGGGCAGACGCCCCCCGCGGACGCAGCCTCACATACTGTCTGCATCACGACCAACCATGAAAACAGTCAGAATGAATCAGCTGTGCTGCAGAGAGGCTCCTTGGAACCTTCACATTCGATTTCCATCTAGCTGACATCCGCAGGTTGTAGTCAGCAGCTCAATGAGGCAGAGATTCTGGGCTGATCTGTGAGTCCCAGGCCGGTGCAGCCCCACTGGCTTGGCTGGGCTGAGGCACTGGCTTGAATCGTGTTTACTAGTTTAAAAGAGGGCTCAAGAATGGTCCAGATGGTGTGTGCAAAGGGCTAAGAGCTTCAGTGTTAAGAGGTGGGTGTCTACAGTGCATGCTTCCTCACCTCTCCAGCAAACAGTTCATTGCTGGAAGGAGTCTGGGAGCTTCCAGGGGAGAACAGTCCATTCAGTCAGGAATTCCAATACAAATACCGGTTGAGAAAACGAGCTAATCCGTCTTGACAACGTGTTGTCACTGCGGAGTTGCAAAAAGGAATTACACATAAATACGACTTTAAAAATTAGAGGCCCCACCATTTAGCAGCTTAGATTTGCTTCAAAGGGACGGCAGGGGAGCAGCAGCGCCTTTCAGGTGACAGCTTGGAATTTGCCGATTCTCAGCATTCTCAGCTCCACGGCGCAGGTACTGGTCTGACGGTAACACGAGCTCTCCAACTTGTTTCAAACTGAAGTATTATGAAAAGGTAAATTATGTTTTGTATTCATGACTGAAAGCATTTTACTTTAAAGCCAGTGCGGCTGACGCTGTCAAGGTAGAGATTCAAGTTTTATGTACAATGCCTGCAGCCCAGCCGATGTGAGTGAGGCAACATGACAGCCTGTAATAAGTAATTTTTATACAGTTACATTCATCACTCAAGTAGGCTCGGCAATATTAAACACAGACCTTAAAATACTGGCAAGGAGGTGGACAGGGCCTGAAGGCCATGGGGGCTTTCTTCCTCGCTGAGAGCAAGTGTGGGTGCAGATTTGGGTTCTTTTAAGTTTTTTTTTCCAGTGTGAATTCCTGTTAATGTAGCACTTTTTAAGATATGCGTCCAAATGCTTTCCAACAGTTAATATGTCACTAAGAGGTTAAGAATGAAATAACCCCATTTGGCCCAAAGGATGTTATTTCAGGCTTTAATGAATTAGATATCGCTACCATTTTCAGGTGAAAATCAATTGCCTCAATTAACAAATTTCCACCAATCCAAATATTTACAAAATGGAAGGCTCCGAGTCTTCAGTTTCTGCTACATTATTCCTTTGTTTCCCCTAAAGCTGTTCCCTTGGTGTTCTTCATTAGCATTTCATTTTTGCTAAAGCCACAAGGCCAGCTACGGTTCTGCAATGGCGTGAGGCATTCAGGCCTTCAATGCTGACAACTTGGATATTCCTCCTCTAGGATTTTCTGTAGCAAAGAGTTTTACTTTTTATCAATTGTTCACATATGTTTAAAGTTGAGGAAACAGACATTTACCTAATAGGTCTACCTGGAAAATATGTGCGTGTGTGTGTGTGTGTGTGTGTGTGTGTGTGTGTGTGTGTGCATACGAATCACGATAAATATATTTAACCAAGGTGTATATGTATATAAGTATGTGTACATAGACTATATGTGTGCAAATAAAATAGGATCAGAATATATATATAGAGAGATGTCTGTATGTTAGTACTTTTTAGAGTGAATATATGTGTTTCAAAAAAAAAAAGTATAATTCAACACAGTATGCCACTTAGGAATTTTTAGCACATTTATGAAGTTTTACTCATTTAATCCTCCCATTATCTTCATAAGGACAATAGTATTTTTTAAATTCATGAATCTATTAGATTTTTTAAAAAATAAAGTATTCCAAGGTTAAGCAATCTTTGAAAGTCACAGTTCACACCAGGTATGAACTCGGGCAGTCTTGACTCTAGCAGTGGCAGTATAATCACTATGCTGAGCTGCCTTCACAAACAAAATGTAAGGGGAAAGAGGCTCTAGTAAAATAAGCATACATGTTCATTCCTTACAGCTGAATTAGTCAGAGGACACTTCATTCATCCACAGAAACTATGTTTGCATCAATTTGCACTGATCCATGTGAAGTCTGAAGCCAAAATTCCTTTGAGTTGTGCAGCCAGGAATCAACCAGTCTTCCAGGATGGCTCCCAATTATGCATCTGTTATACATCCATGTGCTGAATGTCTCTCTCTTTTTTAATTCTTTATTTTAAGATTTAAGCTTTCCAACAGTTAATATGTCACTAAGAGGTTAAGAATGAAATAACCCCATTTGGCCCAAAGGATGTTATTTCAGGCTTTAATGAATTAGATATCGCTACCATTTTCAGGTGAAAATCAATTGCCTCAATTAACAAATTTCCACCAATCCAAATATTTACAAAATGGAAGGCTCCGAGTCTTCAGTTTCTGCTACATTATTCCTTTGTTTCCCCTAAAGCTGTTCCCTTGGTGTTCTTCATTAGCATTTCATTTTTGCTAAAGCCACAAGGCCAGCTACGGTTCTGCAATGGCGTGAGGCATTCAGGCCTTCAATGCTGACAACTTGGATATTCCTCCTCTAGGATTTTCTGTAGCAAAGAGTTTTACTTTTTATCAATTGTTCACATATGTTTAAAGTTGAGGAAACAGACATTTACCTAATAGGTCTACCTGGAAAATATGTGCGTGTGTGTGTGTGTGTGTGTGTGTGTGTGTGTGTGTGTGTGCATACGAATCACGATAAATATATTTAACCAAGGTGTATATGTATATAAGTATGTGTACATAGACTATATGTGTGCAAATAAAATAGGATCAGAATATATATATAGAGAGATGTCTGTATGTTAGTACTTTTTAGAGTGAATATATGTGTTTCAAAAAAAAAAAGTATAATTCAACACAGTATGCCACTTAGGAATTTTTAGCACATTTATGAAGTTTTACTCATTTAATCCTCCCATTATCTTCATAAGGACAATAGTATTTTTTAAATTCATGAATCTATTAGATTTTTTAAAAAATAAAGTATTCCAAGGTTAAGCAATCTTTGAAAGTCACAGTTCACACCAGGTATGAACTCGGGCAGTCTTGACTCTAGCAGTGGCAGTATAATCACTATGCTGAGCTGCCTTCACAAACAAAATGTAAGGGGAAAGAGGCTCTAGTAAAATAAGCATACATGTTCATTCCTTACAGCTGAATTAGTCAGAGGACACTTCATTCATCCACAGAAACTATGTTTGCATCAATTTGCACTGATCCATGTGAAGTCTGAAGCCAAAATTCCTTTGAGTTGTGCAGCCAGGAATCAACCAGTCTTCCAGGATGGCTCCCAATTATGCATCTGTTATACATCCATGTGCTGAATGTCTCTCTCTCTTTTTTTAATTCTTTATTTTAAGATTTTACAGAGTTTTGTTGTTCACCAACATGTATGTTCTCAGATCATTCATGAATGTCTCTTATATGCCAGGCACTGTGTTAAGATTCAGAGGAAACAGCAGGAACATGACTAATTTCCTCACTCAGTATTTAGAGTCCGGTGTTGTTAGCCCAGTGTGTTCCATGACTGTATTGGATGATGAGGACACGCAGATAAAGCGGGCATGGTTCTTGCCATGCAGAAACCAACATCTACAACTAGGCAGCAGATGTAAGTAAACAAGCACCTGTACTGACATTTTGCGAACAAATACTAGAAATTTTGTTGTTCAAAAAAATTTCTTAGCACCTGTTTGTTTGCAAAATTGTATCTTGTTTGCTTCTTCTCAGGAATACGATTTTCAACTTTGTCTTGCTCCTGATAAATACTGCTCTGAGAAGCAGTACTCTGGGAAAGAAGGTCCTCTTCCTGCATTCTAATAATAAGCTGTGTCTGTTTCTTTCTCTGGCAAAAAATAAAAATAAAAAAAATAAGCACCTGTAGTGTTAAAATTGTGATGAGTTGACTCTGGGAAAGACTTTGAAGCTAGGAAAGACTAAAGGCAAAAGGAAAAAGGGGCAGCAGAGGATGAGATGGTTAGATAGCATGACCAACTCAGGATAAATTTAAAAAAATGGGAAGCAGTCCATGTAGTGTAAAATTGTGTAGTGACTCATTTAATCCTCCCATTATCTTCATAAGGACAATAGTATTTTTTAAATTCATGAATCTATTAGATTTTTTAAAAAATAAAGTATTCCAAGGTTAAGCAATCTTTGAAAGTCACAGTTCACACCAGGTATGAACTCGGGCAGTCTTGACTCTAGCAGTGGCAGTATAATCACTATGCTGAGCTGCCTTCACAAACAAAATGTAAGGGGAAAGAGGCTCTAGTAAAATAAGCATACATGTTCATTCCTTACAGCTGAATTAGTCAGAGGACACTTCATTCATCCACAGAAACTATGTTTGCATCAATTTGCACTGATCCATGTGAAGTCTGAAGCCAAAATTCCTTTGAGTTGTGCAGCCAGGAATCAACCAGTCTTCCAGGATGGCTCCCAATTATGCATCTGTTATACATCCATGTGCTGAATGTCTCTCTCTCTTTTTTTAATTCTTTATTTTAAGATTTTACAGAGTTTTGTTGTTCACCAACATGTATGTTCTCAGATCATTCATGAATGTCTCTTATATGCCAGGCACTGTGTTAAGATTCAGAGGAAACAGCAGGAACATGACTAATTTCCTCACTCAGTATTTAGAGTCCGGTGTTGTTAGCCCAGTGTGTTCCATGACTGTATTGGATGATGAGGACACGCAGATAAAGCGGGCATGGTTCTTGCCATGCAGAAACCAACATCTACAACTAGGCAGCAGATGTAAGTAAACAAGCACCTGTACTGACATTTTGCGAACAAATACTAGAAATTTTGTTGTTCAAAAAAATTTCTTAGCACCTGTTTGTTTGCAAAATTGTATCTTGTTTGCTTCTTCTCAGGAATACGATTTTCAACTTTGTCTTGCTCCTGATAAATACTGCTCTGAGAAGCAGTACTCTGGGAAAGAAGGTCCTCTTCCTGCATTCTAATAATAAGCTGTGTCTGTTTCTTTCTCTGGCAAAAAATAAAAATAAAAAAAATAAGCACCTGTAGTGTTAAAATTGTGATGAGTTGACTCTGGGAAAGACTTTGAAGCTAGGAAAGACTAAAGGCAAAAGGAAAAAGGGGCAGCAGAGGATGAGATGGTTAGATAGCATGACCAACTCAATGGATATGAATTTGTGCAAACTCTGGGAGAGAATGGAGAACAAGGAAGCCTGGCATGCTGCAGTCCATAGAGTCACAGAGAACTGGACATGACTTAGCAACTGACACAACAGTGTTACAATTGCTGTGTCAAGTGTATGTACAGTGGATCACATGATTAAAGAAGCTCGCTATTATTGAGTATTGGGGCCTTTTGTCTTTTATCTTCTAACTCCAAAACAATCTGGCATCCAAAACCGCAAACATATATTTGAAAGATAGAAATATATTTTTCTTTGAGCTCATTCAAACAAGATGATGGAAGTGAAAGAATGCATTAGTTTGAATTCTTAAATATTCCAACCATAGATTTCACTGCCATTCATGGAAATTGCACCTACCATCTTTAGGCCGCCAACTGTACATAGTGGAAGGAAGAAGAAAAAAAAAAGACATGGACTCTGGAAACTTTTGAATGACAGCTAGAACTTCCATTCTCTACATACAGGGAGACTGGATCAAAAATGCCAAGCTTCTGTTCTGATTTTACATAACTCAGAAAAAACTTTTGGAAACGAAGCTAATGCAGGAATCAGCCTTTTTCCTGATGTTTGTCAGTGGACAGGGAAGAAAGTCACCCAGATGGTTTCATTTGAATGCTGTGTGTGAGCTCAGCCTTGCTTGGATATTTAACGTGATTCCAATAGTTCTGGAGCAGTGATTCGCAACCTGGGTCATTCTGCCTCCCAGGGACCTTCAGCAAAGCCTGGACACATTTGGTTGTCAGGTTGCGGGCAGGGGCAGCTACCGGCCTTCAATGTGTAGAGGTCCAGACTAACTGCTAAACATCCTAAAAATCTCAGAACAGTCCCCACAGCAAAGAATTTTATGACTTGACTCTCAGTAGTGTCAAGGTTAAGAAACCCTCATCTATAGACAGCAGAGATCTGGAAATAATTTGGATTCCTACTATCTCCAAACAGAGCATGTAGACTAGTGCTGCTGACCACCAACGGCTTCAGCTCAAGTGCTGTCACGTGGCCTCTGTTGGACCTCTGGGGAGGGCTGCAAGAAAGTGGTCAGAGAGCAGGAAATGGCTTCTAATTAGTAGTGTCCTCACAGGATACAACTGCAAAAGACAATTTCCTGTCCCCTTATTTGATGGGAAGATTAATCTCTTACCGAATTCCAGATGAGGAAGATTTTCAAAAGTTTCAAATAGCAAGAGTGTAGCCGTAGAGAAGGCAATTATGTGCAATTTGTACAGTGTTCGACAATCAAAATGTAAATCCGATGAGTTTATTGCACTAAATGCATACGGCATGTTTACCTTAAAGAGCATCAGGCTGTAGGAATTCTAATGGATTCTGAGCATTGGGAAGAATTATCTTTTCATATTGCAATTTTTATCTGTGAGATGAAAAGGGAAAATAAGACAAGAAATTTACTCCTAGCGAACTATTATCTGAGAGGTGTTTTCTTTTTCCTGATAAGGAGCCATATAGGTATGGGGTTTTGAAGAGATGGTGATTTGATAACTCCAGTGTTCTAGGCAGATTTATCTGCACAGAGACAATTAATTTTGTTGCATCCACAGTGTTCTGTACAACATCTAAAATGTGATCAGCTCCTCAGTAAATGTTCTTTCCCTGTTATATAATAATGTATATACCTAATGCACTGTTTGATTTGGGTCTTCATTTTCTGCATCAGAAAGGCTACCAGAACTTTAAGATCAAAAAGGCTTTGCTAAGTTTCATGGGAAAACAAAAACCTTGCTTACGTGTAAAACAGTCAGCTCAGTTTGCCAGGGTAGGCATTCAACAAATAGCATGTTCTTTCATCCTTTCTCACGTTTTCCCATGAGCTTCATAAAGTTTTTCTTCTTCTCTTTTGTTGAAACTTCCAGAGCCAAAATAAAAAGACTGGGATACTTATATAATGGGATAGCCTACCGTAAATATATTCTGATTCAAATACCAATCTCCAGGAAGTATATCAGATAGATGTGTCTGCATCAGATGGCACAACTCTAAAAAAAGAACAGTCCCCACAGCAAAGAATTTTATGACTTGACTCTCAGTAGTGTCAAGGTTAAGAAACCCTCATCTATAGACAGCAGAGATCTGGAAATAATTTGGATTCCTACTATCTCCAAACAGAGCATGTAGACTAGTGCTGCTGACCACCAACGGCTTCAGCTCAAGTGCTGTCACGTGGCCTCTGTTGGACCTCTGGGAGGGCTGCAAGAAAGTGGTCAGAGAGCAGGAAATGGCTTCTAATTAGTAGTGTCCTCACAGGATACAACTGCAAAAGACAATTTCCTGTCCCCTTATTTGATGGGAAGATTAATCTCTTACCGAATTCCAGATGAGGAAGATTTTCAAAAGTTTCAAATAGCAAGAGTGTAGCCGTAGAGAAGGCAATTATGTGCAATTTGTACAGTGTTCGACAATCAAAATGTAAATCCGATGAGTTTATTGCACTAAATGCATACGGCATGTTTACCTTAAAGAGCATCAGGCTGTAGGAATTCTAATGGATTCTGAGCATTGGGAAGAATTATCTTTTCATATTGCAATTTTTATCTGTGAGATGAAAAGGGAAAATAAGACAAGAAATTTACTCCTAGCGAACTATTATCTGAGAGGTGTTTTCTTTTTCCTGATAAGGAGCCATATAGGTATGGGGTTTTGAAGAGATGGTGATTTGATAACTCCAGTGTTCTAGGCAGATTTATCTGCACAGAGACAATTAATTTTGTTGCATCCACAGTGTTCTGTACAACATCTAAAATGTGATCAGCTCCTCAGTAAATGTTCTTTCCCTGTTATATAATAATGTATATACCTAATGCACTGTTTGATTTGGGTCTTCATTTTCTGCATCAGAAAGGCTACCAGAACTTTAAGATCAAAAAGGCTTTGCTAAGTTTCATGGGAAAACAAAAACCTTGCTTACGTGTAAAACAGTCAGCTCAGTTTGCCAGGGTAGGCATTCAACAAATAGCATGTTCTTTCATCCTTTCTCACGTTTTCCCATGAGCTTCATAAAGTTTTTCTTCTTCTCTTTTGTTGAAACTTCCAGAGCCAAAATAAAAAGACTGGGATACTTATATAATGGGATAGCCTACCGTAAATATATTCTGATTCAAATACCAATCTCCAGGAAGTATATCAGATAGATGTGAGTCTGCAATCAGATGGCAGAATAAAAACTTCAGTATACTAAGTAATCCTGATGTGGTTGCCTCCTTCTCTGTAGACCCTTTACAGCCTCCTCACCCGGGCTCGAGGAAAAACACACAGCAAGATTCAGCCTACTTCTAACAAGATTCCCCCTCCTCCTGCAGCTGTCAGCTAGGTGATGCCTCTTAGCATCCTTCCTGGAGAGCCCACCCTCGTGCACGTACACAAGACAGAAGGACTCTTCATGGCTGGCTGGCAGTGGCTGCCCCTTGAAACAGTGCTGGCAGCACCTGGCCAGATCCCTTCACTGTCGCATGGCTATTCACCTGAAGAAGCCAAGTCCAGCTGCTCCCCATGCTAATAACTTCCAGTTCACTCCACAGTTGCAGTGAAAGGTGATGCCAGGAGGTGGTCAAAGCACATGGACACTGAATTCTACTCTAGTGAGCATCTAAATTTCACTTTATGACATTTAAGTAAACTAGCAGTAGTTCTTCTGAGGAAACTTGTTTCGTGTGAAATAGCTGTTGAGAGGTTTTGCAATGGTCAGAAAAGATCCTCTGTGTAACGAGGCTATTGTTAAATATGACACATAATGTTGGTGATGATGAAAAGTGTGAATTCTCATTGTTTTTAAAAGCTTTTGTAAGGGCTTCCCCTGGTGGTCCAGTGGATAAGGACACCGCCTTGCAGTTCAAGGGGCGCCGGTTCGAGCCCTGGCCTGGGAAGATCCCACGTGCCGCGGAGCGGCTGGACTGATGTGCATGGGGGCTGCTATTTGGGCCCTTTTTTGCATCAGAAAGGCTACCAGAACTTTAAGATCAAAAAGGCTTTGCTAAGTTTCATGGGAAAACAAAAACCTTGCTTACGTGTAAAACAGTCAGCTCAGTTTGCCAGGGTAGGCATTCAACAAATAGCATGTTCTTTCATCCTTTCTCACGTTTTCCCATGAGCTTCATAAAGTTTTTCTTCTTCTCTTTTGTTGAAACTTCCAGAGCCAAAATAAAAAGACTGGGATACTTATATAATGGGATAGCCTACCGTAAATATATTCTGATTCAAATACCAATCTCCAGGAAGTATATCAGATAGATGTGAGTCTGCAATCAGATGGCAGAATAAAAACTTCAGTATACTAAGTAATCCTGATGTGGTTGCCTCCTTCTCTGTAGACCCTTTACAGCCTCCTCACCCGGGCTCGAGGAAAACACACAGCAAGATTCAGCCTACTTCTAACAAGATTCCCCCTCCTCCTGCAGCTGTCAGCTAGGTGATGCCTCTTAGCATCCTTCCTGGAGAGCCCACCCTCGTGCACGTACACAAGACAGAAGGACTCTTCATGGCTGGCTGGCAGTGGCTGCCCCTTGAAACAGTGCTGGCAGCACCTGGCCAGATCCCTTCACTGTCGCATGGCTATTCACCTGAAGAAGCCAAGTCCAGCTGCTCCCCATGCTAATAACTTCCAGTTCACTCCACAGTTGCAGTGAAAGGTGATGCCAGGAGGTGGTCAAAGCACATGGACACTGAATTCTACTCTAGTGAGCATCTAAATTTCACTTTATGACATTTAAGTAAACTAGCAGTAGTTCTTCTGAGGAAACTTGTTTCGTGTGAAATAGCTGTTGAGAGGTTTTGCAATGGTCAGAAAAGATCCTCTGTGTAACGAGGCTATTGTTAAATATGACACATAATGTTGGTGATGATGAAAAGTGTGAATTCTCATTGTTTTTAAAAGCTTTTGTAAGGGCTTCCCCTGGTGGTCCAGTGGATAAGGACACCGCCTTGCAGTTCAAGGGGCGCCGGTTCGAGCCCTGGCCTGGGAAGATCCCACGTACCGCGGAGCGGCTGGACTGATGTGTCCAATCACCGAGCCGGAGCTCTGGAGCGCATGCGCCCAGAGCCGGCGCTCTGCGACAACAGATGCCACCGCGATGGGAGGCTCGCAGGAGCCAAAGAACAAAGACGGATGAAAATAGAGAAATGAAAGACCAATAGAAGTGGCCTGCCCGCTCCCCTCCCTCCCCAACCTGACCCCTGCCCAAAATAAATAAATAAATAAATCTTTTTTTGAAAAAAAAGCTTTTGTAAGAGGGAAACTTGCAATCATTATATCTTACTCCTTTTCGTTATGGATAACCAAGTCACCCGGTTTGAAATCTTTGGCACTTTTCAGCATACCATCTTATTCAATAACAAGGCTAACATTTATAAACCGAAAACCAGGGTTTATCTGTTGAGTTTATTATATTAGGACAGCTTTTGTGGAGGATAATTTGGCAATATCTCTAAAAACTACACCCCGGCAACCTAATTTTTAATTGTATATCTTACACATGCACTTGCTTACAATACAAAACGTACATGGTTATTTGCAGAATAGGAAACAATCCAAGTGTTCACCAATAGTAAACATTTAAACACAGTATACCACATAACAGAATGGAATACTATGCAGCTGTATAAAAGACAAAGAAAGCTATATTCACATGGGAAGAGATTCAGATCTCTGCAATAGATTGTTAGAAAGAGAAAAGCAACATATAGACAAAAATAAAAGAAAAAATTTTGAAAGAAGCCCGAGGGAAAAAACACCTTACCTCTAAGAGAACAAAGAATCAATTCCAACTTTTCAGAAATCATGCAAGTAAGGAAAAAGTAGAGTGAAATACTTAATGCTAAAAAAAAAAAAAAAAAAAAGACAACCTAGCGTTCTGTACTCTGCAAGATTATCTTCAAAAATGAGAGAGAGAAATCAAGACTTTCTCTGACAAATGAAACTTGAATCAGTTGTTAGCATACCTGCCTTGTAAGAAAGTTTAAAGCCACAAAAGGCAGAAAAAGAGTGAAAGAAAAAAAAAAGAACAAAAAACAAAAGCAACAAATAAAAAAATTGTGACAAATATGTTGTTGTTTGGTCATTAAGTCATGTCCAACTCTTTGCAAACCCATGAACTGCATCACACCAGGTTCCCTGTCCTTTCCCATCTCCCAGAGTTTGCCCAGACTCATGTCTATTTAGTTGATGATGTCATCCACCATCTCATCCTCTGCTGCCCTCTTCTTCTCCTGCTCTCAATCTTTCCCAGCATCAAGGTCTTTTCCAATAAGTCAACTCTTCCTATCAGATGACTAAAGTATTAGAGCTTCAGTTTCAGCATCATCCCTTCCAATGAATATTCAGGGTTGATTTCCTTTAGGACTGAGTGGTTTGATCAGAGTCCTTGGACAAATGGTAGATACTAATCCAACTATCTACCATTAATCACTTTGAATATCCATGATGTAAATGCATCTGTAGAAAGTCAGAGGTTGTCAAAGTGGATCAAAAACACTATTCAATGATATTCTATGTACAAGAAATCCACTGGCTCATGTAGATTAAAAATAAAGGGATGTATAAAGATATTCCATATCAATACTAATTGAAAGAAAGCAGGAGCAGTTAATTTAATCCCAGACAGATCAGATGTTAGAGCCAGAGAGGTTACCAAGGATAAAGAGGGGATATTCTATAACAATAAAGGGGTCAATTCTACAAGAAGACATAACAATCCTTAAGATGTATGTTTCTAACAATAGAGTACCAAAATATGTAAGGCAAAAATTGATATAACTGTAAAGAGCAACAGATGAATCCCACATTATAGCTGGAGACTTCAAAAGCCTCTATCAAAAATGGGCATATCTAACAGGTAGAAAATCAGTAAGTACATAGTTTAGTTCAATAACACCATCAATTAATTCATTTTAATGGACATCTCTAGATTACTCTACCCAACAAAAGAAGAATATATACACTTTGCAAGCTCACATGGAACATTCATCGAAACACATAGCATTTTTGGCCATAAAATACACATTAACAAATCTAAAAGAATAAAAATCATACAATGTCAGATTTCAAAGCACAATGGAATTAAACTAAAAAACAGAAAGATAGTTGCAAAATACTGGAGGATTAAACAATTTCTAAATAATACATGAATCAACAACAACATCTTAAACTAAGTAAAAATGAAAAAAATCTAAAAACAAAACAAAATTTGTGCAATGCACTATAAGCAGTACTTAGAGGGAAGGACAGGGAATGCTGGCATGCTACAGTCCATGGGGCTGCAAAGAGCAGACATGGCTTGATGACTGAACAACAAGAGGGACATTAACAGTATTGAATGTATACATTAGAAAAGAAGAATGATCTAAAGTCAATCATCTAAGCTTCAACCTTAGGAAACTAGGGAAAAAAAGAGCAAACTGAGTCCAAAATAAGCAGGAAAAAAGAGTAAAAAAAAAAAAAAAAAAAGTAAAAGCAGGTATCAATGTAATTGAAAACAGGAAATCAATAGAGAAAATCAAGAAAACTAAGAGTCAATTATTTGAAAAGATAAATAAAATCTATAAATCTCCAGTCAGGCTAACTAAGAAAATGAGAGAACACAGACAGCTTAATATCAGAAATTAAAATGAGGACATCACTAAAAATTCCACAGACAGGGCTTCCCTGGTGGTCCAGTGCATAAAGAGTCCACTTTGCAGTGCAAAGGGCACCGGTTAATTTAATCCCAGACAGATCAGATGTTAGAGCCAGAGAGGTTACCAAGGATAAAGAGGGGATATTCTATAACAATAAAGGGGTCAATTCTACAAGAAGACATAACAATCCTTAAGATGTATGTTTCTAACAATAGAGTACCAAAATATGTAAGGCAAAAATTGATATAACTGTAAAGAGCAACAGATGAATCCCACATTATAGCTGGAGACTTCAAAAGCCTCTATCAAAAATGGGCATATCTAACAGGTAGAAAATCAGTAAGTACATAGTTTAGTTCAATAACACCATCAATTAATTCATTTTAATGGACATCTCTAGATTACTCTACCCAACAAAAGAAGAATATATACACTTTGCAAGCTCACATGGAACATTCATCGAAACACATAGCATTTTTGGCCATAAAATACACATTAACAAATCTAAAAGAATAAAAATCATACAATGTCAGATTTCAAAGCACAATGGAATTAAACTAAAAAACAGAAAGATAGTTGCAAAATACTGGAGGATTAAACAATTTCTAAATAATACATGAATCAACAACAACATCTTAAACTAAGTAAAAATGAAAAAAATCTAAAAACAAAACAAAATTTGTGCAATGCACTATAAGCAGTACTTAGAGGGAAGGACAGGGAATGCTGGCATGCTACAGTCCATGGGGCTGCAAAGAGCAGACATGGCTTGATGACTGAACAACAAGAGGGACATTAACAGTATTGAATGTATACATTAGAAAAGAAGAATGATCTAAAGTCAATCATCTAAGCTTCAACCTTAGGAAACTAGGGAAAAAAAGAGCAAACTGAGTCCAAAATAAGCAGGAAAAAAGAGTAAAAAAAAAAAAAAAAAAAGTAAAAGCAGGTATCAATGTAATTGAAAACAGGAAATCAATAGAGAAAATCAAGAAAACTAAGAGTCAATTATTTGAAAAGATAAATAAAATCTATAAATCTCCAGTCAGGCTAACTAAGAAAATGAGAGAACACAGACAGCTTAATATCAGAAATTAAAATGAGGACATCACTAAAAATTCCACAGACAGGGCTTCCCTGGTGGTCCAGTGCATAAAGAGTCCACTTTGCAGTGCAAAGGGCACCGGTTCAATCTCTGGCCCAGGAAGATCCCATGTGCCATGGAGCAGCTGGACCAGTGTGTCTAATCACCAGCCAGCACTCTAGAGCACATGTGCCCAGTGCCAGTACTCTGCAATGAGAGAGGCCACCGCAGTGGGAGGCCCACACAGGCCAAAAAATAAAGATGGATGAAAAAAAATGATGACTTAGAGGCAAAAAATAAAGAAATTCCATGAACATTAGAAGGAAATCAAAGAATATTTTGAATAACTCTATGTCCACAAATATGATAACCTAGATAAAATGAACCATTTTTTTTTAAGGACACTATCTTCCAAAACTCACACAAGAAGAATTAGACTATCTAAATAGGCTGGTCTTCATCTACTAAGGAAAGTGAGTCAATAATTAATAACCTTCCAACAATAAAAAGCTCTGGGCTCAGATGGGATTACTAATGAATTCTATCAAACATTTAAAGAAGACATTATACCAGTTCTCCACAATCTTTTTCAGAAGATAGAAGCAGAGGGAATACTATTCAATTTTTTTTCATGAGACCAACATTATCTTCATACCAAAACCAAAAAAAGACATTTCAAAAAAGAAAACAATAAAACAGTATCTCTCATGAACAGAGATGTAAAAGTTCTGAACAAAAATCAATAAACGTAATCCATCACATCAATAAGCTAAAAAAACACAAACACGTAATCATATCAATACATGGAGAAAAGCATTTAACAAACTCCAGTACCTATTTATGATGAAAATGCTCACAAATTAGGGATAGAGGGCCACTCCCTCAACTTGATAAGGACCATCTACAAAAAGCATACAGTTAACATTATACTTAATGATAAGAAGCTCAAAGTTGTCCTGCTAAGATCAAGTACAACGCAAAGATGTCCCATAACAACAGTCCTTCACAACAATGTAGAAAAAAATCCTACCTAATGCAATAAGACAAGAAAAAGAAATAAAAGGTATACAGATTGTCAAAGTAGAAATAAAATTCCCTTTGTTCACAGAACAAAGATAACATGACATAATAACATGATTATCTATGAAGAAAATTCAAAAGAATGGACAAAAAACTCCTTGAACTAATCAGCAATTAGGGCAAGGTTGCAGGATACAAGGATAATATATTAAAGTCAGACACTTTCCTATACCCCAGAAATGAACAAGCAGAATTTAAAATTAAAACTCTAATACCATTTTTATTAGCACTTCCGAAATATGAAATACTTAGGTGTAACACTAATGAAATATGTACAAGATCTTTGTGAAGAAAGCTATAAAGCCCTGATGAAATTATAAAAGAACTAAATAAGTGAAAAAAGACTGCATGTTCACTGTAGACTTGATATTGTCAAGATATTGGTTCTTCCCAACTTAATCTATAAGTTCAATGAAATGCCAATAAAAATCCTTATAAGTTATTTTGAGGATGTTGACAAACTGGTTCTAAGTTTATAGTGAGAGACAAAAGACCCAAAATAAACAATATAATAATGAAGAAGAAGCAGAAAGTTGGAAGGCTGACACAACCTGACTTATGATGCAGTCACCCTAATCAAGCCAGGGTCGTTTTGGTAAGAGAACAGAAACAGACCAGTGGAACACATAGAGAGCCCAGGAATACACCCACACAAACGTGGTCAATTTCTCTTTTACAAAGGAGCAAAGCAGATACTATGGAGCAAAGATGATCTTTCCAACAAATGATACTAACACAACTGGACAGCCACAAGCAGAAAAATAGCCTAGACCTTTTGTTCTCTCATGAAACAGAAAAATGAAAAGCAAAATAAAAGTACCATCACAGCAATAAGCTAAAAAAACACAAACACGTAATCATATCAATACATGGAGAAAAGCATTTAACAAACTCCAGTACCTATTTATGATGAAAATGCTCACAAATTAGGGATAGAGGGCCACTCCCTCAACTTGATAAGGACCATCTACAAAAGCATACAGTTAACATTATACTTAATGATAAGAAGCTCAAAGTTGTCCTGCTAAGATCAAGTACAACGCAAAGATGTCCCATAACAACAGTCCTTCACAACAATGTAGAAAAAAATCCTACCTAATGCAATAAGACAAGAAAAAGAAATAAAAGGTATACAGATTGTCAAAGTAGAAATAAAATTCCCTTTGTTCACAGAACAAAGATAACATGACATAATAACATGATTATCTATGAAGAAAATTCAAAAGAATGGACAAAAAACTCCTTGAACTAATCAGCAATTAGGGCAAGGTTGCAGGATACAAGGATAATATATTAAAGTCAGACACTTTCCTATACCCCAGAAATGAACAAGCAGAATTTAAAATTAAAACTCTAATACCATTTTTATTAGCACTTCCGAAATATGAAATACTTAGGTGTAACACTAATGAAATATGTACAAGATCTTTGTGAAGAAAGCTATAAAGCCCTGATGAAATTATAAAAGAACTAAATAAGTGAAAAAAGACTGCATGTTCACTGTAGACTTGATATTGTCAAGATATTGGTTCTTCCCAACTTAATCTATAAGTTCAATGAAATGCCAATAAAAATCCTTATAAGTTATTTTGAGGATGTTGACAAACTGGTTCTAAGTTTATAGTGAGAGACAAAAGACCCAAAATAAACAATATAATAATGAAGAAGAAGCAGAAAGTTGGAAGGCTGACACAACCTGACTTATGATGCAGTCACCCTAATCAAGCCAGGGTCGTTTTGGTAAGAGAACAGAAACAGACCAGTGGAACACATAGAGAGCCCAGGAATACACCCACACAAACGTGGTCAATTTCTCTTTTACAAAGGAGCAAAGCAGATACTATGGAGCAAAGATGATCTTTCCAACAAATGATACTAACACAACTGGACAGCCACAAGCAGATAATAAATCTAGACCTAGACCTTTTGTTCATCACAGAAATTAATGTAAAATTGATCACAGACTAAATATAAAATATGAAACTATGAAATTACCAGAGGATAGCAGAGGAAAAAATCCAGCAGATGATAGGTTTAGTGATGACTTTTTAGATACTACATAAATATCATAATCCATCAAAGAAAGAATTGATAAACTGGACTTCATAAAATTAAAAATGTCTTCTCTGTGAAATATATGGTCAAGAGAATGAAAAACTAGTAGAAACTATTTGCATAAGGCACATCTGATAAAAAAAAAGTCATCTAAAATATACAGATAAATGCTAAAACTCAACAATAAGAGACAAATATCCTGATTTTAAAATTAACCAAAGGTTTTAACACTCACCTTACCAAAGAAGGCATCAAGATAGTAAATATGCATATGAATATTCTATATTATACATCATCAGGAAATGCAAATTAAAACAACAGTGAGATACCACTGGACTCCTATTAGAATGACCAAAATCAGGAACACTGGCAACATCTAATGCTGACAAAGATGTGGAACAACACAAACTTTCATTCATTCCTAGTGGGAATGTAAAATGGTGTAGTCAGTTTAGAAGACAGTATGACAAGTTTCTTACAAGTTTTTTATGAAACCTAAGCATACTCTTACTATATTATCCAACAATTATGCTCCTTGACATTTGTGAAAAGGACATGAAAACTTATGCCCACATCAAAACTTACACACACATGGTTATAGCAGCTTCATTAATCACGGTCAAAACTTGAAGCAACCAAGATGCCCTTCCAAACTGGTTCTAAGTTTATAGTGAGAGACAAAAGACCCAAAATAAACAATATAATAATGAAGAAGAAGCAGAAAGTTGGAAGGCTGACACAACCTGACTTATGATGCAGTCACCCTAATCAAGCCAGGGTCGTTTTGGTAAGAGAACAGAAACAGACCAGTGGAACACATAGAGAGCCCAGGAATACACCCACACAAACGTGGTCAATTTCTCTTTTACAAAGGAGCAAAGCAGATACTATGGAGCAAAGATGATCTTTCCAACAAATGATACTAACACAACTGGACAGCCACAAGCAGATAATAAATCTAGACCTAGACCTTTTGTTCATCACAGAAATTAATGTAAAATTGATCACAGACTAAATATAAAATATGAAACTATGAAATTACCAGAGGATAGCAGAGGAAAAAATCCAGCAGATGATAGGTTTAGTGATGACTTTTTAGATACTACATAAATATCATAATCCATCAAAGAAAGAATTGATAAACTGGACTTCATAAAATTAAAAATGTCTTCTCTGTGAAATATATGGTCAAGAGAATGAAAAACTAGTAGAAACTATTTGCATAAGGCACATCTGATAAAAAAAAAGTCATCTAAAATATACAGATAAATGCTAAAACTCAACAATAAGAGACAAATATCCTGATTTTAAAATTAACCAAAGGTTTTAACACTCACCTTACCAAAGAAGGCATCAAGATAGTAAATATGCATATGAATATTCTATATTATACATCATCAGGGAAATGCAAATTAAAACAACAGTGAGATACCACTGGACTCCTATTAGAATGACCAAAATCAGGAACACTGGCAACATCTAATGCTGACAAAGATGTGGAACAACACAAACTTTCATTCATTCCTAGTGGGAATGTAAAATGGTGTAGTCAGTTTAGAAGACAGTATGACAAGTTTCTTACAAGTTTTTTATGAAACCTAAGCATACTCTTACTATATTATCCAACAATTATGCTCCTTGACATTTTTCAAAAGGACATGAAAACTTATGCCCACATCAAAACTTACACACACATGGTTATAGCAGCTTCATTAATCACGGTCAAAACTTGGAAGCAACCAAGATGCCCTTCCATAGGTTAACAGATAAATATCCAGACTATAGAAGATTATTCAATATTAAAAATGAATGAGCTGTCAAGCCATGAGAAGACATGGAGGAAACTTAAATCCATATGACTAAAACGAAAAAAATCAGTCTGAAATCATACCTATTGTTTGACTGCAAATATATGACATTCTGGAAAGGGCAAAAAGATACTTGAAGATAGCAAAAATCATGCGTGGTTGACAGCGGTTAGTGGGGAGAAAGGTAAGGATGAACTGGCAAACACAGAAGATTTCTAGGGCTGTGAAAATACTTTGTATGATACCATAGTGATGAATACATGTCATTATATATTTATCCAAATCTACAGAATGTACTACACCAAGAGTGAACCCTAATGCAAATTATGGACTCTCAGTGATAATGATGTGTCAGTGTAGATTCATCAGTCATAACAAATACATGATTCTGGTGGGGGATCTTGATAACGGGGACGGCTATTCATGTGTGGGCACAGGGAATAAGGGAAAATCAATACACCTTTCACACAATTTTGTTGTGAACCTAAAAGTGCTCTAAAAAACTGTCCCCTTAAAAAATTAATGCTCGGGGCTTCCCCTGGTGGTCCAGTGGGTAGGACACTGCCTTGCAGTGCAAGGCGCCAGTTCGATCCCGGCCTGGGAAGATTCCACGTGCCACGGAGCGGCTGGACAGATGTGTCCAATTACGAGCTGGAGCTCTGGCGCATGCGCCCAGAATATTCTATATTATACATCATCAGAACAAATTAAAACAACAGTGAGATACCACTGGACTCCTATTAGAATGACCAAAATCAGGAACACTGGCAACATCTAATGCTGACAAAGATGTGGAACAACACAAACTTTCATTCATTCCTAGTGGGAATGTAAAATGGTGTAGTCAGTTTAGAAGACAGTATGACAAGTTTCTTACAAGTTTTTTATGAAACCTAAGCATACTCTTACTATATTATCCAACAATTATGCTCCTTGACATTTTTCAAAAGGACATGAAAACTTATGCCCACATCAAAACTTACACACACATGGTTATAGCAGCTTCATTAATCACGGTCAAAACTTGGAAGCAACCAAGATGCCCTTCCATAGGTTAACAGATAAATATCCAGACTATAGAAGATTATTCAATATTAAAAATGAATGAGCTGTCAAGCCATGAGAAGACATGGAGGAAACTTAAATCCATATGACTAAAACGAAAAAAATCAGTCTGAAATCATACCTATTGTTTGACTGCAAATATATGACATTCTGGAAAGGGCAAAAAGATACTTGAAGATAGCAAAAATCATGCGTGGTTGACAGCGGTTAGTGGGGAGAAAGGTAAGGATGAACTGGCAAACACAGAAGATTTCTAGGGCTGTGAAAATACTTTGTATGATACCATAGTGATGAATACATGTCATTATATATTTATCCAAATCTACAGAATGTACTACACCAAGAGTGAACCCTAATGCAAATTATGGACTCTCAGTGATAATGATGTGTCAGTGTAGATTCATCAGTCATAACAAATACATGATTCTGGTGGGGGATCTTGATAACGGGGACGGCTATTCATGTGTGGGCACAGGGAATAAGGGAAAATCAATACACCTTTCACACAATTTTGTTGTGAACCTAAAAGTGCTCTAAAAAACTGTCCCCTTAAAAAATTAATGCTCGGGGCTTCCCCTGGTGGTCCAGTGGGTAAGGACACTGCCTTGCAGTGCAAGGGGCGCCAGTTCGATCCCCGGCCTGGGAAGATTCCACGTGCCACGGAGCGGCTGGACAGATGTGTCCAATTACCGAGCTGGAGCTCTGGGGCGCATGCGCCCAGAGCCTGCACTCTGCGACGACAGAGGCCACCGCGATGGGAGGCCCACAGGAGGAGCCAAAGAACAAAGACGGATGAAAACAGAGAAATGAAAGACCAATAGAAGTGGCCCGCCCGTCTCCCTCCCTCCCCCCCCCCCCCCCCCAAAAAAATAAACAAAAAAAAAATAAATGTTAAAAAAATTTTTTTTTAATTAATGCTCAAATGTTTGCACTACTATTCTCAAATTGAACTCACAATTTAAGACAACTTGTGCTTTAAACTTCTCTGTTTTCCACCGCCCCCATCCCTAAACACACACACACACACATACACACACACACACACACACACATTACTATCCCTAATAATACAATTTTAGCCATATTGGTAAGGCAGTTCTGGGCTTTTCACATGGCTAGCCCACACCACTCCCGATGATCTAACCCCTCATACCCCTAGAAAATAATGGGTAAACCACTTAGAAACATTTAATTTCCAGAGAGTCAGGCTATTTTCAAATCTTGATTTTATGTCTACAATCATTTTCCTTCTCCTCTTCTATATTTTCTTCACTTCCCTCTGACATAAATGGAAGTTCTGAGGCATAAGATATTTTTAGGTTTGAAGACCAATGTGTGGCTTAGACCTTGGACATAAACCTGATTCTCCCTCTGCTTGGAGAACAGTTTCCCCATCTATAAAGTGGGAATCAGAAACACCAGAGGATGCTCAGGGCAGTGCATCGCCTGGCAGATTATAAGCATAATGTTACCTGACCTGTTCTCTACCTCTTTTCATCTCTTCATTCATAAATGTCTAATTGGTTATAAGATACTCAGAGTTAGCATCCATTTAAATATAATGCTGCTTTACCTCCTATTAGATCATCTGGTCATGTGTGGGCACAGGGAATAAGGGAAAATCAATACACCTTTCACACAATTTTGTTGTGAACCTAAAAGTGCTCTAAAAACTGTCCCCTTAAAAATTAATGCTCGGGCTTCCCCTGGTGGTCCAGTGGGTAAGGACACTGCCTTGCAGTGCAAGGGGCGCCAGTTCGATCCCCGGCCTGGGAAGATTCCACGTGCCACGGAGCGGCTGGACAGATGTGTCCAATTACCGAGCTGGAGCTCTGGGGCGCATGCGCCCAGAGCCTGCACTCTGCGACGACAGAGGCCACCGCGATGGGAGGCCCACAGGAGGAGCCAAAGAACAAAGACGGATGAAAACAGAGAAATGAAAGACCAATAGAAGTGGCCCGCCCGTCTCCCTCCCTCCCCACCCCACCCCCCAAAAAGATAAATAAATAAGAAATAAATGTTAAAAAAATTTTTTTTTAATTAATGCTCAAATGTTTGCACTACTATTCTCAAATTGAACTCACAATTTAAGACAACTTGTGCTTTAAACTTCTCTGTTTTCCAGCTCCTCCATCCCTACACACACACACACACACATACACACACACACACACACACACACATTACTATCCCTAATAATACAATTTTAGCCATATTGGTAAGGCAGTTCTGGGCTTTTCACATGGCTAGCCCACACCACTCCCGATGATCTAACCCCTCATACCCCTAGAAAATAATGGGTAAACCACTTAGAAACATTTAATTTCCAGAGAGTCAGGCTATTTTCAAATCTTGATTTTATGTCTACAATCATTTTCCTTCTCCTCTTCTATATTTTCTTCACTTCCCTCTGACATAAATGGAAGTTCTGAGGCATAAGATATTTTTAGGTTTGAAGACCAATGTGTGGCTTAGACCTTGGACATAAACCTGATTCTCCCTCTGCTTGGAGAACAGTTTCCCCATCTATAAAGTGGGAATCAGAAACACCAGAGGATGCTCAGGGCAGTGCATCGCCTGGCAGATTATAAGCATAATGTTACCTGACCTGTTCTCTACCTCTTTTCATCTCTTCATTCATAAATGTCTAATTGGTTATAAGATACTCAGAGTTAGCATCCATTTAAATATAATGCTGCTTTACTGTTTCTAAATAGCCAAGCAATCATTAGATCAATCTATGAGGTGCCATGTAGCCAGTGCTCTGCTTGGTGCCCTTCAAAGGAGATCAGTTTGTTATAAACTCTTTCACTCTCCACCACTGTCGTGTGTATTTGTGCATTTCACCTCCCTTGCAGCTCTGAAGTTCTAGGGCATTCCCCAGAAATTCACTTGGGACCAAAGTCAAAGTCAACTCTTGGAAGTCTGCCTTAATTCAGGAACATCAGAGAGCACAGCTGCTAAAGCCACCTGGGAGCTAGGCATGGTGCTCAAGATGATTTCAGTTCAAACCAGAGGCCACTAAAACTCGACCACTGTAGTTCATGAACAGCTATTGGAAGGAAGGAGTACTGCAACATGGCTGCCTGAGAGGAGGAAGAATCACGCAGTCTTAAAGTTTCTACATTGCCCCAAGCCGACGTTGAATCTTCTAAGGAAAGTGAATACCAGGACTGCCTCATTCCTTTTTCCTCTGCATTCCTACCATCTGTGCCACCTCTTCTGAATGTCCTCTGATCTCTCAAAGTCACTCTGACCCTCAAGAAGCAGACAAAGGTATGGAATAACAAAACCACTAAGTACCCAAGCCAATCAAGAATGATTTGAGGATATTCTTCTGTCGTCAGACCACCAGGCAGTTGGGTACATTTCTCCTAAGCTAAAACAATCCAGTCAGAGACATGGCCAAAGTAATCTCACCCAGCATTTTAACCTAGTTACTGCAGTGATTCAAACAATCAAATGATCTCAGTTGTGGTGAAATCTAATTGATGTTACGGCAGTTAAGCCTTAAACACCCTTCTCAATCAGTCAGAGAAACTGGGACTCTGTATTCCCCTCAGGAGTTAAACTTTTAAAGCCTAACTGTTGGCTTTAAACCACATTAAAATAAGGGGCTAGTGATAAATACATCTTATTTCTGGTTCAGCTCGACTACATGCCTAACCAGGTCAACTCCTTGGCACCAGTCTTCCCAACTTTACAAAAAAAAAAAAAAAATGTGTTAAAACATTAAGGACAGAATAATTATGATAACTGAGATAATAACAATGAACTTGAGTCTCCCTCTGCTTTGAGGCATAACGATACATCAGTCCCTGCTTCCCCATCCAGTGGGAAATGGCTAAACTAAACTTGGCCACACCAGCTTCAGTTATCAGACCTCAATTTCTGCCTCAAGAATAGACAAAAATCAGATCCAATAATAAGTACAAGCGTTAAGGGAGAAATCAATGTTTGCTAATGCTTTCAGATCTTGATTGAAAACTGCCTAGGGGAAAACATTTTTTAATAATTATGTTTGCATTCTGTTCACATAAATTCACTCAATTTTCAGTGTGGTTGAGGTTCAGCTCCCTCTGAAGCTTTTTTCTATTACATTTTACCTTGATAAAAATCTTGTGGAAGCATGCATAGGGTGTCATTTTGTTATTATTAGTTTTTATTTTTGCAAAGTAGGTTTTGAGAAATTCCTCTTTCCTAGAAGATAAAAATTTGTCACTGAACAGTAGTTGACAGTATCCCGTGAAAACTATACGCCCTCTCTCCAGACAAGGTAGATTTAGGCAGCAGCAGTTTTTGACATCCCTGAGAACAGGGACAGAAAACAGAATGAGAGCACAGGTAGTCATGGGCAGGGACTGTTATAATAAACTTAGCCAATTGTCCAATTCATAATTTTTAAAGAACCAAATCTTACTAAAGGCCAACAGAGTTTTCAAGAATGATTTGAGGATATTCTTCTGTCGTCAGACCACCAGGCAGTTGGGTACATTTCTCCTAAGCTAAAACAATCCAGTCAGAGACATGGCCAAAGTAATCTCACCCAGCATTTTAACCTAGTTACTGCAGTGATTCAAACAATCAAATGATCTCAGTTGTGGTGAAATCTAATTGATGTTACGGCAGTTAAGCCTTAAACACCCTTCTCAATCAGTCAGAGAAACTGGGACTCTGTATTCCCCTCAGGAGTTAAACTTTTAAAGCCTAACTGTTGGCTTTAAACCACATTAAAATAAGGGGCTAGTGATAAATACATCTTATTTCTGGTTCAGCTCGACTACATGCCTAACCAGGTCAACTCCTTGGCACCAGTCTTCCCAACTTTACAAAAAAAAAAAAAAAATGTGTTAAAACATTAAGGACAGAATAATTATGATAACTGAGATAATAACAATGAACTTGAGTCTCCCTCTGCTTTGAGGCATAACGATACATCAGTCCCTGCTTCCCCATCCAGTGGGAAATGGCTAAACTAAACTTGGCCACACCAGCTTCAGTTATCAGACCTCAATTTCTGCCTCAAGAATAGACAAAAATCAGATCCAATAATAAGTACAAGCGTTAAGGGAGAAATCAATGTTTGCTAATGCTTTCAGATCTTGATTGAAAACTGCCTAGGGGAAAACATTTTTTAATAATTATGTTTGCATTCTGTTCACATAAATTCACTCAATTTTCAGTGTGGTTGAGGTTCAGCTCCCTCTGAAGCTTTTTTCTATTACATTTTACCTTGATAAAAATCTTGTGGAAGCATGCATAGGGTGTCATTTTGTTATTATTAGTTTTTATTTTTGCAAAGTAGGTTTTGAGAAATTCCTCTTTCCTAGAAGATAAAAATTTGTCACTGAACAGTAGTTGACAGTATCCCGTGAAAACTATACGCCCTCTCTCCAGACAAGGTAGATTTAGGCAGCAGCAGTTTTTGACATCCCTGAGAACAGGGACAGAAAACAGAATGAGAGCACAGGTAGTCATGGGCAGGGACTGTTATAATAAACTTAGCCAATTGTCCAATTCATAATTTTTTTAAAGAACCAAATCTTACTAAAGGCCAACAGAGTTTTCACTTCAAATCTTTTGTTTAATTTCATGTGCAAATTATGGAGATGCACTTGTTTCCAAACTATTGAAACAGATTTTGGAGCCATGTTGTTTGAAGTGACTGCAGTGTGGAAACATCTCTTTTCAATTAGCTCTGAAACCTCTTTCAACAGCCTTTCATAAATAGGCCAACATCCGTGGCATGCTTGGATTCAGCACGGATCTCTAATGGAAATGCACAATGGGCCTTGCGCCATGCCTTCAGGGGCAAAAATCTTCCATTTCAGACAGATCCAATGAGAAGTTTGGCCAGCTATTCTGGCTCTCTCACTTTTTGGTCTCAGGTTTAGTTCATTGCTAATCAATGCCTGTGCTTTTTAATTACATTGTATAGTCAGTAATGATTTATCACTCATTGAACTTGGGCGGTCTTCTGAGCTATCACGGTTGTAAACAACTACAAAGGCAAGGTAACCTTAGCTGCCAGGACTCCACACCAGAAAAGAGAGACATTTCCTTGAGAAAAGGCAGTCTTGAGTTTGGAAGAAAGGAAAGAAAGGCAATGACCTTATAGTTAAGTTGCACCAAGTAATTGAGGTCTACCTTTTCACTGTCCAGAATCCTAGACTGGAAACACTTGGCCAGTAAAGGGTCTATATAACTCTGGTATCTTCTTTAGCACTTATCAATGACCTGGGTGATCCTAGACACTCAGTAGATATTAATCAATTGATAAAAACAAGTCTCTTTCTTTTCTTTTTCTTTAATATTGACATTTCCCTCTGGTAGCTAGAAAAGAAATTCTGAAAATGACTTTATGTTCCAGTAGCCAGGAATGCAGTAATGAATGGTGCTTGTGATTAAAAATATTATTTTTTAATAAATGATTAGCTATCTTACAAGCTCAGATAATAGTCAATATATTTATCATAAGTTAAGAACAGTTGAAAATTTTAGAAGGAATACCATTTCACCCTAGAAGGTCACAGAACAACCAAAGAAAATAGATTTAGGCAGCAGCAGTTTTTGACATCCCTGAGAACAGGGACAGAAAACAGAATGAGAGCACAGGTAGTCATGGGCAGGGACTGTTATAATAAACTTAGCCAATTGTCCAATGCGTAAGGTTTGTAAAGAACGAAATCTTACTAAAGGCCAACAGAGTTTTCACTTCAAATCTTTTGTTTAATTTCATGTGCAAATTATGGAGATGCACTTGTTTCCAAACTATTGAAACAGATTTTGGAGCCATGTTGTTTGAAGTGACTGCAGTGTGGAAACATCTCTTTTCAATTAGCTCTGAAACCTCTTTCAACAGCCTTTCATAAATAGGCCAACATCCGTGGCATGCTTGGATTCAGCACGGATCTCTAATGGAAATGCACAATGGGCCTTGCGCCATGCCTTCAGGGGCAAAATCTTCCATTTCAGACAGATCCAATGAGAAGTTTGGCCAGCTATTCTGGCTCTCTCACTTTTTGGTCTCAGGTTTAGTTCATTGCTAATCAATGCCTGTGCTTTTTAATTACATTGTATAGTCAGTAATGATTTATCACTCATTGAACTTGGGCGGTCTTCTGAGCTATCACGGTTGTAAACAACTACAAAGGCAAGGTAACCTTAGCTGCCAGGACTCCACACCAGAAAAGAGAGACATTTCCTTGAGAAAAGGCAGTCTTGAGTTTGGAAGAAAGGAAAGAAAGGCAATGACCTTATAGTTAAGTTGCACCAAGTAATTGAGGTCTACCTTTTCACTGTCCAGAATCCTAGACTGGAAACACTTGGCCAGTAAAGGGTCTATATAACTCTGGTATCTTCTTTAGCACTTATCAATGACCTGGGTGATCCTAGACACTCAGTAGATATTAATCAATTGATAAAAACAAGTCTCTTTCTTTTCTTTTTTTCTTTAATATTGACATTTCCCTCTGGTAGCTAGAAAAGAAATTCTGAAAATGACTTTATGTTCCAGTAGCCAGGAATGCAGTAATGAATGGTGCTTGTGATTAAAAATATTATTTTTTAATAAATGATTAGCTATCTTACAAGCTCAGATAATAGTCAATATATTTATCATAAGTTAAGAACAGACAATAATAAATAAGGACAAATATTTAACCAGTCAGAAGGAATACCATTTCAGCCCTGTCCAGAAAACGGATCAGTTATGATAAGCAAAAAAAAAAAAAAAACAGAAAACAAAACAAAAATTTTCACAAATGCAAAGAAATAAAAAGCTAAGTCCTAAAATATCTCACTACTATTTTCATTTTTCTCTGTATTTTAAAGTCTTTCTTTCTGTCAAAATATACTATAACACAAATGCTTGACTACAGCTACAAAAGCAAGTACCTAGGAAGTTAAAGCTCTGTGTTCATTTGGATGCTGTACTCAGACTTAATCCCACTGCTCCTGATGGGAGAAATAAGAAGACTCTCTAGTGATACGTTAATATAATGGGTAAGAGAAACCAGACACTGGTATGCTACTCCTAACATAAAATTAATACGTAAAGGTATGATTTCTTTTACAAAAGATAAATTTATAGAAAAGCATTCCATTTTCAAAATATACATCTAGTATGCTCTTAGAATCCCTTTCCGTATCAGGAATCTCTAGGGACTTTAGAAGATTCTGTTTTTGTAAAACACTACAGGCAATCTCATAAAAATTGAGAAGAAAGACAACAAAGCCTGTTAGCTCACTTCACCAGAAAGCTCCAGCCAATAAAATAAAGTAGGAAAAAGAAGTGATAACATTCAGAATGGAGGAAGCAACATGATTGCCTGTGAAATATATATATATATGATTATTTATGAAAGACCAATTTAAACATCTAATAAAAGGTCATAACTAAGTATTTATAGAATACAAATATTCAATGCTTTTGCACTTAGAAACCGCACTTTAGAAAATGTAATTGGAGATTCACACTGAATATGAAAATTTGCAATACTGAAAAATACACAGTATTAGAAGTAAGCAATAATACATTTGTAAAAGCCCTAAATTAAGGAAACTAGACGATGAGAGATCAGATTAATAAAAAGGTGATTCATACTTCGATTTGAAAAAGACACAATACCGGAAGATATCAATTCTTCATTAATGTAGCCTATGAACTTAATTCTATTTGAAATTGCAATATGGTTTTCATAATAAGAAAATAAATCTAAAGTCATTCAGAACAAAAAGGGAAAATTTATTAGAATTTTTCATCAGTTGAATAATTTTAAAAGACTTCAAATATTAAATTAATGGAGAAAAGTACAATGTTTCTAATACTGTACTAGTAGTACACGAATTAAGTAACAGAAAAATTGAGGCTCACAGAATGTTAAGAAACAGTCTGTTTCATATTTAGTTATTTAAAAGCACTTCAAATCAATAAAGGAAGAAATTCTTCCAAAAAAGATATTCACACACATTGTTTCCATATCTTGGTAATTATAAATAATAATGCCATGAACACTGGGGTACATACATCTTTTCGAATTAGTGTTTTCATTTTCTTTGGATAAATACCCAACAGTGGTAGTTCTATTTTTAATTTTTTGAGAATCTCCATACTATTTTCCATTGTGACTGGGTAAGAGAAACCAGACACTGGTATGCTACTCCTAACATAAAATTAATACGTAAAGGTATGATTTCTTTTACAAAAGATAAATTTATAGAAAAGCATTCCATTTTCAAAATATACATCTAGTATGCTCTTAGAATCCCTTTCCGTATCAGGAATCTCTAGGGACTTTAGAAGATTCTGTTTTTGTAAAACACTACAGGCAATCTCATAAAAATTGAGAAGAAAGACAACAAAGCCTGTTAGCTCACTTCACCAGAAAGCTCCAGCCAATAAAATAAAGTAGGAAAAAGAAGTGATAACATTCAGAATGGAGGAAGCAACATGATTGCCTGTGAAATATATATATATATGATTATTTATGAAAGACCAATTTAAACATCTAATAAAAGGTCATAACTAAGTATTTATAGAATACAAATATTCAATGCTTTTGCACTTAGAAACCGCACTTTAGAAAATGTAATTGGAGATTCACACTGAATATGAAAATTTGCAATACTGAAAAATACACAGTATTAGAAGTAAGCAATAATACATTTGTAAAAGCCCTAAATTAAGGAAACTAGACGATGAGAGATCAGATTAATAAAAAGGTGATTCATACTTCGATTTGAAAAAGACACAATACCGGAAGATATCAATTCTTCATTAATGTAGCCTATGAACTTAATTCTATTTGAAATTGCAATATGGTTTTCATAATAAGAAAATAAATCTAAAGTCATTCAGAACAAAAAGGGAAAATTTATTAGAATTTTTCATCAGTTGAATAATTTTAAAAGACTTCAAATATTAAATTAATGGAGAAAAGTACAATGTTTCTAATACTGTACTAGTAGTACACGAATTAAGTAACAGAAAAATTGAGGCTCACAGAATGTTAAGAAACAGTCTGTTTCATATTTAGTTATTTAAAAGCACTTCAAATCAATAAAGGAAGAAATTCTTCCAAAAAAGATATTCACACACATTGTTTCCATATCTTGGTAATTATAAATAATAATGCCATGAACACTGGGGTACATACATCTTTTCGAATTAGTGTTTTCATTTTCTTTGGATAAATACCCAACAGTGGTAGTTCTATTTTTAATTTTTTGAGAATCTCCATACTATTTTCCATTGTGACTGCACCAGTTTACAAGCCCACCAACAGTTCACAGGATTCCCTTTTCTACACATTATCACCAACACTTGTTACTTATTGTCCTTTTGAGAATAGTCATCTGACAAGTGTAAGGTGACATTTCATTGTGGTTTTGACTTGCATTTCTGTGATGATGTTGAGCACTTTTTCTTAGGTCTATTGGCATCTATCTGTGTGCCTTCTTTGGAAAAGTATTTATTCAGGTCCTCTGCCCATACTTTAATTTTTTTTACATTCAGTTGTATAAATTCTTTGTAGTTTGGATATTAATCATACATACGGTTTGTAAATATATTCTCCCATTTGGCAGGCAACCCTTCCATTTTGTTGATAGTTTCCTTCTCTGTGCAAAAGCTTTTTAGTCTGATGGAGTCCCATTTTGTTTATTCTTGCTTTTGTTTCCCTTGCCTGAGGAGACCTATCCAAAAAGATATTGCTAAGACTGATGCCAAAGTCATTCTTCATTCTTTAAAAAGGAAATCAAATATATTTAATTATTGCAATATAGTACACCTGGATTCAAATTACTACAGTTATAAAACCTATAGAACTTCTAAGGCAATTAAATGCGATATTTGGCCAAGATGCCTACCAGGTAAAAAACAGCAAGGGATGAAGGGGTACTGAACTAATTGTACAGAAGTCTCTGGAAGTTTCAACTCTTTAATGTCTTGATACTACAGTATACAAATTTTGAAGGAAAATTTTTATAATCTAAATGAAATTCTGAAGACAGCATCCTCTCTGGAATTAAAAAAAACAGTAAAATAACAGTTCTGTTCAGTCACTCAGTCCTATCCGACTCTTTGCAAGCCCCTAGACTGGCAGCTACCCGCCTAATCTCCTGGAGCTTTCACTCAAATTAAATTAATGGAGAAAAGTACAATGTTTCTAATACTGTACTAGTAGTACAAGAATTAAGTAACAGAAAAATTGAGGCTCACAGAATGTTAAGAAACAGTCTGTTTCATATTTAGTTATTTAAAAGCACTTCAAATCAATAAAGGAAGAAATTCTTCCAAAAAAGATATTCACACACATTGTTTCCATATCTTGGTAATTATAAATAATAATGCCATGAACACTGGGGTACATACATCTTTTCGAATTAGTGTTTTCATTTTCTTTGGATAAATACCCAACAGTGGTAGTTCTATTTTTAATTTTTTGAGAATCTCCATACTATTTTCCATTGTGACTGCACCAGTTTACAAGCCCACCAACAGTTCACAGGATTCCCTTTTCTACACATTATCACCAACACTTGTTACTTATTGTCCTTTTGAGAATAGTCATCTGACAAGTGTAAGGTGACATTTCATTGTGGTTTTGACTTGCATTTCTGTGATGATGTTGAGCACTTTTTCTTAGGTCTATTGGCATCTATCTGTGTGCCTTCTTTGGAAAAGTATTTATTCAGGTCCTCTGCCCATACTTTAATTTTTTTTACATTCAGTTGTATAAATTCTTTGTAGTTTGGATATTAATCATACATACGGTTTGTAAATATATTCTCCCATTTGGCAGGCAACCCTTCCATTTTGTTGATAGTTTCCTTCTCTGTGCAAAAGCTTTTTAGTCTGATGGAGTCCCATTTTGTTTATTCTTGCTTTTGTTTCCCTTGCCTGAGGAGACCTATCCAAAAAGATATTGCTAAGACTGATGCCAAAGTCATTCTTCATTCTTTAAAAAGGAAATCAAATATATTTAATTATTGCAATATAGTACACCTGGATTCAAATTACTACAGTTATAAAACCTATAGAACTTCTAAGGCAATTAAATGCGATATTTGGCCAAGATGCCTACCAGGTAAAAAACAGCAAGGGATGAAGGGGTACTGAACTAATTGTACAGAAGTCTCTGGAAGTTTCAACTCTTTAATGTCTTGATACTACAGTATACAAATTTTGAAGGAAAATTTTTATAATCTAAATGAAATTCTGAAGACAGCATCCTCTCTGGAATTAAAAAAAAAAAAAATCCAGTAAAATACAATCAGTTCTGTTCAGTCACTCAGTCCTATCCGACTCTTTGCAAGCCCCTAGACTGCAGCACGCTAGGCTTCTCTGTCCTTCACCATCTCCTGGAGCCTGTTCAAACTCATGTCCATTGACTCAGGGATGCCATCCAACCATTTCGTCCTCTGTCATCCCCTTCTCCTTTTGCCTTCTGTCTTTCCCAACACTGGGGCTTTTTTTCGATGGGTCAGCTCTTTGCATCAGGTAACCAAAGGACTGAAGCTTCGGCTTCAGCATCATTCCTTCCAATGAATATTCAGGGTTGATTTCCTTTAGGATTGACTGGTTTGATCTCCATGCAGTCCAAGGGACTCTCAAGGGCCTTCTCCCACACCACAGTTCAAACGCATCAATTCTTTGGTGCTCAGCCTTCTTTATGGTCTAACTCTCACATCCGTACATGACTACTGGGAAAACCATAGCTTTGACTATACAAAATTTTGTTGGTAAAGCAATGTCTCTGCTGTTGAATATGCCATCTAGGCTTGTTATAGCTTTTCTTCCAAGGAGCAAGCACCTTTTAATTTCATGGCTGCAGTCACCATTCACAGTGATTTTGGACCCCAAGCAAAATACAATAATCCTTATCTAATTCCTTAAAAGGCCTTATGTGATTTTTTCAAAGGTAAGTCCAGTTGTACTTGTGAAACAGACAGTAGTAGAAGTGATCTGGAATTAACTGCTTTAACCAAGTGCAACTTGAGGAAATTTACCACATACCAGAGTGGGTAATCTTTCTGTTCTCCAGGGGATGTTCCCGGAATGTTCCAGGAATCAAACCTGGACCTCCCACATTGCAGGCAGATTCTTTATAATCAAATATATTTAATTATTGCAATATAGTACACCTGGATTCAAATTACTACAGTTATAAAACCTATAGAACTTCTAAGGCAATTAAATGCGATATTTGGCCAAGATGCCTACCAGGTAAAAAACAGCAAGGGATGAAGGGGTACTGAACTAATTGTACAGAAGTCTCTGGAAGTTTCAACTCTTTAATGTCTTGATACTACAGTATACAAATTTTGAAGGAAAATTTTTATAATCTAAATGAAATTCTGAAGACAGCATCCTCTCTGGAATTAAAAAAAATATCCAGTAAAATACAATCAGTTCTGTTCAGTCACTCAGTCCTATCCGACTCTTTGCAAGCCCCTAGACTGCAGCACGCTAGGCTTCTCTGTCCTTCACCATCTCCTGGAGCCTGTTCAAACTCATGTCCATTGACTCAGGGATGCCATCCAACCATTTCGTCCTCTGTCATCCCCTTCTCCTTTTGCCTTCTGTCTTTCCCAACACTGGGGCTTTTTTTCGATGGGTCAGCTCTTTGCATCAGGTAACCAAAGGACTGAAGCTTCGGCTTCAGCATCATTCCTTCCAATGAATATTCAGGGTTGATTTCCTTTAGGATTGACTGGTTTGATCTCCATGCAGTCCAAGGGACTCTCAAGGGCCTTCTCCCACACCACAGTTCAAACGCATCAATTCTTTGGTGCTCAGCCTTCTTTATGGTCTAACTCTCACATCCGTACATGACTACTGGGAAAACCATAGCTTTGACTATACAAAATTTTGTTGGTAAAGCAATGTCTCTGCTGTTGAATATGCCATCTAGGCTTGTTATAGCTTTTCTTCCAAGGAGCAAGCACCTTTTAATTTCATGGCTGCAGTCACCATTCACAGTGATTTTGGACCCCAAGCAAAATACAATAATCCTTATCTAATTCCCTTAAAAAGGCCTTATGTGATTTTTTTCAAAGGTAAGTCCAGTTGTACTTGTGAAACAGACAGTAGTAGAAGTGATCTGGAATTAACTGCTTTAACCAAGTGCAACTTGAGGAAATTTACCACATACCAGAGTGGGTAATCTTTCTGTTCTCCAGGGGATGTTCCCGGAATGTTCCAGGAATCAAACCTGGACCTCCCACATTGCAGGCAGATTCTTTATAATCTGAGCCACCGGGGAAGTCAATTGAATGTCATCTATCTTTTTTTTTTGGGGCCACTTCTATTGGTCTTTCATTTATTTCCATCTTTGTCCTTTGGCCTGTGTGGGCCTCCCATCGTGGTGGCCTCTGTTGTCGCAGAGCGCCAGCTCTGGGCGCATGCGCTCCAGAGCTCTGGCTCGGTAATTGGACACATCAGTCCAGCCACTCTGCGGCACGTGGGATCTTCCCAGGCCAGGGATTGAACCCTTGCACTGCAAGGTGGTATCCTTACCCATTGGACCACCAGGGAAGCCCCTCATCTATTCGTTTAATCTAATCAAAATTTATATTCAGTGTCAGCTGAGATCAAAACATAAGGCTGTGTATAATCAGCATATCAATTAGCTAAAATTATGCGTCTGAATGACTGCAGCTAATAGGTGCACATGGCAGTTTGTCCCAAAGAATATTTAAAAATATGCCCTGCTTTTCCCATTGTTGCCTTTTATTGGGCTTCATGCTTTTTGTATATTTCAAAGAAAGTTACACAATGAGCTGATTTCCACATACAATTTGGCCTCTTTATCATCAAATTCTACCACCAGTGCCTTCGAGGTACTGCTTCAGGAGCTCTGGACATCAGTCCTCTCTGGAACATATTAATGATACTAGTTGCGGCATGCCTGTACACCAGTTTCCTTATCTGAGAAAAAGACAGTTGCAAACTGAGTGATTTCTAATATTCCTTCCAGTTTTATGTCTCTTCAGCCCCCAAATGAGTGAGTGCTCGGTATAATTAACTGACAGAAATCAGTTTTTAAATAACCTCATTAAATTGCTGAACTGGGACACCTTATTTCCTAGAATGGAGGAGGGTTAACTTTTTGCTTTATTTCAGCAAATTCCTTAAAAGGCCTTATGTGATTTTTTTCAAAGGTAAGTCCAGTTGTACTTGTGAAACAGACAGTAGTAGAAGTGATCTGGAATTAACTGCTTTAACCAAGTGCAACTTGAGGAAATTTACCACATACCAGAGTGGGTAATCTTTCTGTTCTCCAGGGGATGTTCCCGGAATGTTCCAGGAATCAAACCTGGACCTCCCACATTGCAGGCAGATTCTTTATAATCTGAGCCACCGGGGAAGTCAATTGAATGTCATCTATCTTTTTTTTTTGGGGCCACTTCTATTGGTCTTTCATTTATTTCCATCTTTGTCCTTTGGCCTGTGTGGGCCTCCCATCGTGGTGGCCTCTGTTGTCGCAGAGCACCTGCCCTGGGCACATGCGCTCCAGAGCTCTAGCTCAGTAATTGGACACATCAGTCCAGCCACTCTGCGGCACGTGGGATCTTCCCAGGCCAGGGATTGAACCCTTGCACTGCAAGGTGGTATCCTTACCCATTGGACCACCAGGGAAGCCCCTCATCTATTCGTTTAATCTAATCAAAATTTATATTCAGTGTCAGCTGAGATCAAAACATAAGGCTGTGTATAATCAGCATATCAATTAGCTAAAATTATGCGTCTGAATGACTGCAGCTAATAGGTGCACATGGCAGTTTGTCCCAAAGAATATTTAAAAATATGCCCTGCTTTTCCCATTGTTGCCTTTTATTGGGCTTCATGCTTTTTGTATATTTCAAAGAAAGTTACACAATGAGCTGATTTCCACATACAATTTGGCCTCTTTATCATCAAATTCTACCACCAGTGCCTTCGAGGTACTGCTTCAGGAGCTCTGGACATCAGTCCTCTCTGGAACATATTAATGATACTAGTTGCGGCATGCCTGTACACCAGTTTCCTTATCTGAGAAAAAGACAGTTGCAAACTGAGTGATTTCTAATATTCCTTCCAGTTTTATGTCTCTTCAGCCCCCAAATGAGTGAGTGCTCGGTATAATTAACTGACAGAAATCAGTTTTTAAATAACCTCATTAAATTGCTGAACTGGGACACCTTATTTCCTAGAATGGAGGAGGGTTACAGCCTTGGGAAAGTGTATTAGTCTATTACTTTTCTGATACTGCATAACAAACCAATCCCCAAATCAGTGGCTTAAACAATTATTTACTCTCTCACAGGTCTGAAGTTGGCTGAGAGGGCTGTGAAAGGTGGGGAGGCTGAGCCATTCGGTTCATGTGTCTCATCCTGACATCCCAGTGCACAGGTTCGCATCCTGAGATTCCAATATCCAGTGCATGTTTTATTAATACGAAGCTCGGAAGCTCCCATAGGCGGCAGGTGGAAAGACCAATGCCTCCAAAGACCTTAGTTCAAAACTGTCGATTGTCACTTCCATCTTCTCCATGGGTCAAAGCTGATCCAGAGCTAAGCTTAATATGAATAAGGCAGAGGCAGATTTCTTCCACTGAACTGGAGAGTGGGGAAGGGAGTAAGTATTTATGGGGAAAAAAAATATTCTAATCTTTCACAATGCACAATGGCAGACAGCCCAAATAGGAAGGAAGTCAGGGATGCAATTTTCTAGGTGACTTAATTCAGGGCATAATTATCATTCACTGACTCAACGAATATTTTAGAGGAGCTTCTATGGGCCAGGCAGTATTCTAGGAACACCAGCACTTACTGGTAGATTGAGGACACAGAAAAGTCAAGAAAGACGATAACTTCTAGATTTTAAACTCGTATTAGCTGGACAATGGTATCAATTGCTGAAATAGGGAAGGGTTGGGAAGAAGTAAGTTTGGGGTTGGGATTCACAGGGCCCGTTCTGGACCTTGACACAGGCGCTGGTCTTCACACTTTACAGTGTGCTCTCCCATGCATCACGCCCTGTTGATGTTCACCTTGATGAGATAAGATAGGTAATAAACTGCTTTCGTTTTCCATTGCTGCCTAAACAAATTCACACAAATTCAGCAGCTTAAATCCACACAAATGTATTATCTCGCAATTGCCTGGGGTCAAGAGTCCAAGTCCAAGTTAGTTGAGTCCTCTGTTCAGGTCACACAGGCTGAAACCGAGCTGCACACCCTCATCTGAGGTTTCAGGTTCTCTTCCAAACAGTCATTTCCTTGCAAGTGTGGGACAGAGGTCTCTGTTGTCTTGCTGCCCATTCATCAGATTGTTTTCAGCTTTTAGAGTCACTTACCCACCTCAGACAGATCACAATGCAGACCACGTGTTTTGCTTTCTTCCTTTAAGCTGGCAGAAACCTGTCTCTCTGAATCATTCTCACACTAGCTAAGAAAACGTTCTTCTTGAAAAGGATACGTGATGAGATTAGGTCTACACAGTAATCTCCATATTTCAAACTCAGCTGACTTAGGACTCCCATTCCATCTGCAAAATCCTTTCCCAGCAGTATCCAGATTTGTGTTAGGCTAAATAAGCAGAGGACAGGAATCTTGAGAGGACCATCTTGGAATTCTGTCTACTCCATAAACCCACTTTGCAGACGACACAACTGAACCTAGGTTGAATCAACCATCAGAAAGCCTGTCTAGTGGTGAGGCTTGTACCTGACCTTGATCTTGCAGTTCACTCCAGGATTCCTCCTTTCTTCCAGGAACATTTCCTGCAACACAACAACTACTTCCTCCCCTTGAAGCCCTGAACTATAAACAAGACAGCACCCTATAAAATTATAATTCCATTATTATTTACATCTTCATGTGTCACATCTCACAGAGCACTGAAGCATGTGCTTTATAAGAATTAACCAATGCAGGGAGTTTAGTTTTGTTCTGTATATGGAGAGAATCATGGCTGTGTGTACATCTGATATTGGCAGTTACTATAGAAAGTTTTCACGGCCATAAAAGAGAACAGGGTACTTTTAAACTAGCCTATTAATGTGGTGCTGTTACAGGGCCCGTTCTGGACCTTCCCCTGGTCTTCACACTTTACAGTGTGCTCTCCCATGCATCACGCCCTGTTGATGTTCACCTTGATGAGATAAGATAGGTAATAAACTGCTTTCGTTTTCCATTGCTGCCTAAACAAATTCACACAAATTCAGCAGCTTAAATCCACACAAATGTATTATCTCGCAATTGCCTGGGGTCAAGAGTCCAAGTCCAAGTTAGTTGAGTCCTCTGTTCAGGTCACACAGGCTGAAACCGAGCTGCACACCCTCATCTGAGGTTTCAGGTTCTCTTCCAAACAGTCATTTCCTTGCAAGTGTGGGACAGAGGTCTCTGTTGTCTTGCTGCCCATTCATCAGATTGTTTTCAGCTTTTAGAGTCACTTACCCACCTCAGACAGATCACAATGCAGACCACGTGTTTTGCTTTCTTCCTTTAAGCTGGCAGAAACCTGTCTCTCTGAATCATTCTCACACTAGCTAAGAAAACGTTCTTCTTGAAAAGGATACGTGATGAGATTAGGTCTACACAGTAATCTCCATATTTCAAACTCAGCTGACTTAGGACTCCCATTCCATCTGCAAAATCCTTTCCCAGCAGTATCCAGATTTGTGTTAGGCTAAATAAGCAGAGGACAGGAATCTTGAGAGGACCATCTTGGAATTCTGTCTACTCCATAAACCCACTTTGCAGACGACACAACTGAACCTAGGTTGAATCAACCATCAGAAAGCCTGTCTAGTGGTGAGGCTTGTACCTGACCTTGATCTTGCAGTTCACTCCAGGATTCCTCCTTTCTTCCAGGAACATTTCCTGCAACACAACAACTACTTCCTCCCCTTGAAGCCCTGAACTATAAACAAGACAGCACCCTATAAAATTATAATTCCATTATTATTTACATCTTCATGTGTCACATCTCACAGAGCACTGAAGCATGTGCTTTATAAGAATTAACCAATGCAGGGAGTTTAGTTTTGTTCTGTATATGGAGAGAATCATGGCTGTGTGTACATCTGATATTGGCAGTTACTATAGAAAGTTTTCACGGCCATAAAAGAGAACAGGGTACTTTTAAACTAGCCTATTAATGTGGTGCTGATATTAATAACATTACCTTAGGAAAAGGAATTTCATTATCAATAGCTCCTGAGAAACACTGAATTAAACAAAATCAATATAGTAATGCAGGAGCTTTTAAGGCATTTAACATGTTAATATGTGTTGTAAAGCAACAAAAGGGAGAGATAACATGCTAACTCGATACAGAGCACTTTCCTATCAAGCATCTCGGTGTGCTAGCACTCCACAAAACACAATGAATTAGGTGAGACTCTGCCACTTCCCTTCCACATATCACAGTCAAGAAGTGCCCTGGGGCTTCCCTGGTGGTCCAGTGGATAAAGAGTCTGCCTTGCAGTGCAAGGAGTGCCAGTTCCAGCCCTAGCCCGGGAAGATCCCACATGCTGTGGAGCGGCTGGACCGGTGTGTTCAATTACCAGCCAGCCCTCTGAAGCGCATGTGCCCAGAGACAGTGCTCTGCAATGAGAGAGGCCACTGCAATAGGAGGCCCATACAGGCCAAAAGACTAAAGATGGATGGAAATAAATAAATAAATAAACCAATAAAAGAGGCCAAAATTAAAAAAAAAAAAAAAGTGCCCTGACGTCTCTAACTTTTGTGGTCATGTTTAGAGGTAGGATAAAGAAGGCTGAGCACCAAAGAATTGATGCCTTTGAACTGTGGTGTTGGAGAAAACCTTTGAGAGTCCCTTGGACTGCAAGGAGATCAAACTCGTCAGTCCTAAAGGAAATCAACCCTGAATATTCATTGGGGAGCTCCAATCATTTGACATCTGACGACGAGATGACTCACTAGAAAAGACCCTGATGTACCTGACCTTGATCTTGCAGTTCACTCCAGGATTCCTCCTTTCTTCCAGGAACATTTCCTGCAACACAACAACTACTTCCTCCCCTTGAAGCCCTGAACTATAAACAAGACAGCACCCTATAAAATTATAATTCCATTATTATTTACATCTTCATGTGTCACATCTCACAGAGCACTGAAGCATGTGCTTTATAAGAATTAACCAATGCAGGGAGTTTAGTTTTGTTCTGTATATGGAGAGAATCATGGCTGTGTGTACATCTGATATTGGCAGTTACTATAGAAAGTTTTCACGGCCATAAAAGAGAACAGGGTACTTTTAAACTAGCCTATTAATGTGGTGCTGATATTAATAACATTACCTTAGGAAAAGGAATTTCATTATCAATAGCTCCTGAGAAACACTGAATTAAACAAAATCAATATAGTAATGCAGGAGCTTTTAAGGCATTTAACATGTTAATATGTGTTGTAAAGCAACAAAAGGGAGAGATAACATGCTAACTCGATACAGAGCACTTTCCTATCAAGCATCTCGGTGTGCTAGCACTCCACAAAACACAATGAATTAGGTGAGACTCTGCCACTTCCCTTCCACATATCACAGTCAAGAAGTGCCCTGGGGCTTCCTGGTGGTCCAGTGGATAAAGAGTCTGCCTTGCAGTGCAAGGAGTGCCAGTTCCAGCCCTAGCCCGGGAAGATCCCACATGCTGTGGAGCGGCTGGACCGGTGTGTTCAATTACCAGCCAGCCCTCTGAAGCGCATGTGCCCAGAGACAGTGCTCTGCAATGAGAGAGGCCACTGCAATAGGAGGCCCATACAGGCCAAAAGACTAAAGATGGATGGAAATAAATAAATAAATAAACCAATAAAAGAGGCCAAAATTAAAAAAAAAAAAAAAGTGCCCTGACGTCTCTAACTTTTGTGGTCATGTTTAGAGGTAGGATAAAGAAGGCTGAGCACCAAAGAATTGATGCCTTTGAACTGTGGTGTTGGAGAAAACCTTTGAGAGTCCCTTGGACTGCAAGGAGATCAAACTCGTCAGTCCTAAAGGAAATCAACCCTGAATATTCATTGGAAGGACTGATGCTGAAGCTCCAATCATTTGACATCTGACGCAACGAGATGACTCACTAGAAAAGACCCTGATGTTGGGGAAAACAGAAGGCAGAAGGAGAAGGGGATGACAGAGGATGAGACGGTTGGATGGTATCACTGACTCAACGGACATAAGTTTGAGAAAGCTCCCGGAGATGGGGAAGGACAGGGAAGCCTGGGCTGCTACAGTCCATGAGGTCGCAAAGAATCAGACACAACTGAGCGACTGAACTGAATTGAGAGGTAGGATGGGTAAGCCTATTCTGCCCTAAGAAGCTCTCTGTTCTCAAAATAACCAGTAATAAGGCACTGCTACCTGTCTGATGAAGTCCAGTAATAGGTGTGCCTTAAAGAGCCAAAGAGGAGGGCTTCCCCTGGTGGTCCAGTGGGTAAGGACACCACCTTGCAATGCAAGGGGCGCCGGTTCGATCTCTGGCCTGGGAAGATCCCACGTGCCACGGAGCGGCTGGACCAATGTGTCCAATTACTGAGCCAGAGCTCTGGAGCGCATGCGCCCAGAGCCGGCGCTCTGCAACGACTGACGCCACCGCGATGGGAGGCCCACAAGGGCCAAAGAACAAAGACGGATGAAAATAGAGAAATGAAAGACCAATAGAAGTGGCCCGCCCGCTCCCCTCCCTCCCCAACCTGACTCCCGCCCAAAATAAATAATAAAATGAATAAATCTTAAAAAAAAAAGAAAAAAGAAAAAAAGAACCAAAGAGGAAATGTATCAAAACTGAAACCCTTTCTTTAAGGCCTTACAGAATACATCAGGGGATGAATCTGGACAGAACAGAGGGCCTCAAATGTGTCCTTTACATGAATGAGGAAAGAATGTATTAGAAGGAGGAGAAAAAGGCCTCCAGCACAGACATAAATTTTCACACCAGGGGACCTGAGAGGGATAGCAAAGTGAATATTAAATTCATCCAAGAGAACTAAAAGACCTAGACGTCAAATCTGACATCAGTCCCCAAAACTTGGTGATAAATCTATGGCTGGACATAAGAAAGATGAGATGCCTCACACGTAACATGCCTGCCGGTTTCCAAATAGCTTAGAAGACACCTGGGAACATATCACAGGTGACCCAGATGTACTAAACAGAGGGCAACTCTCTTCATTTGGATTTTGAAATTAAGAGACAGAGTCATAACATTATTTTTCTGATCCAAACAGAGGAACTAAAAACAACAACAATAAAAAGAACAGTGTATTCCTTCAGTGATTAAGCATCCTCATCTTTCTCTGGTGCTCTTTCAACTTCTGTTTGTCATCAAGAAACACTGCTGGTGGCCTCATATGGGCTCATAAGGTTTGCTGGAGCTCATGGCAAGGGCTCAACTAAGAAATCACTGGAAAATGATCACCAAAAGGCCAATTCAATGCTGTTGCCAGTGGACACAGCAGCATATCTTAGTGTTTACATGCCAGTCCTGGGGCTTCGCTAAGACCAACCCAGAGGCTGTAAACAAATAGGAACTCTGTGGTGGGGGAGGGAGTGGGGATATCAGAAATCATTTCATTGATATAATTTGCTTTGAAAAATATATTGGGGGCTTCCCTGGTGGTCCAGTGGGTAAGGACGCCGCCTTGCAGGGCAAGGGGCACCGGTTCAATCTCTGGCCTGGGAAGATCCCACGTGCTGTGGAGCAGCTGGACTGATGTGTCCAATTACGGAGCTGGAGCTCTGGAGCACATGCGCCCAGAGCCGGTGCTCTGCAACAAGGGAGGCCACTGCAATGGGAGGCCCACACGGGCCAAAGAACAAAGATGGATGAAAATAGATAAATGAAAGACCAATAGAAGTGGCCCGCCCACCCCCGCCCCTCCCCCAAACCCGTCCCCCCCACTGCCCCGCGCCAAACAAAAAACAAAATATATATATATATATATATATATTGGGTCACAATTTTTTTCCTCTTGACGATTTTTGTACATTGTGCAGCTGTTTCTTTTTACTATTCTTTTATGTTTAAAATATTTTAGATTTTTTTCTAGCACTAGTCTTGGTTCATAAATTTTGAATTACATTTTTATAAATAACTTCCTTTATAACCTTTTTCTCTCATAATCTTAAAGAACAGAGATGTTAAGTTAGAGGCAACTACAGTAGAGATATAAATATGATAAATGATACGATTTATTGAGTACCTATCAGATGGCAGAGGTTTCCTAAGAGCTTTACATTAGTAATTAATCTTCACAACAACTCTAGGACACCATGACTTTAATAGCACAATTTTAGAGATGAGATAACTAAAGCACAGAAAAGCCAACCCTCTTCATTTTTCACCAAAATCACATCTGTTTACTGGAGAAATTTCACCATATAAAGTGAGTGTCCTGGTTCTCAATAAACACATGCTGAATGAGTGAATGTAACTGACATCTGACATCTTATCCTTAATAATAACAAACGATCATATTAATAATGTATTCCATCTGCTTTCATATCCTGTCCTCAAAAAAACCCTGTGAAGTAAGCGGGCAGAGGAAACTGAGGAAACGTAAAGGAGACAACAGAATAGATCTTCTGATGCCATTCTGTGCTCTACGTAACATTTGATATCAGGCTGTAAACAAATAGGAACTCTGTGGTGGGGGAGGGAGTGGGGATATCAGAAATCATTTCATTGATATAATTTGCTTTGAAAAATATATTGGGGGCTTCCCTGGTGGTCCAGTGGGTAAGGACGCCGCCTTGCAGGGCAAGGGGCACCGGTTCAATCTCTGGCCTGGGAAGATCCCACGTGCTGTGGAGCAGCTGGACTGATGTGTCCAATTACGGAGCTGGAGCTCTGGAGCACATGCGCCCAGAGCCGGTGCTCTGCAACAAGGGAGGCCACTGCAATGGGAGGCCCACACGGGCCAAAGAACAAAGATGGATGAAAATAGATAAATGAAAGACCAATAGAAGTGGCCCCCCCCCCCCCGCCCCTCCCCAACCTGTCCCCACCACTGCCCTGCGCCAAAAAAAAAAAAAAATATATATATATATATATATATATATTGGGTCACAATTTTTTTCCTCTTGACGATTTTTGTACATTGTGCAGCTGTTTCTTTTTACTATTCTTTTATGTTTAAAATATTTTAGATTTTTTTCTAGCACTAGTCTTGGTTCATAAATTTTGAATTACATTTTTATAAATAACTTCCTTTATAACCTTTTTCTCTCATAATCTTAAAGAACAGAGATGTTAAGTTAGAGGCAACTACAGTAGAGATATAAATATGATAAATGATACGATTTATTGAGTACCTATCAGATGGCAGAGGTTTCCTAAGAGCTTTACATTAGTAATTAATCTTCACAACAACTCTAGGACACCATGACTTTAATAGCACAATTTTAGAGATGAGATAACTAAAGCACAGAAAAGCCAACCCTCTTCATTTTTCACCAAAATCACATCTGTTTACTGGAGAAATTTCACCATATAAAGTGAGTGTCCTGGTTCTCAATAAACACATGCTGAATGAGTGAATGTAACTGACATCTGACATCTTATCCTTAATAATAACAAACGATCATATTAATAATGTATTCCATCTGCTTTCATATCCTGTCCTCAAAAAAACCCTGTGAAGTAAGCGGGCAGAGGAAACTGAGGAAACGTAAAGGAGACAACAGAATAGATCTTCTGATGCCATTCTGTGCTCTTCCTATCACGTAAATCATTTTTCCTAAAGACATAAACTTCTACTTCTGGTGTCTTTCTACTTTATCCTAATACCTTAGTAGCTATTAAGTGGCCCCAACCAACACAAAAGGTTTTCATTCCCTATTAACCAATACAGAGTGTTCAGAGAGCTTTTCTAACCTACAAAATAATGACATTAACTTTCTCGACTATACACAAAACCCTGACAGGAAATATCTCAAGCAAAATCAACTATGAAAATATGCAAAGATTAAAGCTTAAATATAAACCACTAGAGGAGAATTTGAGGACAAGGAAGCCGGCATGCTGCAGTCCATGGGGTTACAAAGAGTTGGACATGACTGAACGACTGAACAAAACAGCAACTTCAGTTCTAAATTATGTTGCCATTACGAGCGACCCAATGCTGCCATGTACATCTGAGAGCAGAAATCGGAGCATCCACCATGGAGAGAAAGTTGACAATGTCTATAAAGTCACAACATGCATACCCACTGAGCCAGCAGTGCCTCTCCTCAACATGTTCCCAAAGATGTTCTCTCACATGAGTGCAGAAATAGACACAGATATATCATTGCACTACTGATTTGAAGAGAAAATGTTGGCAATAAACAAGTAAAGGAGGGTAGACTAAATTAACTATAATACATCCAAAAATTTGGGGTGGGGGGAAGCCAAGAGAAAAGGATGGATGTACGTAGCAGAGTAGAAGGACACAGAGCCCACCTTTGCCAATGAACACATCAAAAATATGTCGACTTGTGTTACAACTGTCACTGCAAACTAACCGGAAACTGTCAGAAAGACTCCTGCACAACCAAAGCTATAAGAACAATCCACAGGGAACCTGAAAGGAAGGGAAGAGAAGCAATCAGGCTGGGACCTTGGCCCCAGGTAAGGGACTCAGAGGAAAAAGGAGAAAACAGAGATACAGATCAGCCCTGGGGAGTGAGCCGTTCGAGTCACATACTGGGTGCCCCACTCCTGGGGCTCAACACAGGGAAAACAAACCCCTTTGGCTGGCTGGTCTTGCTCCCAAAACTGGGTGTGGAGGACAGAGTGAGGACTGCTCCAGTGGCTGCTCGGTTTGCCATGATCGCTCCATGCACACCCCAGTCCGAGCTGAGAGCGTGATGGTCCCACGTACTTTACATTGCAGCTCCATGCTGGACCAAGGGCTGCCCTATGGAACGTATAGGAATGGAATGGAATGGAATGGGCTGGAATGGAATATTCCTCAGTCACAAGAAAAGAATGAAAATAACAAAATTCTTCTATTTGAAACCATGTAGATGGACCTATAGTGTATTATGCTTTGGAATTTAAGTCAGACAGGTAAAGGCAAATACTGTACGTTATCACTTCCATGTGGAATCTAAAAGTAAAACAGAAAAAATACATATAACAAAACAGAAACAGACTCATGGACATAGAAAACAAATGAGTGGATGCCAATGAAGAGAGAGGAATGGGCAAGGTCAAGATGGGGTGTGGGATTAAGAGCTATAAACTATTATGTGTAAAGCAGATAAGCAACAAGGATATATTATATAGCACAGAGAAATATAGCCATTGTTTTGTAATGATTTTGAAGAGTATAAAATACTGAGTACTAAAATTACTATGCTGTATACCTGAAATTAATAAATGGTATAAATCAACTATATTTCAACTTTAAAAAAAAGAATCTGACAAAATCAAAAACAAAAGGATATGGCAATTCTACATTGTCTTTATATTGTACATTTTACTAAGACCTGTTTCTAATTTTGAACAAAAAAAGAAAAGCAACATGCAGGACCATAAGCACTGTATGCTACTAATCTTTCGTTAAGGAAAAGAAGGAAGAAGAGAGGATGAAGCCAAATATAGAAGAGTGAAAGGAAAGAAAAGAGAAGGACAAATATGTGGAATGCTTGCATGTGAATAAAGAACTCTGGGAGGATACTGGAGAAAGCAATAGCAAGGGCTGCTGCTGGGGAAGGGTACAGAGTGGTTAGACTCACACTTACTTGAATCGATTTCGGTTGTCCAGGAAAAAGCTACCAAAATGAAATCAGAAGCATAAGAGATTTGCGGGGGGTGGGGGGATGTATTTGTGAAAAAGAAAAGGGTAAGAGGTTAGGAGTGGGGAAGGAGAGTCTCCGAAAGGCGTGTGATGCGGCCTGACCCTTGCGAAAGGAGAGACGAAAGCAGGAAGGATGGCCGGAGGAGCCCTGAGTGCAGCTTTGAGACAGCGGAACCAGGCCGGGCGATCTGCGGAGCAGCCAGTGCCTGCTGGAGGACTCGCCTAGCAGGCAGAAGCAGCCTGGCTCCAGAACCCTCTTCACGTTCAGTGCAGTCACACTGAGGCTTCACATGAACACAGACACAGAGCCTGAAAAAATGGCCGCCACAGGCTGTGAGTTAACTACACTCCTCACAGCAGCTCTTAGAGGGAGCTCTGGGTGGTGCACTGCCATGGCGGTCAGAAATAGCCTTTTATACACTGCTGTTTTCATTGTCCAGGCATATGATAATAACTGCATCTGGAATGATTTTATAGGGATGCTACTGAATAATTCTTAATGACATGAAAAATTGTACGTGTCACATCAAGCTGCAGAAAACATTTAAAAATAATTTATACAGTGTCAGCTCAGTCTTTTTAAAAAAACACAAGCTACATATAAATGTATACATCAAAATATATATCAATGTATAATCCCCAAAAGATTGAGAGTACATAACACAGAATACTGACAATGATTATAGCTAAATATTGAAAACAAGTTATTTTTATCTTTTTCTTTGTACTCTCCTATACATACACATATCTATGCATATATGTGTGTATTTTTAATTTTATAATAAAGATGTACATTTAGGGTATCTGTTTTCAGTGAAATGCCACCAGACAGGGCAAAAACTACCTGGCTAATTTAAATGCACTTGTTCTTCCTTTTTTTTGATGACTCAAGGACCCAGAGGTAGGAACCAATTATGTCCTAAGGACAGGCTCTATGTTCAGTCCCTTCCTAGTTCTCAGTGAATTAGACAGGCAAATCAATTAAACAAAGACTCTGGTGCCCAGAGCTACAGACCCTACTCAGGCTGCTCAGTGTCTCCAAGAGGCTCACTTGTAACTGATGAACTTCATGGTATGAGATGGATGTGAACTTGTTTCTAAAGGTGGGGCAGAGAAGCACAGGAATGCAAACAGAGGTTATGGAGATCAGCCTCCCTAGCACCAAGCCCCCAACACTCCCCGCCAATGTCTGCGGGCACAGTGTATGTGTAATTTCAGTTCCAGTGGAATTTAAGTCTGTCACAGAAGAACTGTTTGGAGGCACATCTTATCCTGCTTGGTTATGTTCAAGACCAAGGAACTGGCTTTATCTGTTTGTTTGATCTCTGCAGTGCTGAGCACCATATACCTTGTGATGATATTGACATAAACGTTGACACTGACTCAGCAGTTTCAATTACCAGGCACCATTCTGTGCTGGGAACCAATGTGTAACATCTCACTGAATCTTCACAACAACCCAGGAAATATGAAGGATAAATCTCCCTTTTACAGATAGGGCCCCAGAGGCCAAGGAAGTTGAACTAAACTTTACCTAAGATCACAGACCAAGAAAATGGTAAAGCTAGTTTTACACCCATATTTTAAGTGATATTAGTACTTAATCGATAGTTCAATTAAATACCCAAGTAATATAGCTCATGAGTTGGCAGTGTTGGTTCACAAGCCAAATGTGGCCTGTTGCAATTTTTTTATGGCCCACAAGCTAAGAATGGCTTTTACATTTTCAAATGACTGAGGGGAAATATTTTTAAAAGAAAATTAGTATTTTGTGGCACACGAGAATTTTATGAAATTCAAATTTCAGTGTGGCTTACTCATCATTTATTTAGTGTCTATGATGGTTTTCACAGGTAACAGCAGAGCCGTTGTATAGCCTGCCAAGCCTAAAATACTTACTATCCGGCTTTGTACAGAAGAGCTTGCAGACTGCAGTGATGGAGGAAAAACTTGATGCCAGTATTTGTTCAGAATCACCCAGACTGCTTTTTTTTTTTATAAGCTGGACTTGGAGGCCTCAGACTTGCTAAATCAGACTCCCTAAGGGTGAGGACTAGGAACCTATGCTTTAAAAAATCTCCAAACAAACAGCCACATTTGAGAACAAACCACGCTGGGAGGTACTTTGGCTGTGGGCAGTTATTCTTCAGGACCCTTTACTTCCACTGAATGAAAAGGGATGGAGCAAAGACCACCTCTTGGTGCTCCAAAACCAAGCGCCCTCCTTCCCTGACTCAGCAGAAGCAGGGCCAGAGAAAAGCCCTCTGGAATCAACAGGACTAAGGCAAGCCCCTCTTCTTGGCTTGCACATAGTTCAATAGTATCAGCATTTCCAAAAGGGACAGGTATGGCTCTGCTGAAGGACCTGCTCATCAAGTTCAAAAGTACCGTTTGCAACTTGCTTGTGGCCTTCTGTAGATGAGCTGCTTCTGTTTAGGACAGAGCAGCTGACAAACTGTCACAGCGCTTAGTCCTCTCCCGCCTTTAACAGTAGCACAACACTGAGGAGGCCTCTGAAAGGCTTCATGCCCAGCGTCTTTGAATGAATATTCCAGAACCCACTCCTCGTCTGACTAGCTGGTGTCCACGTCTAACCCTACGCTAAAAGTAAGCCCTTGTTGCTAAATCCCAGAGTTGCTTCCCAGCCTTCACCTTCCTCTGGAATGTCTGGCATCCAGCCTCCTTCCTACTTCTGAACATCCTCTCCCTCCCAGGGTTTCTGCCCACACAGGTCCCTCCCGAGTTTTCCTCTTACCTCTCCTCCTGCCCTCTCATGTCTGCTCAGCCTCCTCGGAAGCCCCCCCTCCCCGTCATAATGGAAACTTTTCTTTTCCCAATAGACTTCCTGGATGATCTGTGATTTCATACTTTTTTTCAGTCCATTATATCCGGCTTTCTTTTACAAAGTGTCTATGATGGTTTTCACAGGTAACAGCAGAGCCGTTGTATAGCCTGCCAAGCCTAAAATACTTACTATCCGGCTTTGTACAGAAGAGCTTGCAGACTGCAGTGATGGAGGAAAAACTTGATGCCAGTATTTGTTCAGAATCACCCAGACTGCTTTTTTTTTTTATAAGCTGGACTTGGAGGCCTCAGACTTGCTAAATCAGACTCCCTAAGGGTGAGGACTAGGAACCTATGCTTTAAAAAATCTCCAAACAAACAGCCACATTTGAGAACAAACCACGCTGGGAGGTACTTTGGCTGTGGGCAGTTATTCTTCAGGACCCTTTACTTCCACTGAATGAAAAGGGATGGAGCAAAGACCACCTCTTGGTGCTCCAAAACCAAGCGCCCTCCTTCCCTGACTCAGCAGAAGCAGGGCCAGAGAAAAGCCCTCTGGAATCAACAGGACTAAGGCAAGCCCCTCTTCTTGGCTTGCACATAGTTCAATAGTATCAGCATTTCCAAAAGGGACAGGTATGGCTCTGCTGAAGGACCTGCTCATCAAGTTCAAAAGTACCGTTTGCAACTTGCTTGTGGCCTTCTGTAGATGAGCTGCTTCTGTTTAGGACAGAGCAGCTGACAAACTGTCACAGCGCTTAGTCCTCTCCGCCTTTAACAGTAGCACAACACTGAGGAGGCCTCTGAAAGGCTTCATGCCCAGCGTCTTTGAATGAATATTCCAGAACCCACTCCTCGTCTGACTAGCTGGTGTCCACGTCTAACCCTACGCTAAAAGTAAGCCCTTGTTGCTAAATCCCAGAGTTGCTTCCCAGCCTTCACCTTCCTCTGGAATGTCTGGCATCCAGCCTCCTTCCTACTTCTGAACATCCTCTCCCTCCCAGGGTTTCTGCCCACACAGGTCCCTCCCGAGTTTTCCTCTTACCTCTCCTCCTGCCCTCTCATGTCTGCTCAGCCTCCTCGGAAGCTCCTCCCCGTCTGTTTAAATGATAACGATGTCCCCCATGTTCCATAATGGAAACTTTTCTTTTCCCAATAGACTTCCTGGATGATCTGTGATTTCATCTCTCACCAGGAGTTTTAAGATGTTTTTCTCCAGCCCCTGTTTTAGTCCTGAGTGGCAGTGGCTGCAGGGCAGGGGTGGGGAATGGGGGCTTGAGGTTCAAAAGCCAGTACATTCCTGTTCTGCTATTTACTCATGGTGAACCTTAAGCAAGTCACTTAACCTCTGTGTCTCTCTTCCCACCTCTGTCAGATTAGAAGAAGCAATAGTTTGCACATCATACAACTGTTGTGAGAATTGTGTGTTTTTGCAATAGGTCTCACTGAAGGGTGATTTTACACTCACCTCTCCTGGGACCTCTGGCAATGCCTGGAGACATTTCTGGTTTTAACAAGTGGGTGGGTGCTACCAGCACTCAGTAGGCAGAGTCCAGGGGGAGGTACCAAATGCCCTACAATCCACAAGCCTGCCCCCACGACAATGAATTCTCTGGCTCAAAATGTTAATTGTACTGGGAATGAGAAAGTCTTATTTACAGATAGAGATTTCATTAGAAAATGACCTGTTCACTGGAACACATTAGTCTTCACTGTTGTTCTATCTGACTGTAGCAACCAGTTCGAGCTGAAGATTCAAGGGCACTTCAAACTATGCATAGACAAAAACCAGGCTCACTGTTCTCCCCACTGGGGGCAATTTCTGCTGGGCCCACTTATCTGTGCCTGGCACAACCCACCCACCCAGATGGGAATCATCCTTAGTTCTTTCTTCTCTCTCATCTGATTCTCTAACTGGTCACCGAATTCCCTAGACTTTGCTGGTGTAAATGGAGTTATCTTCATGCCCAGCGTCTTTGAATGAATATTCCAGAACCCACTCCTCGTCTGACTAGCTGGTGTCCACGTCTAACCCTACGCTAAAAGTAAGCCCTTGTTGCTAAATCCCAGAGTTGCTTCCCAGCCTTCACCTTCCTCTGGAATGTCTGGCATCCAGCCTCCTTCCTACTTCTGAACATCCTCTCCCTCCCAGGGTTTCTGCCCACACAGGTCCCTCCCGAGTTTTCCTCTTACCTCTCCTCCTGCCCTCTCATGTCTGCTCAGCCTCCTCGGAAGCTCCTCCCCGTCTGTTTAAATGATAACGATGTCCCCCATGTTCCATAATGGAAACTTTTCTTTTCCCAATAGACTTCCTGGATGATCTGTGATTTCATCTCTCACCAGGAGTTTTAAGATGTTTTTCTCCAGCCCCTGTTTTAGTCCTGAGTGGCAGTGGCTGCAGGGCAGGGGTGGGGAATGGGGGCTTGAGGTTCAAAAGCCAGTACATTCCTGTTCTGCTATTTACTCATGGTGAACCTTAAGCAAGTCACTTAACCTCTGTGTCTCTCTTCCCACCTCTGTCAGATTAGAAGAAGCAATAGTTTGCACATCATACAACTGTTGTGAGAATTGTGTGTTTTTGCAATAGGTCTCACTGAAGGGTGATTTTACACTCACCTCTCCTGGGACCTCTGGCAATGCCTGGAGACATTTCTGGTTTTAACAAGTGGGTGGGTGCTACCAGCACTCAGTAGGCAGAGTCCAGGGGGAGGTACCAAATGCCCTACAATCCACAAGCCTGCCCCCACGACAATGAATTCTCTGGCTCAAAATGTTAATTGTACTGGGAATGAGAAAGTCTTATTTACAGATAGAGATTTCATTAGAAAATGACCTGTTCACTGGAACACATTAGTCTTCACTGTTGTTCTATCTGACTGTAGCAACCAGTTCGAGCTGAAGATTCAAGGGCACTTCAAACTATGCATAGACAAAAACCAGGCTCACTGTTCTCCCCACTGGGGGCAATTTCTGCTGGGCCCACTTATCTGTGCCTGGCACAACCCACCCACCCAGATGGGAATCATCCTTAGTTCTTTCTTCTCTCTCATCTGATTCTCTAACTGGTCACCGAATTCCCTAGACTTTGCTGGTGTAAATGGAGTTATACACAGCACAAAGGTAGGGGTGTAACCCCAAACTCTTTCTACTAACCAAGCTGTAACGGCTGATAGCCATGTCCCTGGAGGCAAGGGTCCTGTTTTATACAGTCCTGTAGGCAAGCCTTGAAGTCTGGCCTCTTCAGCACTGCATTTCAAGCCTTTTACAGTGTGGCCTCAGCACTGCTGCAAGCTCATCTGTAGTCACCCAAGTGCCCTGTACTCTGACCTCCAGTTAAACTGACCCCTGATTCTTCCATGTGTGCCATGCTTTCCCTGTGTCCACGGTGCACACCGTAGCTCAGTCATCTCTGGTGTCAATGTTAGCGTCCTTCTCTAGGAGTTGCTCAATAAATATTTTTGGAGATGAATAAACGCACAGATCTGAATGTAGTCCTTGGGTGATCTTGATAATAACAGTAAAATACGAATAATGGCAGCAACATATATTGAATTCTTACTGTTCCTGATACTGTTTTAAGTAGTTTTCATCTGTTTATTCATTGAGTCCTCATCACATTATATGGCAATGTGTTTTCAAACTGTAGCACAGAAATGCTTAGTTCGTTGCTTGTTTTCAAACAGCTAGTGAAACCATACACAAGCCCCTGTGCGCCTGTCCTTCAAGGCAAAAGGCTTCTGCTGGAGTCTCCCAGGCCTCCCTTGAGTCTCAGAAGGCTGATTCAAGAGTTACTGATTAAGAAATGTGAAGATACAAAAATAAAGAATAACTGTAGAGTTGGGAAACTGATAACAATTTAGACCATAAATGTGGCGCCCAGCAGAATTACCAAACTCACAGTTCCCTGAAAGATACAGATAAAGGCCTGACACTCATTCCTAAAATATTTTTACAGGAAGCAGACTCCCTCCAGGTGAAAACTGCTGACCTTAGACTGGTTGAAACCAGAAGGTTGATGATGCTTGAAACTTTACCTTGATGTCAACCAGTCTGAGAGTTGTCCACGAGCCGATCAGGCATCCTGCAGCCCTCTCCCTCACACTGCCTTTAAAATCCCTTTTCTAAAAACAGGGAGTTCGGGTCCTTCGAACATGAGCTGTCTGTTCTCCTTGCTTGCTATTCTGCACTAAATGCTGTACTTTCCTTCACCACAACTGTGCACAGGCAAGCAAACACACATTAAGTTTAGTAACACTAGCAAGCAGAGAAACAGAATCAAAACCCTCTAGGTTCATCCCCCTCAGAGCCATTAATCAATGTATTAATGTATCATACTGCCTCACATGAATGGGCAAAAATTCTGGAAAATCAGCAATCTGTAGATTTGAAGAATATTCAAATATTCTTGAATATTCAAATATTCAGGAGACCAATATTCTAGTCCAAGTGCAGGCCCAGTTTCCTGGGTGTCTGGGGCAAATCACTTTAAGTCAGTGCATTTGGTAAAAGTAAAGAAGGAAATAAGAAGCCCCCTTGCTTCCTCTCAGAAGGAATTCAAGCTTCGCTTTTCATGCTTAGTCGGCCTGGCCGTGCAGAGCCGACATGGAGAGCTGTGCACCAGGGCTAGCAAATGAGAGGACTGAAAAATGTAGCAAGTCTTCTCCCTACAAAGGAACAGCATCATCACTGTAACTATAAACCACCTTCAGACTGGACAAGGGCCAACTAAACACCATGGCTCGGGAGGAAATGTCATCTAAAACCTGGGGGACCGGGATCCAGTGCCACCATCTTACTTCAAAAGAAGAGGGTGTTTAAACACAAAACCCCAAGGGTGGAATGAATAACTCAAGTTAAACCTTCCTGCATGTGAGTTGGGAGAAGGGCCAGAAAGGAAAAGACACAGCCGAACACGATAAACTGTGCTCACTTTGCAGTTTTGCTTAAGGCCTTTAAGGCAGAAACCATCTGTGTGCCTCTGAGGAAGGGGCTGGACAGAGAGCAAAGAGTGAGGCGTGAAACCCAGTCTCCTAAGTAACCTGGCGGGGCTTCGGCCATGTGCCGGGGAAGCGAGCTAAAGGTGCTACTTCTATGTACTTCCTTCCCAAATCCATCAGGAGTACAAGATCTGCTCTGACTTGTGCTTTTCAACAGAGATGATGATTAATTTCCACTGACTGGTTACCCACCCTCTCTTGTCCTTGTCTCAGCAACCAAGGGAAATAAGGGACAGCCCTGTGCCAGGCCCTGTGCCCTTGTATATACAGGTCTACCAGGCAAGCTCCATCTGTGGCTTCCTGGTGAAACAGATATGAAACTGACATGCAACTTCAAGAACAGGGATGGAACAGAACCTAATCAAACTCTTTCATCTTGGAAAATTGCCCTGGAGTATCACTCCTAACAACCCTCCTCCACCCCAAAGTTTTTTCCTTCTTCTGCAGTGGCCCCATAAATAAATAACATGAGACATATACTTAAGCACCTGTGGTGACTGGGTAAACTGTTAATTATGAAATTTGGATATACCATCTGGGTTAACATTTGGCTGAGGACAGCTGAAGCTCTCAGTGCTTCTGAGAAAAACTATGAATATTTTTTCTATTAATTATCATACTATTTTCCCCAGCTGGCATTTCCTTGTCTCTTCTCTCTGCCTAGTCAAATAGCACTCTTCCAAGGTCCCACCAAGCTCCTCCATCTCCAGTATGTTTGCTCTGACTTCCCAGCCAACATTATGAATTCCAGTTGCATTTACAGTTAGTTTCTAAGAGTTCATCTCTTAACTATTTTTGTTTCATGTGTATTAATTCAGACTCCTGCATGCAGGGGCCATGTACTACCTTATATTCCTTTTTTGTGCTCACTGCATAGAGCACACTGAATAAACACTCCTCTAGTATGAATTTCACATATATTTCAGGACATTAATACCACTGAATGATCGATCTCTTGAAGGCACAGCAAGAATCTTCTATTCTTTTCAAGTGTCTCAGTACCTATCACATTGTCTGACCTGCTCTAGTAGGCATTCAACCATTTGAAGAATAATAAATAAATAAATGCTCCCGATACCTAGATTGTGCTTTTCAACTGGATTATGCAACTTTAGAGCCAAACAGACCTTTAAAATTATCTGGTCAAAACTTTTTTTTTTTTTAGTTTTTATAGAAATAGAGATTGCAGCCCAAGGAGGCCAGGTGATTTTCCAGGAGTGAGCAACCACTGTGTTGAATGTGTGTGTAGAAGAAAAACCAGGAATGGTTACATGGGGCCAAGAAATGAGGTCTTGCTTTTCTCTGTTCTGTGCTCTGTCCGAGAAAGCACCCACACCTCCTTTGTACTGAGACACATGAGCATGTCATCCTGAGCTTTCTGATCCCCGGTGCCCTTGTAAACTGACATGCGGAACTTCAAGAACAGGGATGGAACAGAACCTAATCAAACTCTTTCATCTTGGAAAATTGCCCTGGAGTATCACTCCTAACAACCCTCCTCCACCCCAAAGTTTTTTCCTTCTTCTGCAGTGGCCCCATAAATAAATAACATGAGACATATACTTAAGCACCTGTGGTGACTGGGTAAACTGTTAATTATGAAATTTGGATATACCATCTGGGTTAACATTTGGCTGAGGACAGCTGAAGCTCTCAGTGCTTCTGAGAAAAACTATGAATATTTTTTCTATTAATTATCATACTATTTTCCCCAGCTGGCATTTCCTTGTCTCTTCTCTCTGCCTAGTCAAATAGCACTCTTCCAAGGTCCCACCAAGCTCCTCCATCTCCAGTATGTTTGCTCTGACTTCCCAGCCAACATTATGAATTCCAGTTGCATTTACAGTTAGTTTCTAAGAGTTCATCTCTTAACTATTTTTGTTTCATGTGTATTAATTCAGACTCCTGCATGCAGGGGCCATGTACTACCTTATATTCCTTTTTTGTGCTCACTGCATAGAGCACACTGAATAAACACTCCTCTAGTATGAATTTCACATATATTTCAGGACATTAATACCACTGAATGATCGATCTCTTGAAGGCACAGCAAGAATCTTCTATTCTTTTCAAGTGTCTCAGTACCTATCACATTGTCTGACCTGCTCTAGTAGGCATTCAACCATTTGAAGAATAATAAATAAATAAATGCTCCCGATACCTAGATTGTGCTTTTCAACTGGATTATGCAACTTTAGAGCCAAACAGACCTTTAAAATTATCTGGTCAAAACTTTTTTTTTTTTTAGTTTTTATAGAAATAGAGATTGCAGCCCAAGGAGGCCAGGTGATTTTCCAGGAGTGAGCAACCACTGTGTTGAATGTGTGTGTAGAAGAAAAACCAGGAATGGTTACATGGGGCCAAGAAATGAGGTCTTGCTTTTCTCTGTTCTGTGCTCTGTCCGAGAAAGCACCCACACCTCCTTTGTACTGAGACACATGAGCATGTCATCCTGAGCTTTCTGATCCCCGGTGCCCTCCCTCTGACCAGCTAATCACAATTACACACACAGATTTAACCACAGGTTACTGGATCCTCTGAATGTCCGCTCACGATAAAGCTTTTTTCTCCTGAATCTATACACAGAAGATCTTCCTAAGACCTAAGGGCGTCCTTTCAGAAATTACCCCCAAAGTTGGGCTTGGTTGTATGTTTGTTTCTACCAAACTGTAATTGTGCCTTTGGTCTTTGATTCTCTCAGACATCTTTATGCAGTTACCATTACACTTTTAGCCTGAAGAGCTGGCCACACAACTCTCCTCAGAACAGCTGCCAAGTTTGCCAGTGGTGCTATTTCCTCGGCTGAGGCGAGCAGAGTAACATTTCTCTCTTTCAGGAAGCAGAATTGCTCTTGAACTGCTCTTTAAAAAAAAAAAAAAAAAGCTTGAGGTAAAAGACTTTCCTCACATTCAAATGAGCACGGAAACCTTCCCCCTTCAGCCAGAATCCTGTCACATTCGCGGGACCTACCATTTCCCTCAGAGTACCAGTTATCAGAATCAGGGAGGTTAAGTGGGAGCACCTTGGTGGATGCCCCGCGAGGTCACCCTGGCATGACAAGTATCTGCTGGGATCATAACTTCACCCCTTGCTTTCTGACACTCGGCTTCCAGGTACCAGGCACTTTCGAGTCCTGACCTACAATATGCCTTAACTGCAGAAACTATTCTCAAAGGTTTTGCCTGACTCTGGGTCTTTCATCAACTCTGAGTGGAACAGGAGTGAGAGGAGGTGTTCTCAAGAATGAGGCAACAACCACAAACACATCCGCCAGCATCTCTAACGATCTAAGCCTTCCGACGGGACTGGTCCTCAGCAAAGTTGCATTGTTCACCTCGCCCTGGTAGGTGTCTCCCTAACGTTCGGGGCTCCCTCCACCAGGGGCACCCACAGCAGTGGCCCCAAGGATGTTCATGGTTCCCCAGGGTGCTGCTTCCCACAGTGCTCTGCACTGAGAAGCACCAGACCCTGAACTTGGCCACCTTTCTCAACCTGGTAGGTGTTTTTCCCTTTTTAAAACCCCATTTGAGCATGTCATCCTGAGCTTTCTGATCCCCGGTGCCCTCCCTCTGACCAGCTAATCACAATTACACACACAGATTTAACCACAGGTTACTGGATCCTCTGAATGTCCGCTCACGATAAAGCTTTTTTCTCCTGAATCTATACACAGAAGATCTTCCTAAGACCTAAGGGCGTCCTTTCAGAAATTACCCCCAAAGTTGGGCTTGGTTGTATGTTTGTTTCTACCAAACTGTAATTGTGCCTTTGGTCTTTGATTCTCTCAGACATCTTTATGCAGTTACCATTACACTTTTAGCCTGAAGAGCTGGCCACACAACTCTCCTCAGAACAGCTGCCAAGTTTGCCAGTGGTGCTATTTCCTCGGCTGAGGCGAGCAGAGTAACATTTCTCTCTTTCAGGAAGCAGAATTGCTCTTGAACTGCTCTTTAAAAAAAAAAAAAAAAAGCTTGAGGTAAAAGACTTTCCTCACATTCAAATGAGCACGGAAACCTTCCCCCTTCAGCCAGAATCCTGTCACATTCGCGGGACCTACCATTTCCCTCAGAGTACCAGTTATCAGAATCAGGGAGGTTAAGTGGGAGCACCTTGGTGGATGCCCCGCGAGGTCACCCTGGCATGACAAGTATCTGCTGGGATCATAACTTCACCCCTTGCTTTCTGACACTCGGCTTCCAGGTACCAGGCACTTTCGAGTCCTGACCTACAATATGCCTTAACTGCAGAAACTATTCTCAAAGGTTTTGCCTGACTCTGGGTCTTTCATCAACTCTGAGTGGAACAGGAGTGAGAGGAGGTGTTCTCAAGAATGAGGCAACAACCACAAACACATCCGCCAGCATCTCTAACGATCTAAGCCTTCCGACGGGACTGGTCCTCAGCAAAGTTGCATTGTTCACCTCGCCCTGGTAGGTGTCTCCCTAACGTTCGGGGCTCCCTCCACCAGGGGCACCCACAGCAGTGGCCCCAAGGATGTTCATGGTTCCCCAGGGTGCTGCTTCCCACAGTGCTCTGCACTGAGAAGCACCAGACCCTGAACTTGGCCACCCCTTTCTCACACCCTAAATCCAGTGTTGTCTGTCATCCCCCGAGGGCCTTGATTTCTGATAAAATTAGCCACACAAATTATGTAATTCTGAAGTTTTCTTAGCCTCTCTGGACCTCAGATTCATCATTTATAAAAAGAATAAAGTGGTCTGAATTCTCCCAAAGTCCCTATCCACTCTAATATTGAGTCTCCCATTGAATGGTGGTAAGAGGCAGGCTGGGGGCTGATTAATAGAACCCCTAAGCTGCACTTGCTTTGTGTGCACAATTGCATTTTAATAAGAGCTTTCTTAGAAACACTGTCTTTCTGTGACTTCGATGAGGGGAGTTTCAGGCCCTGTGGCAGATCAATGACAGAGATATTTCTCACTGGATATACTTTTAAGCATCGTTTTCAGAGACACCACGGGCAGACAGAAAGTACCCACATTCGATGTCAGAAAACCCTGGATTTGAATGCAGCTCAACCACTCGTAAGTGGAGTAACTTTGAGCAATTTGCTTCAGCTCACTGAAAGTCAATTTGCTTCCCTGTAAAATATCTTCATACTTTTCTCAGAGAGGTATTATTGTTTCTGCTGTTGTAATGAAGAATAAAATAAGAAAACAATCTAAAGTACTTAAACAATATCTGGCACATAAAACATGTTTGGTAAACAGTAATCCCTTTGTCCTTCTTTCTCTACCCAAATTTATTTTTCATGGGTAAAAAGTCCAAATTAACCCAAATCCAAAATGTGAACCTTTTCATTTCTGGAATGAGACATGAATTATTAACGGAGCACAAATAACACCACCAGTGCTGAGAGAAAGCTAACTGAAAATGACTTGTTCATCCTTCTTCACCTACTTGTCCTGCATTGCTTCAAGGGTCTGGTTCCATGTATGCATCTCTTTGGGAGGCCAAATTAAATAGTTAGCTAGCTGGGCCCAGAAACGTGCTCAATCTGCAACTATCTAAACATGAAACTAAAAAGTGTCCTCTTCCTTAATTCTAATAGGAAAAGAAACAAAGCTGCTTAAACAAGGATAGAGTCTGCCTCCCCTAGCTAGCATCCAACCAAGGCCTAGAAGGTAAATATTGCCTCATATCTTCAGGAAGAAGTCCAAAGCCCGCTCTCTCCTCCTCCCTACCCTGTAGGCATTTCCTTTTCTCATTATCTTTCTTACAGGGAAATTGGAGTGCACAGCCCCGTGAGTTATCACTTGATCAAACATGGCTCCAGCTACAAGGAGGCCAAGAAGAGGTTTTTCAGTAAGGATGTGGTTGAACTGCACTGGCCTTCAAGGCCAAGACACCTTGGAAATGAGGGTTACAGACTTTCAAGCCCGGAGCAGTAGACTTTGGAAGAAATGAGCAGTAGGTCACTCTGTCATCACAACAGAGGAGGCAGCTTCCAGAAATCAGTAATAGCGGCAGTGCCATTCTGCTGCTTGCAAAGGGAGGCCAAGGTTTTCTGCCCAACCCGTATCATGACAATATTTAACATGTTTGGGGGTAAACGATGTCAGAAAACCCTGGATTTGAATGCAGCTCAACCACTCGTAAGTGGAGTAACTTTGAGCAATTTGCTTCAGCTCACTGAAAGTCAATTTGCTTCCCTGTAAAATATCTTCATACTTTTCTCAGAGAGGTATTATTGTTTCTGCTGTTGTAATGAAGAATAAAATAAGAAAACAATCTAAAGTACTTAAACAATATCTGGCACATAAAACATGTTTGGTAAACAGTAATCCCTTTGTCCTTCTTTCTCTACCCAAATTTATTTTTCATGGGTAAAAAGTCCAAATTAACCCAAATCCAAAATGTGAACCTTTTCATTTCTGGAATGAGACATGAATTATTAACGGAGCACAAATAACACCACCAGTGCTGAGAGAAAGCTAACTGAAAATGACTTGTTCATCCTTCTTCACCTACTTGTCCTGCATTGCTTCAAGGGTCTGGTTCCATGTATGCATCTCTTTGGGAGGCCAAATTAAATAGTTAGCTAGCTGGGCCCAGAAACGTGCTCAATCTGCAACTATCTAAACATGAAACTAAAAAGTGTCCTCTTCCTTAATTCTAATAGGAAAAGAAACAAAGCTGCTTAAACAAGGATAGAGTCTGCCTCCCCTAGCTAGCATCCAACCAAGGCCTAGAAGGTAAATATTGCCTCATATCTTCAGGAAGAAGTCCAAAGCCCGCTCTCTCCTCCTCCCTACCCTGTAGGCATTTCCTTTTCTCATTATCTTTCTTACAGGAAATTGGAGTGCACAGCCCCGTGAGTTATCACTTGATCAAACATGGCTCCAGCTACAAGGAGGCCAAGAAGAGGTTTTTCAGTAAGGATGTGGTTGAACTGCACTGGCCTTCAAGGCCAAGACACCTTGGAAATGAGGGTTACAGACTTTCAAGCCCGGAGCAGTAGACTTTGGAAGAAATGAGCAGTAGGTCACTCTGTCATCACAACAGAGGAGGCAGCTTCCAGAAATCAGTAATAGCGGCAGTGCCATTCTGCTGCTTGCAAAGAGGCCAAGGTGTCTGCACACCAGACCTAGCCACGGGAGCAGGCCAAGCTATATGCACTCTGTCTCCACAAACCCCAGAGCCTCCTTTCTCACTGATCTCTCCCTCCATCCATCTCCAAACTTCAATTCCTTGACACACCCCAAGGTAGATGGGAGGGAGGGGAAAATACTTGAATGTCTTAACCAATTTAAATATGAATGAATAATCTTTATTCACCTTACTAGTGGAATTTAAGACAGTGGAACAAAATGAACATCTAGTGAGGAATAATACTTTCTGAGGAAATGGTCTCTTCTCTTAATGACCTTGGTCCTCCTGTGTCAACAGCCAGTTTCACTGATGTATTCTCACAGCCAGAACCGCCTGAAATGCTTTGCGGGTAAGAGATGTGGGATTCAGTTAGAGGAACTCTGGTCTCACATGGCAGTAGGGTCATTCTTAAGATCTACATGACAAAATCAACTTTAGACGATATTATTTTGTGAGGATAGCATGAAGTATGGGCCACAAGTTTGTCAGAAAAGTTCAGACATTTCTAAGAGTGAAATGATCTAGGAAGACTGGTTGCATCGAACTTCCTGTGGGCACACACCCCCATGAGTGGTGGTCTCTAAGTCTTATATCGACCAAATACTCGGACATTCTAGTATGAGACTTCAAAAATGAGGAACTATATCAGAAATAAAACCAATACAGGCTCAAACTTGTGTCTGTGTGTATTTATAGATATGTGTGTGTATTTATATATATTTATGTATGTGTGCATATATGCACCTTTATGTGTGTATATGTGGCATATATAGAGAGAGGTAGATAACAGATCTAGATACAGATAGATATGCAATCCTACTGACGAAAAATCAATAGCAACTTGTAAACAGAATTTCCAACACTGAAGTAATTCTTCCTGAACTAGGGTTAAACTCTAGCTACCACCACTGTCAGCCTTGAAGTTCCAAAACACTGTTAGCCATTTCCTAGTTCTTATAAAGAGATAGTCTGAAGCCTTGTGTTCACAGTCTCATACAGCTCTGATCTAGTGCCCTCTCAAGCTGATAATTTGATAACTGGAATGCACGTGATAAAGTGAGTTGCCTCTTTTACTCTTTCCCCAAAGCTAGCTGCACTTTAGCAGGTGAAGGCTTGTTTTGTTTTGTTTTTGCAAGATGGTAGATTGAGTGCAAATAAAATAGAGATGCTTTTCTCCTCTGTGTTTAGAGTCACAGTTAAATAGTTAAGTTGATGATAATAGAGAAAAGTTTTCTTTAAAAGGGAATAAATCCCTAATAATGGGAGAGGGAGGAGAAAAAAGAGAAGATAGCAGACAGAGAAAGACTCCATAAATTCCTTGAAGATGAACAGAAAATGGAAGTATTCTTTGCACAAAAACAGGTGAAAGCCATGGCCTAGAAAACCTAAAAAAGAGGCAGTAGAGAATCCCTTCAGAGTTTTAGGAAAAGTTATTTCATATTTTGAATTTATCATTCTCCATTTCTTCAAACTATCAATCAAATGTGAAAGTAAGATAAAGACATTTTAATATCAAAAAAAATTTACCTCTTGCATATCCTTTTTTGGGGAAGTAGCTTGAAGACCCATCACAACAAAGTATGAAATCCAAGAAAGAAAATGCCTTGAGCTATAATAATCACTGAGTATGACTTAAAAGTCAAACAAAAAAAAAGAACCAGAGGTTGACAGCAGCATAGACAACCTATAATGCAACAGCTCCAAATTAGAACACACATTCCGTGGGCTCCACGGCTGTTTTCAAGCAAGAGAAAAGAATGGGCCCCATTCCCTAGATGGAATGAGCAAGACACTACAAAGTCATAATAAGACGGTGCAGTAAGCTACAATCCTTCTAATAATTAGAGACCCCAGGAAAAGAAAACTATTCAAAAAGTTGTAGTCGAAACAGGAACAAACTAAATGTGACAGATCTAGATACAGATAGATATGCAATCCGACTGACGAAAAATCAATAGCAACGTGTAAACAGAATTTCCAACACTGAAGTAATTCTTCCTGAACTAGGGTTAAACTCTAGCTACCACCACTGTCAGCCTTGAAGTTCCAAAACACTGTTAGCCATTTCCTAGTTCTTATAAAGAGATAGTCTGAAGCCTTGTGTTCACAGTCTCATACAGCTCTGATCTAGTGCCCTCTCAAGCTGATAATTTGATAACTGGAATGCACGTGATAAAGTGAGTTGCCTCTTTTACTCTTTCCCCAAAGCTAGCTGCACTTTAGCAGGTGAAGGCTTGTTTTGTTTTGTTTTTGCAAGATGGTAGATTGAGTGCAAATAAAATAGAGATGCTTTTCTCCTCTGTGTTTAGAGTCACAGTTAAATAGTTAAGTTGATGATAATAGAGAAAAGTTTTCTTTAAAAGGGAATAAATCCCTAATAATGGGAGAGGGAGGAGAAAAAAGAGAAGATAGCAGACAGAGAAAGACTCCATAAATTCCTTGAAGATGAACAGAAAATGGAAGTATTCTTTGCACAAAAACAGGTGAAAGCCATGGCCTAGAAAACCTAAAAAAGAGGCAGTAGAGAATCCCTTCAGAGTTTTAGGAAAAGTTATTTCATATTTTGAATTTATCATTCTCCATTTCTTCAAACTATCAATCAAATGTGAAAGTAAGATAAAGACATTTTAATATCAAAAAAAATTTACCTCTTGCATATCCTTTTTTGGGGAAGTAGCTTGAAGACCCATCACAACAAAGTATGAAATCCAAGAAAGAAAATGCCTTGAGCTATAATAATCACTGAGTATGACTTAAAAGTCAAACAAAAAAAAAGAACCAGAGGTTGACAGCAGCATAGACAACCTATAATGCAACAGCTCCAAATTAGAACACACATTCCGTGGGCTCCACGGCTGTTTTCAAGCAAGAGAAAAGAATGGGCCCCATTCCCTAGATGGAATGAGCAAGACACTACAAAGTCATAATAAGACGGTGCAGTAAGCTACAATCCTTCTAATAATTAGAGACCCCAGGAAAAGAAAACTATTCAAAAAGTTGTAGTCGAAACAGGAAACAAACTAAAATGTGACATGATTGGAGAAGTTGAAGGAATGTAAGTTAGAGGCTCCTTTGACGTAACACTAGAACCCTGATTGGTCCAAGGGCATTGAGGGGCAAGGGGACCGGGGCACTTCTCTAATGTACAGTGAACCGTGTTTACACAAGCACAATGATGGAAATGCTTTCTTCATGGACTTCAACTTTGAGAACTGTTGTTAGTTTCTCAGTTGTGCCCAACTATTCGTGACCTCATGGATTGTAACATGTTCCTCTGTCCATGGAATTCTCCAAGCAGGAATACTGGAGTGGGTAGCCATTCCCTTCTCCGGGGGATCTTCCCAACCTAGGAGTCTAAATTGTGTTTTATGCATTGCAGATGGATTCTTTACTGTCTGAGCCACTAGGGAAACCCACTCCTATGATTACAGATTAATAAAGTAGGGGGTCTCTGAAAAAAAAAAACTCCTTTTTATGTAGAATGGGTCTTTCAGAGCAACTGTCCCTCAATAAAGAGATACTGTCCCCTAGATTACCAGGCTTTTTCCTAAATTAGTTGCCATCTTTGGATCTTAAAAGCAAAAACAAGCAACTTTTTTATGATGAGTGCAGAAGTTTGAATTTACATATAAAATGAAATTTAGTGTTATTATTTGAAAGAATGGCTAAGTTACCTGTGAGTGGACACCCTAGCCAGTGAAATAGTGTCACTTCCATGAGACTCCCACATGGCCTCATAAAGCAGGGAGCCTTCACCCTCTTTTGTATGGTCTGATGTTACAAGCCAAGCCTTCCATGACAGGCTAGATAACCTCATGGATCCCACTGGCAGGGTTGTAGTCACATTCCCTGTGATCCCAAGAGCACCAGGAACAACCTTCAGCCAACCCGTCCCCAGCACGTTCCAGGCTCTGCCTGGAGTAATGATGAGGGAAAGCTCTCCTTTCTTTTTCCTGGCTCCAAGGATGACAGCAGTGGTACACTGGCTGAGTCTGGTGTTTCTGCCACATCAGTCTATTACTTTATAAAGATGAGTCTAAATTTCACCTCCGGAATTTGAAAACTCATTTTTAACTTGACTAACAAAGCTTGGAAGAATTAATTATAACGACTCAAATAGAAGGTAAATGTTATCACCTTAACCCAAGGATATTCAAACAGCTGTTGGCAGAGGTCTGGATGATCAGGGAGACAGCAGGTAGAAGGCAAAGCCACCGATACCTACTGTGTCCTGTGGAAGGTCAAGACCTTCTCTGACCTACAAGTGAGAGGCTGTTTGCCACAAACACTTGAAGGAGAGCAACTATCCCTGTGAATAGGATGGGGTGCCAGGGACACAAGGGATGAGGTCAGGGGGATGAGAAGTATTCTGTGGCTGAAACAGCAAATGCATTACTCCTGGTGGTCACTCCATTCAATCCTGACTCCATAGTTCACTGGATGTGAGATGAGGGCAGTAGTTTCAGCTTTCTGAGCCTCCTTTTCCTCTTCTATGAAACGGGAATAATTGTAGCCACACCTCATGAGATAATACCAAGTTCCTGGCATGTATTTAGAGGGCTTTCACACATGTTTGGGCTTCCCAGGTGGCTCAGTGGTAAAGAATCCACCTGCCAACACAGAAGCTGCAGGAGATACAAGTTCGATCCTTGAGATGGGAAGATCCCCTGGAGTAGGAAATGGCTACCCACTCCAGTATTCTTGCCGCAGAATCCCATGGACAGAGGAGCCTGGTGGGCTACCATCCATGGGGTTTCCAAAGAGTCAGACACGACTTACCAACTGAGCTCAAGCTCAAGCCTATATATGAGTTGCTTTTCTTCACTGCAGATATTTCATACATCTTTGCCTCCAATCCATGATCAAGAACAGAAGTAAGTACTTTATAAACTCTCTCACTATCTATCAGAGAATAGCACATTGGGTACCAGGCCAGTGACTTCCTCTTAAGTCTGTCACCTCTACTCTCCCACCTAACAAGGCCTTCTTCAAGCCTTGCTCTTCTTCTGTACATGCTCAGGATAATGTGAGTCCATAATGTTGGAAATCATGTAGGCCAACACACACAAAATTAATTTTTGGAAATCAGTAGGCTCCAATGCCTGGAGTAATGATGAGGAAAGCTCTCCTTTCTTTTTCCTGGCTCCAAGGATGACAGCAGTGGTACACTGGCTGAGTCTGGTGTTTCTGCCACATCAGTCTATTACTTTATAAAGATGAGTCTAAATTTCACCTCCGGAATTTGAAAACTCATTTTTAACTTGACTAACAAAGCTTGGAAGAATTAATTATAACGACTCAAATAGAAGGTAAATGTTATCACCTTAACCCAAGGATATTCAAACAGCTGTTGGCAGAGGTCTGGATGATCAGGGAGACAGCAGGTAGAAGGCAAAGCCACCGATACCTACTGTGTCCTGTGGAAGGTCAAGACCTTCTCTGACCTACAAGTGAGAGGCTGTTTGCCACAAACACTTGAAGGAGAGCAACTATCCCTGTGAATAGGATGGGGTGCCAGGGACACAAGGGATGAGGTCAGGGGGATGAGAAGTATTCTGTGGCTGAAACAGCAAATGCATTACTCCTGGTGGTCACTCCATTCAATCCTGACTCCATAGTTCACTGGATGTGAGATGAGGGCAGTAGTTTCAGCTTTCTGAGCCTCCTTTTCCTCTTCTATGAAACGGGAATAATTGTAGCCACACCTCATGAGATAATACCAAGTTCCTGGCATGTATTTAGAGGGCTTTCACACATGTTTGGGCTTCCCAGGTGGCTCAGTGGTAAAGAATCCACCTGCCAACACAGAAGCTGCAGGAGATACAAGTTCGATCCTTGAGATGGGAAGATCCCCTGGAGTAGGAAATGGCTACCCACTCCAGTATTCTTGCGCAGAAAAGTACCATGGACAGAGGAGCCTGGTGGGCTACCATCCATGGGGTTTCCAAAGAGTCAGACACGACTTACCAACTGAGCTCAAGCTCAAGCCTATATATGAGTTGCTTTTCTTCACTGCAGATATTTCATACATCTTTGCCTCCAATCCATGATCAAGAACAGAAGTAAGTACTTTATAAACTCTCTCACTATCTATCAGAGAATAGCACATTGGGTACCAGGCCAGTGACTTCCTCTTAAGTCTGTCACCTCTACTCTCCCACCTAACAAGGCCTTCTTCAAGCCTTGCTCTTCTTCTGTACATGCTCAGGATAATGTGAGTCCATAATGTTGGAAATCATGTAGGCCAACACACACAAAGTAAGGTATCCAATGACTTTGTTAAAAGGGTAAAAGTCCAGTCTGGTCCCCTGGCCTGAGTCAACTCTGCCTCTCTACCACTTTGCTCATGTTCCCCCTGCCCTGCTTGGGCTCTGGAGCTGGCCATGACAGAGGCAGCCTTTTGCCAGTTTGTATAATGCACTAGAGTCCAGGGCCTTTCAAACACCCCCTTCTCTTTGGACTTAGAAGCTCCACTTTTAAAAATGTTTCCTATCATGTCTACCTTGTTATAATGAGGTTGAAAGAATTTTCCACTGGCCAGACTCATCTCTACCTGTGCAGTTTTTGGTAAAAATTCTTCTGAATTTTTTTTCTCCTTTGCTAAAGGTCTCTTAAAATCTTTTTCTTTTTCTTTAAATGTCACTGCCAAGAAGTACTTCCTGGTAGCTTATCGTGGAAAACTCAGATCATCAGTCCATTTAATGTCATTTCACTTTACTATCTGTACCAGTTAACAAGGTTCAGTGAGAACACACTCCAGCAGTGCCTACTAGGCCAGCTGGCTGCATGCTCCTTCCAGCCAAAGAGCATGTGGGTAATGAGCAACAGTCCTCTTCCTTATTAGCAAATCTAACCCCCAGAAACAACAAATAGGGTTCACCCATAAAGCTGAGATCTGAAAACACATTAACCGTGTTTGTTTATAGAAGCTACCCAAAGAGTCTGGGGTCTTCCATGAGGGGCACAAAATCAAGCCACGTGAACATATCCAGTTACAATTCCCTAAACCTGCACAACAGTACAAGATAGTCCTAGTGCTAAGCCAGACTCTCAGTTGCTCACCTCTTCCTAAAAATTGAAAAAGAGAAACAGACCTTCACCATTGCCTCCAATCCATGATCAAGAACAGAAGTAAGTACTTTATAAACTCTCTCACTATCTATCAGAGAATAGCACATTGGGTACCAGGCCAGTGACTTCCTCTTAAGTCTGTCACCTCTACTCTCCCACCTAACAAGGCCTTCTTCAAGCCTTGCTCTTCTTCTGTACATGCTCAGGATAATGTGAGTCCATAATGTTGGAAATCATGTAGGCCAACACACACAAAGTAAGGTATCCAATGACTTTGTTAAAAGGGTAAAAGTCCAGTCTGGTCCCCTGGCCTGAGTCAACTCTGCCTCTCTACCACTTTGCTCATGTTCCCCCTGCCCTGCTTGGGCTCTGGAGCTGGCCATGACAGAGGCAGCCTTTTGCCAGTTTGTATAATGCACTAGAGTCCAGGGCCTTTCAAACACCCCCTTCTCTTTGGACTTAGAAGCTCCACTTTTAAAAATGTTTCCTATCATGTCTACCTTGTTATAATGAGGTTGAAAGAATTTTCCACTGGCCAGACTCATCTCTACCTGTGCAGTTTTTGGTAAAAATTCTTCTGAATTTTTTTTCTCCTTTGCTAAAGGTCTCTTAAAATCTTTTTCTTTTTCTTTAAATGTCACTGCCAAGAAGTACTTCCTGGTAGCTTATCGTGGAAAACTCAGATCATCAGTCCATTTAATGTCATTTCACTTTACTATCTGTACCAGTTAACAAGGTTCAGTGAGAACACACTCCAGCAGTGCCTACTAGGCCAGCTGGCTGCATGCTCCTTCCAGCCAAAGAGCATGTGGGTAATGAGCAACAGTCCTCTTCCTTATTAGCAAATCTAACCCCCAGAAACAACAAATAGGGTTCACCCATAAAGCTGAGATCTGAAAACACATTAACCGTGTTTGTTTATAGAAGCTACCCAAAGAGTCTGGGGTCTTCCATGAGGGGCACAAAATCAAGCCACGTGAACATATCCAGTTACAATTCCCTAAACCTGCACAACAGTACAAGATAGTCCTAGTGCTAAGCCAGACTCTCAGTTGCTCACCTCTTCCTACTTGAAGAGAAACAGCCTTCCACCCAGCAACACCCATTTCACAACTATGTTCATGCATAACTACTAGAATCTAGGATGACAATTACTTTTTTTTTTATGTATATCATTGAAATAAAAGGAGCAACGGAGGCAGTCGTATGACTTGAGGAATGAGGGAGGCACATTCAGGTAACGGTAACACATTGCACTGAGACTGGCTTCTCTCATCTCACTCTGCTCTGCACCATGTTGCTGTGTCTAGCGTGATATGCTGTGTTTTTCCTTCCATTACATCCTTCTAGCCCTTTCAGGGATGGCTATATGTCTTTGGATTATGTCACTGATCCTATCCGTGATCTTTACAGGATACTTCTCAGCTCCATAGGTCTAAAAGAACACATGAAACCTAGGTGAGGGTAATGTCACCGGCATCCAAGAGTCTATCTTCCCTTTTGAGTCAGGAGGGACACCTTGCTACTTGAACAGAGAAATGCATCAGAGTTATGTAAGTCCTCTTTCATGTCAAGGGCTGGACACATGATCAAAGTCAAGCCAATTAGACACCTCACTCTCAAAACAGGACTTTGATCTTCAGCAGTGTGAGGTGAGAACATAAGAAAATGGTCAATGCTCATCTCTTTTGCTTCAGTTCCCAGACAAGATGACCTAGGGTTCCCTGCCAGGGCTGTCCAGGTTACTGACTTTTATCCAAGCGTGGTTCTCTAAACTTTTAGCAATTTTCTGAGTTACCAATGACCTCTGAATAAATTCCTTTTTCTGCTTAAATTAGCTAAACTCGGTTTCCTAACTGATACACTATGTGTGAATTTCCCCTTCTGAGTTACTATGTCAAAGAAAGTCCATCGTGGAGACATACATGAGCAACAGCCTTTCCTCTTCCTTATTAGCAAATCTAACCCCCAGAAACAACAAATAGGGTTCACCCATAAAGCTGAGATCTGAAAACACATTAACCGTGTTTGTTTATAGAAGCTACCCAAAGAGTCTGGGGTCTTCCATGAGGGGCACAAAATCAAGCCACGTGAACATATCCAGTTACAATTCCCTAAACCTGCACAACAGTACAAGATAGTCCTAGTGCTAAGCCAGACTCTCAGTTGCTCACCTCTTCCTACTTGAAGAGAAACAGCCTTCCACCCAGCAACACCCATTTCACAACTATGTTCATGCATAACTACTAGAATCTAGGATGACAATTACTTTTTTTTTTATGTATATCATTGAAATAAAAGGAGCAACGGAGGCAGTCGTATGACTTGAGGAATGAGGGAGGCACATTCAGGTAACGGTAACACATTGCACTGAGACTGGCTTCTCTCATCTCACTCTGCTCTGCACCATGTTGCTGTGTCTAGCGTGATATGCTGTGTTTTTCCTTCCATTACATCCTTCTAGCCCTTTCAGGGATGGCTATATGTCTTTGGATTATGTCACTGATCCTATCCGTGATCTTTACAGGATACTTCTCAGCTCCATAGGTCTAAAAGAACACATGAAACCTAGGTGAGGGTAATGTCACCGGCATCCAAGAGTCTATCTTCCCTTTTGAGTCAGGAGGGACACCTTGCTACTTGAACAGAGAAATGCATCAGAGTTATGTAAGTCCTCTTTCATGTCAAGGGCTGGACACATGATCAAAGTCAAGCCAATTAGACACCTCACTCTCAAAACAGGACTTTGATCTTCAGCAGTGTGAGGTGAGAACATAAGAAAATGGTCAATGCTCATCTCTTTTGCTTCAGTTCCCAGACAAGATGACCTAGGGTTCCCTGCCAGGGCTGTCCAGGTTACTGACTTTTATCCAAGCGTGGTTCTCTAAACTTTTAGCAATTTTCTGAGTTACCAATGACCTCTGAATAAATTCCTTTTTCTGCTTAAATTAGCTAAACTCGGTTTCCTAACTGATACACTATGTGTGAATTAGTCTTTCCAAAAAGCACTTAAAAAAAACCTTGAGTTACTAGAAAGCCATATTTTGTTTCTTGGGCCAGTATAGTCAGTAATATAAAAATATAATTTCTCCTTAAATTAATTATTATATCCAACAAAATTCATGTTAAAAATCCAAAGGAGATGATTTTTGAGCCTTAATATAATAATTTTAAAAATTCTCATCTGGAAAGATAAACATGTTGTTACAGAAATTTCTAGAATATATAATTGATGGAAAAGTACCTCTATCAGATGTTAAATTATAAGAAACTAAGTACTGTTAAAACAGCATGCTGGGGCTTCCCTGGTGGGCCACCGGGTGAAGAGTCTGCCTTGCAGTTCAGGGGGCACTGGTTGGATCCCTGGCCCAGGAGGATTCTACGTGCCATGGAGTGGCTAAAGCAGTGTGTCCAGTTGCAAGTCAGCACTCTGGAGCACATGCGCCCAGAGCTGGTGCTCTGCAAGAGAGAGGCCACTGAGATGGTAGGCCCACACAGGCCAAAGAATAAAAATGGATGAAAATAAATAAATAAAAAACCAGTAAAAGAGGCCAAAATTTAAAATAATAATTAAAAAAACCCAGCATGCTGGTGGTACAGAAATAGAATAAGGATATCAGAATAAATAGAAATTTAGAAATCAATCCAAGCATATATAGGGATGTAGTATTAGAATGGGCATTTCAAACTCAGGAGTGAGAGAGACCTAGGGGTTCTAAGCATTATTTAGAAATTGGTTAGGCTTTATAATTGGTGAAAGTTATTTCCCTACTTCAACTCCTTATTCTACAATATACTCCACATGGTTTGTAGAGAAGCTAAATGACATGTCAAGGGCTGGACACATGATCAAAGTCAAGCCAATTAGACACCTCACTCTCAAAACAGGACTTTGATCTTCAGCAGTGTGAGGTGAGAACATAAGAAAATGGTCAATGCTCATCTCTTTTGCTTCAGTTCCCAGACAAGATGACCTAGGGTTCCCTGCCAGGGCTGTCCAGGTTACTGACTTTTATCCAAGCGTGGTTCTCTAAACTTTTAGCAATTTTCTGAGTTACCAATGACCTCTGAATAAATTCCTTTTTCTGCTTAAATTAGCTAAACTCGGTTTCCTAACTGATACACTATGTGTGAATTAGTCTTTCCAAAAAGCACTTAAAAAAAACCTTGAGTTACTAGAAAGCCATATTTTGTTTCTTGGGCCAGTATAGTCAGTAATATAAAAATATAATTTCTCCTTAAATTAATTATTATATCCAACAAAATTCATGTTAAAAATCCAAAGGAGATGATTTTTGAGCCTTAATATAATAATTTTAAAAATTCTCATCTGGAAAGATAAACATGTTGTTACAGAAATTTCTAGAATATATAATTGATGGAAAAGTACCTCTATCAGATGTTAAATTATAAGAAACTAAGTACTGTTAAAACAGCATGCTGGGGCTTCCCTGGTGGGCCACCGGGTGAAGAGTCTGCCTTGCAGTTCAGGGGGCACTGGTTGGATCCCTGGCCCAGGAGGATTCTACGTGCCATGGAGTGGCTAAAGCAGTGTGTCCAGTTGCAAGTCAGCACTCTGGAGCACATGCGCCCAGAGCTGGTGCTCTGCAAGAGAGAGGCCACTGAGATGGTAGGCCCACACAGGCCAAAGAATAAAAATGGATGAAAATAAATAAATAAAAAACCAGTAAAAGAGGCCAAAATTTAAAAATAATAATTAAAAAAACCCAGCATGCTGGTGGTACAGAAATAGAATAAGGATATCAGAATAAATAGAAATTTAGAAATCAATCCAAGCATATATAGGGATGTAGTATTAGAATGGGCATTTCAAACTCAGGAGTGAGAGAGACCTAGGGGTTCTAAGCATTATTTAGAAATTGGTTAGGCTTTATAATTGGTGAAAGTTATTTCCCTACTTCAACTCCTTATTCTACAATATACTCCACATGGTTTGTAGAGAATCTAAATGAATACTTTATAATAAACCATAAAATTACTGAATATGATTTAAATACTTAAAGTTAACACTCAAAGTTTAATAAATAAACCAAAAAGTACTACTGTAAAACATAAGGGAATAAAAACATCAAAAGAAAAATCAAATCTAATACTTGATTTATTCTAATCAAGTATTAGAATAAAACAAATCATTTTATAACCAAGTAGGAAAAGTATCTAGAAAATACACCCCTGTAAAGGGGATGAGGAGAAACCAACTCTAAACAAATTCAGTGCCTTCTATTAAACCTTCAGTAACAATATGATGGTATCTCCATTCAGTGGAATACCCTGTAGTTCTTTAAATGAATGCTACAAACCTATATGACAAGAGCCATCTCAAGCTCTATTGTGAGCTTGGGGCTTCTCCCAGTCATTCACTGCCAGGCCAGAAGAACTCTTAAAGTCAAGGACAAATAGAAGCCTCAGTAATACTTCACATGGAAATGTTGCTGCTGCTGCTGCTTAGTCATTTCAGTTGTGTCTGACTCTGTGTGGCTTTATGGACTGGAGTCCACCAGGATCCTGTGTCCATGGAATTCTCCAAGCAAGAGTACTGGAGTGCACGGCCATACCCTCCTCCAGGGGATCTTCCTAACCCAGGTACCAAACCCAGGTCTCCTTTACTGCAGGCAGATTTCTTACCACTGAGCCACCAGGGAAGCCCCTTACACAGAGATAAGAAGTATAAGAAATAGATCTGGATCAGGACAAGTCATCACTCCCATTCTCTTCAATGATTCCACAACATGAATGTAAGAAACAGAGTTGAGGGCTCCCCTGGTGGTTCAGTGAGTAAAGAGTCCATCTTGCAGTGCAAGGGGCACCGGTTTGATCCCTGGCCCGGGAAGATTCCACATGCCATGCAGCAGCAGGACCGGTGTGTCCAATTATGAGCAGGTGCTCTGAAGTGCATGTGCCCAAAGCCAGTGCTCTGTGACAAGAGAGGCCACTGTGATGGGAGGCCCACACAAGCCAAAGAATAAAGATGAATGAAAATAAATAAATGAAAGACCAATAAAAAAGAGGCAAAAAAAAAGAAAAAAAAAAAAAAAAGGAAGCATCAGCCCTTGAGATGGTCATTAATCATTAAAAAAAAAAAAAAAAAAGAAGCAGAGCAGAGATCAGGTGTGGATAGAGGTCAACAGTCAAGAAGCAGAACCCTCTAGTGACTAGGAATTCATTCTCAAGGTCAACCCTTCTTGCCAGGTTAAGAGAACAGGCAGGGAATCGGCCTAGAGTCCTCACCACTAGTAAAACATTAACTAGAGCATTGGCAGAGCCATCACTTTGCCAACAAAGTTACATCTAGTCAAAGCTATGGTTTTTCCAGTAGTCACGTATGGATGTGAGACTTGGACCATAAAGAAGGCTGAGCACCAAAGAATTGATGCTTTCAAACTACAGTACTGGAGAGGACTCTAGAGAGTTCATTGGACTGCAAGGAGATCAAACCAGTCAATCCTAAAGGAAATCAATCCTGAAAATTCACTGGAAAGACTACTGTTAAAGCTGAAGATCCAATACTTTGGCCACCTGATGCAAACAGCCGACTCACTGGAAAAGACTTTGATACTAGGAAAGCTAAAGGGCAAGAGGGGAAGGGGGCTGCAGAGGATGAGATGGTTGGATGGCCCACAACCAACCATGGACATGAGTTTGAGCAAACTCTGGGAGATAGTGAAGGACAAAGAAGCCCGGTGTACTGCAATCCATCACGATGCAAAGTCGGACACAATGGAGCAACTGAACAACAAGAGTATTTGCTGGGAGGCACACATCTTGGAATCAAGCATAACAGTTAGAAAGACAAAGGAACTCAGAGATTCCAAATCCTACTTAGGTTTCTTTTCCCAGACAAGATCTGCAGCAGAATCCTTAGCCCAATGTATCTGTTTTCCTATGAGCCCTGCTTAACTGTGGCCAGCAAAGGCACAATCACCAGCAATAATACTTTTAAGTTCTACCAGATTATCAGAAGTCTTGAGACAAAGCTTCTTCATAAATCTGTCGAGGAAACGGACATCTACTAGGAGTCTCAAATATCTACAGTGACCTTCAAGTTTAATGAAACAGAATTCTGATCATTCCAATGAGAGGTGACCTCTCTCCTCTCACCAACTTTCCCTTCCCTTCCTTCTGACCTACCCCACTGCTTTGATTATAAATTTCTTAAGACATCTGATTCATATTCTCTTGAACTATAAGTGAAATACCTTAGTTTTCCTAATGTAAATTCTTTATAGAAATGATCGTTTTTATCCAACAATTACCAAGTTAATTTTAAAAAGCATTTCCCTCAAGTCTTTGCTCAGCTGCCAATTTCTCAATGAAGTCTGTTCCCTGCTTTACTGTTTCAATAACACTTATGACCTTAAATAATGTAGTACTTATCTGTATATCTTACTCTGATCTTCCTAGGTAGCACTAGTGGTAAAGAACCAGGCTGCTAATGCATCAGACCCAAGAGACATAGGTTCTACCCTTGATTCATGAAGATCTCCTGGAGGAGGGCATGGCAACCCATTCCAGTACTCTTGCCTGGAGAAACCCATGGATAGAGGAGCCTGGCAGGCTATCCATAGAGTTGCAGAGTTGGACACGATTGAAGCTACTTAGCATGCATGCGCATATATCTTATTCATCATTTTGTCTGTCTCTCTCTCTTCTCCCTCTCCTTCATACACACATACAAGCATGATGAAAAAAGGCAGTTTGCTCTCTTTGTCCACTCTTGTCTCCCTAGAATCCAAAATAGTATCTGCCACAAAGTAGGTGCTCAGTGTGATAGCTGGAATACATGGTGTCACCTGGAAAATGGGATTCAAAATAGGATGAAAAATCCATGACCCTTACTCGTTGGCCTATTTATCTGAAAAAATATTTCCTGGCAGCCCATACAGGATTCTTCTTTCATTCACGATTTAAATTCCTTCTTGCTTACCTCTCTGGTTCTGTAGCAGGATCAGAAAAATTATAGATGATTGGCCATGAATATCCCTATTATTATGAGATGACAGGAACAATAAGAGGATAGTTCTCAGTGGAATGCTCAGGATCAAACGATGGGATGGTGCACAAAAATAAGTCGAAGAGACAGAAATACCTCACCAGGGATAACAGCCAGTGGTGATGATCCTTCTGTGTTTTGGGGAAACCCCAGTATAAACAAGTAGCATCTTCCGTACCCTAGTTGGTATGGTAATGTGGTACTGATGTTTAAACACACAGGAAGATCACTGGAGTGTCAGCTCTGTAGACTTATATTCATTCCATTTGTGATAACACTTTGAAGTTTATCAACTTTTCCCAAGCCATCTCAGACCTTATATATAATTTAAGGAAATAAATCCTGTCAATCGCATGTCCAACGCAAGTTTTAGCTTAAAGTCGACAATTTCTCAATGAAGTCTGTTCCCTGCTTTACTGTTTCAATAACACTTATGACCTTAAATAATGTAGTACTTATCTGTATATCTTACTCTGATCTTCCTAGGTAGCACTAGTGGTAAAGAACCAGGCTGCTAATGCATCAGACCCAAGAGACATAGGTTCTACCCTTGATTCATGAAGATCTCCTGGAGGAGGGCATGGCAACCCATTCCAGTACTCTTGCCTGGAGAAACCCATGGATAGAGGAGCCTGGCAGGCTATCCATAGAGTTGCAGAGTTGGACACGATTGAAGCTACTTAGCATGCATGCGCATATATCTTATTCATCATTTTGTCTGTCTCTCTCTCTTCTCCCTCTCCTTCATACACACATACAAGCATGATGAAAAAAGGCAGTTTGCTCTCTTTGTCCACTCTTGTCTCCCTAGAATCCAAAATAGTATCTGCCACAAAGTAGGTGCTCAGTGTGATAGCTGGAATACATGGTGTCACCTGGAAAATGGGATTCAAAATAGGATGAAAAATCCATGACCCTTACTCGTTGGCCTATTTATCTGAAAAAATATTTCCTGGCAGCCCATACAGGATTCTTCTTTCATTCACGATTTAAATTCCTTCTTGCTTACCTCTCTGGTTCTGTAGCAGGATCAGAAAAATTATAGATGATTGGCCATGAATATCCCTATTATTATGAGATGACAGGAACAATAAGAGGATAGTTCTCAGTGGAATGCTCAGGATCAAACGATGGGATGGTGCACAAAAATAAGTCGAAGAGACAGAAATACCTCACCAGGGATAACAGCCAGTGGTGATGATCCTTCTGTGTTTTGGGGAAACCCCAGTATAAACAAGTAGCATCTTCCGTACCCTAGTTGGTATGGTAATGTGGTACTGATGTTTAAACACACAGGAAGATCACTGGAGTGTCAGCTCTGTAGACTTATATTCATTCCATTTGTGATAACACTTTGAAGTTTATCAACTTTTCCCAAGCCATCTCAGACCTTATATATAATTTAAGGAAATAAATCCTGTCAATCGCATGTCCAACGCAAGTTTTAGTAACATATTAAAATGCAAATAGCTCCCCTGGAAAATATAGGATTCGTTTACTAAAAAACAAATAGAAAATCCCTGAAATTTTAAAATAAAGTGAAGCTACAGATTTGCCTATCCACTTCCAGTCATTTTGGTATATTATAAAAGAATCACAACAGAGTTTCAGAAATAACCAAAAGGCAACGAAAACCAATCCATGTAGAAAACTCTTTCTGATGAGTCAGGACAAGGGCAGAAAAAGGAAGGCAAACCACTGTGATGCTGTTTTTCTAGAGCATTCATACTTGACCGAGACTGTCTCATAAAAGCTCACGAGTCTACATTTTACCTGGAAATTCCTAGAACACTCACTGCAAATCCCTGCAAATTCTCAGGGGTTTGTCTGGGGTGGGGGGTGTCCTAATTCTCTCATTTAGCATACACCGCCTCAGTGACACTGAAGCTCTTTAAAAATTAAAAACAGTAAGTTTTTATTTACCCCTGCTGGGCTCCTTATGAGCCTCCTTTGGTTGGTTATGCTCTAAAATATGGAGCATTAATGACCTTTTAGAAAGTGCCAACACATGTCAGGAGGTAGCTACTTGCTTGGCCTGCCATTAAAAAAAAAGGGGGTGTTAATAGGCTCCAAAGGGCGCTCTCTGTAAGAAAAACAGTACCTCGAGCCTTTATTAACTGACTGCTATCTTGTAGGGGGATTCAAGGTGGTCAGCCCTCAATTTGGTAAAAGGCTACACTGGAGAACAAGGGAAAGAAGTTACTAATGGGGATCCTTTTAGAATTCGAATTAGATGTGTGACCTTGTAAAACCTGATTAATGATTGTGTTTTCATCTTCCTCTGTTGACAATTGGCTTCTTAAGTGACTTCTCTTAACAGCCACATGAGTGTCACCGAGAGGGTGCCGCAGGAAGCCAGGCTCTGTGGTTGCCAGAATGTGGCAGATCCTTCCCAGCCTATTGCAGCTCATACAAAAAATTACTTGAAAAGAGAAACCAAAACAGGCAGCATTTTTGGTTCTTCTAATAGCCCCATCTCTGTCATTTCTGTGACTATTATACAAAAAACTTGTAGAGCATTTTGATGACAAAAATAATAAGATACTGGATTTTTTTTTTCTTTCTACCTCTCCCAAATAGTATTGCAGATAATGTCTGGTTTGATTAACAATTAACTTCAAATGGCTAAGCCACTTTAGTACAGCAGCAATAGAGCTGAGCTGGCCCTACCTCTGCACATAACTATTTGGGAAATGGCATATCAGAAAATATTCAGTAGATCTGCCTAGGCCTCGTCGGCATGTGTCTTCATTCAAGGACAGTTTGCGGGAAAAATATGTCCTTCTGCTCATCTTCCTCACCCCATTCCCTTAACTTCACCTACTGAGTCAGTATTTTTTCACTAATGTGCTGAATGCTCACTTGGAGGTTGTTTCACCACTTTGATTCCAGTCGGAACCAGAACCCGAAGCAATAAAATGCCCTGGGAAAAGCTAGTCTCCTGCTGTGTCCAGTTGAGACTGGAAGCAGCAACATTAGACATCTTGCCAGAGTGTGTTTTCTCATGACATTTGTAACCCAACTTTGTGATGCCGAAGTATGAAACAGTCCTGGACCCAGTAGTAAGAAGGAACGTGGGACTCCCCCCACTGTCCCAGGGTGAACTAGACAAGTTGGGGTTGCACCGGCATTTAGTCCCTCCCCTCCACGCACAACTTCACACATGGGTGAAGTGAGGATAAAATGGATATTATGGAAGCCTTGGAGGGGGAAAAAACCATGAAGGGCCTCAGGGAGATTAGAAGGGAGATGCAGGTGCTAAATCAACTAAGCCATTGCAGTAGGGAAGAGGGCATTCTGTCTCGTTGTTCTAGGTTGGCTGGACACTTAATTGCTATACCGGGTTAAGAAAGGAAGAGTGAGGGAGAAGGAGGTGGAGCCTACTGGGGGACCTAGAACAGGTTACTTGGCCTCTCTGAACCTTACTTTCCTGAAAAGTCAAATAAAATGTATGTACGGCTGAAAGTAAAGAAATACTTTTTAAAAGTATAAAGTAAAAAAAAATACTCTTAATAAAGTAAAAAAAAATAAACTACATGTTATACTCAGCACAATGTCTGGCACAAGGTACAGCTTCAATATGTAGCTATTGTTTTTAACAACAAAAAGATTGCTGTATGGATGGAATAATGGCCCCCCTCTCCCAGGCCCATGCAGATGCCACCTTAGACAGCCAAAATAAGTAAATAAATAAGCGAGACTTTGCAGATGTGACTCAAGATTGTGAAATCGGGAGTTTATCCTGGATTATTCCAGCAGATCCTAAATGCAACCACAAGTGCCTTTCTAAGAAGACAGAGAGGGCACAGAAGAGAAGAAGGCCATGTAATGATAGAAGCAGCCCGTAGCTATATGACCATAAGTTGAGGGATGCTGGCAGCACCTGGAAGGTGGAAGAGGCAAGGAGAAAATATCCTCCTGGAATCTCCAAAGGGACTGCAGCCCTGCTGAGCACTTGACTGGGGCCCAACAATACTGATTTCAGACCTCTGGATTCCCAAAGTGTGAGAGAATAAACTTCTAATGCTGTCAGTCATGAAGTTCTTAGTCATTGGTTATAGCAGTCATAGGAAACAAAGACAATTTCACTGGAATATTTGCAGTGTTATCACCAAGAAGACCACCCCAGTATGAGAAGGGGAGTGGATATGGGATATGGAAAGTGATGGGCTGGATGAGATAACTAAGACTTGGAGGAACAGTGGTTACTTTCACAGAGTTAATTTCATGAATTCCTAGTTCATGAACCCCAGTCAAAAGCTATCAAATACAAGGTCTAATGTATTTGGCTATTTTAATGCCCTACAGATTTCAAGTTTCAAAAGTTATCTGATAATCTGCAAATAATTCAGAGAAGAATTTAAACACCATAGTTTTGTGTTTGTAAATATTCATTCCACCAGATATCTATTAATAAAGGAAGAGTGAGGGAGAAGGAGGTGGAGCCTACTGGGGGACCTAGAACAGGTTACTTGGCCTCTCTGAACCTTACTTTCCTGAAAAGTCAAATAAAATGTATGTACGGCTGAAAGTAAAGAAATACTTTTTAAAAGTATAAAGTAAAAAAAAATACTCTTAATAAAGTAAAAAAAAATAAACTACATGTTATACTCAGCACAATGTCTGGCACAAGGTACAGCTTCAATATGTAGCTATTGTTTTTAACAACAAAAAGATTGCTGTATGGATGGAATAATGGCCCCCCTCTCCCAGGCCCATGCAGATGCCACCTTAGACAGCCAAAATAAGTAAATAAATAAGCGAGACTTTGCAGATGTGACTCAAGATTGTGAAATCGGGAGTTTATCCTGGATTATTCCAGCAGATCCTAAATGCAACCACAAGTGCCTTTCTAAGAAGACAGAGAGGGCACAGAAGAGAAGAAGGCCATGTAATGATAGAAGCAGCCCGTAGCTATATGACCATAAGTTGAGGGATGCTGGCAGCACCTGGAAGGTGGAAGAGGCAAGGAGAAAATATCCTCCTGGAATCTCCAAAGGGACTGCAGCCCTGCTGAGCACTTGACTGGGGCCCAACAATACTGATTTCAGACCTCTGGATTCCCAAAGTGTGAGAGAATAAACTTCTAATGCTGTCAGTCATGAAGTTCTTAGTCATTGGTTATAGCAGTCATAGGAAACAAAGACAATTTCACTGGAATATTTGCAGTGTTATCACCAAGAAGACCACCCCAGTATGAGAAGGGGAGTGGATATGGGATATGGAAAGTGATGGGCTGGATGAGATAACTAAGACTTGGAGGAACAGTGGTTACTTTCACAGAGTTAATTTCATGAATTCCTAGTTCATGAACCCCAGTCAAAAGCTATCAAATACAAGGTCTAATGTATTTGGCTATTTTAATGCCCTACAGATTTCAAGTTTCAAAAGTTATCTGATAATCTGCAAATAATTCAGAGAAGAATTTAAACACCATAGTTTTGTGTTTGTAAATATTCATTCCACCAGATATCTATTAATAAAGACTGAAGATGAAAGCCAAAACAAAATATGAGTACGTATCTAAATCAAAGGCTACCCTATTAGTTAAAAAATCCCACTTAAAGACTAACGCATTGATGCTTAGCTATTATGGTAAAGATAACAAGCTGTTCCACAATATTTGTTGTCTTCTCATATGGTAATAGAACTTTCAGCTGGACCCACAGACTTCCAGCTAAAAATTATATCTCATCCCCATACAGCAGAGTGACCATGTTATTCAATTACGAGCAGAAGAATTATACTGTCAGCAGGAGAGGTGTGTACAATCCCTACTTCATGCCATCAGAGCAGGATTTCCCTGGTGGTCCAGCAGTTAATATTCTTGAGTTCCCAAGACAGGGGATCTGGGTTTGATCCCCATTCAGAGAACTAGATCCACATGCCAAAACAGCCTTCACACACCGCAATGAAGACAGAAGATCTCACATGCTACAACTAAGACCTGGCCCAATGAAATAAGTAAGAGAAAATCATTAAGAGAAAAAGAAGGGGAATGAGATGTGTCCCTCCTTTTGTCTCCTCTGAACCTCTGACTAACGTGAACACACTGATGAAAGACCTTATCAAAGCTGGCAAGGGTAAGAATCACATAATAAAATAGATGGAAGAGGTCTAGCTCGGGGACACTTTGGAACCATCATAGCATCCCTGGATTATTTATGTTCAGATTTACATGAAATAGGAGACAGAAAAGCAACTTTTATCTTGTTTAAAACATTATTATTTGGGTCTTTTTACAGTGATCAAATCTAGATCCAAACAAATAAAGCTATAAATTATCAATGATTCAAATTGATATCTATGCATACAGGTGTTCAACAAAATAAAAATTAGGCCTGCCTGTGAATTAATAACATCAAACTGGAAGCTATTTACTTGTACTTACAATGTCACATCATAGCAGCATGGATCAGACTACCTGGAAAATGGACAAAAGCATCACGAAGGAAATCCCAGGCAGTCCAAGGAAGAAATCTGTGAAGTCTCAAAAGCTTAACAGCTTGTGATATAAAAGGACATCAGGTGCTTCCCTGGTGGTCCAGTGGGCAAAGAGTTCATCATGCAGTGCAAGGGACACCAGTTCGATCCCTAGCCTGGGAAGATCCCACATGCTGCGGAGCAGCTGGACCAGTGTGTCCAATTACGAGCCAGCACTCTGGAGTGCATGTGCCCAGGCCAGTGCTCAGCAACGAGAGAGGCCACTGTAATGGGAGGCCCACACAGGCCAAAAGAATAAAGATGGATGAAAATTTAACAAAACAACAAAAAAAGGAAATCAGAAAAATCAGAAGGGTGTCCTGGAATGCACACAAGACTTATGCCTCGGTGACAGTGTCTGTAAAATGGAGATAATGCAATCAGCACTCCCCAGCACACAGGAAGAAGGGTAAGTGGTAAAGCATTGCATAAACTATCACTGATGGCAGAGGTCTAAAGCTGGGAGCTTAAGAGCTGAATTTTCCTGCTTGTTGAGTTTTTTGTTTGACCTGCACATTGTTTTAACATTTTTAATTTGTTGCCAGCATTTGAAATCAAGAGATTTCACATTAAAGTAGATTCTCTTTCTGGAGAAACCTAAGTGTTGGACAACACTGGGTCTTCACAGTGCCTTGCAAAAGTCGGCCTTTCCCTCGCATTTATTCACGCATTCCTTCAGCTAATATTTATCCACGAAGGACTGTGTGGCAGGCACTGTTCTAGACACGAAAGGGACAGGAGTAAAAAGAGGCACAGGCTACTTCCCTCACAGAGCCTGCTTTCTGCAAAGGGCTCAACTACCATCACCCAACCGGTTACACTCACTCATGCTCCCTGACAGGTGCCTGTGAACTTGGGAGCGGGTGACACCAGACCACACCCAGGGAAATGCTTCCTGGCGTGAGAAGAGGCATAGAGGTTGCAGAGGTTGTGCCTGGTTTAGAATCTCAGTACCTCATGGGATGGCAGCAGGGAAGGAGGCAGGGATAGACAAGGTAAAGCTGAAAATTAAGGAGTTTTCATTTGCACCCGAATGATACGATCTCAACCAAGACCAGATAATCCTCAGAATTAAAACCACCCCCTCTACTCAGGAAATCCCAGGCAGTCCAAGGAAGAAATCTGTGAAGTCTCAAAAGCTTAACAGCTTGTGATATAAAAGGACATCAGGTGCTTCCCTGGTGGTCCAGTGGGCAAAGAGTTCATCATGCAGTGCAAGGGACACCAGTTCGATCCCTAGCCTGGGAAGATCCCACATGCTGCGGAGCAGCTGGACCAGTGTGTCCAATTACGAGCCAGCACTCTGGAGTGCATGTGCCCAGGCCAGTGCTCAGCAACGAGAGAGGCCACTGTAATGGGAGGCCCACACAGGCCAAAAGAATAAAGATGGATGAAAATTTAACAAAACAACAAAAAAAGGAAATCAGAAAAATCAGAAGGGTGTCCTGGAATGCACACAAGACTTATGCCTCGGTGACAGTGTCTGTAAAATGGAGATAATGCAATCAGCACTCCCAGCACACAGGAAGAAGGGTAAGTGGTAAAGCATTGCATAAACTATCACTGATGGCAGAGGTCTAAAGCTGGGAGCTTAAGAGCTGAATTTTCCTGCTTGTTGAGTTTTTTGTTTGACCTGCACATTGTTTTAACATTTTTAATTTGTTGCCAGCATTTGAAATCAAGAGATTTCACATTAAAGTAGATTCTCTTTCTGGAGAAACCTAAGTGTTGGACAACACTGGGTCTTCACAGTGCCTTGCAAAAGTCGGCCTTTCCCTCGCATTTATTCACGCATTCCTTCAGCTAATATTTATCCACGAAGGACTGTGTGGCAGGCACTGTTCTAGACACGAAAGGGACAGGAGTAAAAAGAGGCACAGGCTACTTCCCTCACAGAGCCTGCTTTCTGCAAAGGGCTCAACTACCATCACCCAACCGGTTACACTCACTCATGCTCCCTGACAGGTGCCTGTGAACTTGGGAGCGGGTGACACCAGACCACACCCAGGGAAATGCTTCCTGGCGTGAGAAGAGGCATAGAGGTTGCAGAGGTTGTGCCTGGTTTAGAATCTCAGTACCTCATGGGATGGCAGCAGGGAAGGAGGCAGGGATAGACAAGGTAAAGCTGAAAATTAAGGAGTTTTCATTTGCACCCGAATGATACGATCTCAACCAAGACCAGATAATCCTCAGAATTAGACATGACAGGCCACTCTTCTACTCTTTCATCCACTCTCATCCACTTGAGAGCAAACCTTCACTAAATGCTAGGCCTGTGCCAGACTCTGTGCCAAGAGATAAGATATAAAGATACACAAACAAATAAATGGCTCAGGATATGGATGCTTTAGTCACCCTCCAAGGCCTGAGAAATGCCACAATCAGCCTTACAGTATTTCAACCCAAGGAGACTCTCCCCATAATCACTGGCACGCCATCAGGTCTAAAAAATCTAAAGATTTATAGAGAAAATATTCATTAGATAAAACAGCTTATATTTCTGATAAATATGTAAAACTTTTTATCCACGAATGACAATCCCTGACTTTCTCTCTATATATGTTTTAAGTGCTTTATAGTAAACCATTTTTTTGGCATAACCACTCAATGCAGTAACCCCTATTCTACTCCCACTTTACAGATGCCAGCTAAACATATACTGGTCTACCCTGGGACCACTTTCTACCTGTTTAAGATCTGGAGCCTGTTCTCCATGGTCTAGTTGCTTGGTCTAACTATGAGAATTTGTTGTCTGTTTAAATTTGCTATCTCACAAGAAAAGTACTGGTGAAAAGTCCTGTTCGTTTCTCCTCCACTTAACCATTCTCTGCCTTGAGTGGTTTTATTACCACAAGCACTAAAATGAGTTCAGTGAAACATTAATGATATTATAAAAATAGCTCTTGTTCATTGCTAGGGACTTTTTAGATTTTATCTCACTGCTACCTCCCTTCTCAGACAAACGAGGAAACTGAGGTTCGAGGAGATGCGCAACTTTCCCAGCTCACACAGCTGATGAGCCGCAGGGCTCAAATACAAACCAAGACTTCAAGCCCAGCTCTTTCTATTTATTTCCACATGACATATCCTGAAGGGACTGTAAGGGAAAAATGGTTTTAAAAATTGAGGCAGAAAAAAAAAAGATTGAGGCAGAGATCTCCAAACTTTTTGTGAGCCTGAAGATTTTCAGGTGTAGCACACGGCTTGCTCAGGAGGAGGGTAGAAGTCGGAGGGTGAGAGACATTGGAGGAGAAGTGGGCTTTCCAAAAGGTGCCCCACTACTGCTAACTGTTAGAGCCATTCCAAACAGGGGCATGCCAACACCTACCAGTGACCTAACTGATAACAAGATCTACCAGTGGAAACTGATGTATCCTTGATCTGAAAACGATACTGTTTAAATGGCTTTGGTTTTAAGGTTGGTTCATCTCATGTGGTCATTTTCGCCTAATTAAATCACAGTCCATTCAAAATTACATAAAAATAGCTAAAAAAGGGGCCTTAGGGAAACAGGGTCTTCTGGATGAAAACATCAGAATCAACTCAAGTCAATGAAAAATGGAAAAGAGAAACCAGACTCCCTGGTTACACCGCACACATGCTAATGGACCAGGGGTGTCAAATGCATCTGTATAAGATACCTGGTACATTTCAGAGGCAGAACTGTGTCTTTTAAGGCTTTATAGTAAACCATTTTTGGCATAACCACTCAATGCAGTAACCCTATTCTACTCCCACTTTACAGATGCCAGCTAAACATATACTGGTCTACCCTGGGACCACTTTCTACCTGTTTAAGATCTGGAGCCTGTTCTCCATGGTCTAGTTGCTTGGTCTAACTATGAGAATTTGTTGTCTGTTTAAATTTGCTATCTCACAAGAAAAGTACTGGTGAAAAGTCCTGTTCGTTTCTCCTCCACTTAACCATTCTCTGCCTTGAGTGGTTTTATTACCACAAGCACTAAAATGAGTTCAGTGAAACATTAATGATATTATAAAAATAGCTCTTGTTCATTGCTAGGGACTTTTTAGATTTTATCTCACTGCTACCTCCTTCTCAGACAAACGAGGAAACTGAGGTTCGAGGAGATGCGCAACTTTCCCAGCTCACACAGCTGATGAGCCGCAGGGCTCAAATACAAACCAAGACTTCAAGCCCAGCTCTTTCTATTTATTTCCACATGACATATCCTGAAGGGACTGAAAGGGGAAAAATGGTTTTAAAAATTGAGGCAGAAAAAAAAAAGATTGAGGCAGAGATCTCCAAACTTTTTGTGAGCCTGAAGATTTTCAGGTGTAGCACACGGCTTGCTCAGGAGGAGGGTAGAAGTCGGAGGGTGAGAGACATTGGAGGAGAAGTGGGCTTTCCAAAAGGTGCCCCACTACTGCTAACTGTTAGAGCCATTCCAAACAGGGGCATGCCAACACCTACCAGTGACCTAACTGATAACAAGATCTACCAGTGGAAACTGATGTATCCTTGATCTGAAAACGATACTGTTTAAATGGCTTTGGTTTTAAGGTTGGTTCATCTCATGTGGTCATTTTCGCCTAATTAAATCACAGTCCATTCAAAATTACATAAAAATAGCTAAAAAGGGACCTTAGGGGAAACAGGGTCTTCTGGATGAAAACATCAGAATCAACTCAAGTCAATGAAAAATGGAAAAGAGAAACCAGACTCCCTGGTTACACCGCACACATGCTAATGGACCAGGGGTGTCAAATGCATCTGTATAAGATACCTGGTACATTTCAGAGGCAGAACTGTGTCTTGAAAATAAACTGAATCAAACCATAAATGGCAAATGGTCACTGTGAATGTCTGCATCTGACTTTTTTCAAGCATAGCATGACTTGGAAGATCAATAAGGCATAGGATGTTAGAAAAATAAAGTGGTTGATGTATAGATGCCTTTCATTTAGAGAGGTCCAGTGCTTTCATTGTGTCTCTTTTGCCACAACCCTCTAAAAGAGAGAAGAGAGAAAGAGAAAAAACAGAGCAAGAAGGGATTCTGAGACAGAGGCTGGGAAAGGAAACAGGACATGGGGATAGTTTTGCTTCCAGCTATTATGGGCAAGTGCCACACTTTCTCCTGATAACCTTGACCTGCTTTTCCCGGCTCTGCGGTGGCGGCTGTGTCACATCGGCTCAGCATCCACTTATCAATCTAACTGTGCAAACCTGACTCCCGCGTCCAGTGTCCTCAGCGCACACAGCATCCCAGCGACTGGGCTGACTGAGCAGCTGCAGAATGTAGGAAACAATCAGTTCTCAGGCAGGGAGGAGGGCAGGGAAGGAGTCAAAAAGAGGACCAGAACATGATTTCTTTATTGTCCAATGATCACAAGTGGAAAGAATATTGTTGGGCAGTGCATGGTGCAGGCTGTTCTAAAGTTGCTGGATTAATGGCTTGTAGAATCTTAAAAAAAAAAAAAGTCAAATCACCATGCTTCAGAAAATAAGGAAAGACCTGGCAAACCCCTGGGGCATTGCTACCCTGATATCATGTGTAACAGTCACATCTTTAAACCAGAAATGGTGGTAGGGTGTGGACATAAGACACAGTAAGATGCTATGAGGCAGAGCTGTTGAGAGTGCGGTCCTCTCGTCAGGCTCCTGGGATTCACATCCTGGCGCCACCATGGCATACTGTTTAAATGGCTTTGGTTTTAAGGTTGGTTCATCTCATGTGGTCATTTTCGCCTAATTAAATCACAGTCCATTCAAAATTACATAAAAATAGCTAAAAGGGACCTTAGAAACAGGGTCTTCTGGATGAAAACATCAGAATCAACTCAAGTCAATGAAAAATGGAAAAGAGAAACCAGACTCCCTGGTTACACCGCACACATGCTAATGGACCAGGGGTGTCAAATGCATCTGTATAAGATACCTGGTACATTTCAGAGGCAGAACTGTGTCTTGAAAATAAACTGAATCAAACCATAAATGGCAAATGGTCACTGTGAATGTCTGCATCTGACTTTTTTCAAGCATAGCATGACTTGGAAGATCAATAAGGCATAGGATGTTAGAAAAATAAAGTGGTTGATGTATAGATGCCTTTCATTTAGAGAGGTCCAGTGCTTTCATTGTGTCTCTTTTGCCACAACCCTCTAAAAGAGAGAAGAGAGAAAGAGAAAAAACAGAGCAAGAAGGGATTCTGAGACAGAGGCTGGGAAAGGAAACAGGACATGGGGATAGTTTTGCTTCCAGCTATTATGGGCAAGTGCCACACTTTCTCCTGATAACCTTGACCTGCTTTTCCCGGCTCTGCGGTGGCGGCTGTGTCACATCGGCTCAGCATCCACTTATCAATCTAACTGTGCAAACCTGACTCCCGCGTCCAGTGTCCTCAGCGCACACAGCATCCCAGCGACTGGGCTGACTGAGCAGCTGCAGAATGTAGGAAACAATCAGTTCTCAGGCAGGGAGGAGGGCAGGGAAGGAGTCAAAAAGAGGACCAGAACATGATTTCTTTATTGTCCAATGATCACAAGTGGAAAGAATATTGTTGGGCAGTGCATGGTGCAGGCTGTTCTAAAGTTGCTGGATTAATGGCTTGTAGAATCTTAAAAAAAAAAAAAGTCAAATCACCATGCTTCAGAAAATAAGGAATGACCTGGCAATCCTCTGGGGGCATTGCTACCCTGATATCATGTGTAACAGTCACATCTTTAAACCAGAAATGGTGGTAGGGTGTGGACATAAGACACAGTAAGATGCTATGAGGCAGAGCTGTTGAGAGTGCGGTCCTCTCGTCAGGCTCCTGGGATTCACATCCTGGCGCCACCACTGACCCAGCAGTCATGTAGCCTTCAGTAGCCCTGGACAAGCTACTGACCTTCAATTGTGCCCTTTGTTTCTGGAGGAGGTTAGATGAGGGAATGAATAGAAAGCTACAGAGAGAGCCTTGCCTCTAGCGGACACCAATAAACATGCAGTCAGAGAAATGCACACGTGCTTACGGAAACAATAACATTAACAGCTAAAACCAAGTGTTTGACATTGGACCTGTTCTCCAAGAAGTTTGGGTTGTATGGTTTGTCAAATATAAAATATCAAAATCAAATATCAAATCAATACCAAAATCAAAATATCAAATATCAAATATAACCATTATGAGGTTTAGTAAGTGACTGCTCCCAATCAAAGGGTTTCTTGTGATTTGGGCCCCTGAAAATGGCCTAGCGTGAAGCATCGTCCACTAGTCACTGAGTCCACAAATATTTATTGAGTCTGGCTTAAAGTGATCCTAGGGTTTAGAAACGCTTCTAAGTGCTGGAATGCAACAGTGAACAAAAATCAGAACGTCCCCCTCTTTCTCACAGAGTGTACAGGCTAGTTGCAGAAAAAGGAAAAGAATGCAAATACAAAAAATACAAAGAGTTAGAAAGTGATAACTATCATGAAAAGAAACATGAAAGGGGATTCTGAGGGACAGAGCTACAATTTTCAGTTCACATATTCAAGCATCTCTCAAGAGGTAACACTTATGCAGAGACTGGAAGGAAGTGAAACAGGGTAAGATGCGGATTTTGGATAATTCCAAGCGAAGGGATCAGCAATAGCAAAGGCTAAAGCCCCATGTGCTTGGTTACCTGAGGAAGAGCAGTCTGGGTGGCCAGAAGGAGGGAGGGAAAGAGATGGGGAGACACAATCAGCATTGCCCAGTGGTCTAGCGTGTAGGTGACTAGATACAGTACTGGGAGTCTAGAATACCTAAAAATATGCTGAGAAGTTATTAGGAAACTTTGAGCAGAGAAGTGGCACAATCTTACTTATGTTTATAATTTTACATTATTTTTTATTGAGCTGTAGTTGATTTATAGTATCATATATATTTAAGATCTACAGTACTGCTGTTGTTGCTCCACAGTGTCCATTTCTTTGCAACCCTGTGGACTGCAGCATTCCAGGACTTCTTGTCCTTCACTGTTTCCCAGAGTTTGCTCAAACTCATGTCCATTGACTTGATGATATTATCCAACCATCTCATCCTGCCCTCAATCTTCCCCAGCATCAGGGTCTTTTCCAGTGAGTCATCTCTTGGCATTAGGTGGCCAAAACTTTGGAGCTTCAGCTTCAGCATCATTCCTTCCAATGAATATTTAGGGTTGATTTCCTTTAGGATGGACTGGTTTGATCTCCTTGCTGTCCAAGGGACTCAAGAGTCTTCTCCAACACTATAGCTTGAAAGCATTAAATTGCTGGCACTCAGCCTTCTTTATGGTTCAACTCTCACATCCGTACATAACTACTGGGAAAACCACAGCTTTGACTACACAGACTTTTGTCAGCAAAGTGATGTCTCCGCTTTTTAATATGCTGTCTAGGTTTGCCACAGATTTTCTTCCAAGGAGCAAGAGTCTTTTAATTTCATGGTTGCAGTCACCATTCACAGTTGATATTGGAGCCCAAGAAAATAAAATCTGTCACTGTTTCCACTTTTTGCCCATTTATTTGCCATGAAATCATGGGACTGGATGCCACGATCTTAGTTTAGTTGACTTACAGTATTATATATTATGTATGTTTCAGATGTACATGTAGTGATTCACAATTTTTAAAGATTATACTCCATTTACAGTTATTATAAAATATTGGCTATATTCAACATGCTATAAAATAATATATTCTTATAGCTTATTTATTTTATACACAGTAGTTTATATCTCTTAATTCCTTACCTCTATTTCACCCCTTGGTGGCTTCTCTGGAAGCTCAGAAGGTAAAGAATCTGTCTGCAGTACAGGACAACAAGGTTCAATCCCGGATCAGGAAGATCCACTGGAAGAAGGATTTATTTAAACCTCTGGGTAATTCCTTACCTCTATTTCACCTGTTAGACTAGATACAGCATTGCCCAGTGGTCTAGCGTGTAGGTGACTAGATACAGTACTGGGAGTCTAGAATACCTAAAAATATGCTGAGAAGTTATTAGGAAACTTTGAGCAGAGAAGTGGCACAATCTTACTTATGTTTATAATTTTACATTATTTTTTATTGAGCTGTAGTTGATTTATAGTATCATATATATTTAAGATCTACAGTACTGCTGTTGTTGCTCCACAGTGTCCATTTCTTTGCAACCCTGTGGACTGCAGCATTCCAGGACTTCTTGTCCTTCACTGTTTCCCAGAGTTTGCTCAAACTCATGTCCATTGACTTGATGATATTATCCAACCATCTCATCCTGCCCTCAATCTTCCCCAGCATCAGGGTCTTTTCCAGTGAGTCATCTCTTGGCATTAGGTGGCCAAAACTTTGGAGCTTCAGCTTCAGCATCATTCCTTCCAATGAATATTTAGGGTTGATTTCCTTTAGGATGGACTGGTTTGATCTCCTTGCTGTCCAAGGGACTCAAGAGTCTTCTCCAACACTATAGCTTGAAAGCATTAAATTGCTGGCACTCAGCCTTCTTTATGGTTCAACTCTCACATCCGTACATAACTACTGGGAAAACCACAGCTTTGACTACACAGACTTTTGTCAGCAAAGTGATGTCTCCGCTTTTTAATATGCTGTCTAGGTTTGCCACAGATTTTCTTCCAAGGAGCAAGAGTCTTTTAATTTCATGGTTGCAGTCACCATTCACAGTTGATATTGGAGCCCAAGAAAATAAAATCTGTCACTGTTTCCACTTTTTGCCCATTTATTTGCCATGAAATCATGGGACTGGATGCCACGATCTTAGTTTAGTTGACTTACAGTATTATATATTATGTATGTTTCAGATGTACATGTAGTGATTCACAATTTTTAAAGATTATACTCCATTTACAGTTATTATAAAATATTGGCTATATTCAACATGCTATAAAATAATATATTCTTATAGCTTATTTATTTTATACACAGTAGTTTATATCTCTTAATTCCTTACCTCTATTTCACCCCTTGGTGGCTTCTCTGGAAGCTCAGAAGGTAAAGAATCTGTCTGCAGTACAGGACAACAAGGTTCAATCCCGGATCAGGAAGATCCACTGGAGAAGGGAATGGCAACCTACTCCAGTATTCTTGCCTGGGAAATCCCATGTCCATGGGGTCAGAGAGTCAGACACGACTTAGCATCTATCATTTTCACTTTCATTTTACCCTTTGCCCTTCCCTCTCTCCACTGGTAACCATTGGTTTCTTCTCTGTATTGGTAAGTCTGTTTATTTTTTGTATATTAAAAGGATCGCTCTAGTAGCTATGGAAAAACAGGTTATAGCAAGTAAAATGGAGTCAAGCAAACCAATTAGGAGTCTTCTGTAAGAAAACAGATGAGAGAAGAGTGGTTTATAATAGGATGAACGGTGAGAAGTGATCAGATGTGGGATATATTTTACAAGGAAGGCAATCAACTGATATTAATAATTTAACAAAAGAGTCAATATTAACTCTAAGGTTTTTTAGCAAAACCTATGTGGGTAGGTGACTGATACTGTCACGTTGAGAAAACTTGGGAGGAGTATGATTTTGAGATGGAAGGGAATTAAAATCTTAGACTAACCTAAATTTGAAATGCCTGTTAAATATTCTGGTGGATATCTAGCAAATATGATAAATGAAACGGGTTCAGGGAATAGATCAGGTGAGGAGATATCTATTGAGGAAACATTAGCATATAGATGGTACTTACAGTGGAGCTGAATGAGATCACCAAGAAAGTGAGTCCAGCTGGAGAAAATGTCTTCATGTTTAGGGATAAGTGGAGCAGGCTCCAACAAAGATTGCTTAGGTATGACAAAAAGTGCAGTAGGAAGAGGCTGATGAAGGCATCCAGGGACTAGACTTTAATCACAACTGTATCAAAGGTTGTCATGAAAGTCACTTCACATCCATATCATAACCTATGAGTTAGGAGGACCATCCATGCCTGCCCCACCTTTACCACTGAGGAGAGACACATTGCCATCTCATGTGAGAAGTCACCATGAAAATGCTGTGGCACTGCCATGGGGCAAAGAGGCAAGAGGTGTGAGCTTCAGAAACACAGTCAAACCAAAACTATATTCAACATGCTATAAAATAATATATTCTTATAGCTTATTTATTTTATACACAGTAGTTTATATCTCTTAATTCCTTACCTCTATTTCACCCCTTGGTGGCTTCTCTGGAAGCTCAGAAGGTAAAGAATCTGTCTGCAGTACAGGACAACAAGGTTCAATCCCGGATCAGGAAGATCCACTGGAGAAGGGAATGGCAACCTACTCCAGTATTCTTGCCTGGGAAATCCCATGTCCATGGGGTCAGAGAGTCAGACACGACTTAGCATCTATCATTTTCACTTTCATTTTACCCTTTGCCCTTCCCTCTCTCCACTGGTAACCATTGGTTTCTTCTCTGTATTGGTAAGTCTGTTTATTTTTTGTATATTAAAAGGATCCCTCTAGTAGCTATGGAAAAACAGGTTATAGCAAGTAAAATGGAGTCAAGCAAACCAATTAGGAGTCTTCTGTAAGAAAACAGATGAGAGAAGAGTGGTTTATAATAGGATGAACGGTGAGAAGTGATCAGATGTGGGATATATTTTACAAGGAAGGCAATCAACTGATATTAATAATTTAACAAAAGAGTCAATATTAACTCTAAGGTTTTTTAGCAAAACCTATGTGGGTAGGTGACTGATACTGTCACGTTGAGAAAACTTGGGAGGAGTATGATTTTGAGATGGAAGGGAATTAAAATCTTAGACTAACCTAAATTTGAAATGCCTGTTAAATATTCTGGTGGATATCTAGCAAATATGATAAATGAAACGGGTTCAGGGAATAGATCAGGTGAGGAGATATCTATTGAGGAAACATTAGCATATAGATGGTACTTACAGTGGAGCTGAATGAGATCACCAAGAAAGTGAGTCCAGCTGGAGAAAATGTCTTCATGTTTAGGGATAAGTGGAGCAGGCTCCAACAAAGATTGCTTAGGTATGACAAAAAGTGCAGTAGGAAGAGGCTGATGAAGGCATCCAGGGACTAGACTTTAATCACAACTGTATCAAAGGTTGTCATGAAAGTCACTTCACATCCATATCATAACCTATGAGTTAGGAGGACCATCCATGCCTGCCCCACCTTTACCACTGAGGAGAGACACATTGCCATCTCATGTGAGAAGTCACCATGAAAATGCTGTGGCACTGCCATGGGGCAAAGAGGCAAGAGGTGTGAGCTTCAGACACAGCACAGCCTTCTGGGAGGAGAAAATGCCAGTAAAATGCTAGACTGAAATTGTGCTAATTCCAAAATGTGCCACAGTCCATATCTACAGCCTCCGATCCCAAATTCCTCTTTCCTATCTACTAAGTAATGTCAGCCCTAAGCCACAAAGAAATGCACTCCAAAGAGCAAATACTTATGAATCAAAAGAGAGTCAAAGAAGAGAGCAAAGAAAAAAAATACTGGGGAGATTTAGAGAGCAAAGAAAATGGGAAATATTCTTAACTTATCTTTCTTACTGGTTGGGAATAGAAAAAGGAAAGAAAAGAGAATACCATCTTGGCTGTATGTCATTCCCATGAAAGGAAGCAGCATGCAAAACCCTTTGAGGAAGATCAATGCTCAGGATCCTGGGGATGCTCAGGATCCTGGGGAGTAGGAAGCTCTGCAGTGGAGTCCCTGATTAGCTCATTCAAAGCACTGATACGCAGGCATTCAGTTCCGGCAAGAAAGAAGTTTGATCTGTGTCCCAAACTGGCAGTGAAAAATTAATTCACTTTAGAGATTGTTTCTGAGTGGAGAAAAGGGTTGAGACAGTTATAAAAAGCTAAATGCTGTAGCTCCCCAGAATTTTAGCTTCCCTTCATTTTTTCAATAATGAAAACAATGGGCAGAACAGAGGATATGAACTGGTTTAAATATGTTGCAATGTGTGAGCATGCCATTAAAAAGCAAACCTCACTTAGTTATCTTCCCCTCTACTTAAACATTTAGGAACAGACAGTTCTCAGGACTAGCCAAAGAGAGGCTAGAGAGAGAGAGAGTGAGAAAGAGAGAGAGGTCAAACACAAGTAGTATTATTCTTAATATTCTATTTTATTGCTTCATTTTAAAAATAAGCATTTCATATCAACCTCAAGTCCATTTTGTCCTCAAGTCCAGTCCTAAGCCTCTAGCAATAATCACTGTTACTCCACCTTTCAATTAATACAAATGTTATCACATCGTGCCTACCATTCCGCCACTCACTTCTGTTCATTAAACATTGTTTTTTGAGGTGTACACACACTGATATGAGAGGCCTCTCTGATATCTTAAATTCTTTTTCGGTTATCCATGCATTCTCACTCAACCTCATGTAACTCTCCCAAGTGTGTTGGACCAAACACAGCAATATTCACTTCACAGATGAGAGGACCTAAGACTGCCCAGCTGGTAGGCACAGAACCATCTGTCTCCATGGTCAATGCTCCGTCACTACATCAACAATTTCCAAATGATATTATTAGCAGCAAACCCATTTCTTTCCAAATTAAATCTTACACAGAATCCCAGCATGTAAGACGTGTTCACATTGGTGCCATAAGCAGAGGTCCAGGGCCGTGCCCCTCAGCCTACCCTAAGTTCTAAAGTGTCTCTCTGGGAAGCCCAATGGACCTCGAGGCCTCTGGTGCACCTGGTCTTGAAGCTCAGGTACTAGGACAGCTGTCTTCCTGCAAGCACTGTGCAGTCTGGACAAAGGTTATAAACAGACCAACAAGCCCACAGTGACTTGGTGCATGAGAACACACTTCCTGGGATGCCACCTGTGCAAGTGGGAGTCAGAAGCAGAAGAAAGTTGGCAAAGCTCATTCTGTATTGAAAGACCCAGAGTGAAAGCTATTTGTCTCCCGGAATTATAGCTCAGCAAAAGGAGATTTCAGGAAGACAGGAATCCTCTATTGCAGTGAGAAATCAGAAATGTTAGAGATGGGTGAGAGGGTCCGTGAGCAAACATGAAAAGGAGGCTCTTGCAGAGGCAAGAAGAGAGAATAAACTCTTCAAAAGAGGCAGTTCAGTTCCTAGGAGGGAACAAAGGGAATCCAGAGAAATTAATGGACCAGATAAAAAATAAAGGCAGAGAAACAACATATCCATGAAATATGGAGCCAGTATCTTAGAAGAGAAAAACAATAAAAAGGAAATAGCTTTGTTTTGTTTTTTTAAATAGAATGACAAGAGCCCACAGAAAAGGAAGACCCCAAGACTAAGCAAATTCTCAAAAATACAGCGATAAGAAAATGCAAAGATGGACATGGAATAAAAATAGCTGAAAGCTCAAGATGGCACTCTGAATGAAAGAATGATTTAATTTGAGATCAGGAAACAAGATTATGGACCTAAAGTGACACAGTGCATACAAACAGATGTGGCATAAGTCCTGCAGACAAGAAGGATGGTGTTGAAAATCGGTGTCAACGGACTATCACGGTGGACAATTCAGGGCAAGAGAAATAAGAAAACAGTAAGAAACACAATCTTAAGAATGTATATCAAAAACATCAATCAAATATGTTTTTTAAACAGAAGGTAATTCCTGGCCTATTTAATCAGGAAAATGATAAATATTCATCCAATTCACGTTCTGCTGCTAGTCTTAAAGCCATTATTTACAGCAAGACACTTTTAATGAAGAGATCATTTATTAGGAAGAGCTAAGCACACACTACGAAAAGAATTACACAGAGTGTACTCAAGTTAAACATAACTCGAGTTAAATATCACTGTACTAACTGTACTCAACAATATTTGCAAATAATATACGAGTGTAAATAAATACAAATCCACCCTCAAGAAACTATTCCTGAGAAGTTGTCAGGAGAACTGATGGGTATGAAGGTACGACTTTCAGGCTTGTTCCTTCCTGTTCCGTGCATGTCTCATTCACTCCAGATACCAACGGTGAGAGACTGATAGTGATGAGCTCTATAATCTCTGTGATTTAGGTTTCCTCCTTTAGCCATGGAAGTTTATCAACTGTGTTTCGACTGCTCTTTCCATTTCTGTTTATATTTCTATTGTTACTGTGATAGTTGATGGTATATATAACATATAGAAGGCATGCCATCCATTCAAATTCCCTTTGTTAATTCCTTCCATACTAGAACACCATGGTTAGGACAGTAGTGACTTCATGACTTAGGGTAGGAAAAATAGTATCTCCAAGACTGAACACAGGAGACCCAAATGCCTTTCCTCTATGGTTATTACTTATTTCTTACTCTAAATGCCTCTATTACAAAAATTTTATTACCCTGGATATGAGCTCAGCCTAGCACACTAAGCTGAGATACCAAGAAACTCTTTTATGACTTTTTGTCATAAAGCAATAACTTGGAAAAATGGGTCAGTTACAATGAATAAGATTTATTTATAATAAAATTTGAGCTTGTATAATATAAAATGAAAGATAGCCTCTCTGCTAATCATGCTCTGGTAATAAATAATACTACCTTCTCAAAAGTCCTGAATTACTGAATAAATAAAATAAGGACAAACCAAGTCCTGTTACACCAAGAAAAAATTCAAACTATGATAAGAAGAATGACAGTAGAAAAATAAGCCTTCTACTCAAGATGTCAGGGAGGTGGTAATATGTTAAAATATGATATAAAAAATATGATATAAAGAAAATATCCAGGTTTTCCTGGTGGTCCAGTGGTTAAGAATTCACCTGTCAATGTAAACCCTGCTCCAGGAAGATCCTACATGCTTCAGGGCAACTAAACTCTGTAACTACTAAGGGCCACAACTACAGAGCCTCTGCTCTATAGCCTATGCTCTACGATAGGAGAAATTACCACAGCGAGAATCCCACACACTGCAACAAAGAGTAGCCTCCTGTTTGCAACAACTAGAGAAAACCCAGGTGCAGCAGCAAAGACCCAGTGAAACCAAAAATAAACAAAAAAATCCTCATTTTTAAAAAAAGAAGGGCTTCCCTGGTGGTCCAGTGGGTAAAGAGTCCGCCTTGCAGTACAGAGGGCACCAGTTCAATCCCTGACCCCAGAAGATCCCCCATGCTGAGGAGCGGCTGGGCCAGTGTGCCCAATTATGAGCCAGCACCCTGGAGCGCATGCACCCAGAACCGGTGTTCTGCAAGGAGAGAGGCCATGTAATGGGAGGCCCACACACGCCAAAAGAATAAAGATGGATGAAAAATAAATGACTTACAGGCAAAAAAAAAACGTTAAAAATTTTTTTTAAAAAAAGAAAATATCCATTGGAAGGATACAAGGTGACGGTTACATCAAACACAAGAGACTTTCACAGCTAGAGAAGTGCTTGATGAACCAGAGCAAATAGAAATAGTATAAGCAAATGAAAAAAGTACAAACAGAAAAGAGGAAGTGAGAAAATCATACAGAGACATATTGAGGTAGATAAGATAGTAAAGAGGACCGCTTCTCCCTGCCTTTGTAGCTTCTACTGCCCCAGTTTAAGACACCATCACCTCTCACTGGCATTATCGAGATACTGCCTAACAGTTCTCCCTACTTCTCCCTTAATCTCATTTGTCTATTATTCACACAATATTGGTGATACTTTTTTATTGGAGGCACCTGCTCAAAACACTCCAATTTCATTAACTATAAAATCCAAAGCCCTTCTCATTTGTTTAAAATTTGTCTCCCTGCTCACTGGCTGGCCTCTCCTCCTGCCTTCTTCTCCCTTGCTCAACCCCATCCTGCCATACCAGACTCCTGGCTCTTCCTAGGGCTCCCCCAGCCCACTCTCAACATAGGGTCTTTGCACCTGCTCTTCATTCTGCCTGGACAACCAGGCGCCCCGGCAGCCACGTTGTCAGTAGCCCCCCCGCCCCCCACCCTCATTCTCTCCAGGGTCATCAGGGAGCATGTCCTTCACCATGCTAGAAGAACAATATTCCTTTCACTTCCTACTGTCCCTACCCTACTCTACAGTCTTCATAGTACGCATCACCTCATACTGCTCTGCTGATGGTCTCTCGTGTCTAAAGGTGCAAGCTCAATGAGAGCTGGAATTTCATCTGTTCTATTCATTGCTACATCCATAGCACCATCACAGAGTCTAACCCAGAGTCAGTAAGCATTTGCAGAATCAACCTCATGAAAAGAGAGGAGTCCTGGAGATATTGATTTTAGTCTTAAATATGTGAGCTCCACAAGGGAAAAGAAGTTTACAGAGAAGAAGGCTGAGGATAAAAACATGAAAACCTTTGAGAGGGTACAAAAAGCCAGAATCACTAGAACAGAGTGAAACCATGCTATACAAATCTTCCATGTCATCCTTCTATGTCAAACTATACACCAAAACCAACATTGTCCGAGGAGAGGAGATGGCACCTATTAAAGTAAGTGTGTGGGAAGGAAGTGTCAAGGGAGTAGTCAGTCTTTATATACCACGTGGTATGTACGACAGTGGGAATCAGCTCACCAAAGCTAGGAGAGAGAAGGCAGGGAGTGGAGGAAGGTTAGTTTCAAAGAAAATGTTTGTGTGATATTGTTAAAAAGAAAGATCTAAGCAGGGAAACCATTTATGTTCTTAGGGACAATCTCTTACAAAATTCTATTGTCACAGTCTGAGAAGAGGTAGTCAGAAGATAAAGTATACTATAGAGATTTTCTAAAACCAAGGGAAACATGCAGAAAAAAATCATGAGAATTTGAGAAGTCTGAGTTTATGAGGCATTGCGCTGGCTCCGATGATGGAAGAGGAACAGTAAATGTATATGCACATTAGGTAAGTAAATTTTATTTTTTAAAGTCCCTGCAGATCTTCGGATGACCATTTATACCTCCAATCCTATTAGTATGATGCATTTTCAAATTCTTTGTACTGTTAAATCCAACAGTGTATTACTATTAAACGAAATTTAGTTCCAATCTCAAGTTTCCTTCAGATGTACTTACTGACTGTTTAAATTCCCCATCCAGGATCTGCTGACAGTAAAAAGTCAGGAAAGGTGGCATCACTCATTTAAAGCAACAATTTCCAGGTATTTTAAATAAGAATTTTGGGGTAGGGGCTAACATGATTTAGAAGCTAAAATGTGAGCCAAACTGCTGCCAACCAATGAGAGTTAATCATGAAACGTATTAGGAAAGTTTTCCTGTGTAGTGAAAACCATGAAATTGGCAAAAAATAATTTTTAAAGAACTGGGAGGCAAGCTGGGAGGAAAATCATTTGAACTTTGGCATCAGGAGGAAAGCAAAAAAACATTACAGTCAGAGCTGAATTCACTCCAGTAATACTCTGCATACTCTTCCCAATTCATGTGGAGAAACAGGGCAAACACCGGGCCCGGTTCATTGTCGCACCCCGCAAGCGTGGAGACAGTCGCTGGAGATGAAGGTCCAGCACCTGGAATTCCTCGCCGAGTGCTGACGAGAAGAGTCAAACTATACACCAAAACCAACATTGTCCGAGGAGAGGAGATGGCACCTATTAAAGTAAGTGTGTGGGAAGGAAGTGTCAAGGGAGTAGTCAGTCTTTATATACCACGTGGTATGTACGACAGTGGGAATCAGCTCACCAAAGCTAGGAGAGAGAAGGCAGGGAGTGGAGGAAGGTTAGTTTCAAAGAAAATGTTTGTGTGATATTGTTAAAAAGAAAGATCTAAGCAGGGAAACCATTTATGTTCTTAGGGACAATCTCTTACAAAATTCTATTGTCACAGTCTGAGAAGAGGTAGTCAGAAGATAAAGTATACTATAGAGATTTTCTAAAACCAAGGGAAACATGCAGAAAAAAATCATGAGAATTTGAGAAGTCTGAGTTTATGAGGCATTGCGCTGGCTCCGATGATGGAAGAGGAACAGTAAATGTATATGCACATTAGGTAAGTAAATTTTATTTTTTAAAGTCCCTGCAGATCTTCGGATGACCATTTATACCTCCAATCCTATTAGTATGATGCATTTTCAAATTCTTTGTACTGTTAAATCCAACAGTGTATTACTATTAAACGAAATTTAGTTCCAATCTCAAGTTTCCTTCAGATGTACTTACTGACTGTTTAAATTCCCCATCCAGGATCTGCTGACAGTAAAAAGTCAGGAAAGGTGGCATCACTCATTTAAAGCAACAATTTCCAGGTATTTTAAATAAGAATTTTGGGGTAGGGGCTAACATGATTTAGAAGCTAAAATGTGAGCCAAACTGCTGCCAACCAATGAGAGTTAATCATGAAACGTATTAGGAAAGTTTTCCTGTGTAGTGAAAACCATGAAATTGGCAAAAAATAATTTTTAAAGAACTGGGAGGCAAGCTGGGAGGAAAATCATTTGAACTTTGGCATCAGGAGGAAAGCAAAAAAACATTACAGTCAGAGCTGAATTCACTCCAGTAATACTCTGCATACTCTTCCCAATTCATGTGGAGAAACAGGGCAAACACCGGGCCCGGTTCATTGTCGCACCCCGCAAGCGTGGAGACAGTCGCTGGAGATGAAGGTCCAGCACCTGGAATTCCTCGCCGAGTGCTGACGAGAAGAGTACACAAGTCAAACACACGCAAGCCTTTCCATAACATATCTGCAGGCAAAGAACTAATACACTTTCCCTGAAGTATTGATTTGTAAACATTTTGCAAAATCTTAGAAACTTCTGTGTATATACAGATCCTCCTTCACTTAAGCATATCATTGCAGTTTTACCTGTACCTGGAAATTCTGGTTTTGCAAGGTGCTCCTACGATGAGCCAGTATGTCAGTATGCCCATCTGAATCTTGGAATCCTCCACAGAGACTACTACATAGTATAAGTGAATTTTTATATATTTCCAAGTGGATGATAAAATTCGACCATGCCTCCCTTCCCTTTCAAAGAAAAGCATTTTTTTTTAATTGGAGGATAATTGCTTTAGACTATTGTGCTGATTTCTACCATATAACATGAATCACCCACAGATATACCTATGTCCCCAGGGTGTGCTCTTCTCTTCCTTATGCACGGCTTGTCTCATTTGCCTGCATACCATGCCCAGCTCTGTGCGACCACCCTGCTACCACATTCCTTGAGTAACACAGTCTGAGGCAGAGGGTAAACAAGGATGAGTGAGTCTGGAAAATCCATGGACAAGCTGATAATGCAGTCTTGCAGGGCCTGAACACACCTGATCCCCACCCTCCCTCACCAAGTTACCCCTCCTAAGAAAATATTAATTCTTAAATAATTGAGTTATGATGCTGTCGGCCATCAAGACTGATTTCAGGGATAAGCTCTACCTTTTCAAAAAGCATGGTAAAAAAAAAAAAGAGAGAGAGAGACAGTCAAGAGAGTCTTTTTTAGGGTCTGCATTTTGGAGACGGGATTTTTTATTTTAGAAAGCAAAAGTTAGTCAAATGAAAACAAATAATGAAGGCTTTCTCTCATGAATCTTCATGGCAGATGGAAATGCTGTCTTAAGATGAGAGAGGTGCCTCACTTCATTCAAGTCCAGATTACACTTTAGAGAGCTCATGTGTGAGTATTTGAATATTCAATGGCAAGCGAGTGTGGCATTTTCGCCTTTACCTGTTTCTACCATAGTATCTGCCCCAGGGCTGGGCATGTAGTAAGAACTCTATAATACACAGTTAAGAATCTCAACAATAATAATCTTTGAGATTTCTTCTGAGGAAGAAATAAGTCAAATGGACCTTGTTCATCATGCCACCATCCACTGGAAACTGGAGAAGGCTGTTTAAACACAAAGAAAGCAGATGCCACCTGACCCTTGCATTTTCTTGGGCTCTTGGACAAGACCCAGAGGGCCATGCTGCTGCCATGGATATATTCTCTAATGGAGTATTTATACCTCATAGATGCCAGCCAGCTAGGAGAATATTTATGTGGCTGTAAAAAACTTTCACAGAAAGCTGTTTGGCTCTAATAGTTTCAGGTATTTCTACACATCTCCGCTCACCATGTGTCATGTTGAATTACACTGTGTCCGGAGTGCAACAGCAGCAGCCCATAATGGGACTTACAGGATGGAATGGCCCGACAGAAAGACTGGAGGGGACAGAAAGGGTGGGGAGGAGGGAGAAGAAAGAGAAAGAAGGGCCTTCACACAGAAATATTTCCTTTGCATTGGGGTGTTCTGATCTCTAGATTCAGAAGAAAATGAAAGATGTAAAGAGAAATTTACATGGCCTTCCCTGTGACTCTGAGTCAGGACGGCCACACTTAAAAGGTAGCACAGTGCAGTGGATCAGAACAAATCCCAGCTTCACCGCCTAGGAGTTCTATGATCCTGAAAAGTTACTTCACTCTCTCTCTGCCTCAGTTTTCTTATCTGTAAAACAGCAATGCTAATAACAGTACTACATCAAGGAAGTTAATATAAAAATTAAATGAAATAATATTTAAGCACATTGAACTGTATCTGACACAGCCTAAGTGCTGTATCAGTGAGGTATATGTGTGTGCATATATTCATATATTTGTGTATATATATATATATACCTTTCAAAATCCAGCCCCCCTATATGCCCAGAATTGAATTGAATATTGCAGCAGGAGGTTATCAGTTTGGTGTCTGATTTTGGTACGTGTTGTCCAAACTATACACGAATGCCCCTCAGAGAACAAGTTCTTTCTGAGCATGGCTCTATAATTTCTCTTGGGCAAAAAAAAAAAAAAAGATGACAAAGGTATGCAACCTTTATGAGTAGATATTTCAGACTATGCAATGTGTTGGTCACTATAAATATGCACTTTACCAAAGTTCCCTGATTTCTGATTCGTAACACCTCTATGAGGTAGGAATACATGTACTCTGTGCACTAATAAAGCAACTGAAGATAGAGATGTTAAGTCACTTGTCCAAGGTCACACAGCTAGTGAATGATAAAGCTGAGATCTGGACCAAGTCTATCTGACTCTGAACTCAGGGCTCTTCATCTCTCCTTAGAAGCCTTCAGATATGTGTGTTAAAATTAATAGAGTTACAATTCTGCTCTAGTTCAAAGACTAGTCGCTGCTACTCTGTCGTTCAGATCTTAGCTGCTGGAGTGCATGCATCATGCCAGGCACAAGCTGCAGGCGGCACTCTAAAGGAAAAATCCCCACCCCTTTGACAGGCCAACATTTCTCCAGAGAAAACCAAGTCTACCACAGGTGAAGTGTCCAGCGTGCACCAGACACTTTGAAGCACTTCGTGCTGAGACACTTTAGAATGTTTCCTGTGGGTCTCCCTGGCAATGCAAAAGACACCGGTTTGATCTCTGATTCGGGAAAATCCTACATGCCATGGAATTACAAGTGTTGAGCCTGTGCTCTAGAGCTCAAGAATCACAATTACTGAGCCCACATGCTGCAGCTACTGAGGCCCGCCAGCCCTAAAGCCTGTACTTCACAACAAGACAAGGCACCACTATGAGAAGCCCATGCACTACAACTCGAGAGTAGCCCCCACTCACCACAACTAGAAAACAGCCCATGCAGTAACAAAGACCCAGCAAAATCAAAATAAAATAAATAAAATGATATTAAAAAAACCTGACACACCGAAATAAATAAATGTTTTTTTTAAACAGCATCTTTCCTGCAGCACTGGTCACTGTGATGAGCATTTTACAAGGATTGACTAATTTCAGCCTCATGACATTTTATTAAGCTGGGATACCTATCTCCAGTCCATGATAGATACAAACAACAGGTAACAGTATTACTGCTCTTGTAATAATTGCTCTTACCCCCTTTTTCCTTTTCACTTTTTCTTCTGCATCTATAATTTTGATGCAAAACTTTAAAACCTAAAGTGTTGGTCACTATAAATATGCACTTTACCAAAGTTCCCTGATTTCTGATTCGTAACACCTCTATGAGGTAGGAATACATGTACTCTGTGCACTAATAAAGCAACTGAAGATAGAGATGTTAAGTCACTTGTCCAAGGTCACACAGCTAGTGAATGATAAAGCTGAGATCTGGACCAAGTCTATCTGACTCTGAACTCAGGGCTCTTCATCTCTCCTTAGAAGCCTTCAGATATGTGTGTTAAAATTAATAGAGTTACAATTCTGCTCTAGTTCAAAGACTAGTCGCTGCTACTCTGTCGTTCAGATCTTAGCTGCTGGAGTGCATGCATCATGCCAGGCACAAGCTGCAGGCGGCACTCTAAAGGAAAAATTCCCACCCCTTTGACAGGCCAACATTTCTCCAGAGAAAACCAAGTCTACCACAGGTGAAGTGTCCAGCGTGCACCAGACACTTTGAAGCACTTCGTGCTGAGACACTTTAGAATGTTTCCTGTGGGTCTCCCTGGCAATGCAAAAGACACCGGTTTGATCTCTGATTCGGGAAAATCCTACATGCCATGGAATTACAAGTGTTGAGCCTGTGCTCTAGAGCTCAAGAATCACAATTACTGAGCCCACATGCTGCAGCTACTGAGGCCCGCCAGCCCTAAAGCCTGTACTTCACAACAAGACAAGGCACCACTATGAGAAGCCCATGCACTACAACTCGAGAGTAGCCCCCACTCACCACAACTAGAAAAAAGCCCATGCAGTAACAAAGACCCAGCACAGTCAAAATTAAATAAATAAAATGATTTTAAAAAGACCTGACACACCGAAATAAATAAATGTTTTTTTTAAAGAGCATCTTTCCTGCAGCACTGGTCACTGTGATGAGCATTTTACAAGGATTGACTAATTTCAGCCTCATGACATTTTATTAAGCTGGGATACCTATCTCCAGTCCATGATAGATACAAACAACAGGTAACAGTATTACTGCTCTTGTAATAATTGCTCTTACATCCTTCACTTTCTTCTGCATCTATATTAGGGAAACTGAGACACATGGCTGCTTAGAAATGTGTGCACATAACAGTGGAGCCAGAGTGTGAAAATGGTAGTACAACTCCAGCATCTATGTTCTGAACAACCATGCTCTTCCACAAGAGACGACCAAACAGCAAAGCCAGCTCTCGAGACTGAAAATGCCACTGAAGTCATAAGTTTAAATGAAGCAGAAAGAGGGCAGAAAATTCAAGAAGGAAGAATCCTTTGGTAATTTATAAGCGGGGCCATCAGTTCTTTGCACCTTTACGTGTGCTTCTGGCTTAAGTGGCAAGGAGGACAATAAAAAGCTTTCACCGAATGCAAGAGAAAAGTCTAAGTGTGTCTTGCTGGAGTTCACATCTTTGAATTTGTCATTCACTGTGAGTCTGAAAAGCAGCCAGGAAAGAATAAAAGCACTATTGCTAACTGTCATGATGATAGTGCTTTCAGATTGATCAAGCACTTCACGTTGCACACGCTCTCAACACTGCACGTGATCTAAAGTAAAAACAGAGTAACATTTAGGGAGCTTCTGTTGCACGAGCTTTCCGGGTGAATCTCCCATTTATCCTTTGACCTCTGCAGCCTCTTGCCTCCCCCTTCCTACAAAACGTCATCTATAGTCCTTAAAACGACTCGCATGTCATCAAATGGTCAAAGCTTAAATTCCAGGTTTCCAAGCTCATTGTGCAAAGGACCTTTCCCCTTCCCCTCAGCTGCCCCCAAACATGCCCATCTTGACCCCCAAGAGAATGTCTCTTTCCTTTCATAGGCCTGAACAAAGGCAGGGGCTGCTTAAGCAGTAACATAAGAGCATTTAGGAAAACAGCTCTCCTAACTAGAGAACATCTTGTTTAGTACTTAACACTAGGCAATGAACACTCCATCCTGGAGTTTGCTGGGTCTACTTTCTCCCCCATTTCCATCTGTTATTTGCCAGTGATACTGACAGCAACTCAGATGCTAAGTGCTCATCCAGGGCTTCTAGATTGCAGTCCGTCTGTGAGCCCATGAGTTTTGATCAGTCACTCACAGACTCCATTTCTCTGATGCCTACAAAAGAGTTTCATGGGTTGGTCATATGCAACATGCAAAGCAAAGCTCTATTTTTTTTTCCCCAAAAAAAGGAAGCAAATTGCCCTATCTTCCCCTTCCAGTGGCATCTGGGGGTGTATGTTCCCCAGCACTATGTCACTATGGCCCCTCCCAAAAGTACTGATTTTAAATTAAATTTATTTTATGTCATGTTTATTGGCATATAGATTTATAGATCTATAAATTTATCTATAGATCATTGTGTAAGATCCCAAAATGGAAGACTAGTCATGAAAATATTTACCATGGGTTTAATTTATAAGCGGGCCATCAGTTCTTTGCACCTTTACGTGTGTTTTTAAGTGGCAAGGAGGACAATAAAAAGCTTTCACCGAATGCAAGAGAAAAGTCTAAGTGTGTCTTGCTGGAGTTCACATCTTTGAATTTGTCATTCACTGTGAGTCTGAAAAGCAGCCAGGAAAGAATAAAAGCACTATTGCTAACTGTCATGATGATAGTGCTTTCAGATTGATCAAGCACTTCACGTTGCACACGCTCTCAACACTGCACGTGATCTAAAGTAAAAACAGAGTAACATTTAGGGAGCTTCTGTTGCACGAGCTTTCCGGGTGAATCTCCCATTTATCCTTTGACCTCTGCAGCCTCTTGCCTCCCCCTTCCTACAAAACGTCATCTATAGTCCTTAAAACGACTCGCATGTCATCAAATGGTCAAAGCTTAAATTCCAGGTTTCCAAGCTCATTGTGCAAAGGACCTTTCCCCTTCCCCTCAGCTGCCCCCAAACATGCCCATCTTGACCCCCAAGAGAATGTCTCTTTCCTTTCATAGGCCTGAACAAAGGCAGGGGCTGCTTAAGCAGTAACATAAGAGCATTTAGGAAAACAGCTCTCCTAACTAGAGAACATCTTGTTTAGTACTTAACACTAGGCAATGAACACTCCATCCTGGAGTTTGCTGGGTCTACTTTCTCCCCCATTTCCATCTGTTATTTGCCAGTGATACTGACAGCAACTCAGATGCTAAGTGCTCATCCAGGGCTTCTAGATTGCAGTCCGTCTGTGAGCCCATGAGTTTTGATCAGTCACTCACAGACTCCATTTCTCTGATGCCTACAAAAGAGTTTCATGGGTTGGTCATATGCAACATGCAAAGCAAAGCTCTATTTTTTTTTCCCCAAAAAAAGGAAGCAAATTGCCCTATCTTCCCCTTCCAGTGGCATCTGGGGGTGTATGTTCCCCAGCACTATGTCACTATGGCCCCTCCCAAAAGTACTGATTTTAAATTAAATTTATTTTATGTCATGTTTATTTGCATATAGATTTATAGATCTATAAATTTATCTATAGATCATTGTGTAAGATACACACCCAGAGAACTGGAAGACTAGTCATGAAAATATTTACCATGTGGTCAATGTGGTTATTTTTAGATGGTGGAATTATGAATAATTTTTAAAATTCATTTTGTATTAACAGTATTTTCTAAATTTTCTACTTATCTCTCATGCAGCAAACTAAGTCTTTTTTTTTTTTTTTTTTGACAGCAGAGACTGAAGTCACGTTTATTGGGAGAGAGTAGCATGCCATGGTCACCAGTGTGTGTCCACTGGGGAGGGAGGTGTAGGGACTGGATCCTAACACCCCCTTGGGGACTCATTCCTGGATGTAGAGGTTGCTGGGGGCCTATTGTCTGCTGGGCACATCTCCACCACCACAGGCCTGGGGGAGCCAAGCAGACAGAAGGTGAGAGTGGGGTCTCTCAGCTCCTACAGCAGCTGGTCCGAGCCTAAAGCCCACACCTGCACTGCATGTTTCCAGAAGGCCTGGAGCCGGCCCCCGACCATAGCCACGACCTCCACTGCTTCAGTCACAGGGATCTCTGGAGTTCAAAGCCCCCAGACTGGGACCCCCTCTGGGGTCACCAGCTTCAGGGACCTGTCCATCAACACTATCACCTTGTCTTCTTCGACCTGAGTCATCAGTACCGGTCCCTTGTGCTCTGCTTGGGACACCAGGGTTCAGGGACAAAATTTCACCTCATTCCACCTTCCTTCGCTGGCTACCCTCTCTATTCCCAGGCAAGTGAGCTAAACCCTGCCCTTATACTGCTCCCCAAAGTCTTTTTAAAATGTAAATTAAACCCCTAGTCTCTCATATGTTTCTATGAAAGGTACAAAACTGAACAGAGAAATTAAGATGTTTCCCTAGGTCAATTCGCGACCTTGATAAATTAGAAAGTCAGGTCTAAAATAGTCCAGTCTTGGTTGCATCCAACCATTTCCTACTCTTTCCCTATGAGTGCACGTATCTCTGAGAAGTTCATCTAGCTGTTCCATAGATAGCCACTAGTCACATGTAGTATTTAAGTTTTATTTTATGTCATGTTTATTTGCATATAGATTTATAGATCTATAAATTTATCTATAGATCATTGTGTAAGATACACACCCAGAGAACTGGAAGACTAGTCATGAAAATATTTACCATGTGGTCAATGTGGTTATTTTTAGATGGTGGAATTATGAATAATTTTTAAAATTCATTTTGTATTAACAGTATTTTCTAAATTTTCTACTTATCTCTCATGCAGCAAACTAAGTCTTTTTTTTTTTTTTTTTTTGACAGCAGAGACTGAAGTCACGTTTATTGGGAGAGAGTAGCATGCCATGGTCACCAGTGTGTGTCCACTGGGGAGGGAGGTGTAGGGACTGGATCCTAACACCCCCTTGGGGACTCATTCCTGGATGTAGAGGTTGCTGGGGGCCTATTGTCTGCTGGGCACATCTCCACCACCACAGGCCTGGGGGAGCCAAGCAGACAGAAGGTGAGAGTGGGGTCTCTCAGCTCCTACAGCAGCTGGTCCGAGCCTAAAGCCCACACCTGCACTGCATGTTTCCAGAAGGCCTGGAGCCGGCCCCCGACCATAGCCACGACCTCCACTGCTTCAGTCACAGGGATCTCTGGAGTTCAAAGCCCCCAGACTGGGACCCCCTCTGGGGTCACCAGCTTCAGGGACCTGTCCATCAACACTATCACCTTGTCTTCTTCGACCTGAGTCATCAGTACCGGTCCCTTGTGCTCTGCTTGGGACACCAGGGTTCAGGGACAAAATTTCACCTCATTCCACCTTCCTTCGCTGGCTACCCTCTCTATTCCCAGGCAAGTGAGCTAAACCCTGCCCTTATACTGCTCCCCAAAGTCTTTTTAAAATGTAAATTAAACCCCTAGTCTCTCATATGTTTCTATGAAAGGTACAAAACTGAACAGAGAAATTAAGATGTTTCCCTAGGTCAATTCGCGACCTTGATAAATTAGAAAGTCAGGTCTAAAATAGTCCAGTCTTGGTTGCATCCAACCATTTCCTACTCTTTCCCTATGAGTGCACGTATCTCTGAGAAGTTCATCTAGCTGTTCCATAGATAGCCACTAGTCACATGTAGTATTTAAGTTTTATTTAATTAAACACAATTCAAATTCCACAGCCACACAACCTACATTTCAAATTCTCAAGAGCCGCAAGTGACTAATGGCTACCAATTGGACGGCACAGAAACAGAAAATGTTCCCGTCTGCCATAAGTGAACCTGCAGAGCGAAGGCTTTCACAAGTTCATAGGAAATAGGAGACCAGGACTCTACTTACTCTTGGTTCCGCCACATGCTGCATCTGGTTGAGAGCAAGTGATCTGGAGTGTCCTCAAGGGACTATGTGAATAGTACAAGGTTGGGCCAAAGACCCTGACTGGAAGAGTCTCTAAGAGTCATATAACCTGAGTAAACAATTGGAGCCATGGGTATCTCAGAGGAAGTCGAGGGCAACATCCAATGCCAGAGAGCAAATGGCCTTCTGAGCAGCTTAGACACTTGTCAGAGTGTGCAACAGTGAACACCCATCTCTATCCACTTCTCCACGTGCAAACATTTTTACACGTTATCAGGAGTAGCACACAGCACTGGTGGTATGCTTAAGCAGTGGACACAAAAACATCCTCAGTGGTTGCTAAGCCACACAGATGAGAAGAGTAGAACTCTCTGAGCTTAGAGGAGACCACACTTTGAATTTAGTAACTGGAATGCTGCGAACTTTATATCATATATCCTTGACTTGTCACTTAGATTCTTGCCTTACAAAGTTTGGTCAAACAAACGCACCGTTGTGCTCTGCTTGGGACACCAGGGTTCAGGGACAAAATTTCACCTCATTCCACCTTCCTTCGCTGGCTACCCTCTCTATTCCCAGGCAAGTGAGCTAAACCCTGCCCTTATACTGCTCCCCAAAGTCTTTTTAAAATGTAAATTAAACCCCTAGTCTCTCATATGTTTCTATGAAAGGTACAAAACTGAACAGAGAAATTAAGATGTTTCCCTAGGTCAATTCGCGACCTTGATAAATTAGAAAGTCAGGTCTAAAATAGTCCAGTCTTGGTTGCATCCAACCATTTCCTACTCTTTCCCTATGAGTGCACGTATCTCTGAGAAGTTCATCTAGCTGTTCCATAGATAGCCACTAGTCACATGTAGTATTTAAGTTTTATTTAATTAAACACAATTCAAATTCCACAGCCACACAACCTACATTTCAAATTCTCAAGAGCCGCAAGTGACTAATGGCTACCAATTGGACGGCACAGAAACAGAAAATGTTCCCGTCTGCCATAAGTGAACCTGCAGAGCGAAGGCTTTCACAAGTTCATAGGAAATAGGAGACCAGGACTCTACTTACTCTTGGTTCCGCCACATGCTGCATCTGGTTGAGAGCAAGTGATCTGGAGTGTCCTCAAGGGACTATGTGAATAGTACAAGGTTGGGCCAAAGACCCTGACTGGAAGAGTCTCTAAGAGTCATATAACCTGAGTAAACAATTGGAGCCATGGGTATCTCAGAGGAAGTCGAGGGCAACATCCAATGCCAGAGAGCAAATGGCCTTCTGAGCAGCTTAGACACTTGTCAGAGTGTGCAACAGTGAACACCCATCTCTATCCACTTCTCCACGTGCAAACATTTTTACACGTTATCAGGAGTAGCACACAGCACTGGTGGTATGCTTAAGCAGTGGACACAAAAACATCCTCAGTGGTTGCTAAGCCACACAGATGAGAAGAGTAGAACTCTCTGAGCTTAGAGGAGACCACACTTTGAATTTAGTAACTGGAATGCTGCGAACTTTATATCATATATCCTTGACTTGTCACTTAGATTCTTGCCTTACAAAGTGTCATCATAGGACCAGCAACATCATCATCAACTGGAAAGTTCTTAGAAATGCAGAATCGCATGCCCTACTCCAGACCTACTGAGTCAGAAACTCACTTTAATAAGCTCCCCCAGGTGATTTGTGTGCACACTGAACACTGAAGGTCATTGGTTTCTCTCCTCACTCTACTTTCAATTTCTAGAATGTGAAGGGGACAGATATTTCAACAAAACTTTGTGCACTATCCAGACCTGGAAAATACCATGGAGTTTAAGAAAACACTTACTGATTAATTGAAAACCTGAGAACTGGCTTTCAAAATACAGAAGTCAGTGTACTCTAAATTTGTTGTCAAAAATACACTTCAGAAATCAGGTGAGTATTTCAGTGTTTCCCTTTGGTTTAAAATAAAAAAAGTAGAGATGATCACAGAGTAATACTAATACGCAAATAATAAGCCATGCAAGATTCCTTTGTTCCTTACATTGCCTTCTATGAGGGCAATCATTTTTAAAAGCTTTTATTGGATAGCTTGAACAGAATCATGCCCTAATTATAGTCTTCCTTTTATTTGCCTCTGAGAGGAAACGCACCAGATGAAGCTGTTTGAGACTCTATGGTTTGCTTGGCTGTATTAAATGCTTCTAACTGCTGACTTTTATCGTTCTTAACAAGTCAAGACCAGACTGAATGTCTTTGAGGATAATTGTTTTTATTCATTTCCCTTCTGCATTGCTAAAATGGAGGTGGTATGCAAATTAAGGAAAGAGATTCTGATTCAGAACTGCCCCAGACCTCTGCTAGTTCTTAGAAAGAGGCAAAGTCAAATCTCCACTGTTAGATCACTGCATGGCTCTGTAATCAGGGGATCGTTTCACAAAATGGACAGAGATTCATCACTCTTCAAGTGGCCACCATGCCACTATCAACCTGACTCATGCACAGAACCCTCTTTTCTTAAATCTGTGCGGATAATATCAATGCTCCCAACATTATGTTCTTATCCATGTCCTTGACAATGCAATGAGTAGGCTATGTCATGGAAATTACTGAACTCTGGGGCTCAGACTTTCTAGATCTTGGCCTCAATTACACCATTCCTTTGCCTGTGATTTTGGGATAAAGAAAGCCTTGGCTCCCCAGTCAAAGTGATTCCTCCCCATCTTGAACACCTGGAAGTATCTGGAGACATATTTGATTGTCACGACTAGGAGGTGCTATTGGTATTCTAGTCCACAGTGGCGCTAAACATATATAATGTACAAGGTAGTCCCCACAACAAAGAACTATCTGGTTTAGAATGCCAAGAGTACAGGGTAGAAAAACCTTAGACGTAAAAAACCTATTATTATCACCGCCATTTGGCACTGATGCTCAAAAAAAAACCATAGCCTGTAAAAAAACCAGAGACTTGGAACAACAGAATCCTCGAATGGATAAGCAGGGATTCCCTGGTTCTTCGTGCCCAGCTCTGTTTTAAGGTTCTGTGGAAAAACACCAAAGTGTAAGGCGTGGCCTTTTGCTTATTCCTTCAGAAACTGGAAATTAGAATGAAAGCATCAAGGCCTAATAGGATAATTCCTCATTGATCCATTCCAGTAGTTTTTTGCTGCCTCTCTACATGGTGCCCAGTCTAATTACAGGATGACTCCCCATTCCCCTGGGATGCCACTTTTCATTTTCATTCACTTCCTTGTTCTGAAGGAACAGCAATTTCCCACTGAATGGTTATTAGCCTTTTTCCCTTTAAGAGACTAAGAAGGAAGAAAAGCCCACAGGATAATTTTAAAAAGTTGTTGCTCCAGTTTTTCTCCAACTTTAGAAATCTCTGTTGGCTTTTAATTAAGAACTTGCATTTAGACTGTGAGATGAACCAGATTTGAAGGACTGGTTTTTTCTGTTATAATGAAACGGCACCCGTTTCCCTAGGAGGGGTTTTCCCCAGATTCTCATTGTTCTACTAAAGATGATTTACATGGGCATCTGTGGAGAGAGAGCCAACTCTCTGATCAGAGAGGCAGGCCAGGGGAGACCACTGTGCCTTCCCTCTGAGAAACTAGGAAACAAACACCCTCGGGACTCTGAGCTGATAATATCAATGCTCCCAACATTATGTTCTTATCCATGTCCTTGACAATGCAATGAGTAGGCTATGTCATGGAAATTACTGAACTCTGGGGCTCAGACTTTCTAGATCTTGGCCTCAATTACACCATTCCTTTGCCTGTGATTTTGGGATAAAGAAAGCCTTGGCTCCCCAGTCAAAGTGATTCCTCCCCATCTTGAACACCTGGAAGTATCTGGAGACATATTTGATTGTCACGACTAGGAGGTGCTATTGGTATTCTAGTCCACAGTGGCGCTAAACATATATAATGTACAAGGTAGTCCCCACAACAAAGAACTATCTGGTTTAGAATGCCAAGAGTACAGGGTAGAAAAACCTTAGACGTAAAAAACCTATTATTATCACCGCCATTTGGCACTGATGCCGTCAAAAAAAAAACCATAGCCTGTAAAAAAACCAGAGACTTGGAACAACAGAATCCTCGAATGGATAAGCAGGGATTCCCTGGTTCTTCGTGCCCAGCTCTGTTTTAAGGTTCTGTGGAAAAACACCAAAGTGTAAGGCGTGGCCTTTTGCTTATTCCTTCAGAAACTGGAAATTAGAATGAAAGCATCAAGGCCTAATAGGATAATTCCTCATTGATCCATTCCAGTAGTTTTTTGCTGCCTCTCTACATGGTGCCCAGTCTAATTACAGGATGACTCCCCATTCCCCTGGGATGCCACTTTTCATTTTCATTCACTTCCTTGTTCTGAAGGAACAGCAATTTCCCACTGAATGGTTATTAGCCTTTTTCCCTTTAAGAGACTAAGAAGGAAGAAAAGCCCACAGGATAATTTTAAAAAGTTGTTGCTCCAGTTTTCTCCAACTTTAGAAATCTCTGTTGGCTTTTAATTAAGAACTTGCATTTAGACTGTGAGATGAACCAGATTTGAAGGACTGGTTTTTTCTGTTATAATGAAACGGCACCCGTTTCCCTAGGAGGGGTTTTCCCCAGATTCTCATTGTTCTACTAAAGATGATTTACATGGGCATCTGTGGAGAGAGAGCCAACTCTCTGATCAGAGAGGCAGGCCAGGGGAGACCACTGTGCCTTCCCTCTGAGAAACTAGGAAATAAACACCCTCGGGACTCTGAGCTGAAATCCTCACAAACTCCAGTGTGGAATGGCTTGGAGGTGGGGTCACAGTCCCAGAGAGCGGCAGCAAGAGCTCTATGACATAAGTCCCAGAAATCTGCCGTGAATGTGGCTGAATCCAGCAGCTGACTCAGACACCTGCAATGCGCATGCCAGCCTACTTCCTCTCCTCACTCAGCCTTCAGGATCAGGCATCTTCAAGTGTTGAGATACACCCACATACCCAATTCTTGGGCATTCATGTGGTGAGGCTTTTAAATCGTAATTCTTTCTTCTGAGCCATTTGGCTAAGTATCAAGGTAAAATGATGATTTTCTTTATAGAATTTAATCGAAGGAAGTATTGTATAATGAGGACAACATAGTTGCACATTCCCAAAATACCTCCTCCCAACAATATTTATTAATCGCAAAAGGAAGAGTGGATAAACCTGGCAGACATTACTTTGATGAAAGGATCAAGGTCAGCATCGCCGGTAATAAGACACATCAATATCCTGTGTCCTTCCTTTGATGAACAGAGAAGGGCAATGCTTCGTTTCAGTGGTATTCTTGACCACAAACATTTAACCTCAGTCTACGCATGAGTACATCATGAGACAAACTCAGACTGAGGGAGTTTCTACAAAATAATCCATACTTTTCCAAAGTATCAAGTTCATGGAAAACAAGAGAAGACTGAGGAACTCTCACAGATTAGAGGAGACAAAGGAACCATGACTACTAAACACAAAGTAGAATCCTGGACAGGAAATTGAACCAGAAAAAAAAGGGCACTGTTGGAAGAGTAGTGAAATGTAAACGAGGTCCGTAGATGAGTAAAGAACCGCATATTGTACCACTGTTAATCTCCTAGTTCTCTTAACTGACATATGCTTATAAGGTTATAACAGTAATATTTGGAGAGGCAGCATGAAGGATATACAAGAATGCTGTATTGTTCCTGCAGCTTCTTCTCTAAGTATAAAATTATTTCAAAATAAAAATTTTAACGTACTAGGGATACACATATGACTAATCTGAGATAATACGTATCTGTAAAGAACAAAACTCTGTAAAAGTAAAAAGTGAAATAAAAATAATTATTAAAAAATTTTTTACCATAATGCAAAACTGCCTACAAATCATCTTGGATCAGTATCGGCAATGGAGAGGCATACGTTGATGGTCTGTTTTATTACCCCATTCAGTGGACATGAATGTGAACTCCTGGAAACAGTGGAGGACAAGAGGAGCCTGGCGTGCTGCAGTCCATGGGATCCCAAAGAGTCACACACGACTTAGCAACTGACCAACAACAACAAACAAATCAGAGTTTCTAGAAAGGTAGGAAATAAAGATGCTGTAAAAAAAAAAAAGATAAAAAAAGAAAAGAAATAGTGTGCAGAAGGAGACTTAGCCATGCTGGAGTAACCAAAGCTGATGCAGAAATTTACTTCTGAACCAGAAAAGCACAGACATTTAAAAATTTTACGTCAGAATGAAACAGCCTACTGAAAAGCTCTCCTTCTAAATCTAAGTACTTCTGCAAACAAGCTCAAACAAGCCCTATGCCTCTATGATCACAAGCTAATGCACAAGAATCTTAGACAAGGCAAAGACCAGAGAAGGGTCCAGTGTCCTGCACACTTCAGAAGGCACGAGCTCCCACATTCGGCCCAACGTCTCACAACTGCCAAGACATGCACACTGTCTAGGAAATCACAGTGTTTAGATACGATTACAAACAAACTGTGTTGTTATTGGCAGTAAGCTCCTTTTATTCCAAATAAGACTGTATGGGGGACAACAGTAAGTTAACCACTAAAACTATAGTAAGTAAAACAAAGAAAAAGCCATAAACAATCACAACTAAAATATCAAACATGTTCTGAGTACTTACTCTATATGCCAGATCCTGTTCTAAGCCTCTCTACATGTATTATCTCAATTCATCCTCAAAATAACCGTACATGATAAGTCTTATTAACAGCGACATTACAGATAAGGAAACTGAAGTCGGGAAATATAACCCCTCGCATAGCAAGTATATTTCTTGTCAGGTATATTTAATATAATTACACACAATAAAATCCAGTCTTTATAGGTGCATCAACACGTAGACTATCAGCCCAATCATCGAAAAGTTCTCAGCCCCTGCTGCAGTCAACCTCTCTCCCACTGTAGACTTTGGCCATGAGCTAAACAAGTTAAAAGTAATAAAAATAATTATTAAAAAATTTTTTACCATAATGCAAAACTGCCTACAAATCATCTTGGATCAGTATCGGCAATGGAGAGGCATACGTTGATGGTCTGTTTTATTACCCCATTCAGTGGACATGAATGTGAACTCCTGGAAACAGTGGAGGACAAGAGGAGCCTGGCGTGCTGCAGTCCATGGGATCCCAAAGAGTCACACACGACTTAGCAACTGACCAACAACAACAAACAAATCAGAGTTTCTAGAAAGGTAGGAAATAAAGATGCTGTAAAAAAAAAAAAGATAAAAAAAGAAAAGAAATAGTGTGCAGAAGGAGACTTAGCCATGCTGGAGTAACCAAAGCTGATGCAGAAATTTACTTCTGAACCAGAAAAGCACAGACATTTAAAAATTTTACGTCAGAATGAAACAGCCTACTGAAAAGCTCTCCTTCTAAATCTAAGTACTTCTGCAAACAAGCTCAAACAAGCCCTATGCCTCTATGATCACAAGCTAATGCACAAGAATCTTAGACAAGGCAAAGACCAGAGAAGGGTCCAGTGTCCTGCACACTTCAGAAGGCACGAGCTCCCACATTCGGCCCAACGTCTCACAACTGCCAAGACATGCACACTGTCTAGGAAATCACAGTGTTTAGATACGATTACAAACAAACTGTGTTGTTATTGGCAGTAAGCTCCTTTTATTCCAAATAAGACTGTATGGGGGACAACAGTAAGTTAACCACTAAAACTATAGTAAGTAAAACAAAGAAAAAGCCATAAACAATCACAACTAAAATATCAAACATGTTCTGAGTACTTACTCTATATGCCAGATCCTGTTCTAAGCCTCTCTACATGTATTATCTCAATTCATCCTCAAAATAACCGTACATGATAAGTCTTATTAACAGACGCACATTACAGATAAGGAAACTGAAGTCGGGAAATATAACCCCTCGCATAGCAAGTATATTTCTTGTCAGGTATATTTAATATAATTACACACAATAAAATCCAGTCTTTATAGGTGCATCAACACGTAGACTATCAGCCCAATCATCGAAAAGTTCCCTCAGCCCCTGCTGCAGTCAACCTCTCTCCCACTGTAGACTTTGGCAAACGCTGATCCATTTTTTTCTCCCTGTACTTTTGCCTCTCCTAAAATCTTGCTGCTGCATAGTCAGTCACGTCAGTAGTGTCTGACCCTGCTGGAACCCACGGACTGCAGCGCATCAAGTTCCTCTGTCCACCAGAATGCTCCAGGCAAGGATACTGGTGTGGGTTGCCATTTCCTTCTCTATCCTAAAATGCTACACAAATGAAATAATACAATATAGAACGTTTTTAACCAGACTCCTTTCACTTAGCATAAAGCTTTTGAGATTTACGGAGGTTGTCGTATTTATTAGTGGCTCATTTCTTTCAATTGCTGAGTGTTATTCCATTGTACGAAGTAATCACCATTTGCTTATATATTTTAGCTGGCTGATGGACAACTTGAGTCGTTTTCAGTTTGGGGTTCCTATGAACGACACTGCTATCAACATTGACATACATGTCTTTTGTGAACATATGTGTATGTTTTAAACCCGCTGCCGCCGCCGTCGCCATAACCTGCGGTAACCAGCGCTAGCTCGCCCGCTGGAAGAATATTTTTAAAAAGCAGAGCGACTCTGTTAAGGAAAAACGCGGAGATGATGCGTTTACTGCTGCCGCCCGCAAGCAGAGGGACTAGGATTATCATGCAGCAGAAGCAAAAAACTGCAAAGAGCAGGAGGAACCCAAGAGGCTCCGTGGCCTGGGGACCAGCCCTCTTGCCTTTCGCCCGTGTGCCCGAAGCCCAGGCCCACCATGCTTGCGTTTTCTCCTGGAGAGCTCACAGGTTGCAGGACAGGTGGCATTCCTTGCAGCTGCAGCAGGACTCTGGTGCTTCCTTCCCCTCAGATAGCCTCTCCTCCCTTGGGCCACTCCTGGGGTGAGCGGGTATGCCAGATCCTGTTCTAAGCCTCTCTACATGTATTATCTCAATTCATCCTCAAAATAACCGTACATGATAAGTCTTATTAACAGACGCACATTACAGATAAGGAAACTGAAGTCGGGAAATATAACCCCTCGCATAGCAAGTATATTTCTTGTCAGGTATATTTAATATAATTACACACAATAAAATCCAGTCTTTATAGGTGCATCAACACGTAGACTATCAGCCCAATCATCGAAAATTTCCCTCAGCACCTGCTGCAGTCAACCTCTCTCCCACTGTAGACTTTGGCAAACGCTGATCCATTTTTTTCTCCCTGTACTTTTGCCTCTCCTAAAATCTTGCTGCTGCATAGTCAGTCACGTCAGTAGTGTCTGACCCTGCTGGAACCCACGGACTGCAGCGCATCAAGTTCCTCTGTCCACCAGAATGCTCCAGGCAAGGATACTGGTGTGGGTTGCCATTTCCTTCTCTATCCTAAAATGCTACACAAATGAAATAATACAATATAGAACGTTTTTAACCAGACTCCTTTCACTTAGCATAAAGCTTTTGAGATTTACGGAGGTTGTCGTATTTATTAGTGGCTCATTTCTTTCAATTGCTGAGTGTTATTCCATTGTACGAAGTAATCACCATTTGCTTATATATTTTAGCTGGCTGATGGACAACTTGAGTCGTTTTCAGTTTGGGGTTCCTATGAACGACACTGCTATCAACATTGACATACATGTCTTTTGTGAACATATGTGTATGTTTTAAACCCGCTGCCGCCGCCGTCGCCATAACCTGCGGTAACCAGCGCTAGCTCGCCCGCTGGAAGAATATTTTTAAAAAGCAGAGCGACTCTGTTAAGGAAAAACGCGGAGATGATGCGTTTACTGCTGCCGCCCGCAAGCAGAGGGACTAGGATTATCATGCAGCAGAAGCAAAAAACTGCAAAGAGCAGGAGGAACCCAAGAGGCTCCGTGGCCTGGGGACCAGCCCTCTTGCCTTTCGCCCGTGTGCCCGAAGCCCAGGCCCACCATGCTTGCGTTTTCTCCTGGAGAGCTCACAGGTTGCAGGACAGGTGGCATTCCTTTTGCACTGCGTCTGCAGCAGGACTCTGGTGCTTCCTTCCCCCTCAGATAGCCTCTCCTCCCTTGGGCCACTCCTGGGGTGAGCGGGTATCCCTTCCCAGTGTCTTTTTATCACTGTGGAGCTCACCCCAAAATATTGAAGGTAGCGTTGTAGTTCAAAAGGAAACTGACACATTGTTTTCCAAGACAGCCCTACTTTTCAACATCCCCACCAGGAATAAAAGAGACTTCCAGGGCTTCCCTGGTGGTCCAGTGGGTAAGGACACCGCCTTGCAGTGCAAGGGGTGCCGGTTTGATCCCTGGCCTGGGAAGACCCCACGTGCCGCGGAGCGGACCGATGTGTCCAATTACAGAGCCGGAGCTCTGGAGCGCATGCGCCCAGAGCCGGCGCTCTGCGACGACAGAGGCCACCGCGATGGGAGGCCCACACGGAGCCAAAGAACAAAGATGGATGAAAATAGAGAAATGAAGAACCATAGAAGTGGCCTGCCTGCACCCCTCCCTCCCCACCCCACTCCTCACCAATAATAAATAAATAAATAAATCTTAAAAAAAATTATAATAAAAGAGACTTTCAGTTGCTCTACACCCTTGTCAGCACTTAGGACTCTTAAGTCTACCTATCTCAACTGTATGGGTGGAGGTATCTCAATTTTAATGGGTTTTAATTTGTGTTTCCCCGATAATTATGATGTTGGGCATATTTTTTTGTTTATTTACCATCTATATATTTTCTCTGGTGAATTATCTGTCAATTTTTGTTTTTAGTTTAGCAACATACAAGGTATATTTTGGAAATATTTTCTTCCATGTTATGACTTAGCGCCCGCTGGAAGAATATTTTTAAAAGCAGAGCGACTCTGTTAAGGAAAAGCGGAGATGATCGTTTACTGCTGCCGCCAAGCAGAGGGACTAGGATTATCATGCAGCAGAAGCAAAAAACTGCAAAGAGCAGGAGGAACCCAAGAGGCTCCGTGGCCTGGGGACCAGCCCTCTTGCCTTTCGCCCGTGTGCCCGAAGCCCAGGCCCACCATGCTTGCGTTTTCTCCTGGAGAGCTCACAGGTTGCAGGACAGGTGGCATTCCTTTTGCACTGCGTCTGCAGCAGGACTCTGGTGCTTCCTTCCCCCTCAGATAGCCTCTCCTCCCTTGGGCCACTCCTGGGGTGAGCGGGTATCCCTTCCCAGTGTCTTTTTATCACTGTGGAGCTCACCCCAAAATATTGAAGGTAGCGTTGTAGTTCAAAAGGAAACTGACACATTGTTTTCCAAGACAGCCCTACTTTTCAACATCCCCACCAGGAATAAAAGAGACTTCCAGGGCTTCCCTGGTGGTCCAGTGGGTAAGGACACCGCCTTGCAGTGCAAGGGGTGCCGGTTTGATCCCTGGCCTGGGAAGACCCCACGTGCCGCGGAGCGGACCGATGTGTCCAATTACAGAGCCGGAGCTCTGGAGCGCATGCGCCCAGAGCCGGCGCTCTGCGACGACAGAGGCCACCGCGATGGGAGGCCCACACGGACCAAAAGAACAAAAAAGATGGATGAAAATAGAGAAATGAAGAACCATAGAAGTGGCCTGCCTGCACCCCTCCCTCCCCACCCCACTCCTCACCAATAATAAATAAATAAATAAATCTTAAAAAAAATTATAATAAAAGAGACTTTCAGTTGCTCTACACCCTTGTCAGCACTTAGGACTCTTAAGTCTACCTATCTCAACTGTATGGGTGGAGGTATCTCAATTTTAATGGGTTTTAATTTGTGTTTCCCCGATAATTATGATGTTGGGCATATTTTTTTGTTTATTTACCATCTATATATTTTCTCTGGTGAATTATCTGTCAATTTTTTTATCAACTAGTTTATCATCCTATTGAGTTGTAAGGTTTCTCTATATATTCTGAATACAAGGTATATTTTGGAAATATTTTCTTCCATGTTATGACTTGTCTCTCAATTTTATTAACAGTGCCATTTAGGGAGCAGAATTTTTTACTTTTAACAAAGTTTGCTTGTCAATTTTCTTTAATGATTTATGTTTCTTGTGTTCTATTTAAGAAATTTTTATTTAACTCACGGTTACAAAGACCTTCCCTTACATTTCCTTCTAGATATTTTAAAGTTTTTATTCTTACTTTAACTCTGTGTCTCAATTCCAGTCAATTTTTATGTCTGGTATGAGGCAACAGTTGAAGTTCTCTTTTTGGTATATGACTATAAAGTCGTTTCAACTTGTTTAAAAGACTGTCTTTTCCCTCATTTTATTATCTTGAAGTATTTTTTTTTCCTATTGCAAATGAACTGTGAATTTCAATTTGCAATCATTTAAAACTTATGTAGATAAAACTTCAATTTGGAAAACAGACTGAAGCCCCCCCCCCCCAAAAAAAAACCTAGCTTTATTTATAAAGTAATTTTAGCAGAGCTCTAGTCTATGTTCCAAACTTCAACTAATCCTTTTTAGCCATTAGAATTTTTAATTATAAAAGTAATACATGTTAATTATGATAGATCAAAAATAGCAAAAGGGAATAAAGGAAATATTCATAATTGTTCTCCCTCTCACCCTTAATCCTTCTTTTCTGAAGTAACCAGTATTAACACACATTTCTTATGTTCCCACATTCAAGCAAATGGTTACATTTTCAATACCTGAGGCTGGGAGGGTCTAATGTTGTCAGTAACAAGAGAAAATGACAAATTAACCTTTTCCATAGGTTAAAAAAAAAACAACTAGATTTCTTCAAATCTGCCCTCTAAGTGAACTTGAATTTCTTGAAATTTCCTCTGTTAAAAGCTACCAACATACTGCAATATAACCAAAATACAGACTAATCACCAAATAACAGAATGTATAGTACAAGTGCAATGAAATCATCCAGGTACCATCATCTAGCAACTTCAGCTCTCTAATCACTTAAACTTGGAGCAAAAACACTTCTTGACCTAACCTAGCATTCAGCACTCTGTTCTTTGGACAGCCAGCCTCTCAAGTGTCAGTTTTTGCTCATGTACAAACCACTCTTATAAATTTGCTTCTCTTGAGCCCATAGGAGATCAGATGCTGCAAATAAAAGATCAAGAAAGAAAATAGAGAGATGAAGGGCAAACATAAGGGTAATATCAAAAATAGCTAAAGAGAACAAATATAATCACACTCTAAATCATTTTGCCCTGAGACCAGTTGGCTTATACAAATTCATAATGGCTACATTCGCCAATTTGGAAATAGAAGGGGCCTTGAAGTTTATCTAGTTCAATGTGCTTATTGACTGTGAAGTAAATCAAGACCTCAGAGAGATTAACTGAGGTGTTGCTCAATTAAGGTGGTCTGTCTCTGTCTCTCTCTCTCTTACATCTTCCTCCATACAACCTACTTACTGATTAAGGTAGAATGAGAATTTTAGTCCTACTTCACTATTCTAGCAATGGATTTTGAATGATCCATAATGATTTCCTAAGTATATTTCTATATCTTAAACAAATAATCTGATCATTTATTTTTGAAAAATAAGTCTCCAATTTGGATAAAATTTTAAATAGTTTTGTGTTAATCAAGAAAGATACGTTGGGCTTCCCTGGTGGTCCAGTGGGTAAAGAGTCTGCCTTGCCCTGCAGGGGACGCTGGTTTGATCCCTGGCACAGGAAGATTCCATGTGCCGTGGAGCGGCTGGACCGCTGTGTCCAATTGCAAGCCAGTGCTCTGGCCAGCATGTGCCCAGTGCCAGTGCTCTGCTACAGGAGAGGCCACTGCAATGGGAGGCCCACAAAGGCCAAAGAATAAAGATGGATGAAAAATAAATGAAAAACCAATAAAAGTGGCCAAAAATAGAACTGGAAACTTTAAAAACAGGAGAGAAATATGTTGTTGAACATCTTCTTATACAAATTACAAATGATTGTGTGTTTATGACCATGCACAACTACCTGTGTCTGTGTATTTGTGTAAGTGTGTTAGGAAGCACCCAACTTATTCAAGCTCTCAACAGTCCTTTCGTGCATCTTTGTCCAACTCCACATTAGAGACATCTCACAAATAGCTTAAAATCAACCACAGTGAAAATATTTACACCACAAAAAGTCAGATTTCACTACAAATCAGAACTTTATTTTCCCAGAAAGCTGGTTGTGAACCATTTATCAATATCAGTTCAGTTCAGTCACTCAGTCATGTCCAACTCTTTGAGACACCATAGACTATAGTATGCCAAGCTTCCCTGTCCTTCATCATCTCCCAGAGCTTGCTCAAACTCATGTCCATTGACTCAGTGATGCCATCCAACCATCTTGTCCTCTGTCATCCCCTTCTCCTTCTGCTTTCTATTTTTTCCAACATCAGGGCCCTTTCCAATGAGTCGGTTCTTTGCATCAGGTGGCCAAAGTATTGGAGCTTCAGCTTCAGCATCATTCCTTCCAATGAATATTCAGAGAGATTAACTATCTATAGCTCTTCCTCCATACAACCTACTTACTGATTAAGGTAGAATGAGAATTTTAGTCCTACTTCACTATTCTAGCAATGGATTTTGAATGATCCATAATGATTTCCTAAGTATATTTCTATATCTTAAACAAATAATCTGATCATTTATTTTTGAAAAATAAGTCTCCAATTTGGATAAAATTTTAAATAGTTTTGTGTTAATCAAGAAAGATACGTTGGGCTTCCCTGGTGGTCCAGTGGGTAAAGAGTCTGCCTTGCCCTGCAGGACGCTGGTTTGATCCGTGGCACAGGAAGATTCCATGTGCCGTGGAGCGGCTGGACCGCTGTGTCCAATTGCAAGCCAGTGCTCTGGCCAGCATGTGCCCAGTGCCAGTGCTCTGCTACAGGAGAGGCCACTGCAATGGGAGGCCCACAAAGGCCAAAGAATAAAGATGGATGAAAAATAAATGAAAAACCAATAAAAGTGGCCAAAAATAGAACTGGAAACTTTAAAAACAGGAGAGAAATATGTTGTTGAACATCTTCTTATACAAATTACAAATGATTGTGTGTTTATGACCATGCACAACTACCTGTGTCTGTGTATTTGTGTAAGTGTGTTAGGAAGCACCCAACTTATTCAAGCTCTCAACAGTCCTTTCGTGCATCTTTGTCCAACTCCACATTAGAGACATCTCACAAATAGCTTAAAATCAACCACAGTGAAAATATTTACACCACAAAAAGTCAGATTTCACTACAAATCAGAACTTTATTTTCCCAGAAAGCTGGTTGTGAACCATTTATCAATATCAGTTCAGTTCAGTCACTCAGTCATGTCCAACTCTTTGAGACACCATAGACTATAGTATGCCAAGCTTCCCTGTCCTTCATCATCTCCCAGAGCTTGCTCAAACTCATGTCCATTGACTCAGTGATGCCATCCAACCATCTTGTCCTCTGTCATCCCCTTCTCCTTCTGCTTTCTATTTTTTCCAACATCAGGGCCCTTTCCAATGAGTCGGTTCTTTGCATCAGGTGGCCAAAGTATTGGAGCTTCAGCTTCAGCATCATTCCTTCCAATGAATATTCAGGGTTGATTTCCTTTAGGATTGATCTCTTTGCAATCCAAAGTCTCAAGAGACTTCTCCAATACCACAGTTCAAAGGCATCAGTTATTCGGCGCTCAGCTTCTTTATGGGATATTACTTGATAAAACTAATATCTACATTCCTTGAAAAAAATTTAGTCTTAACAATGAATATGTCAAGTTATTGAAAGCATGAAAAGTAAAGATTGTGTCTTCAATTTTTTACGGTTGATACTTTAAGAACTTTGTTTCCATAGACAGTTAAACTGGTTATTTTTCAGTTTTGAGAAGAATCAGATCCTTTTCTATTACTGACATATTACTATACAGTTGATAAGATGAGTAGGAAAAGGAAAAGTATGTACTAGTTTGTTCAGATTTGCCAAGCAGTACTTCAATATGATGGGAGCAGAAGATCAAGGTCCTAATTCTATGGTTTTCTGTGTGATAAGATGCAGAGCATATGATTGCCATATTTCCTATTCTATGTGCAATCCTAAAGAGCTGAAAGCAATTTTAATGTTTCTTTATAAATGTGAGAGGTCTCATGCTACAGGAACAGAGTAAAAACACAGTACCACATGACAAGAGCCCAGAAGTTTCAGACCTAACTTCATGAACTATATATAATATTTACAAGTCCTATATATAGTACTGCCAATTACTTTTGCTTTTACAAAATCCTTCTTAAATAAATGTGGTTCTCTTGTGAGTGACTTCAGTCTGATTTTTTTCATGGCTAAAAGGGGGCTCCTTGACATAGTGACCAAAAGTATTGCTGTTGTATTATATGTGATAATCAGACAGCTCCCCCAGCTCTCATATATGCACCTTATAAAATGGAATACAAGTCTTACTAAATCTTTATTAAAAGAGACCAAAGGTCAGTTGGCATAATACCAGTGAGAGTTTTAAAACTGATAATATAAAGTGGTTTGGTTTTACACACCCGGGCTGCGTGTGCAGGCACTACTCTTTTCTTTTAAGCAGCTTTATCAAGAGGTAGTTCACATACTGTACACATCATTCATTTCAAGTGTACAATTCAGTACCTTTTAGTTATTCACACATAGAGTTGTACACTCATCACCACAACTGGTCTTTCATTACCCCACCCCCCCAAAAAAATACTCTGCACTTCTTTGTAATCACCTTTGGGTCCTCTAATTCCATTCCTAGATGTTCAGTTCAGTTCAGTTGCTCAGTCGTGTCTGACTCCTTGCAACCCCATGAACTGCAGCACGCCAGGCTCCCCTGTCCATCACCATCTCCCAGAGTTTGCTCAAACTCATGTCCTAGATGGGGCCACCACTAATGAACTTTCTTATTCTATAAATTTGCCTATTCTGTACATTTAATATAAATGAAATCATATAATATGTGCTGTCTTACGATCGACTTCTTTCCCTTAACATAAGATTTTCAAGGCTCATCCATGGTATAGCATGAATCAGTGCTGTATTCCTTTATATAGCCCAAGAATATTCCATTTTACCGATATATCATGTTTTATTTATACATTCATCAGTCAATGGCCATTATACTGTTTCTACTTTTTGGGTCTTATTAATAAACTACCATGAATATTCTGGAGAAGTTTTTGTGGACATATGTTTTCACATTTCTTTGGGCATATACTTACATGTAGAACAGCTAGGTCATATGATAACTATGTTTAACTATTTTTGGAACCGCCAGATTGTTTTCTAAAGCAGCTGCACCATTTTACGTTCCTATCTCAGGCAACATTCTTTACTCAGGCTTAATGCCTAGGAAAATGTATACTATAGAATCCCAAGTATACAATTCAGACTAATCAATGCAAACAGACTAATCAATTAATATTTTCTTTCCTTTACTCTGCCCATTTACATGTAAATTTCTCATGAGTAGAGGTATTAACAGAACATAAGCAAGTCAGCTACCATGCCACTAGCATGACTATTCTATTCTAGTGCCTTTGGTTTGCTGATCTTTGAAATATTTGACATTTTTAAAGCAGTTCTTAAATTTCAATTAAGAAAAATTTTGGTGGTAAACTACCACAAAGTTCGATGTTGCTAAGACATTCACTCTTTTCTTTTAAGCAGCTTTATCAAGAGGTAGTTCACATACTGTACACATCATTCATTTCAAGTGTACAATTCAGTACCTTTTAGTTATTCACACATAGAGTTGTACACTCATCACCACAACTGGTCTTTCATTACCCCACCCCCCCAAAAAAATACTCTGCACTTCTTTGTAATCACCTTTGGGTCCTCTAATTCCATTCCTAGATGTTCAGTTCAGTTCAGTTGCTCAGTCGTGTCTGACTCCTTGCAACCCCATGAACTGCAGCACGCCAGGCTCCCCTGTCCATCACCATCTCCCAGAGTTTGCTCAAACTCATGTCCTAGATGGGGCCACCACTAATGAACTTTCTTATTCTATAAATTTGCCTATTCTGTACATTTAATATAAATGAAATCATATAATATGTGCTGTCTTACGATCGACTTCTTTCCCTTAACATAAGATTTTCAAGGCTCATCCATGGTATAGCATGAATCAGTGCTGTATTCCTTTATATAGCCCAAGAATATTCCATTTTACCGATATATCATGTTTTATTTATACATTCATCAGTCAATGGCCATTATACTGTTTCTACTTTTTGGGTCTTATTAATAAACTACCATGAATATTCTGGAGAAGTTTTTGTGGACATATGTTTTCACATTTCTTTGGGCATATACTTACATGTAGAACAGCTAGGTCATATGATAACTATGTTTAACTATTTTTGGAACCGCCAGATTGTTTTCTAAAGCAGCTGCACCATTTTACGTTCCTATCTCAGGCAACATTCTTTACTCAGGCTTAATGCCTAGGAAAATGTATACTATAGAATCCCAAGTATACAATTCAGACTAATCAATGCAAACAGACTAATCAATTAATATTTTCTTTCCTTTACTCTGCCCATTTACATGTAAATTTCTCATGAGTAGAGGTATTAACAGAACATAAGCAAGTCAGCTACCATGCCACTAGCATGACTATTCTATTCTAGTGCCTTTGGTTTGCTGATCTTTGAAATATTTGACATTTTTAAAGCAGTTCTTAAATTTCAATTAAGAAAAATTTTGGTGGTAAACTACCACAAAGTTCGATGTTGCTAAGACAAACACATACAGAATGGGTATAGCTAGGTCAGTAGACCTCATTTTAATGGGTTCCTTCTTGAATGTCTGTATTTAAAGGACACAAAAGAGCTAGTTCCAATTATTTACAGGACCACAGCCAATTAAACCTTCATAACATGAGGCTCTTCTGATCTATTTTCAGTGAATGAATTTGAGAAGGTCACACTTTAAGAGGCAGACCAACAAACCAAAACTCACATTAAGCAGGAGAATTCCTTTGACATAGCAACTTCTCTACCTCCATTCTGGAAGAAGTCAGAGCTACAGTCATGATGATGTATTTCCATGAAGTAGCAACATCTCACATCATCTTTGCTGATCTGTTCAATTGCTCACTTTCCCCACATGCACATACTGCTAGTAGCAATTATTCAGGGGCAGATTATATGAACAAGTTACCAAAAAATAAATTGCAAAAGAATCTATAGAAAAAGAGAATTGGCTTTTATTTTCTCTTGGAAAAGCCAGATTTGGCTATTAATATTTGCGTTTTTCAAATATTTCAGGGCCAAAGGGAATGGCTGGTTTAGAGGACAGTAAAGGTGGACTCCCTAGGGCTTGCATTGAGGCCACTTAATTACTGTACTTGTCTCCATCGGTCCTAACGTCCATAGTAGACTGAACTTCCATAAGTACAGCACTTGGTTTTCTCTTCTTGTAACCTTCTCAAAATGACTTGCATCCAATGAGAGTTTCATAAATGACTGATAAATAAAATAATGCATATGGTCCCGGATAATTCTAACGACTACTGTTTAAACTATTTTTTTGGAACCGCCAGATTGTTTTCTAAAGCAGCTGCACCATTTTACGTTCCTATCTCAGGCAACATTCTTTACTCAGGCTTAATGCCTAGGAAAATGTATACTATAGAATCCCAAGTATACAATTCAGACTAATCAATGCAAACAGACTAATCAATTAATATTTTCTTTCCTTTACTCTGCCCATTTACATGTAAATTTCTCATGAGTAGAGGTATTAACAGAACATAAGCAAGTCAGCTACCATGCCACTAGCATGACTATTCTATTCTAGTGCCTTTGGTTTGCTGATCTTTGAAATATTTGACATTTTTAAAGCAGTTCTTAAATTTCAATTAAGAAAAATTTTGGTGGTAAACTACCACAAAGTTCGATGTTGCTAAGACAAACACATACAGAATGGGTATAGCTAGGTCAGTAGACCTCATTTTAATGGGTTCCTTCTTGAATGTCTGTATTTAAAGGACACAAAAGAGCTAGTTCCAATTATTTACAGGACCACAGCCAATTAAACCTTCATAACATGAGGCTCTTCTGATCTATTTTCAGTGAATGAATTTGAGAAGGTCACACTTTAAGAGGCAGACCAACAAACCAAAACTCACATTAAGCAGGAGAATTCCTTTGACATAGCAACTTCTCTACCTCCATTCTGGAAGAAGTCAGAGCTACAGTCATGATGATGTATTTCCATGAAGTAGCAACATCTCACATCATCTTTGCTGATCTGTTCAATTGCTCACTTTCCCCACATGCACATACTGCTAGTAGCAATTATTCAGGGGCAGATTATATGAACAAGTTACCAAAAAATAAATTGCAAAAGAATCTATAGAAAAAGAGAATTGGCTTTTATTTTCTCTTGGAAAAGCCAGATTTGGCTATTAATATTTGCGTTTTTCAAATATTTCAGGGCCAAAGGGAATGGCTGGTTTAGAGGACAGTAAAGGTGGACTCCCTAGGGCTTGCATTGAGGCCACTTAATTACTGTACTTGTCTCCATCGGTCCTAACGTCCATAGTAGACTGAACTTCCATAAGTACAGCACTTGGTTTTCTCTTCTTGTAACCTTCTCAAAATGACTTGCATCCAATGAGAGTTTCATAAATGACTGATAAATAAAATAATGCATATGGTCAAGAGGAACAGGATAATTCTAAAAACGTAAGTCCATTTTAACTTGCACCAGGGGCAATAGCACTGCCCAACTGAAAGGTATTCTTAGTAAAGTACACCAATCCTGCTTCTGTCAGAAGCTCACCTCACGTCTCTGAAACCATGCCACATTCTGAGAGCAACACATCAGCCCCACACAGCATTGTCAATTTATGATACTGAAATAGGAAATGAGCATAGGAACCACTGAATTGACAGGAGACAAATTTGGGTGGCATCAAAGCAAAATCTTCATTTATTATTGATTCAACTTTTGACACCAACATAATTAATGTCAAATTTTCTGGCAGGAATTTTTTTTTTCCAAAAAAAAAAAAGAAAGAAAAACAACTCTTCCTGGACTTCTTTGGTAGCACGGTGAATAAGAATCTGCCTGCCAATGCAGGGGACACGCATTTGATCCCTGGTCTTGGATGATTCCATATGTGACAGAACAACTAAGTCCATGTACAACAACTACTAAGCCCACATGCTCTAGGGTCCAGGCTCCTGAATAAGAGAAGCCACCATAATGAATGACAAAGAAGCTGAAGCTCCAATACTTTGGCCACCTGATGTGAAGAGCCGACTCATTGGAAAAGACTTTGATGCTAGGAAAGACTGAAGGCAGGAGAAGGGGATGACAGAGGATGAGATGGTTGCATGGCATCACTGACTTAACGGACATGAGTTTGAGCAAACTTCCAGACATAGTGAAGGACAGGGAAACCCGGCATGCAATCCATGCAGTCACAAAGAGTTGGATACCACTGAGAGACTGAACAACAGCCACAATGAGACACTCACACACCACAACAAAGAGTAGTTCCACAGTTACAACCTTGCATTGAGGCCACCATGGCTGGTTTAGGGGTAAAGGTGGACTCCCTAGGGCTTGCATTGAGGCCACTTAATTACTGTACTTGTCTCCATCGGTCCTAACGTCCATAGTAGACTGAACTTCCATAAGTACAGCACTTGGTTTTCTCTTCTTGTAACCTTCTCAAAATGACTTGCATCCAATGAGAGTTTCATAAATGACTGATAAATAAAATAATGCATATGGTCAAGAGGAACAGGATAATTCTAAAAACGTAAGTCCATTTTAACTTGCACCAGGGGCAATAGCACTGCCCAACTGAAAGGTATTCTTAGTAAAGTACACCAATCCTGCTTCTGTCAGAAGCTCACCTCACGTCTCTGAAACCATGCCACATTCTGAGAGCAACACATCAGCCCCACACAGCATTGTCAATTTATGATACTGAAATAGGAAATGAGCATAGGAACCACTGAATTGACAGGAGACAAATTTGGGTGGCATCAAAGCAAAATCTTCATTTATTATTGATTCAACTTTTGACACCAACATAATTAATGTCAAATTTTCTGGCAGGAATTTTTTTTTTCCAAAAAAAAAAAAGAAAGAAAAACAACTCTTCCTGGACTTCTTTGGTAGCACGGTGAATAAGAATCTGCCTGCCAATGCAGGGGACACGCATTTGATCCCTGGTCTTGGATGATTCCATATGTGACAGAACAACTAAGTCCATGTACAACAACTACTAAGCCCACATGCTCTAGGGTCCAGGCTCCTGAATAAGAGAAGCCACCATAATGAATGACAAAGAAGCTGAAGCTCCAATACTTTGGCCACCTGATGTGAAGAGCCGACTCATTGGAAAAGACTTTGATGCTAGGAAAGACTGAAGGCAGGAGAAGGGGATGACAGAGGATGAGATGGTTGCATGGCATCACTGACTTAACGGACATGAGTTTGAGCAAACTTCCAGACATAGTGAAGGACAGGGAAACCCGGCATGCAATCCATGCAGTCACAAAGAGTTGGATACCACTGAGAGACTGAACAACAGCCACAATGAGACACTCACACACCACAACAAAGAGTAGTTCCCACAAGTTACAACCATAGAAAACCCACATGTGCAGCAATGAAGACCCAGCACAACCAAAAATAAATCATTTTCTTAAAAAAAAAAAAAAAAAGCTCTTCTTGTTTGGAAACTTATCTCTTATAAAAGTTGGATGAAAATAAGCCACAGAAATACTTTTCCTAAAGCCATAGCTTGCCATAAAGTACCACTTCAAGTGTATTTTCTCTAACAGAATCCTTGAACAATACAGAGGGGTAAGAAATCAAACCCAATACCTTCTTAATTAATTGCAGAAGCATTCTTTGTACCTATCTTCAACATTGTTTGAACATGAATCTCCTATACAATGATTCCTACATGGGTGCTTGGAAATCTGCCACATGTTATGGTAAAGTGCCTCATGAATACACACTGGTGTAATCACCATCATATGGGCCCTAACCAAGGACAAATTCCCTGTTTAAGCAGTAGGTACCTGAAAGGGACTTCCTTGGTGGCTCAGACGGTAAAGAATCTTCAGGAGACCTGGGTTAGATCCTTGGGCTGGGAAGATCCTCTAGAGAAAGGGATGGCAAGCCACTCCAGTATTCTTGCCTGGAGAATCCCATGGACAGAGGCACCCAGTGGGCTATAGGCCATGGGGTCACAAAGAGTCAAAAACATGACTGAGTGACTAAACACATGAGACCTGAAAGGCACTTCTACTGTCACTGGATTATAGGGACTTTCATATTCCCTAAGATAATACAGTCAAAATGTAAATCATAGGTAGTGAAATGGAGAAAACATTGCCTGTGGACACAAGAAGACTGTTTTAGTTCTGTCTCTTACAAATTACATGGATCACTTTGGCCACCTGATGTGAAGAGCCGACTCATTGGAAAAGACTTTGATGCTAGGAAAGACTGAAGGCAGGAGAAGGGGATGACAGAGGATGAGATGGTTGCATGGCATCACTGACTTAACGGACATGAGTTTGAGCAAACTTCCAGACATAGTGAAGGACAGGGAAACCCGGCATGCAATCCATGCAGTCACAAAGAGTTGGATACCACTGAGAGACTGAACAACAGCCACAATGAGACACTCACACACCACAACAAAGAGTAGTTCCCACAAGTTACAACCATAGAAAACCCACATGTGCAGCAATGAAGACCCAGCACAACCAAAAATAAATCATTTTCTTAAAATCAAAAAAAGCTCTTCTTGTTTGGAAACTTATCTCTTATAAAAGTTGGATGAAAATAAGCCACAGAAATACTTTTCCTAAAGCCATAGCTTGCCATAAAGTACCACTTCAAGTGTATTTTCTCTAACAGAATCCTTGAACAATACAGAGGGGTAAGAAATCAAACCCAATACCTTCTTAATTAATTGCAGAAGCATTCTTTGTACCTATCTTCAACATTGTTTGAACATGAATCTCCTATACAATGATTCCTACATGGGTGCTTGGAAATCTGCCACATGTTATGGTAAAGTGCCTCATGAATACACACTGGTGTAATCACCATCATATGGGCCCTAACCAAGGACAAATTCCCTGTTTAAGCAGTAGGTACCTGAAAGGGACTTCCTTGGTGGCTCAGACGGTAAAGAATCTTCAGGAGACCTGGGTTAGATCCTTGGGCTGGGAAGATCCTCTAGAGAAAGGGATGGCAAGCCACTCCAGTATTCTTGCCTGGAGAATCCCATGGACAGAGGCACCCAGTGGGCTATAGGCCATGGGGTCACAAAGAGTCAAAAACATGACTGAGTGACTAAACACATGAGACCTGAAAGGCACTTCTACTGTCACTGGATTATAGGGACTTTCATATTCCCTAAGATAATACAGTCAAAATGTAAATCATAGGTAGTGAAATGGAGAAAACATTGCCTGTGGACACAAGAAGACTGTATTCAAATCTCAGTTCTGTCTCTTACAAATTACATGGTCTTATTTAATTCCAACTGAGCCTCAGTTTCCTTATTTGTGAAATATAATTACCACGCCCTTTTTGGGAGTGGTATTGAGAAATAAATGTGCTATGTCATTAAGTACCTGGCACATGATACCAATCAGATTAAATTTCCATTCTCTTTCCTTTCCCTTCCCTGGTTATGATACAAAGAGCCATAGTTAACAAAATGAATGTTTGCATTAAGAGGGCCTATAGTTGCTATACAAAAACACATAAAGAGGTTCCATTTACCCATGAAACTGAGTAAAAATAGGAACTAAAGTCAAAAGTGTAAAATCACCTAAACATCCCACACATCCACCAAGTATATTTATGTTTCTAATCTAAAACAATAAAAAAGTCAAATGACTTTCACATATACTACTGATAGTTTTAACTTCCCTTCACCACCAGCAACTTTTACTAAGGGTCCATGTCTGCATGTGAGTACCACTTTCCTGTAAATGTTGCACTGAAGATAGATTTTATGGAATTCTTTTCTATTTGAAAAGAGTATACTCTTGAAGGAGCCTGGCCCATCTTCCTCAGGTACAGTACCAGGACCTGAGTTCAACCTGAAGAAGTCTGTGCTTGCCAAAGCTTCCTTCCGTTTCCATCTTTCTTCCTCCTTCCCTCGTGCCCTCCCTGTCCCTTTCTCTGGTCCAGAATTCATAGGCACCAGGGTCCTAAGGCTTGTTTTTAACACACAGCTCTCTCCTCCTGGCCATAGCATCACCGAGTGTTCTAGCACAACAGCCCATGGTCCTCATGTCATCATCATCATTCACCAAACAGAAGGCTCATGGTCTTCTGTTCAGTGTTTTGCCCTCTTTGAATTCTCTAGAAACCAAGGTACTTGAAAGCATAGGTACAGAATAGCAAGTTCAAAATACTATTCAAAGTTGTCATGCAGTGTTGAATGAAGTATGTGGAAGAAGGTGCTTGAAAAAAGAGACATTAAAGAAACCCAGCCGATGAGGTTTTAGCACATGTAACTCTCAAGACAGACACAGGTTTCTGTAATGAAGAGTACCCTGTACATGACAGGAGGAGAATTACTGACAATGACACCAATTTAGGAGCCCAGAGAGTGATCAAAATGAGAAAACAAAACATGTAAAATTATGCTCTATTTTGCCAAGTATTGTTAATTGCATATATTTAAAAATATGGCATTTTTTATGCCTAACCACCATTAAGAAATAATACGAAAATCATTAAATGCTTCTTAAGTATGGCTGGACTAGAGTATGTATGTAAACCCTCTTAGAATCTTGTTCCCATGACACATTCATCTGTGGTAGACTTGTCTGCTCACAACTTTAAAGGCACAAGTGGGGCTTCCCTGGTGGTCCAGTGGGTAAAGTGTCCGCCTTGCAGTGCAAGGGGCACCAGTTCGATTCCCGGCATGGGAAGATCCCATATGCTGCAGAATGGCTGGACTGGTGTGTCCGATTGCGAGCCAGCACTCTGGCGTGCATGCACCCATAGCCTGTGCTCTGCAAGGAGAGAGGCCACTGCAATGGGAGGCCCACACAGGCCAAAGAATTAAGATGGATGAAAATAAATCAAGGAAAGACCAACAAAAGAGGCCAAAATTTAACAACAACAACAAAAAAAAGCCCAAGGGAAGATGGTATATACAACTCGGTATATACTTCGTGAGCCATTAATAATTGAGATGGCAAATAGCTTGATTACATAAGTTAATTAATAAATTTCCATATTTATTTGAGTTTCTCTCAAATAAATTATGTATTTATCTTATTTTTTCTGCATATATTCTTAGAACATGAAATAAGAATATAAATGAAACAATACAAAGAAAGACAACTATCCTTAAACACACCAAGTCATAAAAAAGAATGCATCCTAAGTTTGTTGAGCATTTAGTGCAATTCTATTTCGATATATTCAGTGGTACTTATAGTTGACACTGGAATGTTCTTTGACCATGTTTTGCATAAAGGAAAAAAAATCACCTTGAGCACAAGATCAAATGGTAAACTTGAAGAGACCATGCACAGAGCTTCAAGTGCCCTGCTACTAATTTCTCATCTAAAACTACCGGTTTTTTCCATCACCCTATGTCATTCTTGCTCATCAGTTTCTTAAATGACCAGAAGACCATTCATCACGAACACCAACACACAGATAGAAAACATTCCTTTTCTCTTTTTTTTTTTTGGAAGGGAGAGAGTGAAACTTTTATTCTTTGACCAAAAAAATTTTTAAAACGAAACCAAAACGTCTGTTTTTATTACTACAATACATAGAGCAATGGGGGAGGGGGATATCTGAGCCCTGAATGATCTAGAAATTAGCCATACTACTTTGTTCTTCTTCCATCTTTACCTTGGGATGTATGTCTTTCTGTGTCCCCCTCTCCCATTCTACATTAATTCTCCAGCAGCTCATTGCATATGGCTGTGCAAGTCAGAGCCCTCATTTCCAATCACTTCCCAACCAGAAGACATGCTTCATGGTTTAACTGGAGCATAGCTATCAGTGGAGATGAAATCTGGGCCTGGTACCATTTGACCTGGCCCCGGACGAGAGGAGCAAGGTGGCATCAGCCTCCTCTGTTACAGTCTGCAGCCAAGGAGTGGCACCACTATACAAGTGACATGCATATCACATGTATCAAAGTGGAAGCTCAATCTGCAAGGCAATAAGACTCTCTCACATCCCAGCATGGGTGCTGGCCCTGAGCTGCAGTTCCAGTAATTGACATAGTTGCCCAATGCTACAAAACAAACTCAGAAACTATTCTCATTAGACATCCCCCTGCTTTGCGACTCTGTTATTGTAAAACCCAAACACTGAGCCCCATACCAGCGTGGCTCTGTTTTTAATTAGTTCTGATGGCATTGGGCTGTAAGCCAAAGAAAAAATGAACTTCCTGTGACTGAGGCTTGCCGCTCAGTATGTTGCTTCCTTCTTAAAGAGATTGTTTTCACAACATTTTATGAAAAGGACTACTGACAGAAATAATATAAGTTTTTACTGCTTTTGATATTTTCTTCGGGCTTATAAAAAGCAGCCAAAAGTCAAGAGAATTTGTAAAGTTACAACGCCATTATTTGGTCTTTTGTGTGACCCAGTTGACTTGTCTTTTGATTAAAGACATCCTACCCGATTAATTTTTTTTAATGGAGAAAACACAGGCTTCTGTTAAAATTTTAAGACCATGAATGTTTTAGTGTTTCCACTAAATTAATTTGGTGATATATTTTTTACTGCCTGGGTCACTGCTGACATGGTGTTAGAATTAAGATGCTGGGAAGGTCACCTTCTGAATACAAGGAAGTAAAGGGCTGATGAGAACTCCAGACAGATAAAGAAGAATTTAGATAAATGTTAAAATCTTACACAAAATGAACCTCTACTGGCCACTGATTTTCAGTTCTCTGTAAACTTTTGAATGGCTCACGAGGTTAAGAGTCTGCCTGCAACGCAGGAGACAAAGGCTCAATTCCTGGTCAGGAACATTCCCTGGGGAAAGAAATGGCAATGCACTCCAGTATTCTTCCTGGAGAATCCCATGGACAGAGAAGCCCGGCAGGCTACAATCCACAGGATCACAAAGAGTTGGACATGGCTGAGTGTGCACATGCGCATAAGCTTTTGAAAATCCTTCGCATAGGGGGACTTTCCTAGTTTGTGACTCTCCTCCCCAAATTACAAGCTAGATATTTGTTTTCCAGATTCCTTTGTGATTTGTCTTGACAAATGACTTAGGGTCTGCCAATGAGACAGACTCATACCCTACTTCAAGACAGTGAAATGAAGAAGACAGCACATGGAATTTACTCGGCCACAAGAAGGCACTGCATTCCAGCTGAGGCACCCACATCCCCCTCACTGCTAACAGCACCCCGTGCAATGCAGGGTACACGGGCAGCAGTCACGAGGTCTCCACTGAATCAATGGAGTAGTGGGACTGCGTACACTTTTTGAAGGCATAGCCTTCAAGCTTGACTCCCCGGCCCTCCTGGAGAGTCTGTGCGCTGGCCAATTGTCTTTAATAAATTACTTCTCTACTGGCATCAGCTAGAGTTTATTTCATTGTAAACATATAGCATTTCCTATACCACTAGTCTGTATGCTATGCTTCTAGTAAAAAAGTAGTAAGATGGTAGTAAGCAGTGGTTAAGAAACTAGTCTTTAGAATTAACTGGGTATAGTTTGGAGTCCTAGCTCTGCCTCGTCACTTCAGTCACGTCCCATTCTGTGTGACCTCATGGACTGCAGTCCACCAGGCTCCTCCACTCATGGAATTCTCCAGGAAGAATAGTGGAGTGGGTTGCCATGTCCTCCTCCAGGGGAATCTTCCCAACCCAGGGATGGAACCTGAGTCTCCTGCATTGCAGATAAATTCCTCACCACCAGGAAGACAGAATTCCTCGCCATCAGGAAGCCATCAGGGAGCTCCATGCACCGTAGTTTGCCAGGCTTCTCCATCCATGGAATTTTCGAGGCAAGGAAACTGGAGTGGGCTGCTATTTCCTTCTCTTAATAGTTGTGTGAACCTGTGACAGTTGCTCTGAGTATTTTTTCACTTGACAAGTGAGAATGGTTAGTCACTACTCAGAAGCTTCTTCAGAGAATTTAGTAAAATGTGGTTGCTATTATTATTATTTTATTACTAGCATCATCATCACTAACAGAGGCATTTGTAAGACTTCTCCAAGTCCTTTGAGGTATGGCTACAAATTTTACTTTAAATGAATAGGTGTTTACTTTCCTGGGATTCAGGCAAAGAAGATCACTGGATTACAGACTTGAAAGACATCAAGGATTATCTGAGTCCTCCCCCGTGCCTCTAATAGGGTCATTACAGTTTTCTATGAAAGACCAGACTACAAGATGCCACTGATTATTTTTCATTTACATAGCCGACTCAAACATACAAGTGGCTGCCAACGAAATCAAAATAGTTCCCACCCCACTTATGCATCTCTTCCATTTGAACACATCTAGTAGCCTGACAAAGCCCTATGTATCTTTCAGAGCCTACTATAAATATCACCTCCTCCCTGAGGCCTTTTTCAATCTCCCTTCATCAAACAGAAACTCAGTTTCTGTGAACACAGATACCACTGCCTCCGCTGGCAGTTAGTCCATTCTGACTTACATGAAGCTTAGTTGTATGCATGACCTAATTCCCCTTGCTGGTATAAACTAAACTCCTTAAGATGACACTTCATCTCTGCATCTCCTACAGTCTAGAAAGGTGCTCAGCACATGATATCCCTGTATTATCACACTATAATCTACAATTGTACAACATTTGCTCTCAACTGTTTAAGTTGAAAATACAGACACTTTTTATTCATTCTTATACCCTCCTTGGTGCATGTAATGCATTTGTGGGACTTAAAAATATCAGACTAAAATTTTTGTATGTTTCCTCCATTTATTAGAGCATTTTCTCCCTTTCAGTCAGTTCTTTGAACCTTTAAGAGCCTTCAGCATTTATAACAATCCAGCAAGACTTCAGGAAAGTAAATTCTTGGTCATCACTGCTGACCGCCCTTCTTACAGCTTTTACACAGTCTTTATAAACTGGTCATAAAGTATTTTCATTATACCATGTGTACATCAGCTATTACTATTTCCTCTCCTTAACACCCACATCTGGACAGCTGTTGTGTAAAGTGTGTCACACACAGCTATAATTCCTCCAACCTGCCACAGAAATTCATATTCATCTGTCTTAGACTACACTTTCAGTCCAAGGCTCCTGAAGGTTTCTAAGTCTCTCAACTACAAGATAATGGTGAAATACATACTTTCTCTTGGTCTACCATCGTGACATCTCCTCCTCTTGCCCCATCTTTTAACCTCCTGAGAGATCCTTAAAGGATATCTAGATGTAGTATTCTTCTTTAGTCTCCTTAAACTGATCTTTTTTTCACCATTAAAACTATCTCTTTTTTTATATCCATAAGAACCTCACCAAAATGGTACATGCAATTTTTTTGTATCTAGTATGAAGCCTCCTCTTTCCCTACTACACAAGAGTTATTCCTGTTCTACAAATCCACAATAGAAGTCACCATGGGTCCTGTGCCCTCACATGTGTGCTCCCACTCTAATCCACCATTTGGGTCCATGTGCCCCTCAATCTCCTTCCCCAGCCTTTTCAATCTCCCTTCATCAAACAGAAACTCAGTTTCTGTGAACACAGATACCACTGCCTCCGCTGGCAGTTAGTCCATTCTGACTTACATGAAGCTTAGTTGTATGCATGACCTAATTCCCCTTGCTGGTATAAACTAAACTCCTTAAGATGACACTTCATCTCTGCATCTCCTACAGTCTAGAAAGGTGCTCAGCACATGATATCCCTGTATTATCACACTATAATCTACAATTGTACAACATTTGCTCTCAACTGTTTAAGTTGAAAATACAGACACTTTTTATTCATTCTTATACCCTCCTTGGTGCATGTAATGCATTTGTGGGACTTAAAAATATCAGACTAAAATTTTTGTATGTTTCCTCCATTTATTAGAGCATTTTCTCCCTTTCAGTCAGTTCTTTGAACCTTTAAGAGCCTTCAGCATTTATAACAATCCAGCAAGACTTCAGGAAAGTAAATTCTTGGTCATCACTGCTGACCGCCCTTCTTACAGCTTTTACACAGTCTTTATAAACTGGTCATAAAGTATTTTCATTATACCATGTGTACATCAGCTATTACTATTTCCTCTCCTTAACACCCACATCTGGACAGCTGTTGTGTAAAGTGTGTCACACACAGCTATAATTCCTCCAACCTGCCACAGAAATTCATATTCATCTGTCTTAGACTACACTTTCAGTCCAAGGCTCCTGAAGGTTTCTAAGTCTCTCAACTACAAGATAATGGTGAAATACATACTTTCTCTTGGTCTACCATCGTGACATCTCCTCCTCTTGCCCCATCTTTTAACCTCCTGAGAGATCCTTAAAGGATATCTAGATGTAGTATTCTTCTTTAGTCTCCTTAAACTGATCTTTTTTTCACCATTAAAACTATCTCTTTTTTTATATCCATAAGAACCTCACCAAAATGGTACATGCAATTTTTTTGTATCTAGTATGAAGCCTCCTCTTTCCCTACTACACAAGAGTTATTCCTGTTCTACAAATCCACAATAGAAGTCACCATGGGTCCTGTGCCCTCACATGTGTGCTCCCACTCTAATCCAATGCAGAACATGGTTCTAAAGAAGATGTTTGAACACTTACACAATTACGCTAAGACACATCATACTTCCAGGTTTGGAGAGCAATAAAGGGCAAAGAGCAACTCAAAACTCTCCACGCATCTTTGCCCAAGAATTGGGTCCGTAATTGAATTCATCACTCCCTGGTAAATTCATCTTATTTTTTTCTTTGAAATGTTCTCTCCCTGGATTATTTCCTTAGTAATTGATTGGTATAGTCTCACGGGCTTCCCTAGTGGCCCAATGCTAAAGACTCTGCCTGCAATGCAGGAGATGTGGGTTCAATCCCAAGGTCAGGAAGATTCACTGGAGAAGGAAATTGTAACCCACTCCAGTAATCTTGTCCAGAGAATCCCATGGACAAAGGAACCTGCTGGGCTACAGTCCATGGGGGGTGGGTCACAAACAATCAGATACAACTGAGTAATTAAATGACAACAGAGAGAGTATCAACCCTGCTAACTGATATGAATACACTCAATACCCCAATCATACCTTTTCCTGTGTGAAGACCTCATCCTGCATCTTATTGCCTAAATGCTTTCTACTAAACAATGGATATTAACGTTTTTCAGATGACAGATATCTTTGAGAATTTCATGAGGCTTAGAATTATGTCATCAGAACAAAATACATGAAGATATACAGAAATGCATGCAAATGATATCAAGGGGTAAAGACAACTATTGCAGCCTCCCTACAGAACCTACAGATGGCGATCCCAGTTAAAAACTCTGGTGAAGGTTTCTAAGTCTCTCAACTACAAGAAAACTTTCTCTTGGTCTACCATCGTGACATCTCCTCCTCTTGCCCCATCTTTTAACCTCCTGAGAGATCCTTAAAGGATATCTAGATGTAGTATTCTTCTTTAGTCTCCTTAAACTGATCTTTTTTTCACCATTAAAACTATCTCTTTTTTTATATCCATAAGAACCTCACCAAAATGGTACATGCAATTTTTTTGTATCTAGTATGAAGCCTCCTCTTTCCCTACTACACAAGAGTTATTCCTGTTCTACAAATCCACAATAGAAGTCACCATGGGTCCTGTGCCCTCACATGTGTGCTCCCACTCTAATCCAATGCAGAACATGGTTCTAAAGAAGATGTTTGAACACTTACACAATTACGCTAAGACACATCATACTTCCAGGTTTGGAGAGCAATAAAGGGCAAAGAGCAACTCAAAACTCTCCACGCATCTTTGCCCAAGAATTGGGTCCGTAATTGAATTCATCACTCCCTGGTAAATTCATCTTATTTTTTTCTTTGAAATGTTCTCTCCCTGGATTATTTCCTTAGTAATTGATTGGTATAGTCTCACGGGCTTCCCTAGTGGCCCAATGCTAAAGACTCTGCCTGCAATGCAGGAGATGTGGGTTCAATCCCAAGGTCAGGAAGATTCACTGGAGAAGGAAATTGTAACCCACTCCAGTAATCTTGTCCAGAGAATCCCATGGACAAAGGAACCTGCTGGGCTACAGTCCATGGGGGGTGGGTCACAAACAATCAGATACAACTGAGTAATTAAATGACAACAGAGAGAGTATCAACCCTGCTAACTGATATGAATACACTCAATACCCCAATCATACCTTTTCCTGTGTGAAGACCTCATCCTGCATCTTATTGCCTAAATGCTTTCTACTAAACAATGGATATTAACGTTTTTCAGATGACAGATATCTTTGAGAATTTCATGAGGCTTAGAATTATGTCATCAGAACAAAATACATGAAGATATACAGAAATGCATGCAAATGATATCAAGGGGTAAAGACAACTATTGCAGCCTCCCTACAGAACCTACAGATGGCGATCCCAGTTAAAAACTCTGCTGGAGTAGAAAAGGGTTGGGTTTTGTTAACAAAAGCGTATTAAAACTATCCACATCCCTTGAAGCAATCTAAGAGGCCACCATGAATCATATCAAGATGATAATAGGAACACAGAAGAGAGAATTCACTTTTGGGAATGAGCAACACAGTAAAAGAGAAAAGCTCTATCTCTCTTTTAGAATATCAAGATGTTACCTGTTGGCCTGATGTAATGCTGACAGAAGGCCAACCATCTGAGGAGTAAATCTAATACAAATGTCATTCAAGAGTTATTATTTCACTTATAGTGATATAAGGCAAGCAGGATTTTGTCTATATCTATCCATCCATCTATTCAATATCCTTCCATCTTTCCATCTATCCATCCATCCATCTATATAATGTTATCACCAAAAATTTAACTTCTGCTCCTTATCAATTTGTGGTGGTCACCCAAAATCATCAGTCCTATTTATTATTTCAAGTTGAAAAATAATAAATACTAGATATTTCTCCAAAAAATATCAAGCTTTTTAAAAAGTGTAATCTTCTTTAAAATTTATGTATTGGGAAATTCACAAGCAGCTGTTTTAGTTCAGTTTCTAGGTCACAGTCTTTTGAAGACAAGGTAACATCTACCTACTAAGTCATCATGAGGGTTTCCCAGGTGGCACTAGTGGCAAAGAACCCTACTAATGCAGGAGACACAAGAGATACGGGTTCAATCCCTGGGTTTGGAAGATCCCTTGGAACAGGAAATAGCAACCTACTCCAGTATTCTTGCCTGGAGAATTTCATGGACAGAGGAGCCTGGCAGGCTACGGTCCATAGAGTCTCAAAGAGTAGGACACGACTGAAGCAACTTAGCACACACACAGCCATCACGAGGAGAAGTACTGCCTCCCTTGACTTCATTCTTCCCCACAATCATCCTGCATCTTATTGCCTAAAAGCTTTCTACTAAACAATGGATATTAACGTTTTTCAGATGACAGATATCTTTGAGAATTTCATGAGGCTTAGAATTATGTCATCAGAACAAAATACATGAAGATATACAGAAATGCATGCAAATGATATCAAGGGGTAAAGACAACTATTGCAGCCTCCCTACAGAACCTACAGATGGCGATCCCAGTTAAAAACTCTGCTGGAGTAGAAAAGGGTTGGGTTTTGTTAACAAAAGCGTATTAAAACTATCCACATCCCTTGAAGCAATCTAAGAGGCCACCATGAATCATATCAAGATGATAATAGGAACACAGAAGAGAGAATTCACTTTTGGGAATGAGCAACACAGTAAAAGAGAAAAGCTCTATCTCTCTTTTAGAATATCAAGATGTTACCTGTTGGCCTGATGTAATGCTGACAGAAGGCCAACCATCTGAGGAGTAAATCTAATACAAATGTCATTCAAGAGTTATTATTTCACTTATAGTGATATAAGGCAAGCAGGATTTTGTCTATATCTATCCATCCATCTATTCAATATCCTTCCATCTTTCCATCTATCCATCCATCCATCTATATAATGTTATCACCAAAAATTTAACTTCTGCTCCTTATCAATTTGTGGTGGTCACCCAAAATCATCAGTCCTATTTATTATTTCAAGTTGAAAAATAATAAATACTAGATATTTCTCCAAAAAATATCAAGCTTTTTAAAAAGTGTAATCTTCTTTAAAATTTATGTATTGGGAAATTCACAAGCAGCTGTTTTAGTTCAGTTTCTAGGTCACAGTCTTTTGAAGACAAGGTAACATCTACCTACTAAGTCATCATGAGGGTTTCCCAGGTGGCACTAGTGGCAAAGAACCCTACTAATGCAGGAGACACAAGAGATACGGGTTCAATCCCTGGGTTTGGAAGATCCCTTGGAACAGGAAATAGCAACCTACTCCAGTATTCTTGCCTGGAGAATTTCATGGACAGAGGAGCCTGGCAGGCTACGGTCCATAGAGTCTCAAAGAGTAGGACACGACTGAAGCAACTTAGCACACACACAGCCATCACGAGGAGAAGTACTGCCTCCCTTGACTTCATTCTTCCCCACAAAGGGACAAGCTATTCACTTGCCATCTGACCCCTTCTTTTAAAAAAAAAAATTTTTGAGTCTTTTTGTTTATTTATGTATTTATTTATTTATAGCTGCCCTGGGATTTTGTTGCTTTGGGTGGGCTTTCTCTAGTTGCAGTGAGCAGGGGCTACTTTTCATTGCAATGCACAGGCTTCTCATTGTGGGCGTGCAGGTTTCAACAGCTGCAGCACCAGGCTCAGCAGTTCTTGCTCATGGACTTAGTTGCTCTGCAGCATGTGAAATCTTCCCAGACTAGAGATCAAACCCCTGTCCCCTGCATGGGCAGGTAGATTCTTATACACTGTGCCACCAGAGAAGTCCTATCTGTCCCCTTCTAAACATGCTAGTGTAGCATCATTTTATGGATATAAGAAATGTGACTTGTAAATTTCCCTGGGGAGCCAATCCTTCACAAGAATTGCCACATTAATTCCAACTGGGTTAACAAACTTGAGTACATCAACTAATCCCACAAAAACAATCAGACCCTCTCTGACCTGTTACCCTCTTCTGTTATTCTTCAGAACTTACCCTTGCTGTCTCTCCCTTATACAAACCAAACCACGTTTTACTATCAATAAACTAGACTCATTCATTTGCTATTTCCTCTGCCCGGGATATTCTCTATTCCCTTACTTCCTTCAGGTCTTTGCTCAAATGTCACCTTCCCAGTGAGGCCTTCTCTGGTTTATTTTTCTCAGTCACACATGTCAATCATCTAATTATTGGGAAATTCACAAGCAGCTGTTTTAGTTCAGTTTCTAGGTCACAGTCTTTTGAAGACAAGGTAACATCTACCTACTAAGTCATCATGAGGGTTTCCCAGGTGGCACTAGTGGCAAAGAACCCTACTAATGCAGGAGACACAAGAGATACGGGTTCAATCCCTGGGTTTGGAAGATCCCTTGGAACAGGAAATAGCAACCTACTCCAGTATTCTTGCCTGGAGAATTTCATGGACAGAGGAGCCTGGCAGGCTACGGTCCATAGAGTCTCAAAGAGTAGGACACGACTGAAGCAACTTAGCACACACACAGCCATCACGAGGAGAAGTACTGCCTCCCTTGACTTCATTCTTCCCCACAAAGGGACAAGCTATTCACTTGCCATCTGACCCCTTCTTTTAAAAAAAAAATTTTTGAGTCTTTTTGTTTATTTATGTATTTATTTATTTATAGCTGCCCTGGGATTTTGTTGCTTTGGGTGGGCTTTCTCTAGTTGCAGTGAGCAGGGGCTACTTTTCATTGCAATGCACAGGCTTCTCATTGTGGGCGTGCAGGTTTCAACAGCTGCAGCACCAGGCTCAGCAGTTCTTGCTCATGGACTTAGTTGCTCTGCAGCATGTGAAATCTTCCCAGACTAGAGATCAAACCCCTGTCCCCTGCATGGGCAGGTAGATTCTTATACACTGTGCCACCAGAGAAGTCCTATCTGTCCCCTTCTAAACATGCTAGTGTAGCATCATTTTATGGATATAAGAAATGTGACTTGTAAATTTCCCTGGGGAGCCAATCCTTCACAAGAATTGCCACATTAATTCCAACTGGGTTAACAAACTTGAGTACATCAACTAATCCCACAAAAACAATCAGACCCTCTCTGACCTGTTACCCTCTTCTGTTATTCTTCAGAACTTACCCTTGCTGTCTCTCCCTTATACAAACCAAACCACGTTTTACTATCAATAAACTAGACTCATTCATTTGCTATTTCCTCTGCCCGGGATATTCTCTATTCCCTTACTTCCTTCAGGTCTTTGCTCAAATGTCACCTTCCCAGTGAGGCCTTCTCTGGTTTATTTTTCTCAGTCACACATGTCAATCATCTAACATACCGTACACTTACCTATGTTGTTTATCATCTGTCCCATCCTGACTCACCTAGATAGAATGCAAGCTCTATCAAGATATATATTTTGCCCATATTTTTCACTGCTATATACTCATACATACAATGGTATCTGAATGGATTCTCGGTAAACATCCTCATAATTATGGTACTAGTGGCATCTTTTACTCAATGTTTGATATAGACGGAAGCTAAGACTTTCTCCCAATTTGAAACGTTATTTTCAAACTTACATACATACACATGTATAGCTATTTTTAAATATCTGAAATACACTGAACTTGCAACAAATGTTTCAAACTAAATAAAGGTAGCAAGGCAGGAGTACACAACTGTGGCTGAGTCAAGGTCACTCTTCTAACATACGGATTCTCCAGACCACAGAAGTTATAGTATGGAATTTAGGTTGGGAGATTGAGTAAAATAACTAATGGGTTCTCATTCCCATGGGGTTTCCTCTGGACATATCCAGATGCACTCTAGATTTCAATGCCCACAGAGGAGGGAATAGGATTGTGTCCATGCCCATGCTGGGTCACCACCCCCCAATCATAATCAAGTGATCAGTCACTCAAGGAAGCTCACGAAGTCCCTTTGGCCTGCTCAACAGCTTGAACAGAAGACACAGGTTGGTCAAGGTTCTACCAATGAGAAAACCCTGGTCAAGGACTAGAAGGAAGTTAACCATCAGTCCATGTCACCTCACAACAGAGTAGCTAAAACCTAGTGTTGAGATACAAGCACACATAGCTCTCGAGTTTCCAAAACCTCACAGGCCCCCTGGTAAGGTAAAACCATGAATGGTGTTTGGCCTGGTGGTGAAAGGCATGACTAGACAGGACTCACGGTTGCTGCCTTCACCTCTGAGAACTCTCAAGAATGGGCAGTAGTTGCAGGAGAGTTGAGTTGGAGCAATCAGTTGAGGGATCAATAAACTAGACTCATTCATTTGCTATTTCCTCTGCCCGGGATATTCTCTATTCCCTTACTTCCTTCAGGTCTTTGCTCAAATGTCACCTTCCCAGTGAGGCCTTCTCTGGTTTATTTTTCTCAGTCACACATGTCAATCATCTAACATACCGTACACTTACCTATGTTGTTTATCATCTGTCCCATCCTGACTCACCTAGATAGAATGCAAGCTCTATCAAGATATATATTTTGCCCATATTTTTCACTGCTATATACTCATACATACAATGGTATCTGAATGGATTCTCGGTAAACATCCTCATAATTATGGTACTAGTGGCATCTTTTACTCAATGTTTGATATAGACGGAAGCTAAGACTTTCTCCCAATTTGAAACGTTATTTTCAAACTTACATACATACACATGTATAGCTATTTTTAAATATCTGAAATACACTGAACTTGCAACAAATGTTTCAAACTAAATAAAGGTAGCAAGGCAGGAGTACACAACTGTGGCTGAGTCAAGGTCACTCTTCTAACATACGGATTCTCCAGACCACAGAAGTTATAGTATGGAATTTAGGTTGGGAGATTGAGTAAAATAACTAATGGGTTCTCATTCCCATGGGGTTTCCTCTGGACATATCCAGATGCACTCTAGATTTCAATGCCCACAGAGGAGGGAATAGGATTGTGTCCATGCCCATGCTGGGTCACCACCCCCCAATCATAATCAAGTGATCAGTCACTCAAGGAAGCTCACGAAGTCCCTTTGGCCTGCTCAACAGCTTGAACAGAAGACACAGGTTGGTCAAGGTTCTACCAATGAGAAAACCCTGGTCAAGGACTAGAAGGAAGTTAACCATCAGTCCATGTCACCTCACAACAGAGTAGCTAAAACCTAGTGTTGAGATACAAGCACACATAGCTCTCGAGTTTCCAAAACCTCACAGGCCCCCTGGTAAGGTAAAACCATGAATGGTGTTTGGCCTGGTGGTGAAAGGCATGACTAGACAGGACTCACGGTTGCTGCCTTCACCTCTGAGAACTCTCAAGAATGGGCAGTAGTTGCAGGAGAGTTGAGTTGGAGCAATCAGTTGAGGGATCAAAGAACTCACTCCTCTAAACCAGGTCGAAGGACACTTGACAAAAGATCCAAAAGTATCTGCCAATGGTGCCATCATCCCAGCTCAGATTCACTGGCCAGAACTCTAGGGGCTAGGCCTCAGTAGGTCACGGACCAGCACAACCTCAGAACCCAAAGGCCCTGTGGTAACTCCCACTTTTGTCAGATCCAGCCACCCACACTGCCTGGTCACTTGAAGATCGGCCAACCAGGCACAGCACAGCCAGTTTTGGCACTTGGGCCGTAAGAGCACTTGGCTGTTTCCTCCATCAATCAATTCAAACCCAGCAACAGGGTTTAATGAGCACTAGTCGCTAAACCACTAGGCACCACCTCTGCACCCTTTCTAGATAGCACAGAAAAGATTATGAATGAATACTAATGGCTCTCCACATGCATCCATTTCCACAATAAGAAAAGTGGGTCCAGGTAGCCCAAGAGAAAAGACTTCAGACCAATATATCGGTTTGTCAGAGAAGAAATACGATCCCTAGTCTATGTCTACAGAGAAATGTACAGTCTGTCTTTGTTCCACATTATGTTTTCCAGATCTGTGCCAAGTAGGCCGCATCCAAGTCAATTACCATCTCTAATTATGATTAAATAGATCCAATGTGCTGATTAAGGGCTCTTCCTATATTGCCCACCAAGCTTGCTGAGTTTCTCTTGTCAATATTCTCATTTACCTTTCATGGCATGATTTTCAGGTTCCATCCATGTAAAAAAAGTGATCAGTCACTCAAGGAAGCTCACGAAGTCCCTTTGGCCTGCTCAACAGCTTGAACAGAAGACACAGGTTGGTCAAGGTTCTACCAATGAGAAAACCCTGGTCAAGGACTAGAAGGAAGTTAACCATCAGTCCATGTCACCTCACAACAGAGTAGCTAAAACCTAGTGTTGAGATACAAGCACACATAGCTCTCGAGTTTCCAAAACCTCACAGGCCCCCTGGTAAGGTAAAACCATGAATGGTGTTTGGCCTGGTGGTGAAAGGCATGACTAGACAGGACTCACGGTTGCTGCCTTCACCTCTGAGAACTCTCAAGAATGGGCAGTAGTTGCAGGAGAGTTGAGTTGGAGCAATCAGTTGAGGGATCAAAGAACTCACTCCTCTAAACCAGGTCGAAGGACACTTGACAAAAGATCCAAAAGTATCTGCCAATGGTGCCATCATCCCAGCTCAGATTCACTGGCCAGAACTCTAGGGGCTAGGCCTCAGTAGGTCACGGACCAGCACAACCTCAGAACCCAAAGGCCCTGTGGTAACTCCCACTTTTGTCAGATCCAGCCACCCACACTGCCTGGTCACTTGAAGATCGGCCAACCAGGCACAGCACAGCCAGTTTTGGCACTTGGGCCGTAAGAGCACTTGGCTGTTTCCTCCATCAATCAATTCAAACCCAGCAACAGGGTTTAATGAGCACTAGTCGCTAAACCACTAGGCACCACCTCTGCACCCTTTCTAGATAGCACAGAAAAGATTATGAATGAATACTAATGGCTCTCCACATGCATCCATTTCCACAATAAGAAAAGTGGGTCCAGGTAGCCCAAGAGAAAAGACTTCAGACCAATATATCGGTTTGTCAGAGAAGAAATACGATCCCTAGTCTATGTCTACAGAGAAATGTACAGTCTGTCTTTGTTCCACATTATGTTTTCCAGATCTGTGCCAAGTAGGCCGCATCCAAGTCAATTACCATCTCTAATTATGATTAAATAGATCCAATGTGCTGATTAAGGGCTCTTCCTATATTGCCCACCAAGCTTGCTGAGTTTCTCTTGTCAATATTCTCATTTACCTTTCATGGCTCCATCCTAATTGGACATCCTTTAGATTCAGTAATAAGGTTTCATATTATGGTGGTGATCTTTGCCCAAGTAATATAAACAAAAATATTCCACTAGAAAAGAGAGAGAGTGTGTGTGTGTTTGAAATCCAAGGATACATCTGAATTCTACCAGATCTAAGTGATTATATAAAGTTCATAAAAATCAAGCGCTCTCCCTCAATAAAACATTTCACTATATATAAGAAAAATCAAATCATTTGCAGTTTTTTTCAGCAAATGATCAGCATACTGCCATTCTGTAGACACATGGCTATAGTTAGACATTATATCTGTTCCAGTCTAATAGTTGGAAGTTAGACATAATATCTGTTCCAGTGAGTTCAGCTAAATCATGATAAGAGGTACAGTTTTGGGGCTAAAACACATAAACAGCCACAGTTTCTCATTTTCATTAGGGAGTAAAAACAGACCTATGTTTACTTCTAATACATGGAAATTCGACTATAATAAAACTGGCGGGCTTCCCTGGTGGTCCAGTGGGTAAGGACATCACCTTGCAGTGCAAAGGGCGCCGGTTCGATCCCTGGCCTGGGAAGATCCCATGTGCTGTGGAGCGGCTGGATCCATGTGTCCAATTACTGAGCTGGAGCTCTGGAGCGCATGTGCCCAGAGCCAGTGCTCTGTGACACCAGAGGCCACTGCGATGGGAGGCCCACACAGGCCGAAGAATTAAGATGGATGAAAATAAATAAATAAACAATAAAGGCAGACAAAATTTAAAAAAAAAAGTAAAGTAACTATATTGCAATAAAAATTAATAAATAGAAAAAGAAAAGGCCTTTCAACTATAGGTGTTAGAGAAGACACTTGAGACTTTGGACTGCAAGAAGATCAATCCTAAAGGAAATCAACTGAATATTCATTGGAAGGACTGATGGTGAAGCTGAAACTCCAATACTAAGACCAACTGATGCGAAAAGATGACTCACTGGGAAACACTCTGATGTTGGGAAAAAATAGAAAGCAAAAGAAGAAGGGGACGACAGAGGATGATGGTTGGCTGACATCACTGAGTCAATGGATATGAGTTTGAGCAGGCACTGGGGGGAGATGGTAAAGGACAGGGAATCCTAGAGTGCTGCAGTTCACAGGGTAGCAAAGAGTCAGACATAGCACGACTGAGCGACTGAACTGAACTAAACTGAACTAAAAGTAAAAGGTGGGATTTGTTTTAGGCTGGGCTCAAATGATTTCTTTAACAATATGACTGTGGCAATGTTGGGGGCTATCTTAACACACAATTAAGATCAGAGAAGCAACCAATCAATACTGAGGTACACTGTGTGCTTACTCCGTATTGGGTGACAGAGAGAAACTCAAAAGTGGAACATGGTCTCACCTTTCAAGTATGCAAACACTAGCCAGGGACCAAAAGCAAAGAGACAAAGAGAGGCAGTGTTACAGAGGATAAAATACACTGGTCCTCACCCAAACACAGGGTTTCCAATTCTGCTGTGTTCCCTCTGATGCCTTTGGTTGATATCCGTTTGTATACCTGTATCTCAATGGCATTAAAATAGTTTCTACCTCTTAGGGGGCTTGTGTGGATTAAAAGATTTGGTCAAAACAACGTGTAGTCTGTGTCTGTGGAATAAATAAGCAAATTAGTAAAATTTTGTGTACAGTTTTTAAAGTACAGTGGCCAAAGTTATAAGAAGCCTAACTTTTAGCTCACTCTCCAATAATAGTTCCCTGGGAGAGCTATAGACTTTGTGGATTTCAATTCCTCCTGCTTAAAAAAAAAGACTTTTTTAAGCCAAATGATCCACAAACAATATTATAACTTGGTTACATATAATTTTATAACTTACACATTCTTTAATGAATAGAGAAAAGAGGGATGGATGTTATATTTGAAAGTAAAGGTGATCTACCTGAGGAAGCTGGAGAGAAGTGAAGCGGTGGAGAAGGGATAGAAAAACATATGAGGAGACACTGAGAAGGAAAGGAGTTGGGCAGGTGAGATGAGCTGAAAAGAAGTTCTGATATACTTGGAAGCCTCGCACAAGGGAGCAGGAAGAAGTCGTTTTTTCTTACATGAAAGATGTGGTCTATGTATATAGAAGCTTACAAGAAAGGCAAAGGAGTTCCCCTGCAAACCAGTAAGAACTCAGATTTCCTAAATGCTTTTTTAAAAAGGAAATGATAATGTGGAAGCAGCGATTAAGGAATATTAATTTGGAAAAGTTATGCATGATGAATTGGAGGAAGTGAAGATTCAATTATTCTTTCCAAAACTGACTATTAATACTGCTAAGAAATAAATGGAATGCCTGCTCCGGCCACCTCAGAACAAGTCTCATTAGTCTATGGCTAAAATTCAGATTTGGGCCACAAGTACTATTTCTCCTGTGTCACACTGCTAAATAAGCATTTCATAGAATCTTGGGATGTTTAAAAATTAAATACAGCTATATGTGCATTTAGGTACGTTTTTAGATGAAATTACCCACTCCAATATTCTTGCCTGGAAAATCCCACAGACGAGGAACCTGGCGGGCGATGGTCCATCGGGTCGCAAAGAGTAGGACACAACTGGGCAACTAACACGAACCCTTTAGATCAAGCATTACCTAAGTAGATACATATACCAGGTAAAAATACTGTTGTTCAGTCTACATGTGACTCCGTAAAAATAAATGCAGGTGTAGGTTAAGTTGAAATCTTACACATTAATAGAACGTGAGATCTCTGAATAACCTCCATTTTGCTACATGATATTCAAGCATGTATAATGAGATCATCTTGAAACGCTTCTAATCTGTCAACGTAGGAGAAGGCAGATATTACAGGTCCGAAAACCCAGTGTTCACTGATGCTCACTTGTGTTTCGGCTCCCTTCACGTTAAACATAGTAACAATTAACAATCTCCTAGAAAAGTTACAATGATCTTAGCAACAGAGCCAAATGATTCATTTATCCCTGAACACTTAGAGGAAAAAGAAGTTTAGGGCTTCCCCTGGTAGTCCAGTGGGTAAGGACACCACCTTGCAGTGCAAGGGGTGCCAGTTCGATCCCTGGCCTGGGAAGATCCCATGTGCCACGGAGCGGCTGGACTGATGTGTCCAATCACCAAGCCGGAGCTCTGGGGCACATGTGCCCAGAGCTGGCGCTCTGCGACGACAGAGGCCACCGCAATGGTAGGCCCACAGGAGTCAAAGAACAAAGACAGATGAAAATAAATGAAAGACCAATAGAAGTGGCCCATCCATCCCCCTCCCCCCCCCCCCCCCCCCCCAAAAGATAAATAAACATAAATGTAAAAAAAAAAAAAAAAGAAGTTTGGGCAGTTTTCAGCAATGTGCTCATCCTCCAATCTTCATATTCTGAGCACACAATGAATGAATTTGGAGGCATAGGAATAATTTAATACAATTCAATAAATATTTTTATACACAACTATGAGTAAAAGGGAGTCATAAGGGAAAAAAAAAGGATAGCAAAAATAACTCTCATTTTGGCTAAAATTCAGATTTGGGCCACAAGTACTATTTCTCCTGTGTCACACTGCTAAATAAGCATTTCATAGAATCTTGGGATGTTTAAAAATTAAATACAGCTATATGTGCATTTAGGTACGTTTTTAGATGAAATTACCCACTCCAATATTCTTGCCTGGAAAATCCCACAGACGAGGAACCTGGCGGGCGATGGTCCATCGGGTCGCAAAGAGTAGGACACAACTGGGCAACTAACACGAACCCTTTAGATCAAGCATTACCTAAGTAGATACATATACCAGGTAAAAATACTGTTGTTCAGTCTACATGTGACTCCGTAAAAATAAATGCAGGTGTAGGTTAAGTTGAAATCTTACACATTAATAGAACGTGAGATCTCTGAATAACCTCCATTTTGCTACATGATATTCAAGCATGTATAATGAGATCATCTTGAAACGCTTCTAATCTGTCAACGTAGGAGAAGGCAGATATTACAGGTCCGAAAACCCAGTGTTCACTGATGCTCACTTGTGTTTCGGCTCCCTTCACGTTAAACATAGTAACAATTAACAATCTCCTAGAAAAGTTACAATGATCTTAGCAACAGAGCCAAATGATTCATTTATCCCTGAACACTTAGAGGAAAAAGAAGTTTAGGGCTTCCCCTGGTAGTCCAGTGGGTAAGGACACCACCTTGCAGTGCAAGGGGTGCCAGTTCGATCCCTGGCCTGGGAAGATCCCATGTGCCACGGAGCGGCTGGACTGATGTGTCCAATCACCAAGCCGGAGCTCTGGGGCACATGTGCCCAGAGCTGGCGCTCTGCGACGACAGAGGCCACCGCAATGGTAGGCCCACAGGAGTCAAAGAACAAAGACAGATGAAAATAAATGAAAGACCAATAGAAGTGGCCCATCCATCCCCCTCCCTCCCCACCCCACCCCCCAAAAGATAAATAAACATAAATGTAAAAAAAAAAAAAAAAGAAGTTTGGGCAGTTTTCAGCAATGTGCTCATCCTCCAATCTTCATATTCTGAGCACACAATGAATGAATTTGGAGGCATAGGAATAATTTAATACAATTCAATAAATATTTTTATACACAACTATGAGTAAAAGGGAGTCATAAGGGAGAGGGAAAAATACACAGACACTTCACCAAAGAAGATAAGCAATAGAAAATAAACACAGAATGAAGGTGTATGGTATCATTATTCGTAAGAGAAATACACCATAATAAGGAATGTTAAAAATCTATTAGAGTGACTAAAATGTTTTAAAATGGGCTGTACCAAGTTTTAGCAAAAACAGTAATAATAATAAAGGAACTGGAACTCATATATATATAAGATAAATATAAAATTATCACAACCACTAAGAAAAGCGTTTTTGCAGTTTTGTAAAAAGTTAAACACATGCCTACTCTATAATCTAGCTATTTTAAGAATGTAGCCAAGAGAAATGAAAGCACACATCCATACAAACACTTGCATGTGATAGCAACTTTGTAATAGTCAAAACAGGGGGCTTCCCTGGTGGTCCAGTGGGTAAGGACACCGCCTTGCAATGAAAGGGGTGCCGGTTCGATCCCTGGCCTGGGAAGACCTCACGTGCCGCGGAGCGGCTGGACCCATGTGTCCAACTACTGAGCTGGAGCTCTGGAGCGCATGCGCCCAGAGCTGGTGCTCTACAACAATAGAGGCCACCGCGATGGGCGGCCCACACGGGCCAAAGAACAAAGATGGATGAAAATGGACAAATGAAAGACCAATAGAAGTGGCCCGCCTGCTCCCCCCCCCCCCCCCCCCCCCCCCCCCCAAAAAAAAAAAAAAAAACTTTAAAAAAAAAAAAACAAAAAAAAACTTAAAACAACCAAATACCTATCGACTGGTGAATGAATGAACAAACTGCAGCATATCCAAACAATGGGCTCAGTAATTAAAAATGACAAACAATATTGGTACACACTCCAATATGAATGACTCTCACAATTACACTGAATGGAAAAAAGCCAGATGAAAATAAGTACATACTGTATGATTCCATTCATATAAGTTTTTTTAAGAAATACAAACTAAACTATAGTGAGACAAAAGTGGTTTCCTGGGTAGGTGGGAGTAGAGGAGGGTGAGAAAGGAGAGATACAAAGACCACAAGGTAACTTTTGGAAGTGATGGCTATTTTCACTATCTTGTTTTGAGCAATGGTTTCATGAGTATCTCTATGTGTCAAAATTTACTGAATTGGGCTTCCCTGGTGGTTCAGTGGGTAAAGAGTCTGCCTTGCAGTGCAAGGGGCACAGGTTCGATTCCTCACCCAGGAATATCCCACGTGCCACAGAGCGGCTGGACAGGTGTGTCCAATTACAAGCCAGTACTCTGGAGCACATGCGCTCAGAGCTGGTGCTCTGCAGTGAGAAAGGCCACTGCAATGGGAGGCCCACACAGGCCAAAGAATGAAAATTTTAAAAATAAATGAATAAATAAAAGAGGCCAAAATTTTTTCAAAAATGCTTTCTAAAAAAAAAAATTTTTGACTGAATTGTACAACTTAAATATGGGCAGTTAGTTTACTGTCTGTCAATTACATCTCATCAATGCTGCCTTTTGAAAAGTGGTCTGACTTCAAATATCTTTCTGTCCTCCACTGTCCCCCAACATCTGGCATGCAGCTATTCAATTCAGTAAGTGTTTGTTGACCCTCCTATATCCCTGATCCTGAACCTGGCATTAAGAATACAAAAAAGATGGGGCTTTCCTGGTTGTCCAGTAGGTAAGGACATCACCTTGTGGTACAAGGGGCGCCAGTTCGATCCCTGGCCTGGGAAGATCCTATGTGCCGCAGAGCGGCTGGACTGATGTGTCCAACTACTGAGCTGGAGCTATGGAGCGCATGCGCCCAGAGCCGGTGCTCTGCGACAACAGAGGCCACTGCGATGGGAGGCCCACACCGGCCAAAGAACGAAGATGGATGAAAACAGATAAATGAAGGACCAACAGAAGTGGCCTGCCCACCCCACTCCCTCCCCAACCCGCCCCCTCCCAAAAAAAAAAGAATACAAAAAAGAAAAAACTGTGAGCTGGCTAGAAAGTTTATTTGAAAATAAATGCACATGTCAATCACATGTTAAATCCCTATTATCTGGTTCCACTCTGTGTCCCTGCCCTTGTTTCTTGTTTATCCTCTAATTAGATTTTCTGTCTTCTTGGATACTGTCTGAATCCTCTCTAAATGAGGTGGGAGTAGAGGAGGGTGAGAAAGGAGAGATACAAAGACCACAAGGTAACTTTTGGAAGTGATGGCTATTTTCACTATCTTGTTTTGAGCAATGGTTTCATGAGTATCTCTATGTGTCAAAATTTACTGAATTGGGCTTCCCTGGTGGTTCAGTGGGTAAAGAGTCTGCCTTGCAGTGCAAGGGGCACAGGTTCGATTCCTCACCCAGGAATATCCCACGTGCCACAGAGCGGCTGGACAGGTGTGTCCAATTACAAGCCAGTACTCTGGAGCACATGCGCTCAGAGCTGGTGCTCTGCAGTGAGAAAGGCCACTGCAATGGGAGGCCCACACAGGCCAAAGAATGAAAATTTTAAAAATAAATGAATAAATAAAAGAGGCCAAAATTTTTCAAAATGCTTTCTAAAAAAAAATTTTTGACTGAATTGTACAACTTAAATATGGGCAGTTAGTTTACTGTCTGTCAATTACATCTCATCAATGCTGCCTTTTGAAAAGTGGTCTGACTTCAAATATCTTTCTGTCCTCCACTGTCCCCCAACATCTGGCATGCAGCTATTCAATTCAGTAAGTGTTTGTTGACCCTCCTATATCCCTGATCCTGAACCTGGCATTAAGAATACAAAAAAGATGGGGCTTTCCTGGTTGTCCAGTAGGTAAGGACATCACCTTGTGGTACAAGGGGCGCCAGTTCGATCCCTGGCCTGGGAAGATCCTATGTGCCGCAGAGCGGCTGGACTGATGTGTCCAACTACTGAGCTGGAGCTATGGAGCGCATGCGCCCAGAGCCGGTGCTCTGCGACAACAGAGGCCACTGCGATGGGAGGCCCACACCGGCCAAAGAACGAAGATGGATGAAAACAGATAAATGAAGGACCAACAGAAGTGGCCTGCCCACCCCACTCCCTCCCCAACCCGCCCCCTCCCAAAAAAAAAAGAATACAAAAAAGAAAAAACTGTGAGCTGGCTAGAAAGTTTATTTGAAAATAAATGCACATGTCAATCACATGTTAAATCCCTATTATCTGGTTCCACTCTGTGTCCCTGCCCTTGTTTCTTGTTTATCCTCTAATTAGATTTTCTGTCTTCTTGGATACTGTCTGAATCCTCTCTAAATGAGGATGGGATATAAATAAATATAAATAAGTATATAAATCGCTAACATGATATTTGCCCTTAAGGAATTTTCAGCCAAGGATAGTCAGTCCTTGCCTTCAGGTACCTCACATCCTCATGGAGAGGGGACATACAAACACTAATAATTATGCTATAAGATTTGATTTCTGAATACCATAAAGGTGTTAAAGCATTTAATATATATTCAAGTTTTATAGAAAGGAGCACTGGAGAGGGAATGTTTAATTTTGATAAGGCCAAGAGAAGTTCACAGAGAAGAGAAAGCTTTCAGATGAGCTTTGAAGGCTGTGTTGGTTTTTAATGGGCAGAAGTGAAGGAAGAACACTCTAGGCAGAGAAACATCATAAGCAAAGGAGTGAGTGTGAGAAAGGTCAGCGCATATTCTTTGGCTCAAGAGTACTCTAATGAGATGAGACAGACACCCAAAACTGACCCCAACTGATTGGTATTTGGCAAATTATTTAACCTCTCCAAAGTTCCAGTGCCCTCAACTCTGAAGGGGGAATAATTACACGATTATATTCACCTAAAGAGACTCTTAGAAGGACTAAAAGAGAGATAATGAACATAAAACCCTCAGCACTGTGCTTGGCATATGTCAGAAGCTTACAAAACCAGCAGCCCTCACTATCAGTATGAGGCTAGAGTCCAGAGAAGCAGAGGGAAAGAGAAGTTTGCCTCATTCATATTTTCACAGTGACAAGTTGTTGCCCAAGTAGCTTCACGAAAACATGCATTCAGTTGGTACAGTGACATCATTCTTTCTAAAATAAATTTCTGATTTCACCTGGTCAGCTAAAAAAATTATTTAAAATGTTGGGGGGTGGGGCAGGGAGGGGAGGCCCAGATGGTAATTTCATGCTTGATAATTCAGACCTTCTCATTTGAGTTGAAAAAATAAAACTGACTTTATGGATTCTTCCTCCAGCCATGTGTCTTTGGTGACTGGAAAAAAAAAAAAAAAAGATAATAGTCTCATCTGAATTTAAAGGTTTATCATTTTAAAGAGCTCTTTTTTAGGTTACTTATAAATCATGTTCCTGGAAAGGATCATCTAGTTGAAACCTCACATTTTCAGGCCAATAATAGAAGAAACAAAAATGCCTTGAACAAATCAACCATTTGTAATTTACTGCAGCAAAACCTTGTGAATTCGCTTACAGAAGTCTCAGATGGAGAAGATGACCATACCCCCAAAACCAGTGTGTGGTTGGAAATTAAACATACAATGAGAATGGCCACAATGAAAACTTTATAGACATTCATCTGCTCAGTATGATGAGGTACAATCCAGCCTGAAGGCAAGGAGATTGAGTGTATCGAAAAACCAACGGATGTATTTGCGCAGGGAAGGCTAACTATATACCCAGTAAGGCACTGGTATGCTGTTTAACATTTACATGGTTGAAGAATCAGAAGTTACTGTAAGCATATTAATGTATGTTTCCCTCCATTTTTTTTTTCTCCCAGTTCTATCCTTGCATTGCTACTCCCTTCTAATGCAATCTCTGGAGGCCCTGCTGACGGAATATTTTAGGAGAGACCAGAAACCAGTCAGTTCTAGCAGAAGCAAGGTTTTCTCAAGAGAACAATGATACACATTCTTTTCATACACGAAAAGAGGCACTTGACATTTAAGAAATTTATAGATGAACCTGGAAATTTAGAATAATCAAGAAGGAAACAAACATGTACGACGGTGTACTAATAATCTAGGAAACTGATGATCACAATTAGCTTTAAAATACGCAGAATAGCCTGTGAGAAAATAAGAGAAATCATTCTAAACACAAATAAAGACCTTGTTTCCAGTGGCATTTGTTTTCCAAAATGGAACATCAATACAGACAGACACTGACAAAGTTTTTTTTTATTTACTCTCCCAGAAGTTTATGAATCTCTCTAGGACTTCTCATATTGGCAGACAAGCTGAAAGCTTGCAAAACTTAGTGAGGTGAAGAAAATTCATATATCCCCTTTAACACAGAATCTTTATTTCACTAAAAACAGGAAAGGTAAGTGAGATGTTGGTTCCATGCAAAATAAAAATAAATAAAAACACAAGCAAACATGTATTTCCCCTAAGAGAGTTGGGGTAAGCAGAAGGGTCAAAACATATCTATTTTATTAAATAATACTTGGCAAGTAACATGTGCCAGGCATAGTTACGAGCACTTTATAAATATTATCATTTAATCTTTGGGGCTTCCCTAATGGTCTAGTGGTAAAGAATCCACCTGCCAACACAGGGGACATGAGTTTGTATTCGTGGTTGGAAGTCTCAGATGGAGAAGATGACCATACCCCCAAAACCAGTGTGTGGTTGGAAATTAAACATACAATGAGAATGGCCACAATGAAAACTTTATAGACATTCATCTGCTCAGTATGATGAGGTACAATCCAGCCTGAAGGCAAGGAGATTGAGTGTATCGAAAAACCAACGGATGTATTTGCGCAGGGAAGGCTAACTATATACCCAGTAAGGCACTGGTATGCTGTTTAACATTTACATGGTTGAAGAATCAGAAGTTACTGTAAGCATATTAATGTATGTTTCCCTCCATTTTTTTTTTCTCCCAGTTCTATCCTTGCATTGCTACTCCCTTCTAATGCAATCTCTGGAGGCCCTGCTGACGGAATATTTTAGGAGAGACCAGAAACCAGTCAGTTCTAGCAGAAGCAAGGTTTTCTCAAGAGAACAATGATACACATTCTTTTCATACACGAAAAGAGGCACTTGACATTTAAGAAATTTATAGATGAACCTGGAAATTTAGAATAATCAAGAAGGAAACAAACATGTACGACGGTGTACTAATAATCTAGGAAACTGATGATCACAATTAGCTTTAAAATACGCAGAATAGCCTGTGAGAAAATAAGAGAAATCATTCTAAACACAAATAAAGACCTTGTTTCCAGTGGCATTTGTTTTCCAAAATGGAACATCAATACAGACAGACACTGACAAAGTTTTTTTTTATTTACTCTCCCAGAAGTTTATGAATCTCTCTAGGACTTCTCATATTGGCAGACAAGCTGAAAGCTTGCAAAACTTAGTGAGGTGAAGAAAATTCATATATCCCCTTTAACACAGAATCTTTATTTCACTAAAAACAGGAAAGGTAAGTGAGATGTTGGTTCCATGCAAAATAAAAATAAATAAAAACACAAGCAAACATGTATTTCCCCTAAGAGAGTTGGGGTAAGCAGAAGGGTCAAAACATATCTATTTTATTAAATAATACTTGGCAAGTAACATGTGCCAGGCATAGTTACGAGCACTTTATAAATATTATCATTTAATCTTTGGGGCTTCCCTAATGGTCTAGTGGTAAAGAATCTACCTGCCAACGCAGGGGACATGAGTTTGATCCCTTGACCGGGAAGATTCCACAGGCCACAGAGCAACTAAGGCCATGCCCCACAGCTACTTAACCAGAGCTCAAGAACCTGCTAGCCGCAACTACTGACCCCATGTGCCACAATTACTGAAGCACTCGTGTTTAGAGCCCATAGTCTGCAACAAGAGAAGTCCCTGCAATGAGAAGCCTACACACCACAATGAACAGTAGCCCCTACTCACCACAGCTGGAAAAAGCCAGAGTACAGAAACCAAGACCCAGCACAGCCAAAAATAAATGAATAAGGAAATCTTTAAAAATTTAATCTTTAAGACAACCCCAAGACAAAGATTCTGCTATTGTCTCCAATTAACTGAGAAAACTGAGATACGGAAGTGTTATAACATTCACCCAACCTCCCACAGCAATTAAGTGGCAGATCCGAGCTTTGAATTCAGACCACTTGGCTCCAAAATCTACCCTTGTCATCACTATGGTGTATACTTTTTTTTCCCCCGTGGAGGAGCTTCTCTTTGGAGAGGAGTTTAATCTGAACATTTCTAGTTTTCCTACAGAGGCCTGAAAGAAATTTTGACTTGTGGGGCAGGGTCCATTCCATAGACCAGATTAGCATTTTATTGGAGAATTTCCCTAGGAACCAGTTTCACATGCCTTTCTAACTACTAATTCCTTTAGAATGACTGAGGAGTTAAAATCCCACACTTCTCTTTAGGATAGATAGGTGATGAACTTCAGTGATCTCTTTAATTTTACAGGGAAATCCCTGGTGATCCGCTGGTTAGGACTCAGCACTTTTCACTGCTTTAGGCAGGAGTACGAGCCCTGGTCAGGAAACTAAGATTCCACAAGCCAAAGGGGAAAAAAAAAAAATTCTGGAAGTCAAGAGATAGGTGGAAATAGAGACACAAGGGTAGACTGTTCAGGGACTTCATGACACACGGATACTTTTACAGATGCATCCTGGAAAGGGTAATGTGACCCCAGAGTAACTGAATGAATGTGGCAGCCAGTGGGTCTTTTTTTCTTCATCTATCCTATTCCCAAGAAAGGAAGCCTGGCACAGTACATGAATCTTTGCACACGAGGTATCCTGTGGCAGAAGAATCCTCTATGACAATGGTATGAGAGTCACAGAGAAGAACAAGAGGCTCTCTGAAAGAAAGCAGACCCAGCCAGCACAATGACTAACTGTGGACAAGGCGGTGCTGAAGGTAACTGGCTCTTTCCTCTTCGTAAAGATCAACAGCCATCCTTGCAATGACTGCTCTATTTAGCTTTTGCATAATAGATTGGAAAAGATGACTCAAACACCCAGAAAGACTTGGGCCCTAATTTCTCAGGTTTCCTCCTGAGTAAGTCTTTAAGCTTCCTAGACACTATCAATAGTACTCGTGAATTTCCCCAAGTGCTTTCTTTCTTTCTTTCTTGTCTTTCAACTCAAGAGAACATTAAGAGAAACCATGTGGTTGTGGGCATGGCTGTAGATTTATATTGCCATCCTCACTGTAAAGACATCAAGAATAAATCGACCACTAAAAACAAAAGCCAAGCAAAATGGGGCATGTGGGGCTCCATCTAGTACCATCACATTTTAGGGTGAAGGGGAAGGTTAGCAGCCCCTCCTGACTGCTTATCTTTGCATGAATATCCCTATCTGAATGAACACCCAGACGATGGTGCTTATTCAGGATTCCAATTCCAATGTGAGGCATCGAGGTAGCTAAATAAAGCGTCCAAGTTGTTGCCCTAGGCTTCCTATTCCTAATTGTATTGTTTCATTGCTCTGCTTGCTTCAGTAAGCTGACGCATTAATTGTGTAACAGAATAGAAAAGGAAACACAAAAACATGTTAGTTTAAGCAGGGGCATCTTAACTTCCTTCTAAGAACATCTCCAGGGCTAGAGGTCAGCTGAAATGAGGAGCAAATGTAATCAGATATCCAGGGAGTGAGGAAGGCTTTCTCCCAGTTTTCACTCATCCAACTTTGGTCGTTTACATAGCAAAAAACTGCAGTGTAGTCCCCCTTTTCAGGTTTCTTGTTACAGTAGGACCTTGGATTTAGTTAGTTTATAGGTTTAGTTGGAAGCAGTAGTCAAAAGTTTGGAAACTGTCAGACTATCTATCCAGTGAGAGGTCTCAGAATAAATGGAATCCCATATTTTTCAGGATAAAACTAATAACTTCCTAAACAGTCAACAAGGTTCTTGAGGTGCTGGAGCAACACTATGTGGGTTCCACTTCCCATTGCTCAGGCAGTTACAAACATACCGCGAGTGGCGGCAACAGTGGCAAGAAGAGGCTTTTGAATCCTAGATTCCAGTGAGTTACTGACTCTTGGCTCATCGGGCAGACTCTTGAATCCCTATCCTTGTGAATGTGGCAGAGGCAGCAGCTCTCCCGGCAGGACCGTCAGGCAGTCTTATTCTCAGAGGCTTTATGGGAGGTCCAGCCTCGTACTTGCGCGTAGCCCTTCCAAAACTTCATAAGCACATAATTAACCAGTATTAAATATATCTAAAATATCCAAAATGGTTTTTGTTTTAAGCATTGAATTCTAATTGATTCAACCTCAAAATCAGCCTGTGGGATTCTATTATTAGATCTCTTTTGACATCAAGAATAAATCGACCACTAAAAACAAAAGCCAAGCAAAATGGGGCATGTGGGGCTCCATCTAGTACCATCACATTTTAGGGTGAAGGGGAAGGTTAGCAGCCCCTCCTGACTGCTTATCTTTGCATGAATATCCCTATCTGAATGAACACCCAGACGATGGTGCTTATTCAGGATTCCAATTCCAATGTGAGGCATCGAGGTAGCTAAATAAAGCGTCCAAGTTGTTGCCCTAGGCTTCCTATTCCTAATTGTATTGTTTCATTGCTCTGCTTGCTTCAGTAAGCTGACGCATTAATTGTGTAACAGAATAGAAAAGGAAACACAAAAACATGTTAGTTTAAGCAGGGGCATCTTAACTTCCTTCTAAGAACATCTCCAGGGCTAGAGGTCAGCTGAAATGAGGAGCAAATGTAATCAGATATCCAGGGAGTGAGGAAGGCTTTCTCCCAGTTTTCACTCATCCAACTTTGGTCGTTTACATAGCAAAAAACTGCAGTGTAGTCCCCCTTTTCAGGTTTCTTGTTACAGTAGGACCTTGGATTTAGTTAGTTTATAGGTTTAGTTGGAAGCAGTAGTCAAAAGTTTGGAAACTGTCAGACTATCTATCCAGTGAGAGGTCTCAGAATAAATGGAATCCCATATTTTTCAGGATAAAACTAATAACTTCCTAAACAGTCAACAAGGTTCTTGAGGTGCTGGAGCAACACTATGTGGGTTCCACTTCCCATTGCTCAGGCAGTTACAAACATACCGCGAGAGTGGCGGCAACAGTGGCAAGAAGAGGCTTTTGAATCCTAGATTCCAGTGAGTTACTGACTCTTGGCTCATCGGGCAGACTCTTGAATCCCTATCCTTGTGAATGTGGCAGAGGCAGCAGCTCTCCCGGCAGGACCGTCAGGCAGTCTTATTCTCAGAGGCTTTATGGGAGGTCCAGCCTCGTACTTGCGCGGTAGCCCTTCCAAAAACTTCATAAGCACATAATTAACCAGTATTAAATATATCTAAAATATCCAAAATGGTTTTTGTTTTAAGCATTGAATTCTAATTGATTCAACCTCAAAATCAGCCTGTGGGATTCTATTATTAGATCTCTTTTATATATGACAAAACAGAGGAACTGAGAAGTTAAGTAAAAGACAAATAATGTGAAAAGAGGAGCCAAAGACTGGTAGAAAATATCTTCTAAATATATATATATATATCATAAAATCAGTTGTATCTAAAACATGCAAATAAGTCGAAATCTCACATACAGATATTTAGGGAAGCTTAGTCCCTAATTGCCAAATTTAGAATCAATCAAGATGTCCTTCAGCAGGTCAATGGATAAATTAACTGTGGTATATCCAGACAACGGAGCATTCCTCAGTAATAAACATAAACTATCAAGCCATGAAAAGACACAGAGAAAACTTATAGGCATAGTGTTAAGCAAAAAAAAAAAAAAAATCAGTCTTAAAAATGGATTCCAACTACAAGACATTCTGAAAAAGGAAAAACTATCGAGACAGAAGATCAGTAGTTGTCAGGGGTTCCGCGGAGAAAAGGGACAAACAGTTGGACCAACATGGGGGGTCAGGGCAGTGAAATTACACTTTAGGCTACTGTAATGGTAGATATGAGACATTAGGCATATGCTAAACTCCATGGCACTCTACAACACAAAGAGTGAACCTGAACCCTAATGTAAATTATGGATTCTAATTAACTATATATCAATATTGATTCATTAATTGTAACAAATGTATTCGTATAATGTAAGATGTTGACAGAAAAAAAATATATATGAAGGCAAATTAATATGGAACTTCTCTGTACCTTCAGCCCAAATTTTCTGCAGACCTAAAGGTATTCTAAAAAATAAGTCTATTAATTATTTTAAATTATATGAAAGGCCACCTAGGAAAAAACCCAAATCTACTGAATATAATCATACTAAATGGTGAAAGGGTGAATGCTTTTCTCCTGAGATCTGGAGCAAGACAAGGATTGCTTGTTACCGCTTCTATTCAACACTAGCTAGAAATTCTAGCCAGGGCAATTAGGCAGGAAAAAGAAATAAAAGGAATCCAAATGGGAAAGTAAGAGGTAAAATTATCACTATTTTCAAAAGACATGATCTTACATATATAAAACCCTAAGGAATTCACCAAAATACATGAGAACTAATAAATGAGCTCAAAAAGATTGCAAGACATAAGATTGCATAAACATACAAAACTCAACTGTATTTCCCTACACTAGTAATAAGAAATTTGAAAATTAAGAAAACTATTTATTATAAGCACATCACAAAGAATAAAATATTAGAAATAAATTTAGGGAAAGGAGTGTAAGACTGGTACTCTCAAAATTACAAAACTTCACTAAAAGAACTTTAAAACAACCTAAGTAACTGGTAGGTCACTCTATGTTCATGGACTGAAAGACTTAAGATTAAGCTGGCAACACTCTCCAAACTGATCTAGAGATTCAATTCAATCCCTATCTGGAAAAAAAAAAAAAAAAAACAGGTACTTTCTTTACATCATTTGTCCATAAACTTCACATAGAAATGCAAGGGACACCGGAGGATTAAAAGAAGACCAAGTTAGAAAACTCACAGTTTCTGATTTCAAAACATACTGCACAACAATAATAGTCAATAAGTGTGGCACTGGTCTAAGGATAAACACAGGTGAAAGAACAGAATTAAAAGTTCAGAAGCATACACTTAGATTTACAATGGATTTTCCACAAAGCTTCTAAAACAATTTGATGAGGAAGAATTTTTTCAAGAAATGATAGTAAGATGACAACTATCCATATGCAAAAATAAAGTTATACGCTTTCTCACACAAGATGTCAAACTGAACTCAAAATATACAGGAGGCCTCTTAAATGTAAGAGTTAAAACTATAAAGTCTGTATTCATTTTCTATGGATGCTGCAACAAATTGCCATAAATTTGGTGGCTTAGAAAAAAGCACAGATTTACTCTCTTACTGTTGTAGAGGATAGAAACCCAAATCTGGAACCTGATGGTGACCTTCTTGAGGGTCCGGCTGAGTGTGGACCTGTGTATGTGTGAGAGGCCAGGAAAAGAATTACCAGAAAATATTATACTCGGAGCCCACATGAGGCTGGGAGGGTGAACGTGGCTGCCGCGTCAATTAGAGCCACCAGAAACTTACCATTTTAGGAGAAGGGTTAAATCAGCCTTGCAGTAAAAGCTCCTTTGGAGCCACCAAATAAAAGTGAAGTAATAAAAGTGAAGAATTAACGTTAAGATTTTTTTTTTAACTTTTTAAACAGAGGCAACAAAATACTCCTGGGGGAAATGTTAGGGATTGAGAAGACAAGCCCTGGGTAACAATTAAGATGATGGCATCTAGAACTGATAGACCTGCCCAGGAGAGAAACACAGGCTTTGCCCAGCACCATGGAGGACAGCTGCTTTCTGAGGCTCAGCAGACAACACTGTCGGGGGAAAATATGAAACATAAGTCTGAGAATAATCATTTCATTAATAAGACAAGGATTACATATATAAAAGAACTATCAGAAAAATGTATTTCAAGTTACAACATACATGTTCCATATGCTCAAAAAGGTAGAGGCAGCTATGAATATGATGAAGAGAATACTTGAAGAAATGAAAAATACACTGTCTGAAAGGAAAGATACACTGGAAGGGGTTATGCATCTCACTAAAGGCTGCAGAAACAGAAATCAGTGAACTTGAAAACATAAAACTTGAAAGTGTCCAAAAACAAAGATCGACAGAGTAAAAATAAATAAACAAGCGAGTGGTGGGGAGTGAAAACAGGAGCATCAGTGAACTGAAGTATACTAACAAATGCTCTAACATCCATGTAGAGGTGTAGAGGACCAGAAAAAGAGAATGAAAAATAATTAGAATTGAAAAAAATTTCCCAAATTTGCCAAAACTATAAATCTACATACCTATAAATTTCAACAATGTCTGAAAGTGAAAGTGTTTAGTCGCTCCATTGTGTCTGACTCTTTGTGACCCCCATGGAACAGCCAGCCGGACTCCTCTGTCCATGGAATTCTCCAGGCAAGAATGCAGGAGTGAGTGGCCATTCCCTTCACCAGAGGATCTTCCCAACCCAGGGGTCAAACCCAGGTCTACTGCATTGCAGGCAGATTCTTCACTAACTGAGCCACCACAGAAGCCCTCAACAAACTTTAGGCAGAATAAACTAAAGAAAGTTACACCAAATCTCCTCAAGATCAATGTGGTGAACATCAGTGATGAATAGAAAATAAAAGATCAATCAAAGAAAAATAGAATGCTGTGTCCAAGAAGAAATCACAAAGAGAATTTTAAAATGTTTTAAAGCAAATGAAAACACATCTTATAAAATTCTGCAGTACACAGCTAAAGCACAGCTTAGATGGAAATTGATAGTTTTTAAATGCTTATATTAATAAAGAGGGACCTCAAATGACTGACACCTAACAAAATTTAAAAAGAAAAAGTTAAATCCAAATTAAGTGAAGGAATACAGATGGAGAGGGGCTTCCCTGATGGCTCAGATGGTAAAGAATCTGCCTACAATACAGGAGATCCCGGTTCAATCCCTGGGTCAGGAAGATCCCCTGGAGAAGGGAATGGCTACCCGCTCTTGCCTGGAGAAACCCATAAAGAGGAGGGTGATGGGCTACAGTCTATAGGGTTGAAGAGTCGGAAACCACGGAGCAACAAACACCCCCCCACACACACACACACAGATGCAGAAAACAAACTTATGATTAGCAGGGGATGGAGGCAGGGGTAAACTGGGAGGTTGGAATAGACATATACACACTACTGTATATAAAATAGATAACTAATAAAGACCTACTCTATAGCCCAGGGAACTCTACTCAATCCTCTGTAATGACCTATATGGGAAAAGAATATTTTAAAAAGTGGATATATATGTACAACTGATCCATTTTTATGTGCACCTGAAACTAACACAACACTGTAAATCAACTATATTCCAATAAAATTTTAAAACAACAAATAAGTGTAGGAAGACAGTAATAAAGATAAAAGGGATATAAAAAAAAACAAAGTAGCCAAGAGGCAAGTTATAAGGAAATTATACCCAAAATCTGTTTCTTTGAAAGAATTCATAAATTGTATAAATATCTAGCCAGATTAATCAGGAAGAAAAGAGAGAAAACACAATTACCAACAACAGAAATGAAAGTGGTAGCATCACTACGTGTTCCACAGACATTAAAACAATAATAAAGGACCAGTCAGTCAGTTCAGTCGCTCAGTCGTGTGTGACTCTGTGACCCCATGGACTGCAGCACACCAGGCTTCCCTGTCCTTCACCATCTCCTGGAGCCTGCTCAAATTCATGTCCATTGTCTCGGTGATGCCATCCAACCATCTCATCTTCCGTCATGCCGTTCTCCTTTTGCCTTCTGTTTTTCCCAACACCAGGGTCTTTTCCAATGGGTCAGCTCTTTGCATCAGGTGACCAAAGGGCCAGAGCTTCAGCTTCAGCATCATTCCTTCCGATGAATATTCAGGGTTGATTTCCTTTAGGATTGACTGGTTTGATCTCATTGCTGTCTATGGGACTCTCAAGAGCCTTCTCCCACACCACAGCTCAAAGGCATCAATTCTTCGGTGTTCAGCCTTCTTTATGGTCCAACTCTCACATCTACACATGACTAGTGGGAAAAACCATAACTTTGACTATACAGGTTTTTGTCAGCAAAGTGATGTCTCTGCTTCTGAATACACTGTCTAGGTTTGTCATAGCTTTTCTTTCAAGGAGCAAGTGTCTTTTAATTTCATGGCTACAGTCACCATCGGCAGTATTTTTGGAGCCCTAGAAAAGAGTCTGTCACTGTTTCCATTGTTTATCCAACTATTTGCCATAAAGTGATGGTACCGGATGCATGATATTCATTTTTTGCATACTGAATTTTAGGCCAGCTTTTTCACTCTCCTCTTCAGTTCCTCTTTGCTTTCTGCCATAAGAATGGTGTCATGTGCATATCTGAGGTTATTGATATTTTTCTTAGTAATCTTGATTCCAGCTTGTGCTTCATCCAGACCAGCATTTTGCCTGATGTACTCTGCATAGAAATTAAATAAGCAGGATGACAATATACAAATTTATGCTAAAGCAATTAACAATTCAGAAGAAATAAAAATTCCATGAAAGACGCAAAGCACCAAAACCCACCCAAGAAGAAATAGGTACCATGAATAGCCTTATTTTTGAGAGAAAGCAAAAGATTGTATATAGTAAGAAGAACCTCTCAATCTGATATCAGATATTTCATTTAGGCCCCAAATCAAGTGGTCCAGCACTAACCCTGTATACTGAGTTCAAGGGCTTATATGAATAGAATTGGAAGCAATTGTGTGTGTTAGTCGCTCAGTTATGTCCAACTCTGCAGTCCCATGGGCTGTAGACCACCAGGTTCTTCTGTCCCTGGAATTCTCCAGGCAAGAATACTGAAGTGGGTCATCATTCCCTTCTCCAGGGGATCTTCCTGACCCAGGGATCAAATGCAGGTCTCCTGAATTGCGTGTAGATTCTTTATTGTCCGAGCTACAGGGAAAGCCATTTAAATTCAGATTAAGATGGTCATATCCATGTTAACTATAGAATTGCAAACCCAATGACTGTTTTTGTCCGGGACCGCGGACCGGCCATACTCTATAGCCTCTCACGCATGAATGCTGCAATGCTCCACTTAAGATGGCGCCTAGCAGAGCCTCCCACGCATGAGCCCTGGCCGCACTTTACAGCCTCCAGCATAAGAGCATCATCAAGTTTTCACAAAGATGGCACCTGGTGGATGTAGGGAGGTGTGGTTTAAGGCATGTGCATATTGCTCTGATAGGTTGTTCCTAGTTTCCATGCTCGTGATCAGTGCATGCTTCCCTTGCATTCCTATGGTGTCGGAAGCGCGTGTGCATCTGACCTTTTACATGATTGGCTTATAAGTAGCTCCTTCCTGTTTCTGTATAGTATAAATACCTCCTTGTTTCTGCAATAAAACGAGACTTGATCAGACTCCTGTCTTGTCTCCATTTCTCGTGTCTCTTGTCCTCTCAATTCCCACTCCCCCCCTTTAGGGCCTGCGTTGACGAATCCTAGGTCTGCGCTGACGAAGCCCGCGGGTCGGGACATGTTTTCAAGATTCCCAAATTCCCTCTCTCCCCTGTTCTGCACTCTTTTCAATGAAGTTCAGATAAGACCATAAACCAAAGCCAATTCAAGTGGTAGCAAATTAATATGACTTCAAGGACTCAGACTATACATCTGGGTCCTTTAATAGGAGGCAAAAGCATTCAAAAGAAAATGATTAGAGGTGAAGTTAAGAATGCATATGTCACTAGAGGTAGGACAGACATTAGCAGGTTTCCAGTAAGACTTAAATGATTAATTTGAACTATCATTTTCCAAAGAACTATTTCTGGTAAGGGTGAGATGAAATGATGAAATGATGAAAGAAGCAAAGGGATGGCAACAAAATCAGAAACTAGGGTAGACAAGGGAAGTTGGTGCTGAAACATACATCATTTACATCAGTTTAACAAATGTTTGGTTTAGCACTGAGCAGGTATCTGGCTAACTACTGCAACACTATGACCCCCTCAAGGACCGGGGAATTACTAAAAGTGAGTCACAGGGTAACAACTTCACATATACCTTTTTCCTCTTACGCATCTCAATCTGGCAGAATCCTGTTTCTAATACTGACTGCGTTACTTACTTAAAATCACTTTGCTCTTCTTTCAGAAGATCTAGTCCTTTTTCCTTCTTTGGAAGTTGAAATGCAAAGAGAGACCATGCAATCCGAAATCACCTTTTCGATTCTTTCACCAGGATTGGACATGGGATCATGTTTAAAACAAAAAAACTGGAAAGGAAATAAAAATTTCATGCTTTCTTTTTCCTGCGCTCAATAATAAGAGATCTATGTTCACTATCACGATATATTTGCTTCCGGAAATTCAGGTATTTAATTAAAAATGATAGTGCCCTCAATGAACGTGAGCAGTTTATATGGAGCCAAAGACATACTCATTATTTTTTTTAAAGTTAATAACAATGTAAATAATGTAAATGTAAATATGGCAAAATTCTACCCAAATCATTAAACTATTTAATTAGAGGTGATGTAAATCTGCCTTAAGTAATTCACTACCTAGGTTGTATATAAAGACACACTTTGCTTATGCCCCTTTTATAAGAGACTAATAGAAGGACAATATCCTTTGGGAGTGGAAAGATTTACATGCAAATCTTCCATTAGTATTAATAGGTGTCCATCTAAATCACCAGGCACCAATAGCCGAAGAGACTGTCCCCATCTATTGGGTAATTAGCTATTTCAGTAAAATAATAATAATGATAATAATGATAATCATTTAGGGAGAAAGAAAAGAAAAGTTGTGTTTTGCAGTGTAATTATCTTCAGTTCCAACTACATTAAAATGACTTGGTAGAATAATGGCTGACCCAACACTTCATTTGGTTTTTATTTTTCCTGCCTTTTAAAGTTAATCATAAGCAACAATATGACAGCGAGCGTAAAGGTGGATGAGAGAGACGGCCTTTTTTAAAAAAAAAAAAACTTCTATTTTACTTTTAACTTTTACAGCGTTTTGTTGTTTATAGATACATATGTTCTCAGATTAGAGAGACTGCTTTTGAAAAGATAGGCAAGTGTATTACAAGATGTGTAGGCGCACTGATATGGTTCATTAACAGAATCGTCACAATAAGCGTGTAGTGTTCCCTCCACATGGCAAATATCTGCTGCCCTTGTACCTTAGATGAACACAGGATTTGCTTAACTTAATTGTATTATTTTACGAAGTCCAATATCTTCCAAATGCTTTGTTACTCTGCAGATATATTTTTTTTAGTCCTGTATTGCTGTTCTCGCATATGGGCTTCTCAGAGTCCTCGCACAATTTTACATACCTCAAGATATCATATGCAGATGGTTAAATTTTAGTTTTTCCTTCTGCACATGTAAGAATTTTCATGTGCTTAATGTAAAGCTAGGCTTAGCATGTCAAGCTGTCTTGTATGACAAGTAGTTGTGTATAAATAAATTCACCAGATACACTCTAAAACAGAACAGGAGTGTTTAACTTTTTCAGAAATAGAGGGGCTTCAAAAAATCCAAAAAAGGAGTCTTTATGTAAATGAAATATGGCAAAATTCTACCCAAATCATTAAACTATTTAATTAGAGGTGATGTAAATCTGCCTTAAGTAATTCACTACCTAGGTTGTATATAAAGACACACTTTGCTTATGCCCCTTTTATAAGAGACTAATAGAAGGACAATATCCTTTGGGAGTGGAAAGATTTACATGCAAATCTTCCATTAGTATTAATAGGTGTCCATCTAAATCACCAGGCACCAATAGCCGAAGAGACTGTCCCCATCTATTGGGTAATTAGCTATTTCAGTAAAATAATAATAATGATAATAATGATAATCATTTAGGGAGAAAGAAAAGAAAAGTTGTGTTTTGCAGTGTAATTATCTTCAGTTCCAACTACATTAAAATGACTTGGTAGAATAATGGCTGACCCAACACTTCATTTGGTTTTTATTTTTCCTGCCTTTTAAAGTTAATCATAAGCAACAATATGACAGCGAGCGTAAAGGTGGATGAGAGAGACGGCCTTTTTTAAAAAAAAAAAAACTTCTATTTTACTTTTAACTTTTACAGCGTTTTGTTGTTTATAGATACATATGTTCTCAGATTAGAGAGACTGCTTTTGAAAAGATAGGCAAGTGTATTACAAGATGTGTAGGCGCACTGATATGGTTCATTAACAGAATCGTCACAATAAGCGTGTAGTGTTCCCTCCACATGGCAAATATCTGCTGCCCTTGTACCTTAGATGAACACAGGATTTGCTTAACTTAATTGTATTATTTTACGAAGTCCAATATCTTCCAAATGCTTTGTTACTCTGCAGATATATTTTTTTTAGTCCTGTATTGCTGTTCTCGCATATGGGCTTCTCAGAGTCCCTCGCACAATTTTACATACCTCAAGATATCATATGCAGATGGTTAAATTTTAGTTTTTCCTTCTGCACATGTAAGAATTTTCATGTGCTTAATGTAAAGCTAGGCTTAGCATGTCAAGCTGTCTTGTATGACAAGTAGTTGTGTATAAATAAATTCACCAGATACACTCTAAAACAGAACAGGAGTGTTTAACTTTTCAGAAATAGAGTCTCAGAAATCCAGGAGTCTTTCCCATTATCTGGCGGATGACTTTGCAAGACTTAGGCTCACTACTGGCAAAGTAAGTTACATCTTCATAGTTTAGACAAATATCACATAATCTCTGCTCAGATTTAAAATGCATGCCTGTGTAATATAATTTGCAAATCTGTCTTCTAAATGTTCTGCTATGGATCAGATGGCCTTGTTATTGAAGAATCAAACAGTTCTTTAAATAGAGGTTGAAAATGAGAAGAAGCTAATCTTTGCAGTACAAAACTAATTGTCTGTTTTATTTTCATTTAGCAGATTAAATATAGTTTTACCCTTTGCTGGGATTCCTCTTCTGTGTCTTACAAATGCGACAGTGTCAGAGTACACACAGGGATTCCACTTAATTAAAAAGACAGGAAAAAAAAAAAAAAAGACAGAGTCACAAAAAGAGAAAGAGAGAGAAGAAAAGGGACTAATAAAAACAAAATAATTTATAGTGTTCGAGTTATTGGCATTTAACAAAGAGCATTTCTGGGGACTTGGTAGGGAGCTGTTTTATAGTTCTCACCATAGATGCCACATATTCTTTTATTATTTTACACTGTTTTTATTTTAAAATCGAACATATAGAAGAGAATCTGTTTAAAAAAGGGGGGGGGGGTCAGAAAAGAGCAGAAATGGATGACTGCCTCTTTGTGACATATTTTCTCCCTCCGCCTTGCATATTTGCATTAAAGTGATTGTGAATAATGTACATTTGACCAGTGCTGTCTGCAGAACTAACGCCTATTAAAGGGATGGGAAGGAGCATTTAGGTTGTTGGGCCCGGTATTAAATTGTATTATTTACAATATCTTCCAAATGCTTTGTTACTCTGCAGATATATTTTTTTTAGTCCTGTATTGCTGTTCTCGCATATGGGCTTCTCAGAGTCCCTCGCACAATTTTACATACCTCAAGATATCATATGCAGATGGTTAAATTTTAGTTTTTCCTTCTGCACATGTAAGAATTTTCATGTGCTTAATGTAAAGCTAGGCTTAGCATGTCAAGCTGTCTTGTATGACAAGTAGTTGTGTATAAATAAATTCACCAGATACACTCTAAAACAGAACAGGAGTGTTTAACTTTTCAGAAATAGAGTCTCAGAAATCCAGGAGTCTTTCCCATTATCTGGCGGATGACTTTGCAAGACTTAGGCTCACTACTGGCAAAGTAAGTTACATCTTCATAGTTTAGACAAATATCACATAATCTCTGCTCAGATTTAAAATGCATGCCTGTGTAATATAATTTGCAAATCTGTCTTCTAAATGTTCTGCTATGGATCAGATGGCCTTGTTATTGAAGAATCAAACAGTTCTTTAAATAGAGGTTGAAAATGAGAAGAAGCTAATCTTTGCAGTACAAAACTAATTGTCTGTTTTATTTTCATTTAGCAGATTAAATATAGTTTTACCCTTTGCTGGGATTCCTCTTCTGTGTCTTACAAATGCGACAGTGTCAGAGTACACACAGGGATTCCACTTAATTAAAAAGACAGGAAAAAAAAAAAAAAAGACAGAGTCACAAAAAGAGAAAGAGAGAGAAGAAAAGGGACTAATAAAAACAAAATAATTTATAGTGTTCGAGTTATTGGCATTTAACAAAGAGCATTTCTGGGGACTTGGTAGGGAGCTGTTTTATAGTTCTCACCATAGATGCCACATATTCTTTTATTATTTTACACTGTTTTTATTTTAAAATCGAACATATAGAAGAGAATCTGTTTAAAAAAGGGGGGGGGGGTCAGAAAAGAGCAGAAATGGATGACTGCCTCTTTGTGACATATTTTCTCCCTCCGCCTTGCATATTTGCATTAAAGTGATTGTGAATAATGTACATTTGACCAGTGCTGTCTGCAGAACTAACGCCTATTAAAGGGATGGGAAGGAGCATATGTTGTGCCTAGGGCAGAGAAAGTCCAATCACCCCCACTGTGAGAGTCTCCAACTAAAACGCAGGACAGCCTGGGATTTATCCTAAATGAACCCAGCAGGGAGAAACAGGACACAGTCCCTCAGTCCACATTTAAGCTTCTGAACGAAGATGTTTCGTTTGCTACCCCCAAATAACCCAATAATCTCTTATCACCCCATTCAGACCGAGAATAGAATTATTTTCTTCCTTTGTCTTAGGTACCTCTCCTACCAAATTTCAAGGGAAACCATTACAACAAGAAATCGGACCCAAGGCATCAGTTTGCTAGAGAATCAGGATGTACAGACGATCTTTATGGTCATTTTAGCAGCTCTCTCATCTGCTTGAACTATCTCCCAGCATTATTGGACAAGGCCCAGTTTTGCTGGTAATTGTAAAATGTTTTGGGTTTGTGGTTTCACTTTGATGTTCTCGCACTCCACTAGAAACGCTCTGCTGTTTAAACACTTCGCAAGGCTTCTCAGTCCCAGGACATAATCTTCCTGGGACCTCTAGCATTGAGTTCAGATTCAAACTCGCTTTCCTTCTACCTGTGTTCACTTGAGAGCTGAAAAATAGCAACTATGCACATGTATGAGAATAACAAAGTCAGCTGGACTAGGGAAAAAGAAGTTGCTAAATTGCTGTATTTAGATAGGTACGATTGTCTTTGGCTTCATTAGCTGCAGTATTACAGAAAGAGAGGGAGAGAGGGAGAAGGATGAGAAAGATATATACATATATATATATATATATATATATATGTATATATATACAGACCATCCATTCAGCATATATGCATCCCAAAGGGAGAGGAGGTAGTCAAAATAAAATACAACCAGAAAACTTAGTAAGTGGTATCACAGTGTGATATGAGTATGTATAATGCTGAAAATAACTGAACTGATATGATTCAGCTTATCTTTTTCTCCTACTCTCTTTGTGTTTAATTCCTATTCAAATTACTGTGACAACACTGTTACGTTTCAGAATGGAAGAATGCTCCAAGCCATTGATTTTAGTTTATCAGCCTACTACTTGGGGTGAGGGGGTAGGGACTGAAGAGGAATGGCATGTTTTCAGAGCCTATAAGAACTTCATTCTTCAAATGGTTAGCCATTATGGAGGGTTAGACACTCTCAGGGAAATTAAGTTTTGGGTGTTTAATTTTATTTCTTTGGGTTCATAGCCTGAGTTTTGCAGATCAAAGATCCCTCTCACCCCACCACTGGCTTGGCCATCCTAATTTACCAGAGGCCTATAACAGTTGGTTTCCACAAGCTGGCAACCTCCATTTTTCCCATGACTTGAATCTTCTCGGTTGTCACCCCACAATGTTCCCTCCTCGCGCCCAATATCACGGCTCCTGAGAATAACCCAAACCCACTTTGAAGAAAATTTCATTTTCGATCGTGATTCAAAGACTTAAATTTAGACGACATGAATCACCTATTAAGATTATGGAACAGCTTCAATCTGCTCTGTAGTATCATAAAGCACCTATAAACTGTGGAGAGGAAAGTTAATGGAGAGGAAACCTCCAAAACATGCGATCAAAAAAAGCAACATAAAAATGACCTGGCCTTAGTCTTAGCAGCCACTCAAAATACTATTTGATTAATTAATTGAAGCAGATAACTTTCCATCTTCTACATCATCATTTTCTATGTTAATCTTACTCCGGGCCACTATTAAACTAGGGAGTGAGGCTGGGGGGAAGTGTGAAATAATTATTCATTATTTTAGCAAATATTTATGAGGCACATGCTAATGTGCTGATATCCAATGAAGCTAGAGGCCTCTGCTTCCACTGAACTTCAGGCTAGAACTGCAGACAGATCACTTACACTGCATTGTGATTATGCTATGATAAACCAAGTGACACGAGCTTCTACCAGGTGCAAAGTAGAGAATGCAAAAAAAAAGGGGGGGTATGAAATGTAATACTGTTTGGAAAAGCTTTTCTAGTGAAGTTTCCAAATGTGCAAATTGCTTGGCTATCTTGCTTGCATGACGGCTCCTGCTGCTGCTGTTTTACCAACAATCATAGAGTTAATTCCTTCTTTAACCACATAGAGCTCAATATTGCAAGTAAATTGGGAGCTGGTGGGCTGGTCTCCAGAGAAAGCTTCACAGCAGACACTCGCCCTCTCACGCTTTGAGAAGCCTTGATCATCACACATTTTGCTGCTGGGGCCAGTAGAAGTCTGTGTTGTGATGTATTACGGGTGTCATCCCAGGCCCCCAAAGTCCCCTTCTCTTCTTGCATCCTTTTATTGCAGCACTAGATCTAAAACCCATGAATCTTGCTGTCTTCTAACATCCCCCTTCTACAACAGTGCAATAGAGCTAATAAGTCATATTTTGGTAAATCATAGATCAACCGGCTTGCTTCCTGATCCCATGGAGTGGAAAAGCAGTGCCCTTTGCGAGCAGGATTCAATCTATGTATGGCTCAGTCAGGAGCCCCAGGTTCCAGGTGCACTTCTGCTAGGGGTCCAAGGCAAGCCTGAGTCCCCTCTGGAACACAGTTTCCTCATTTTTAGATGGGAGGAGGCATGGACTAGGAGATGCCCTAACATTAATGTCAATGCCAATAGTCTATAAATAATTTTTAAATAAACTAAATGAACCTTTTGTTCTTTAATAATGTTCAAACCCACCTGTCTAAAGTTCTTAAAGAACATTTTTAGATAGGACCTCATATATCATTCTAATACACGCAAATGCCTGAGAAATAGCATACACTTCAGATTTCTTTTTTTTTTTTTTTTTTGGCCACTTCTATTGATCCTTCATTTATTTATCTTTGTGCTTTGGCCTGTGTGGGCCTCCCGTCACAGTGGCCTCTCTCGCTGCAAAGCACTGGCTCTGGGAGCATGCACTCCAGAGCTCTAGCTTGGCAGTTGGACACATCGGTCCAGCCACTCTGTGGCAGGTGGGATCTTCCCAGGCCAGGGATCGAACCGGTGCCCCTTGCACTGCAAGGCAGTGTCCTTACCCACTGGACCACCAGGGAAGCCCACACTCCATATTTCTGAAATAAAAATTCTGAAACCCAAAAACTGAGGGGAAGGGATAGTTAGGGAACCTGAGGATGGACATGTACACACTGCTATATTTAAATGGAGCTACTGTACAGCACATGGAACTCTCCTCAATGCTATGTGACAGCCTGGACTGGAAAGGAGCTTGGGGGGGAATGGATACATATATATGTATGACCGAACCCCTGCACTGTGCACCTGAAACTACCACAGCATTGTTAACCAGCTATAGCCCATACAAAATAAGAAGTTTAAAAAAAGAGTATGAAACCCAAAGAGATTAAGTGGTTTTACTAAGAATATACAGTGATTCAGCAGAAGATGATAAATTAACATCTCCATTTGATTCTGTATTTTAAATATAGAATTTTAAATAAGAAACCAAAATATTCCACAGGAAAAAGGCTTTTAAAAAAAATTGGGGGCTCTTTTCATTGATTTTTTATTCATTTATTTTCATCCATCTTTACTCTTTGGCCTGTGTGGGCCTCCCATCACAGTGGCCTCTCCAGTTGCAGAGCACTGGCTCTGGACACATGCGCTCCAGAGCTCTGGCTCATACTTGGACACACTGGTCCAGCCGCTCCACAGCATATGGGATCTTCCCAGGCCAGGGATCGAATCGGTGCCCCTTGCACTGCAAGGCAGACTCTCCACCCACTGGGCCACCAGGGAAGCCCTATAAATTTATTTTTTTAACAATTTCCTCTGATTCAGTTAATAATCTGACCCTCAGTATGACAAAGAAAAATACTAACTATATTTAGCTCTCTGACAGATAAAGTCATTTTACTGGTCAAAATGCATAAATAAATTAGATATTCATTAGAGACCAATGGACTATACAAAAGGCACCAACTGAAGCCCCGGTGTCTGCAGTTGATGGTGACGGTCACCACCGGCAGGCAGGAAAGCTGGGCAGAAGCATTCTGTATGTGTTCCTCTGTCCTTCCCTCTGAATAGTGACTATCTATCTAGATGTCTGCAGCTTGGAAGGTTCCCTGAACTGGCCAGCAAAGAAACAACATATCTTCTTAAAGATGAATAAGTATATATATCCTGGAGGGGCACCAGCCCTTAATGAAACATTGGGAAAGGTCAGAATCATCTGAAATGTCAGGACTCAATGACAGATCCAAAGCTCCGGGACCTTAGATACCAAAGAGGTGACCCAGGTCATCTGACAGTCTCCACCTGCCTTGCCTCCATCCTGCTTTCTTCACACGTTCAAAGTGCATACAGTCAGGTCAAATCCGCACTAGGAACAGACCTCTGATAAAAGCCATAAAAATCCTGTTCAAAGTGCATGCAGTCAACCAGCTATAGCCCATACAAAATAAGAAGTTTAAAAAAAGAGTATGAAACCCAAAGAGATTAAGTGGTTTTACTAAGAATATACAGTGATTCAGCAGAAGATGATAAATTAACATCTCCATTTGATTCTGTATTTTAAATATAGAATTTTAAATAAGAAACCAAAATATTCCACAGGAAAAAGGCTTTTAAAAAAAATTGGGGGCTCTTTTCATTGATTTTTTATTCATTTATTTTCATCCATCTTTACTCTTTGGCCTGTGTGGGCCTCCCATCACAGTGGCCTCTCCAGTTGCAGAGCACTGGCTCTGGACACATGCGCTCCAGAGCTCTGGCTCATACTTGGACACACTGGTCCAGCCACTCCACAGCATATGGGATCTTCCCAGGCCAGGGATCGAATCGGTGCCCCTTGCACTGCAAGGCAGACTCTCCACCCACTGGGCCACCAGGGAAGCCCTATAAATTTATTTTTTTAACAATTTCCTCTGATTCAGTTAATAATCTGACCCTCAGTATGACAAAGAAAAATACTAACTATATTTAGCTCTCTGACAGATAAAGTCATTTTACTGGTCAAAATGCATAAATAAATTAGATATTCATTAGAGACCAATGGACTATACAAAAGGCACCAACTGAAGCCCCGGTGTCTGCAGTTGATGGTGACGGTCACCACCGGCAGGCAGGAAAGCTGGGCAGAAGCATTCTGTATGTGTTCCTCTGTCCTTCCCTCTGAATAGTGACTATCTATCTAGATGTCTGCAGCTTGGAAGGTTCCCTGAACTGGCCAGCAAAGAAACAACATATCTTCTTAAAGATGAATAAGTATATATATCCTGGAGGGGCACCAGCCCTTAATGAAACATTGGGAAAGGTCAGAATCATCTGAAATGTCAGGACTCAATGACAGATCCAAAGCTCCGGGACCTTAGATACCAAAGAGGTGACCCAGGTCATCTGACAGTCTCCACCTGCCTTGCCTCCATCCTGCTTTCTTCACACGTTCAAAGTGCATACAGTCAGGTCAAATCCGCACTAGGAACAGACCTCTGATAAAAGCCATAAAAAGCCTGTATGTAGGCAATGAGGATGAGCTACAACACAAGTCTGGATATTCTGCTCAGACACCAACACACTCCTTTCATAGTCACTCTCCCCTGAGCCAGGATTCAGTCATCTCGGACAGGTGACAGCTCAGCATTTAGAAGTTCCATTTTTTAAAACACACTTTCAGTGGCAATTATCCCATCACTTATGTTAAATGTAACCTCTCTGTAACTAGTTCAAGCCTCAGAGACCATTTTATCTTTTATGATGCTGGCCTGTGCTTTTGGTCTTGCCAAATCCCCACCTACTAATCTGATATTTCTCTGCAAACGGAGACAGACAAGCAATAAATTCAAAAGGATAAACTCTCTCCACTCCAATTTTTCTCAAACAAAGAAATAAGATATGTAGATAACCAAATACAGTCATTCTTTGATGTTGATAAGATATGGGGTCTTCATTTGAAGCATAATTCTATTGTCATTTCCAGAACAGAAAACAAATGGAATTTTGAGGTTTACTTATACTGAAGAATTTCTTTTTTTATTAAAGTCTCCATTTTAGGGACAGAAAAATGTAAGCAATTACTTAACATGTATTATATAGAGCTTACTATGGACAGGATACTAAGTGCTTTATAAAAGTTAACCTATTTCAGCCTCATAATAACCCCATGCTGTTTGTTCTATGATTATCCCAATCTTACAGGAAGGAGACTGAGAACAGGTCAAATAACATTCTGGAGGTCAACTAGCCAATACATGGAGGAGCTTGGATTCAAACTCGGGCAGTTTGGCTCTGGAATGTATATTCTTACCTCTCAGTGAGATGATTTAAATATTGCTAAGAATGTATAAAAACTGGAAGCATTTCATTTCCAATAAAAATTGGAAGCATCCCAGTTTATTGAACCTGAAGCCATCAGCCCTGGAGAAGGCTTTCTCATGATACTTTTTCCAATAGTGGAGAGAATATTAGGAGAAACGTGCTACGGTTTGTCCAAAATCATTTCACAGTCTTTCTCCCAGGAAGTAGTCACACAACTTTTACCAGCTTGATTTTTGAAACCAGAGAATAGTGGGAGAAGATAATTTTCTAGGAAGAGGAAATGGGGGAGCTATTCCTACTATCGGTCATCTCAATTCACGTGGTTGCAAACAAGGAAAAGCAAGAGATCAACACGAATTGAAAGAGCTCTGCATAGTGAACAAACCCGATCCTAATTCCACCATTACAGGATGCTGCACTACTTCATCATGCTGGGCTTTCATTTTTCTTTTTTAAAATATGGTTGAAATATCTACTTCACAGTGTTGTAGTACAGACGAAACGGAATAATATATAAAGTGTTTAGCAAAGGTTCTGGCACTAATAAGCCCTATATAGAAACTCAAACTCTCTCATTGCAGAAATTATAGGCTTCTGTGTAAACATGTGAGGGAGAATGATTAAGCTTTGAAAAATGCAGTTGAAGAAAATAAGCATTCAATTATTCAGTAAATATTTTCAAACACCTATGTTCCAGGCACAATTATTGGTTGGGATACCAGATGGCTGAAAAGTCCCATGGGTATTTATTTCAAAGTTTCTAATTTCATTAAAAACAAATGTGTAAATGGATAACTCCTCCAACTCTAATCCCTAGTTCTTTGAAAGAACACACTATTTAGCTGAACAAGAACAGAGTATTCTGTAATTATTTTGTTTATCCCTACAGTTGGTACCATACTCAGTTTTGAGCAGCCACACGAGTGAAAAGAGGCGTAACACTTGGTCTTAAGTAGCAGCTACAAAGTATCAAGAAATAACAGGGCCAGTGGGGACTCAATGCCTCTCATTCTGGAGGTCAACTAGCCAATACATGGAGGAGCTTGGAGGTTTGGCTCTGGAATGTATATTCTTACCTCTCAGTGAGATGATTTAAATATTGCTAAGAATGTATAAAAACTGGAAGCATTTCATTTCCAATAAAAATTGGAAGCATCCCAGTTTATTGAACCTGAAGCCATCAGCCCTGGAGAAGGCTTTCTCATGATACTTTTTCCAATAGTGGAGAGAATATTAGGAGAAACGTGCTACGGTTTGTCCAAAATCATTTCACAGTCTTTCTCCCAGGAAGTAGTCACACAACTTTTACCAGCTTGATTTTTGAAACCAGAGAATAGTGGGAGAAGATAATTTTCTAGGAAGAGGAAATGGGGGAGCTATTCCTACTATCGGTCATCTCAATTCACGTGGTTGCAAACAAGGAAAAGCAAGAGATCAACACGAATTGAAAGAGCTCTGCATAGTGAACAAACCCGATCCTAATTCCACCATTACAGGATGCTGCACTACTTCATCATGCTGGGCTTTCATTTTTCTTTTTTAAAATATGGTTGAAATATCTACTTCACAGTGTTGTAGTACAGACGAAACGGAATAATATATAAAGTGTTTAGCAAAGGTTCTGGCACTAATAAGCCCTATATAGAAACTCAAACTCTCTCATTGCAGAAATTATAGGCTTCTGTGTAAACATGTGAGGGAGAATGATTAAGCTTTGAAAAATGCAGTTGAAGAAAATAAGCATTCAATTATTCAGTAAATATTTTCAAACACCTATGTTCCAGGCACAATTATTGGTTGGGATACCAGATGGCTGAAAAGTCCCATGGGTATTTATTTCAAAGTTTCTAATTTCATTAAAAACAAATGTGTAAATGGATAACTCCTCCAACTCTAATCCCTAGTTCTTTGAAAGAACACACTATTTAGCTGAACAAGAACAGAGTATTCTGTAATTATTTTGTTTATCCCTACAGTTGGTACCATACTCAGTTTTGAGCAGCCACACGAGTGAAAAGAGGCGTAACACTTGGTCTTAAGTAGCAGCTACAAAGTATCAAGAAATAACAGGGCCAGTGGGGACTCAATGCCTTTCAATCCCTGATTTCTCCAGGTAAACTGCTCCTAGAGATTAGCATCAACTACCACTAAACCCCATTGTAACATGCACTGTCCAATCTGATCATTGGCAGGAAGACAGTGACTTTCAGGTTGGGTCTATTTTGCTAAAAACTCAAGAATATTTATCTCTTTTTAAATGATCCAGGTTCATTACTTGAGTTTCTAATACAATTATTAATGGGTGTTCAGTTCCCTAAAGGAGAATAACACAAATGACCTCAGTCAGTCATGAGAGCTGTTTCTTCTAGTTCTCTGATTGCCCCTCGAGGAGGAGGCAGCTGTTGCCCACATCAGCTACCTCAGTGGAAAAGAGGCCCTTAGATTCTTCTCAGCCAGCCTCTGTTCACAGAGCCTAACATGACTAAGGAGCTCAGTCCTTCGCCACTCTCCACTTCCTTCTTATTCCTGAATGCTGCAAGCCACATGATCCACCTGCCTTGTGGACACCCGACAGTCAGTCACCTCATCACTCCACAAGCAGCTATGGGGCACCTGGCATGTAGAAGCACACTACAGAAGTGCCCCAGACTAAAGGCTAAATTCCACTTTGCAGACAAGACTCATTGCTTCTGGTAACAACACAAGAGGTACCTAACAAAGGGCCGTACACATCCGGGCCCTAGAGCCCCTGGTTCCACACTGGCCCCGCCCACAGTCCCTCTCACTCAGAGACCTCAAAGAGTGCTCCAGTGGCCCACCCACGGCTACACAGTCCTCATGACATCATCACTATCCGTCAGTGCCTGCTTCCAGGCACAATGGTTGGGATACCAGATGGCTGAAAAGTCCCATGGGTATTTATTTCAAAGTTTCTAATTTCATTAAAAACAAATGTGTAAATGGATAACTCCTCCAACTCTAATCCCTAGTTCTTTGAAAGAACACACTATTTAGCTGAACAAGAACAGAGTATTCTGTAATTATTTTGTTTATCCCTACAGTTGGTACCATACTCAGTTTTGAGCAGCCACACGAGTGAAAAGAGGCGTAACACTTGGTCTTAAGTAGCAGCTACAAAGTATCAAGAAATAACAGGGCCAGTGGGGACTCAATGCCTTTCAATCCCTGATTTCTCCAGGTAAACTGCTCCTAGAGATTAGCATCAACTACCACTAAACCCCATTGTAACATGCACTGTCCAATCTGATCATTGGCAGGAAGACAGTGACTTTCAGGTTGGGTCTATTTTGCTAAAAACTCAAGAATATTTATCTCTTTTTAAATGATCCAGGTTCATTACTTGAGTTTCTAATACAATTATTAATGGGTGTTCAGTTCCCTAAAGGAGAATAACACAAATGACCTCAGTCAGTCATGAGAGCTGTTTCTTCTAGTTCTCTGATTGCCCCTCGAGGAGGAGGCAGCTGTTGCCCACATCAGCTACCTCAGTGGAAAAGAGGCCCTTAGATTCTTCTCAGCCAGCCTCTGTTCACAGAGCCTAACATGACTAAGGAGCTCAGTCCTTCGCCACTCTCCACTTCCTTCTTATTCCTGAATGCTGCAAGCCACATGATCCACCTGCCTTGTGGACACCCGACAGTCAGTCACCTCATCACTCCACAAGCAGCTATGGGGCACCTGGCATGTAGAAGCACACTACAGAAGTGCCCCAGACTAAAGGCTAAATTCCACTTTGCAGACAAGACTCATTGCTTCTGGTAACAACACAAGAGGTACCTAACAAAGGGCCGTACACATCCGGGCCCTAGAGCCCCTGGTTCCACACTGGCCCCGCCCACAGTCCCTCTCACTCAGAGACCTCAAAGAGTGCTCCCCAGTGGCCCACCCACGGCTACACAGTCCTCATGACATCATCACTATCCGTCACTCCTCACAAGTGCGGCTGCTTTGCAACCCTTTATAGTCCATCCAAAGTTCTTTAATAATATAATCTCTCTCAGAGTAGGCTCAGGGTTTCCGATGGCGTCATCTGAACTCTGAAATGAACTCTCTAGAATTTGTTCCTTCTGCTAAACCTGTCAGTAATTCACAGATATCTTGTAGTGGAGTGTCTAAGGCAGTCTCCATGGAGCATCTTTTTAAAAGCTAAAAGGAGAGCGGGAGCACCAGAATAGGGAAACCAACACAGACTCCATGGGCTTTTAAGATTTTTACTTTTTTTTTCTTTTTCCCCATCATGCCTTTTTTTTTTATTTATATTTACTTTCATCCACCTTTCTATTCCTTGGCATGTGTGGGCCTCCCACTGCAGTGGCCTCTCTCGCTGCAGAGCACTGGCTCTGGGTGCACGTGCTCCAAAGCATTGGCTCACAACTGCACACACCGGCCCAGCCGTTCCATGCCACGTGAGATCCTCCCAGGCCAGGAACCGAACCGGTGCCCCCACCCTCCGCACCACAAGGCAGACTCCCCACCCACTGGACGACCAGGGGAAACCCTAGATTTTAAAAGGAATTTTCTAGGACAATGGAATGATTCTTTGCGATATTGTAATGGGGCGGGAAGGCTATGTCATGATACATATGTCAAAATCCACAGAAGGTACAACACAGCAGTGAACCCTAAAGTTAACACTGGCTCACTGACCATAACAAATGTCAAAATCCACAGAATACACACAGTGCTGCAAGCCACATGATCCACCTGCCTTGTGGACACCCGACAGTCAGTCACCTCATCACTCCACAAGCAGCTATGGGGCACCTGGCATGTAGAAGCACACTACAGAAGTGCCCCAGACTAAAGGCTAAATTCCACTTTGCAGACAAGACTCATTGCTTCTGGTAACAACACAAGAGGTACCTAACAAAGGGCCGTACACATCCGGGCCCTAGAGCCCCTGGTTCCACACTGGCCCCGCCCACAGTCCCTCTCACTCAGAGACCTCAAAGAGTGCTCCCCAGTGGCCCACCCACGGCTACACAGTCCTCATGACATCATCACTATCCGTCACTCCTCACAAGTGCGGCTGCTTTGCAACCCTTTATAGTCCATCCAAAGTTCTTTAATAATATAATCTCTCTCAGAGTAGGCTCAGGGTTTCCGATGGCGTCATCTGAACTCTGAAATGAACTCTCTAGAATTTGTTCCTTCTGCTAAACCTGTCAGTAATTCACAGATATCTTGTAGTGGAGTGTCTAAGGCAGTCTCCATGGAGCATCTTTTTAAAAGCAAAAAGGAGAGCGGGAGCACCAGAATAGGGAAACCAACACAGACTCCATGGGCTTTTAAGATTTTTACTTTTTTTTTCTTTTTCCCCATCATGCCTTTTTTTTTTATTTATATTTACTTTCATCCACCTTTCTATTCCTTGGCATGTGTGGGCCTCCCACTGCAGTGGCCTCTCTCGCTGCAGAGCACTGGCTCTGGGTGCACGTGCTCCAAAGCATTGGCTCACAACTGCACACACCGGCCCAGCCGTTCCATGCCACGTGAGATCCTCCCAGGCCAGGAACCGAACCGGTGCCCCCACCCTCCGCACCACAAGGCAGACTCCCCACCCACTGGACGACCAGGGAAGCCCTAGATTTTTAAAAGGAATTTTCTAGGACAATGGAATGATTCTTTGCGATATTGTAATGGGGCGGGGGGGGGGAAGCGCTATGTCATGATACATATGTCAAAATCCACAGAAGGTACAACACAGCAGTGAACCCTAAAGTTAACACTGGCTCACTGACCATAACAAATGTCCCACACTAATGCATGTTGTTACTAGGGGATTCAGGGGTGGGGACAGCCATGAAGGGGTATACAGGAACTCTCTATGCTTTCTGCTCACTTTTTCTCTAAATTTAAAACTTCTCTAAAAAAACCCAAAATCTAGTCCTTTTTTTTTAAGTTTTTCACCATCAAAACTTACTCATCAAAATTTCAGACTCCTGTCATCCCTATGTGAAATGTCTGGAAAAGTAGAGGTCCCCTGAGATTTTTCTAATTGGTCTTAGGGTCTTTTAAACAATGTGGCTCCAACAACCAACAGCAGCCCTCCTTGAAAACAATGTGCAGTGCAATCTCTGCCGGCTATTATACCGCTAGTGTTAAACAGCCAGGGGAGCTAACTGAGCAGTAAGTGGGGCTGTGAATGGGACAGTGAGCTCATAATGTTATCAACACGCACCGTCTAGTTGGGGCTCTTCCATTCCAGGCTGCCTTCAGGTCAACAGCGTAGGTTCTCTCTGCTCTTAAAATGAAATCCTCATTTTATTTTTCTGTGTTTATAAAAGTAATTCACGTTCACAGTAGAATATTTGGAAAATATTTTATGTGGATTCTAAAAGGAAATGACACAAATGAACTTACTTACAAAACAAAAAAAGAATCACAGACTTAGAAAACAAACTCATGGTTGTAGGCGGTGGGGGGAAGGGGATTGCGGACTTTGGGAAAGTCGTGTACATACTGCCATGTTTGAAATGGATAACCAACAAAAGCCTATTGTATAGCACATGGAACTCTGCTCAATACGATGTACTAGCCTGGATGAGAGGGGGCTTGGGGAGAGAATGGATACATGTATATGTATAGCTGAGCCCTTTCACTGTTCACCTGAAACTGTCACAAAATTGTTAATTGGCTATATCCCAATACAAAATGTTTTTGGTGTTAAAAAGTAAAATAAAAATAAAACACTGCATGATAAAAAAAGAAAGAATATTTGAAAAATAGAGAAAAGCTTTTTTTTAATAGTCCACATTTTGATCCATTTCATTCTAGAATTTCATCCTCTGTATTTTAATATACTAAAGATATTTTAAATATTTTAATATCTCTGTGAACATGACTGGCAGAGTTGTAGTGATTTTTAAAATTACAATAATATAATTAAATTGCTTAAAACTCCATTTTCCCTAATTTTGTCTCTGAAACTGCAAGTTTCACCTATGAGTAAAACAATAGCACAAGACAAACCATAGGACAATCTATAATTTAAAAGCCTTTTGCAACAGCTCTCCAGGGCTGCAAAAGTCAACTTCTCAGCAATATATCCATATGCCAAGTCACTTCAATCACGTCCGACTCTTCCCAACCCTATGGACTGTTGTGCTCCAGGCTCCTCTGGCGATGGGATTCTCCAGGTAAGAATACTAGGGTGAGTTGCCTTGCGCTGCTCCAGAGGATCTTTCCAAACCGGGGATCAACCCACATCCCTTAAGTCTCCTGCATTGGCAAGAGGGTTCTTTACCACTCGTGCCACCTGGGAAGCCCTAGCAATATACTGCAGTATACAGCTAAAATCACATTTGTATTACAATGAACTGGCTTCCTGTGTCAGTGGGAAATTTGTTTCATGACTAGAATATATCTTTCTTTAGTATATAAAAGCAGCTTGGACGAGAGTACACTTTGGGATCACATCATTATTTCATTATTAGTCGTTGCCATATATCTTAATCTTCTAACAAAGGATCGGAGCAGCACATAAGGACTTCCCTGGTGGTCCAGTGGGTAAGGACACTGCCTTGCGGTGCCAGGGGCGCCGGTTCAATCTCTGGCCTGGGAAGATCCCACGTGCCACGGAGCGGCTAAACCAAAGTGTCCAACTACCAAGCGGGAGCTCTGGAGTGCATGCGCCCAAAGCTGGTGCTCTGCAACAAGGGAGGCCACTGCGATGCGAGGCTCACACAGGCCAAAGAACAAAGATAAATAGATGAAAGATCAGTGGAAGCGGCCAAAAAAAAATTTTAAAATGCATTCCAGAGCAGCACATAAAATACGATACAGTGGGAAAGTTTTTCACAAACCGAAAGCATTATGCTGCAGGAGCTAACATGGAAATGCAGCAAGATCGCCATGTGCCAACGTGTCCTCAGACCCCAGGAGGACTCCTATACAACGGCTTACAGGCAGGCCACTGGTGAGGACCTGACCAGGGGGAAGACTTTTCGCTCTGGTGGAGGCCTAAAAAGCAAAGCTCATGTATGTCCAAAGAAACAAAAGTATCCAATGATCAAAAATGATAAATAATATAAAAAAGCAAGGGAAAATGTATAAAGCTGTGGATTACGTCCGCAAGCTGAAGCATTCCCCTCTGAATGTCCTCTGTCCGCAGAACATCCCCTCAGAAGGCTATTGTTGAGAACACGCTCCTTGGTCAAGGAGATGAATGGAAGAGATGAATGGCATCTGACCCTGCGTGTGAGAGAGAGGAGGCTGGACGGCCCTGGGCTCAGACATGTGGGGTGGTGTGAGCTCGAGGAAGCAGTGACGAGGCCAAGAAGGACCTTGTTCTAGCCCTACTATCACATGACCACAGAAAGTGATGTAAACTCTCTAGAGTCTCCATTTCTTGATTTGCAAAGTCTGTGTCCTGCCCCATTTTTCTCCATCTCTCTCCTTCAATGACCATCACTTCTCTTCAAGCCAGTGAACTGCTCTGTAATTCCCAGACAGCACCATGATCCATGTTTTGATTTTGCCTCTATGACTCCTACTGCCAGAACTGCTCTCCGTAACCTTTCTGCTCCTCCTCACCCACTTAGCTAATGTCTACTTAACATTTGTGTCTCAGATTAGACATCATTTATCTAGGAAGGCATTCCTGGCTGACTGTACCTCCTATGTACCCCCACTGCAATATTCCCTGAACTACAACTTCATCTTGTCCCTCTGCAATAAACCAAAGTGTCCAACTACCAAGCGGGAGCTCTGGAGTGCATGCGCCCAAAGCTGGTGCTCTGCAACAAGGGAGGCCACTGCGATGCGAGGCTCACACAGGCCAAAGAACAAAGATAAATAGATGAAAGATCAGTGGAAGCGGCCAAAAAAAAATTTTAAAATGCATTCCAGAGCAGCACATAAAATACGATACAGTGGGAAAGTTTTTCACAAACCGAAAGCATTATGCTGCAGGAGCTAACATGGAAATGCAGCAAGATCGCCATGTGCCAACGTGTCCTCAGACCCCAGGAGGACTCCTATACAACGGCTTACAGGCAGGCCACTGGTGAGGACCTGACCAGGGGGAAGACTTTTCGCTCTGGTGGAGGCCTAAAAAGCAAAGCTCATGTATGTCCAAAGAAACAAAAGTATCCAATGATCAAAAATGATAAATAATATAAAAAAGCAAGGGAAAATGTATAAAGCTGTGGATTACGTCCGCAAGCTGAAGCATTCCCCTCTGAATGTCCTCTGTCCGCAGAACATCCCCTCAGAAGGCTATTGTTGAGAACACGCTCCTTGGTCAAGGAGATGAATGGAAGAGATGAATGGCATCTGACCCTGCGTGTGAGAGAGAGGAGGCTGGACGGCCCTGGGCTCAGACATGTGGGGTGGTGTGAGCTCGAGGAAGCAGTGACGAGGCCAAGAAGGACCTTGTTCTAGCCCTACTATCACATGACCACAGAAAGTGATGTAAACTCTCTAGAGTCTCCATTTCTTGATTTGCAAAGTCTGTGTCCTGCCCCATTTTTCTCCATCTCTCTCCTTCAATGACCATCACTTCTCTTCAAGCCAGTGAACTGCTCTGTAATTCCCAGACAGCACCATGATCCATGTTTTGATTTTGCCTCTATGACTCCTACTGCCAGAACTGCTCTCCGTAACCTTTCTGCTCCTCCTCACCCACTTAGCTAATGTCTACTTAACATTTGTGTCTCAGATTAGACATCATTTATCTAGGAAGGCATTCCTGGCTGACTGTACCTCCTATGTACCCCCACTGCAATATTCCCTGAACTACAACTTCATCTTGTCCCTCTGCTGAAAATGCCTATGAACTTGGCACTGACTAAGGACTCACAAAAGGCGAGGGGCGGGCAGTGGAAAGAAAAATAAAAGGGAAAGAAAAGAGAAGGGAGGCGGGGAGAAAAGGGGAGGTGGGGTGCAAGAAGTAAGGAAGGCAAGGGCAACCAAGGGAAAGGAAAACTTCCCTCTTCTCTTCACAGGAATGTCACAGGATCAAATGAGACCATGTCTGCAAAAACACTGTAAATACTTTACATACCAGGATACTTATTAAGTGAGATATTTTCTGTTCTCTAGGAATTTGGACGTTTCTCCTGAGACTCAAAGCTGAAGACAATAGATGACCTGATTATGAATCATCCATTCAAATATATATTCGGACTCAATCTGTATCAACTCTCCTTCCTGGGAAGTACTATTCAACATTCAGGACACATATGCGAACAAAGTGAAGACCACGGCCCTTATAGAGCTTCCAACTGTAAGAAGAAAAGGGACAATGACAAATTTTAAATTGCCTAACATATTAAACAGGATAAGAATATTAAGAAATATAAAAGAAGTAAATGAGAGTGCCTTAAGACGAATAGGAGTAACTCCAGGTTTGGAATTTTAAAGCCATGATCCAGGTGGTCTTCAACCTATGGATAACTGAAGAGAAGATCACCCCAGGTGGAGGAAACAGTGCATGCAAATGTCCTAAGGGGTCTGTCTGCCTATCATGATTAAAGAACAGCCAAGAGGGCTGGGGCTGGGTCAAGGGCTAATGGCTTATAGGAGTAGGAGATGAAGTGTCCTGCCCCATTTGCAAAGTCTGTGTCCTGCCCCATTTTTCTCCATCTCTCTCCTTCAATGACCATCACTTCTCTTCAAGCCAGTGAACTGCTCTGTAATTCCCAGACAGCACCATGATCCATGTTTTGATTTTGCCTCTATGACTCCTACTGCCAGAACTGCTCTCCGTAACCTTTCTGCTCCTCCTCACCCACTTAGCTAATGTCTACTTAACATTTGTGTCTCAGATTAGACATCATTTATCTAGGAAGGCATTCCTGGCTGACTGTACCTCCTATGTACCCCCACTGCAATATTCCCTGAACTACAACTTCATCTTGTCCCTCTGCTGAAAATGCCTATGAACTTGGCACTGACTAAGGACTCACAAAAGGCGAGGGGCGGGCAGTGGAAAGAAAAATAAAAGGGAAAGAAAAGAGAAGGGAGGCGGGGAGAAAAGGGGAGGTGGGGTGCAAGAAGTAAGGAAGGCAAGGGCAACCAAGGGAAAGGAAAACTTCCCTCTTCTCTTCACAGGAATGTCACAGGATCAAATGAGACCATGTCTGCAAAAACACTGTAAATACTTTACATACCAGGATACTTATTAAGTGAGATATTTTCTGTTCTCTAGGAATTTGGACGTTTCTCCTGAGACTCAAAGCTGAAGACAATAGATGACCTGATTATGAATCATCCATTCAAATATATATTCGGACTCAATCTGTATCAACTCTCCTTCCTGGGAAGTACTATTCAACATTCAGGACACATATGCGAACAAAGTGAAGACCACGGCCCTTATAGAGCTTCCAACTGTAAGAAGAAAAGGGACAATGACAAATTTTAAATTGCCTAACATATTAAACAGGATAAGAATATTAAGAAATATAAAAGAAGTAAATGAGAGTGCCTTAAGACGAATAGGAGTAACTCCAGGTTTGGAATTTTAAAGCCATGATCCAGGTGGTCTTCAACCTATGGATAACTGAAGAGAAGATCACCCCAGGTGGAGGAAACAGTGCATGCAAATGTCCTAAGGGGTCTGTCTGCCTATCATGATTAAAGAACAGCCAAGAGGGGCTGGGGCTGGGTCAAGGGGCTAATGGCTTATAGGAGTAGGAGATGAAGTCAAAGGGGCAAGGGGTGAGGGTCAGTCATGTAATAGTGTGCAAGCCGTTGTACAAATGTGGCCTTTTACAGTAAATCCCCTACATACAAATGAGCTTGTTCTGAGAGTACTGTGCATTAGTCCCATTTGTTCATTAGTCCAACCTCCTTAGCCAAGGTATCTAACTACCACAGTCTCCTATATAGTACTGTACTGTAATAAGTTTGTATGTCAGTTGCTCAGTGTGTCCAACTCATTGCGACCCCTTGGACCATAGCCTGCCAGGCTCTCTGTGTTCACTGGATTTTCCAGGCAAGAATATTGAAGTGGGTTGCCCCTTCCTTCTCCAGGGGGTCTTCCCAATCCAGGGATTGAATCCAGGTCTCCCACATTGCATGCAGGCTCATACTTTTTGCATATTTAAAAAAGGAATAAATAAATAAAAACACTTTTAAGCTTACATACAATACCTTAAAAACCAGTGCAGTACAGCAACTGGCTTCCAGGGGCCCGCATCAAGTGAACATGCAAGAAGAGCTACGGACTGAAGGAAGGAGAAGAGGTGGGAAATGGTGCAGCTGGAGGTTCATCAGCAATAGGAGACAGAAGCTAAGCTGCAATTTTATGCAGGCCTGACGGTGGTGGACTGCGTGTTCACATCTTTAGACGTTCACAACTGGAAGGTTCGTATGTAGGGGACTGACCGTGACACAGAGCACCACTGCAGGGCTTACAACAAAGAAGGGTCACTCTCTGACTTCTATTTTAAAAGGGCCACTCTGACTGCTGTACAGAAAAGAGATCCCTGAGGGGCAAGAGTAGATAAATTGCCTAACATATTAAAAAAACATGACAAATTTTAAATTGCCTAACATAAAAGAAAATATTAAGAAATATAAAAGAAGTAAATGAGAGTGCCTTAAGACGAATAGGAGTAACTCCAGGTTTGGAATTTTAAAGCCATGATCCAGGTGGTCTTCAACCTATGGATAACTGAAGAGAAGATCACCCCAGGTGGAGGAAACAGTGCATGCAAATGTCCTAAGGGGTCTGTCTGCCTATCATGATTAAAGAACAGCCAAGAGGGGCTGGGGCTGGGTCAAGGGGCTAATGGCTTATAGGAGTAGGAGATGAAGTCAAAGGGAAAGGGGGTGAGGGTCAGTCATGTAATAGTGTGCAAGCCGTTGTACAAATGTGGCCTTTTACAGTAAATCCCCTACATACAAATGAGCTTGTTCTGAGAGTACTGTGCATTAGTCCCATTTGTTCATTAGTCCAACCTCCTTAGCCAAGGTATCTAACTACCACAGTCTCCTATATAGTACTGTACTGTAATAAGTTTGTATGTCAGTTGCTCAGTGTGTCCAACTCATTGCGACCCCTTGGACCATAGCCTGCCAGGCTCTCTGTGTTCACTGGATTTTCCAGGCAAGAATATTGAAGTGGGTTGCCCCTTCCTTCTCCAGGGGATCTTCCCAATCCAGGGATTGAATCCAGGTCTCCCACATTGCATGCAGGCTCATACTTTTTGCATATTTAAAAAAGGAATAAATAAATAAAAACACTTTTAAGCTTACATACAATACCTTAAAAACCAGTGCAGTACAGCAACTGGCTTCCAGGGGCCCGCATCAAGTGAACATGCAAGAAGAGCTACGGACTGAAGGAAGGAGAAGAGGTGGGAAATGGTGCAGCTGGAGGTTCATCAGCAATAGGAGACAGAAGCTAAGCTGCAATTTTATGCAGGCCTGACGGTGGTGGACTGCGTGTTCACATCTTTAGACGTTCACAACTGGAAGGTTCGTATGTAGGGGACTGACCGTGACACAGAGCACCACTGCAGGGCTTACAACAAAGAAGGGTCACTCTCTGACTTCTATTTTAAAAGGGCCACTCTGACTGCTGTACAGAAAAGAGATCCCTGAGGGGCAAGAGTAGATACAGTCAGCCACAGGAGGCCACTGCAGGAATTCAGGTAAAAGATGGCAGTGCCCTGGACCAAAGTGACAGCATTAGCGTTGGGAAGAAGGGTTAGATTCTAAATGTATTTGGAGGTTGGCGCTAACAAGATTTCCTCTGGATCTCTGATGCTGCTATAAGTCAAAGACCCAAAATGTCTTGAAAGGACTTTGCTCAAGAAGGCTACCCTGCAGACTGCAGAGGCGCCTAGCTAGAGATCAAGGGGTCAGTCTTAAAATGGCACCTACAGAGTGTTCCTAAAGGGAACTCTTGAAAGAACCCATAGGCCCCTGTACAACAGTGACTGCATCAGACTCTTGAAGTGGCAGAGAGTGTCCAGCAGCCAAGAGAGTCTATATTCGCAGCACACGTCAATTAAAAGGTCCCTGGCCCTTGCCAGTCATCCCTTCCATCAGCTTCACAAAAGTCAGAAGCAGTGTACGCAACAGAGAAAGAAAAATAGATAAATAAGGTAGATCAACAGTAGAAGAAGGGCTTCCCTGGTGGTCCAGTGGGTAAGGACACCACCTTGCCGTGCAGGAGGCACCGGTTCAATCCCTGACCTGGGAAGATCCCACGTGCCACGGAGTGGCTGGACCGATATGTCCAATTATGGAGCTGGAGCTCTGGAGCGCATGCGCCCAGAGCCGGTGCTCTGTGACAAGAGAGGCTACTGCGATGGGAGGCCCACACGGGCCAAAGAACAAAGATGGATGAAAATGGACAAATGAAAGACCAATAGAAGTGGCCCGCCTGCTCCTCTCCCCCCCCACCCCCCCCCCCCCCAAAAAAAAAAAAATTTAAAAAAAAAAAAAAAACAGTAGAAGAAAACACAGTTTCTGGGTCAGTCCTGAGTTGGGAGACAGTCTCATAGGTCTGAGCTCTTAACCTGTGGAATCTGAGGCTATCTCCAGGTAGTGTCAGAAATGAATTGGATCAAGTCAAATTCTCCAACACCCTGCTGGTGTCTGAGAAATTTTTTTTTTGCTACCAAGAAAGGGTCACTCTCTGACTTCTATTTTAAAAGGGCCACTCTGACTGCTGTACAGAAAAGAGATCCCTGAGGGGCAAGAGTAGATACAGTCAGCCACAGGAGGCCACTGCAGGAATTCAGGTAAAAGATGGCAGTGCCCTGGACCAAAGTGACAGCATTAGCGTTGGGAAGAAGGGTTAGATTCTAAATGTATTTGGAGGTTGGCGCTAACAAGATTTCCTCTGGATCTCTGATGCTGCTATAAGTCAAAGACCCAAAATGTCTTGAAAGGACTTTGCTCAAGAAGGCTACCCTGCAGACTGCAGAGGCGCCTAGCTAGAGATCAAGGGGTCAGTCTTAAAATGGCACCTACAGAGTGTTCCTAAAGGGAACTCTTGAAAGAACCCATAGGCCCCTGTACAACAGTGACTGCATCAGACTCTTGAAGTGGCAGAGAGTGTCCAGCAGCCAAGAGAGTCTATATTCGCAGCACACGTCAATTAAAAGGTCCCTGGCCCTTGCCAGTCATCCCTTCCATCAGCTTCACAAAAGTCAGAAGCAGTGTACGCAACAGAGAAAGAAAAATAGATAAATAAGGTAGATCAACAGTAGAAGAAGGGCTTCCCTGGTGGTCCAGTGGGTAAGGACACCACCTTGCCGTGCAGGAGGCACCGGTTCAATCCCTGACCTGGGAAGATCCCACGTGCCACGGAGTGGCTGGACCGATATGTCCAATTATGGAGCTGGAGCTCTGGAGCGCATGCGCCCAGAGCCGGTGCTCTGTGACAAGAGAGGCTACTGCGATGGGAGGCCCACACGGGCCAAAGAACAAAGATGGATGAAAATAGACAAATGAAACAGCAACAGAAGTGGCCCGCCTGCTCCTCTCTCTCCTCAACCCACCCCCCCCAAAAAAAAAAAAAATTTAAAAAAAAAAAAAAAACAGTAGAAGAAAACACAGTTTCTGGGTCAGTCCTGAGTTGGGAGACAGTCTCATAGGTCTGAGCTCTTAACCTGTGGAATCTGAGGCTATCTCCAGGTAGTGTCAGAAATGAATTGGATCAAGTCAAATTCTCCAACACCCTGCTGGTGTCTGAGAAATTTTTTTTTTTTTTTTGGTGTGGGGGAACCTTTCTCCCTGCATTGAAATTGATCTTAGAATTTACTTAATGATACTCAGTTGTAGCAGGCTGAGCTGATCATAGCAGGTATCAACCATGGGCATCTATGATATAGAGAATGTGACTTTCTAGCTGTGTAACTGTGGGTAAAGTAGTTAATTACTCTGTTCTGAAACTTTCTCATTTGTAAACTAGGAATAGCAATCATACCTACCAGACAGGCTAGAAAAAAAAAAAGTAGCTCATGAAAGTGTTTAGCAGTAATTATTGTGGCTCAAAGTAACTACTGAGTATGTGTTAGTTGGTATTGGTCTTCACATATTATGTATATAAACATGTTTAGTAAACCAGGTTGAAGTGATAAGGGTATGAAGAGAAAAGGCTTTCAATCCTTCCACCACCATTTTCAAACAGGCTCTGATAAAGCCCTTCAGCCTTTCCACCCATTAGCATTGGTCCTAGTTATGAGAAGATTATCATGGCCTCAAAATGCTTGTGTTCTAGGGACTTATTTTACTCAATAATGATCCCAAAGAGCCAAAGTGTTGATGCTGGCAATTTAGATATGCCCGAGAGAAGCCCTAAAGTGCTTCCCTTAAGTGAAAAGGTGAAAGTTCTCTACTTAATAAAGAAAGGAAAAAAAAAAAAAAAAGGATGCTGCTCTTTGGTGGAAACTAATCTTCTTGCCATGAAATTGTGAAGAAGGAAAAAGAAATTCATGCTAGTTTTGCTGTCACACCTCAAACCGTCACACCTCAAACTGTCACACCTCAAAGTCACAGCCACACGGCATGGTGAGTACTTAATCAAGATGAAAAAGCCATTACATTTATTAAAAAAAAAAAAATACTTTGAGAGAAAGGTCACATGCACAAAATGTTTATTACAATACATTGTTATAATTGTTCTAACTTATTATTAGTCACTATTGTTAATCTCTTATGGTGCCTAATTTAAATTAAACTTCATTTAAACAGGGTAAAACATAGTGTATGTTTCAGGCATCTACTAGCCGTCTTAGAATGTATCCCATATGGATAAGGGGGAACAACAATATATATGTGAAAAATATATATTTGGTTCTCTAATGCCTAGATGACCAAATGATCAAATATATATTCCTTACAAATCACAATACCAGAACTATAGACAGGGTGGTTTACAAACAACAGAAATTTATTTCTCACATTCCTGAAAGCTGAAGTCCAAGATCATGACCCTGGCAGATCCAGTGTGTGGTGAGGGCCCAGTTCCTAGTTCACAAGTGTCCTTCTCGCTGTACTCTCACAGGGTAGAGGGGACAAGGGAGTTCTCTAGGGTCTCTTAATAAAGGCATGAATGTCATTCATGAGGGCTCCACCCTCACTACCTAATCACCTACCAAAGGCGCCACCTCCAAATACAGGTGCAGGGAGGGACCATTTTCATTCTATAGCAAGGCCTCCAGTGCATTTATTTGGCTCAAACAGTGTTTTTTGTCCATTTTCATTTGAATGAGTGTAAACTAGATACGACTTTTCAGGTCAGCACAGTCCCATCACTCTTGACGGCCTCACATGGCTGCCCACTTCATTAATTTACATTACCTACTGAGCTCATAGAAACTTTTAGGTCGGCAACTCCTGCCAACCATAGTAATCTCATTCCTATCCCTGACCTTCAGCCTTTAACCATCTGCCTATATTTACCTTTCTCAATCTGGCACATTCTCCATAGCCTCTTTTCTAGATCAACTACCATACTCAAATCAAGCTCAAGGCTTAGCTTGAAACCTTCCCAGATTAACTTGTGTAAACACCAGTTTTTCATATCCTTTGCATTCCAGCAGCATTTGGTAGTTGTGGGTTATCCTCTTGCTCAAGACGCTTCATTGAAGTATATTTTTTTTTCTCCCTCCTTCCAAATAAAGTGTAAGAGCAATGTGATTGCTTTTTTGATAGGCTTCAGCCCCCCGTTAATCAAATACTGATTGCTGCAAAGGGATTTTGAGGATGTATTTGGCATCCAAAGTATACTGGGTAATCTTATAATAAATGGTCCTGAATTAACCATTTGGGAGGCCTGAAAATAAGAGCTAAAAGATTCAGAGAGAGACTGATTGACTCTGCCTGTGGACAACAGTTCTGGCCTATGCCCACTCACCACTCTGACCATAACCTTCCTTTCTGGACTGTTCTGAAGATCTTGAACTTACTTAAGCCAGCTCTCACAATTATGCAAGTCAATTCTTTGTATTATACACACACACATACCCTTATCCTACCAATTATATTTTGCTGGTTGAACTCTGACTTGTACATACGGTAAATGGAAAGAACCCTCTCTATTTTAAACTTCCACCAAATGCAACATACAAACACATATACACATAACCTCGTATTTGGGAACCCAATTGACATCACTGAATATACCTAAGACATTAAAATTGTGGCAAAGCACCATATGCACAAAGAAATATACAAGATAGACCACATAAACAAATGCTGAGTAAGAGGAAAAAAAATTGTAAGAGTAAGCCAGTAAATCACAGACCTTGTGGGGAAAAAAATGTTAAATAAAGTCACTGAATAAAATTTGAATATACACTGGTAGTGATAGGCAGCTTCCCTGATGGTTCAGATAGTAAAAAATCTGCCTAGATACACAGTCCCACCCACTCTTGACGGCCTCACATGGCTGCCCACTTCATTAATTTACATTACCTACTGAGCTCATAGAAACTTTTAGGTCGGCAACTCCTGCCAACCATAGTAATCTCATTCCTATCCCTGACCTTCAGCCTTTAACCATCTGCCTATATTTACCTTTCTCAATCTGGCACATTCTCCATAGCCTCTTTTCTAGATCAACTACCATACTCAAATCAAGCTCAAGGCTTAGCTTGAAACCTTCCCAGATTAACTTGTGTAAACACCAGTTTTTCATATCCTTTGCATTCCAGCAGCATTTGGTAGTTGTGGGTTATCCTCTTGCTCAAGACGCTTCATTGAAGTATATTTTTTTTTCTCCCTCCTTCCAAATAAAGTGTAAGAGCAATGTGATTGCTTTTTTGATAGGCTTCAGCCCCCCGTTAATCAAATACTGATTGCTGCAAAGGGATTTTGAGGATGTATTTGGCATCCAAAGTATACTGGGTAATCTTATAATAAATGGTCCTGAATTAACCATTTGGGAGGCCTGAAAATAAGAGCTAAAAGATTCAGAGAGAGACTGATTGACTCTGCCTGTGGACAACAGTTCTGGCCTATGCCCACTCACCACTCTGACCATAACCTTCCTTTCTGGACTGTTCTGAAGATCTTGAACTTACTTAAGCCAGCTCTCACAATTATGCAAGTCAATTCTTTGTATTATACACACACACATACCCTTATCCTACCAATTATATTTTGCTGGTTGAACTCTGACTTGTACATACGGTAAATGGAAAGAACCCTCTCTATTTTAAACTTCCACCAAATGCAACATACAAACACATATACACATAACCTCGTATTTGGGAACCCAATTGACATCACTGAATATACCTAAGACATTAAAATTGTGGCAAAGCACCATATGCACAAAGAAATATACAAGATAGACCACATAAACAAATGCTGAGTAAGAGGAAAAAAAATTGTAAGAGTAAGCCAGTAAATCACAGACCTTGTGGGGAAAAAAATGTTAAATAAAGTCACTGAATAAAATTTGAATATACACTGGTAGTGATAGGCAGCTTCCCTGATGGTTCAGATAGTAAAAAATCTGCCTGCGATACAGGAGACTTAAGAGATGTGAGTTCGATTCCTGGGTCCAGAAGATCCTCTGCAGAAGGGAATGGCTACCCACTCCAGTATTCTTGCCTGGAGAATTCCATGGACAGAGAAGCCTGGCAGGCTATAGTCCATGGGGTCGCTGTCGGGGGCTGTGAGAGCCCTGGCCGCGCCTTACAGCCGCCAGCATAAAAGCATCATCATGTTTTCCCAAAGACGGCGCCTGGCGGATGTGCGGAGGTGTGGCTTGAGATGTGTGCTCATTGCCATGATTGACTGAGTGAAGTTTCTGTGCTCGTAATCAGCACATGTTCCCCCTAAACTCTCATGATGATGCAAACGCGTGCTTGCTTGACCTTTTACATGATTGGTCTATCGCTGGGTTCTTCTGCCTTCTGTACACTATAAGTACTGCTTCCTTTCCGCAATAAAAAGAGACTTGATTAGACTCCTGTCTTGTCTCCATTTCTTGTGTCTCTTGTCCTCTCAATTCCCACTCCCACCTCTTTAGGGTCTGCGTTGACGAATCCCACGGGTCGGGACAGGTCGCAAAGAGTCATAACTGAGCAGCTAACACTTTCACTTTGGCAGTGATAACAGAGGAGAACAAAATGAGAAAAATGCCTCTGAAATAGTGGCAGTTCAAGTAAACAGTGAACCATGCATATATCCACATATTTATCTGAACAGAATTCTAAATAATTAAAATGCAAGAAAACACATAGTTTACCTGTCTAGGATCCCAATTTTTTCTACCAAGCTGTCGTCGTGATGGCAATAATTGATGTTTGCCATTTTAATATTAAAGTTTTCTCACTAACAAAAAATTCAGTTTTTTTAGAATGCATGACATGATTATGAATAATGAAATTTGAAGCACCATATGCACAAAAAGAAAATATACAAAAAATAAAAAACCACATAAACAAATGCTGAGTAAGAGGAAAAAAAATTGTAAGAGTAAGCCAGTAAATCACAGACCTTGTGGGGAAAAAAATGTTAAATAAAGTCACTGAATAAAATTTGAATATACACTGGTAGTGATAGGCAGCTTCCCTGATGGTTCAGATAGTAAAAAATCTGCCTGCGATACAGGAGACTTAAGAGATGTGAGTTCGATTCCTGGGTCCAGAAGATCCTCTGCAGAAGGGAATGGCTACCCACTCCAGTATTCTTGCCTGGAGAATTCCATGGACAGAGAAGCCTGGCAGGCTATAGTCCATGGGGTCGCTGTCGGGGGCTGTGAGAGCCCTGGCCGCGCCTTACAGCCGCCAGCATAAAAGCATCATCATGTTTTCCCAAAGACGGCGCCTGGCGGATGTGCGGAGGTGTGGCTTGAGATGTGTGCTCATTGCCATGATTGACTGAGTGAAGTTTCTGTGCTCGTAATCAGCACATGTTCCCCCTAAACTCTCATGATGATGCAAACGCGTGCTTGCTTGACCTTTTACATGATTGGTCTATCGCTGGGTTCTTCTGCCTTCTGTACACTATAAGTACTGCTTCCTTTCCGCAATAAAAAGAGACTTGATTAGACTCCTGTCTTGTCTCCATTTCTTGTGTCTCTTGTCCTCTCAATTCCCACTCCCACCTCTTTAGGGTCTGCGTTGACGAATCCCACGGGTCGGGACAGGTCGCAAAGAGTCATAACTGAGCAGCTAACACTTTCACTTTGGCAGTGATAACAGAGGAGAACAAAATGAGAAAAATGCCTCTGAAATAGTGGCAGTTCAAGTAAACAGTGAACCATGCATATATCCACATATTTATCTGAACAGAATTCTAAATAATTAAAATGCAAGAAAACACATATTTTACCTGTCTAGGATCCCAATTTTTTTTCTACCAAGCTGTCGTCGTGATGGCAATAATTGATGTTTGCCATTTTAATATTAAAGTTTTCTCACTAACAGTATTAGATATAAATGACTTTGATTTGTGATTTTCCCCCAACATGGTACTTTTAGAATGCATGACATGATTATGTATGAAATGGGAATTGAAAATTCCCTTAATATCCATAAGCATGTATTTATGCAGTCTTTAAAATTTAGAATTATGTAGGTTGCCTAAGCACTAAATTCGAACATTCAAATATAAGCGATTACATATATATGGTAATGGTCCCATAAATGAAGGAATTGCAAGAAGCAGGGAAGGAACAGTAAGTACAGAAGTTCAAGGTTACCACTTTCTGGAAATCCCACCAGCTACAGAGTATAGACATTTTAAAAATAGTCTAAAGCTTCCAGTTATGGCTTCTCAGGTGGTGGTAGTGGTAAAAAACCCACCTGCCAGTGCAGGTAACTTATGAGATGTGGCTTCAATCCCTGGGCTGGGAAGATCCCCTGGAGAAGGAACAGGCAACCCACTCCAGTATTCTTGCCTGGAGAATCCCAGGGACAGAGGAACCTGGCAGGCTACAATCCACAGGGTCACAAAGAGTCAGACACAACTGGAGCAGTTTAGCACACAACACACTCACAAAGCTTCTGGCTAGCCATGCAATGACTCAGAATTGGCACATATCATTACTAAAACCAAAGGATATGCTTTGGGTTTGAAAACTGGTTTCTTGTGTCAGTTAAAATTCAGAAACACACTTGCTACTCCATGCCAACCTCATTCTACAGCATCACTATTATTTAAAATTATTTTAATCAAGTGAAACTCTGTACATCAAGTTTAACTTTTCACCAGGTTACAAACCCTGAATCCAAGATGTTGTAGAATGGAAATACTGATATTCCACCAAGGAAAGTAGAAGAGGCTGTCTCTTCTTTTCTTATATTAGTTTAGGAGTTAGAGCAAGAACTCCTCCCCTAAAATATTAAATTTAGCTTCAAATTTGATTTAGCAAACACACATAATGTGTCTATTATTGACTGGGTACTGAGTTGACTGGACTCCCCAGGAGGCTCAGTGGTAAAGAACCCACCTGCCAATGCAGGAGGCATAGAGACACGGGTTTGATCCCCGGGTCAGAAAGATCCCCTGAAGGAGGACATGGCAACCCACTCCATTATTATTGCCTGGAAAATCCAAAGGACAGAGGAGCCTGACAGGCTACAGTCCATGGGATCACAAAGAGTCAGACACAACTGGAGCAGTTTAGCACACAACACACTCACAAAGCTTCTGGCTAGCCATGCAATGACTCAGAATTGGCACATATCATTACTAAAACCAAAGGATATGCTTTGGGTTTGAAAACTGGTTTCTTGTGTCAGTTAAAATTCAGAAACACACTTGCTACTCCATGCCAACCTCATTCTACAGCATCACTATTATTTAAAATTATTTTAATCAAGTGAAACTCTGTACATCAAGTTTAACTTTTCACCAGGTTACAAACCCTGAATCCAAGATGTTGTAGAATGGAAATACTGATATTCCACCAAGGAAAGTAGAAGAGGCTGTCTCTTCTTTTCTTATATTAGTTTAGGAGTTAGAGCAAGAACTCCTCCCCTAAAATATTAAATTTAGCTTCAAATTTGATTTAGCAAACACACATAATGTGTCTATTATTGACTGGGTACTGAGTTGACTGGACTCCCCAGGAGGCTCAGTGGTAAAGAACCCACCTGCCAATGCAGGAGGCATAGAGACACGGGTTTGATCCCCGGGTCAGAAAGATCCCCTGAAGGAGGACATGGCAACCCACTCCATTATTATTGCCTGGAAAATCCAAAGGACAGAGGAGCCTGACAGGCTACAGTCCATAGGGGTGCAAAGAGTCAAACACAACTGAAGCAACTTAACACACACATACATATGCGGCACGAGCTGACAAATGTGAATGAAACACAGTTGTAGCCCTCAAGACAATCAGTATGTAATGGAAGCAACAGCCATGAAACAATGTGATAGGTATAATAATAGAGATCTATACAGAGCGGTATAGGACCAGAAAAGAGGGAAAGGACAGGAGTATCAGGGGCAACTTTCTATTGAACTTACCCTTGAGTCGAGTCTCAAAAGATGAGCTGAGATAACCAAGCAAAGAGCAGAGAGGACAGCCTTACGAAGGGGGCCTCCAAAGAACAGTGAAGAGCAGAGCCAGCATGCTGGTTAAACTCAGGGTTGTTGGAGCCTAAGGAGTGAGAACAGGGAAGGCAAAGGTTAGTAACACCAATGCACGGATTTAAGTCCATACCAAACTATACATCTGATGAATAACAAAGACTTTCTAGGCTGAGTAGCTCTACTTGGCATCTGAGAGTGTGGAGAAAGGGAAAACCAGTACCAAAAGGAAGCTTAAGACATTAAAGACAAACATTGCTCCTTTGTAATTTTGGTTAGGCAGATCCTAAGCAGTTGTAGAGACAGATAAACAACTTCCCCACGAACATCAAAAAACACCATCCACAGATGGTTAAGCTTGCCTACAACATAAACAACGACGCCACAAACACACTCAGACAATCTCAAAATATCGACAATGTTATGATTAATCAAAACATTATTTTGACAGCTGTATTCATTCTCATTACAGAAAAAATGTCCAAGGCATGTAACATCACATATACTCTTAAGTCTCTATAATGGCACATATCTCCCTAGAAATTAGATTTTCTAATTGTTTTCCATGTAAACAAACAAAAACAATGATACTGCACATTAATAAGTAATGCTTTCCTCCAAGAGACCTTAACTGTCACAGTATGTCTAAGAGCCCAAAAATTAGCCCAGGCAGGACATAATGACATGACAGTCTCTACAAAAGATGCCATTGGAGATAATAACTATGCATGATAACTAAAATGTGTAATAGTTTTACTCTTGCCTATCTGCTATCGTCTAGATAGGAAGGTTTCGAATGACCATTTGATTATCGTAAGAAAAATAAGCAATATAAGCGAGCACTATGGCCTTAAAGTTAAGAGGTAAAAGCCTTGGGAATCAGCCAGACCTGGATAAAAATCCGTTTTCAGTCTCTTAACAGCCCTGTGACCTAAGGAGATGTATTGAACTCCCTGAACCTGGAGGATAATGAAAGAGACATTTCACAAGGCTCCTCCAAAGCCCTGGCAGGATGAAGCCCCCATCATCCCTGGGTAACCAAACTATATATACAGTGCATTCTACTGCATCCTTGAGTTGGCTTTTCCGGTTCCCTGTAATTGTTCTCCAGGGACTCCGTGGTAAAGAACCCGCCTGCAATGCAGGAGCCGCAGGAGACAGAGTTCAATCTCTGGGTCAGGAAGATCCCCTGGAGGAGGGCATGGCAATCCACTCCAGTATTCTTGCCTAGAGAATTCCATGGACACAGGAGCCTGGCCGGCTATATAGTCCATGGGTTGGCAAAGAGTCGAATGCGACACAGCACGCAAAGCACGCACCTTCCTATATAAACACCTCTCCTTGAACTTCGATGAAAACCAAAAGGAAGCTAAACAACTTCCCAACGAACATTCAAAAACACCCAAATCCACAAGATGGTTAAGCTTGCCTACAACATAAACAACGACGCCACAAACACACTCAGACAATCTCAAAATATCGACAATGTTATGATTAATCAAAACATTATTTTGACAGCTGTATTCATTCTCATTACAGAAAAAATGTCCAAGGCATGTAACATCACATATACTCTTAAGTCTCTATAATGGCACATATCTCCCTAGAAATTAGATTTTCTAATTGTTTTCCATGTAAACAAACAAAAACAATGATACTGCACATTAATAAGTAATGCTTTCCTCCAAGAGACCTTAACTGTCACAGTATGTCTAAGAGCCCAAAAATTAGCCCAGGCAGGACATAATGACATGACAGTCTCTACAAAAGATGCCATTGGAGATAATAACTATGCATGATAACTAAAAATGTGTAATAGTTTTACTCTTGCCTATCTGCTATCGTCTAGATAGGAAGGTTTCGAATGACCATTTGATTATCGTAAGAAAAATAAGCAATATAAGCGAGCACTATGGCCTTAAAGTTAAGAGGTAAAAGCCTTGGGAATCAGCCAGACCTGGATAAAAATCCGTTTTCAGTCTCTTAACAGCCCTGTGACCTAAGGAGATGTATTGAACTCCCTGAACCTGGAGGATAATGAAAGAGACATTTCACAAGGCTCCTCCAAAGCCCTGGCAGGATGAAGCCCCCATCATCCCTGGGTAACCAAACTATATATACAGTGCATTCTACTGCATCCTTGAGTTGGCTTTTCCGGTTCCCTGTAATTGTTCTCCAGGGACTCCGTGGTAAAGAACCCGCCTGCAATGCAGGAGCCGCAGGAGACAGAGTTCAATCTCTGGGTCAGGAAGATCCCCTGGAGGAGGGCATGGCAATCCACTCCAGTATTCTTGCCTAGAGAATTCCATGGACACAGGAGCCTGGCCGGCTATATAGTCCATGGGTTGGCAAAGAGTCGAATGCGACACAGCACGCAAAGCACGCACCTTCCCTATATAAACACCCTCTCCTTAACTCTGAATCTCTTCGATGAAAATGCCCAAATAAAAGACCTCCACCCAAATATCTGTCGCTGGCTCTGCTCTTAGGGGAAGCCGGGACAATACGCTAAGGTGACTTAAAGCTTAGCTTAGGGGCCTTAACCGTAAAGGGAAGTCAGAAGCTTCCAGTTTCTCACAAAATCAGTTTCCCGAGGAAACGTGGTCCTTCATCAATTGGCTGGAAAGGAAAGCACACTTCTGGATTAGAGACTTCTTACGCCTTTCAGGATATTTGGTTTCTTCAAGACGTCCCGTAAAGGCTGGGAAGAGCCTCTTCCAGTTGCGCCACCAGGCTCATCCCCCGCTCCTCCCACAGGAAACGCATAGCCTCCCCCACGCATGCGCGGCCCTGCAGGTACCAGGCAATTACAGCTCCACTGGCAACTCGAGACCCATGGGGTCAGGAGCTAGAGGGCGCACACTTCCCCGACTGCACAGGGCTGTGATCATGATCAGTTCCACAACCTCTGATTGACTTTTCTGTCTTCCTGATTTCTTACCTCCCTGACCAACTCCCTGCCCACCTCCTTTTCCTTGGATTCGCTTCCCAAGATGATAACGCAAATCAAGTCATTTCTCAGTCTATTTAAGGGAGACCCTAGGCTATGAAAATGTCTGTGGGCAGATTAGGAGACAGCAAACATGCTGTGAGCCAAGTCATGGCCACAGGCTGTCCCTGGGAGGAGGGGGGTGCTTTGGCTGTTGGTTGGAGCCCTAAATGGACAGACCCATGACGTGTCCTTATCTCTTTAAAGTGTGTGAGTCCCTCAGGCATGTCCAGCTCTTTGTGTCCCCACGGACTGTAGCCCACCAGGCTCTTCTGTCCTTGAAATTCTCCAGGCAAGAACACTGGAGTGGGTTGCCATTCCCTTCTCCAGGGAATCTTGTTGACCCAGGGATGGAACCCAGGTCTCCCGCATGGCAGGCTGATTCTTTACCATCTGAGCCACTAGGGAAGCTATCTCTTTAAAATGTAGAGTAAAAAGCCACATATAGCAAAAATCACAGATCCATTTCGAGCACAGCATGGAAACCACAGTCAAACAGCTTATAATCGAATTACTTCAGGCAGATTTATACTGAAGGCCTGCAGTCTTCAGCTATGCTAGGGGCAATCAGTTAACCAAAGTAAAAAAGTCTCATTCTGGTACCTTTAATTTGGAAGACACCCATCTCAGTGAGGGGCTTACCCTCCTGCCAAACACCAAACCAAACCCCTACCCAAGGGCCTGTGTTTAAAAGGAGAAGACAAGAAATGTAAAATTTAAAGAAATGGTACCAATATAATGCTGTAGATATTATAGTTTATATATTGTTTCATACATTTATCATCAATATAAAAATGTGTAAAGGACTAATAAAATCTTTAGACAAGTTAGACAACAGAGTTAAGTTTAAATACAGAAAAAGTACAAAAAAGGATATAGTTTAATAGGTAGTAAGTTCCATGTTATCCTTTCTAACCATTCATTGAAGGCCACTTGGAAAGAGTAACCTTACTATACAACCAAAAAGAGATGAATTCGTTTACATTGCTCAGAACAGAGATTTGTGACCTGAGTAGGAAAAGTCAAAGAGGCAGGTGCTAATAAGAAAAAAAAAAAAAGGTGGGAGACATCAGGGACTCTGCCCATTAAGATGGGAGTGCCACATCTCAGAGCCAAATGCAGCTGCACTGCTCATATACTACTTGAGTCAACAGTTGTAGAGGGAACGTCTTTCTGTTAATGTGAGTATTGTTCTTACTGGGGGGAGGGAGGGATTGGAGTAAAGAGAACTTGCTAAACTAGCATTGATTAGAATTCTGTAACTTGCCAGGCATTGTGTCAAGTGAATTGTGCTACCTGCTCGTTATACTGTTCAGAATATTCCTGTAAAGTAAGTATTATAAATCCATTCTGCAGATGAGAAAACTGAAGCACCTTTTTCCAAGATGGAACAATTAGTACGTGATAGAGCCAGATATGCCTCTCTATCTCTGGGGTCACTATTCTCTTACACGACCCAAGGCTGCCCATTTTTCTTTTTGTCTGAGTCAGAACAAATTACTACCAAACCTTTAACCTACAGTTTTCATTTCCAGGGAAGTAAAGCTTTTTTTTTTTTCCTCTACAAGATGTCTTAAAGTGTTATATGTAACATCTAGCTAGCTTAGGAATGGAAGAACAATTCTTGTCGGTTCCCATATTGACACCTATGTTTAGAAATGTAGGCTGTCTTTCTGAATTGAATTTGACACAAATTGTCTAGAATTATTAACTTTTGAATATAAAGAATTTGGAATTGAGGAGTCAAAATTTTTAATTTTGTAAATTAAAGAAACTCTGAAGAAGAATGAATAGCCAAGACTGAAATCTTTCCTTGAAAGGAGAAAAAGCAAACACAGAAAAGAGAAGTGCCATTTCCAGAGAGAGACAGAGCAGGGAAGGAAGTTTAAGCGCCAGGTCTTCAATGATTCTGACTTTATGACCACTCTCCAAAGGACGATGTGGAGGGCTATGGTCAGGTCTCTTTTGAGACGGATCTGCATCTTCCTATCAGCTTCTTCCCTTTCTAAAAACGTCCCAGCTTGTCTTTGAAATATGTGACATCAAAATGCAATTCTGTCTTTTCTCTTGCCTTTTCTCTGAACAGCAGTCCATGATTACTCCCTCTACCACCACCCATAACCCCTAGAATGTCTGCATGTATAATATATCATGCCTGTGTTCAAAAGAATATGGCTTTTTTCTGCAGAGAGAAAGTCTTGGAAATCTGACAAAGTCTTCAAGTTTCTATAACAGAATTTTAAGCACAGTATCTTTTTTTTTCCTACGTTTAACATTGACCCCAGGCATCCTTCTGTGGCTTTAAAGTCTACAAAATTATTATTCAATTTACATTCTTAGGGTTACATGAATGCAGTTGCTCGCAGGCATTGTGGTTGGCTTGTCCTGAGTTACTCGAGTCTCCTTATCCCCATTTCTCTTGAAACTTAGTCAAGATTTTAAAGGTCATTTTTATTCGCCTTTGAGATGTCATGTTTCATGGAGTGCCTCATCCTTGATCTGAATTAGCATCAAGGGAAAAGTTGATGAAAACTAGCACTTAGGAATGGAAGAACCCAGGATTCTTGGTCCCATTTTCTTTTGTCTGAGTCAGAACAAATTACTACCAAACCTTTAACCTACAGTTTTCATTTCCAGGGAAGTAAAGCTTTTTTTTTTTTCCTCTACAAGATGTCTTAAAGTGTTATATGTAACATCTAGCTAGCTTAGGAATGGAAGAACAATTCTTGTCGGTTCCCATATTGACACCTATGTTTAGAAATGTAGGCTGTCTTTCTGAATTGAATTTGACACAAATTGTCTAGAATTATTAACTTTTGAATATAAAGAATTTGGAATTGAGGAGTCAAAATTTTTAATTTTGTAAATTAAAGAAACTCTGAAGAAGAATGAATAGCCAAGACTGAAATCTTTCCTTGAAAGGAGAAAAAGCAAACACAGAAAAGAGAAGTGCCATTTCCAGAGAGAGACAGAGCAGGGAAGGAAGTTTAAGCGCCAGGTCTTCAATGATTCTGACTTTATGACCACTCTCCAAAGGACGATGTGGAGGGCTATGGTCAGGTCTCTTTTGAGACGGATCTGCATCTTCCTATCAGCTTCTTCCCTTTCTAAAAACGTCCCAGCTTGTCTTTGAAATATGTGACATCAAAATGCAATTCTGTCTTTTCTCTTGCCTTTTCTCTGAACAGCAGTCCATGATTACTCCCTCTACCACCACCCATAACCCCTAGAATGTCTGCATGTATAATATATCATGCCTGTGTTCAAAAGAATATGGCTTTTTTCTGCAGAGAGAAAGTCTTGGAAATCTGACAAAGTCTTCAAGTTTCTATAACAGAATTTTAAGCACAGTATCTTTTTTTTTCCTACGTTTAACATTGACCCCAGGCATCCTTCTGTGGCTTTAAAGTCTACAAAATTATTATTCAATTTACATTCTTAGGGTTACATGAATGCAGTTGCTCGCAGGCATTGTGGTTGGCTTGTCCTGAGTTACTCGAGTCTCCTTATCCCCATTTCTCTTGAAACTTAGTCAAGATTTTAAAGGTCATTTTTATTCGCCTTTGAGATGTCATGTTTCATGGAGTGCCTCATCCTTGATCTGAATGTGCGCACTGCATCACTGACAGAAGCTACGTGGCTCAGGGTGTTGCCCCACTTGGAAAAGCTCTAGGTAGAGGAGAATTTATCACAATAGTGATATAGTATGAAAAATGAAGGTGTTAGTCATGTCTGACTCTATGTGACTCCATGAACTATAGCCCACTAGCCTCTTCTTCTATGGAATTCTCCAGGCAAGAATACTGGAGTGGGTTGCCATTCCCTTTTCCAGGGGATCTTCCGAACCCAGGGATTGAACCCACAACTCCTGCATCTCCTACACTGCAGGCAGATCCATTACCACCTGAGCCACCAGGGAATACAGTGTGAAGTTATTTGCAAAAAATGTATTACCAGATAAATACCTACTGTGGCTATCAGGGTGGATTAGCACTGTATGCCATCTAAAGAAAGAAAGCCACTTTGTAATAGGTAAATTATTTTATATCTCTGATCTCACCTGCTGCATTTCTCCATTCTGCTGATAATTTCACACGTTTTTATGAAGAGCAATTCCAGGCTCCATTATTGTTCCAAACTCTGACATTCTTGTAGAAAATGAAAAACGGCCATAACCTTCCCATCTGCTCATAAAGCCCTCGAAGAGGTGGATCAGACCAGAGAATCTTCTGACTTAGGGTAAATTTTTTATTCTTTTACATAAATCCCCCAGGCAGGAATAAGGAAGAAGTATTTCAAACCCAATTCCAAATATTTCACTTGGACTCACTCCCTGAGAAGAACGGAGCAGCTGCCAATTAGCATATCTGTAGATCTTCTGAACAAACTCTGTAATATTTTCATTATTAAGTTGACAGAACAGAGCCCCCAGCTGTCACCTGGGTACATACCCCAGTAGGAGAATTAAAAAGTTAAATAAAATAAAGAAGGTCAGATGATTATTATTTCTTAAAATACCTTTGTTTAACAAATTGAACCCGTATCTTTTTTCCTACGTTTAACATTGACCCCATCCTTCTGTGGCTTTAAAGTCTACAAAATTATTATTCAATTTACATTCTTAGGGTTACATGAATGCAGTTGCTCGCAGGCATTGTGGTTGGCTTGTCCTGAGTTACTCGAGTCTCCTTATCCCCATTTCTCTTGAAACTTAGTCAAGATTTTAAAGGTCATTTTTATTCGCCTTTGAGATGTCATGTTTCATGGAGTGCCTCATCCTTGATCTGAATGTGCGCACTGCATCACTGACAGAAGCTACGTGGCTCAGGGTGTTGCCCCACTTGGAAAAGCTCTAGGTAGAGGAGAATTTATCACAATAGTGATATAGTATGAAAAATGAAGGTGTTAGTCATGTCTGACTCTATGTGACTCCATGAACTATAGCCCACTAGCCTCTTCTTCTATGGAATTCTCCAGGCAAGAATACTGGAGTGGGTTGCCATTCCCTTTTCCAGGGGATCTTCCGAACCCAGGGATTGAACCCACAACTCCTGCATCTCCTACACTGCAGGCAGATCCATTACCACCTGAGCCACCAGGGAATACAGTGTGAAGTTATTTGCAAAAAATGTATTACCAGATAAATACCTACTGTGGCTATCAGGGTGGATTAGCACTGTATGCCATCTAAAGAAAGAAAGCCACTTTGTAATAGGTAAATTATTTTTATATCTCTGATCTCACCTGCTGCATTTCCCTTCCATTCTGCTGATAATTTCACACGTTTTTATGAAGAGCAATTCCAGGCTCCATTATTGTTCCAAACTCTGACATTCTTGTAGAAAATGAAAAACGGCCATAACCTTCCCATCTGCTCATAAAGCCCTCGAAGAGGTGGATCAGACCAGAGAATCTTCTGACTTAGGGTAAATTTTTTATTCTTTTACATAAATCCCCCAGGCAGGAATAAGGAAGAAGTATTTCAAACCCAATTCCAAATATTTCACTTGGACTCACTCCCTGAGAAGAACGGAGCAGCTGCCAATTAGCATATCTGTAGATCTTCTGAACAAACTCTGTAATATTTTCATTATTAAGTTGACAGAACAGAGCCCCCAGCTGTCACCTGGGTACATACCCCAGTAGGAGAATTAAAAAGTTAAATAAAATAAAGAAGGTCAGATGATTATTATTTCTTAAAATACCTTTGTAAGGCAGGGTGCACAGACCAACTGTCGAATCCAGCTCTCTCATTTTCTAGGTGAAGAAACTAAGGCTCGAGGGAGTTAGTAGAGCTTTACCAGGTCAAGTAGCTAGCTACTTAGTGAAAGAGCCAGCACTGATACCCAAGTATCTTGACCACTAATCTAGTGTTCTTCTCACACTGATGAACATAATCTCTCATGTGTTATTTACCTATTTCCATATCTTACAGAGATAACAGCAATTTGTTTTATTTTTCTCAAAAGCTTAATCATACCTAGTAATCACATATCATTGTTCCTGCAGATGTCCATTGAAACAACTGTTATGTGCATGCATGCTCAGTCTTTGCAGCCCTGTGGACTATAGCCTACCAGGCTCCTCTGTCCATGGAGTTTTCCAGGCAAGAATACTGGAGTGGTTTGCCATTTCTGACTTCAGGGGCTCTTCCTAACCCAGGGATCGAACCCCGGTCTCCTGTGTCTCCTGCATTAGCAGGCAGATCCTTTACCACTGCACTACTCATGTGATCCAGGGTGTTTTTAGTGCCCTTTACCCTAGCTAGTCACAAAACGGTCCTCTCTCTGTGGAGTTGCTCAGAGCGTAGTGAAAGGCCACAGCTCCCTACTTCCAGAATGACCGTGACAACAGGAAGAAACCAACAAACCACAGTATTCACCTGGATCTCTTAGGTCCTCTCAAAAATAGTACCCGCTTTAAGCTATAGTATTCCCAGGACACTTGAAACTTGGGTTCAAGTTTCTAGATCGAAAGAAGCCAGTAACCAGGGGTGGTCTTTCTGAGCCCCTTACATGAGCCAGGGAGTTAGGTAGGAGCTGGTGAGATACAATATCATAGGCACAATGTACCCAAATTGCGTCCAGGTTAAAAATGTAAAAGCGGTTTTCTCAGAAGGTAGAAGTATTTCAAACCCAATTCCAAATATTTCACTTGGACTCACTCCCTGAGAAGAACGGAGCAGCTGCCAATTAGCATATCTGTAGATCTTCTGAACAAACTCTGTAATATTTTCATTATTAAGTTGACAGAACAGAGCCCCCAGCTGTCACCTGGGTACATACCCCAGTAGGAGAATTAAAAAGTTAAATAAAATAAAGAAGGTCAGATGATTATTATTTCTTAAAATACCTTTGTAAGGCAGGGTGCACAGACCAACTGTCGAATCCAGCTCTCTCATTTTCTAGGTGAAGAAACTAAGGCTCGAGGGAGTTAGTAGAGCTTTACCAGGTCAAGTAGCTAGCTACTTAGTGAAAGAGCCAGCACTGATACCCAAGTATCTTGACCACTAATCTAGTGTTCTTCTCACACTGATGAACATAATCTCTCATGTGTTATTTACCTATTTCCATATCTTACAGAGATAACAGCAATTTGTTTTATTTTTCTCAAAAGCTTAATCATACCTAGTAATCACATATCATTGTTCCTGCAGATGTCCATTGAAACAACTGTTATGTGCATGCATGCTCAGTCTTTGCAGCCCTGTGGACTATAGCCTACCAGGCTCCTCTGTCCATGGAGTTTTCCAGGCAAGAATACTGGAGTGGTTTGCCATTTCTGACTTCAGGGGCTCTTCCTAACCCAGGGATCGAACCCCGGTCTCCTGTGTCTCCTGCATTAGCAGGCAGATCCTTTACCACTGCACTACTCATGTGATCCAGGGTGTTTTTAGTGCCCTTTACCCTAGCTAGTCACAAAACGGTCCTCTCTCTGTGGAGTTGCTCAGAGCGTAGTGAAAGGCCACAGCTCCCTACTTCCAGAATGACCGTGACAACAGGAAGAAACCAACAAACCACAGTATTCACCTGGATCTCTTAGGTCCTCTCAAAAATAGTACCCGCTTTAAGCTATAGTATTCCCAGGACACTTGAAACTTGGGTTCAAGTTTCTAGATCGAAAGAAGCCAGTAACCAGGGGTGGTCTTTCTGAGCCCCTTACATGAGCCAGGGAGTTAGGTAGGAGCTGGTGAGATACAATATCATAGGCACAATGTACCCACATTAGAAGGAAACATTGATTTGCGTCCAGGTTAAAAATGTAAAAGCGGTTTTCTCAGAGAGTGTCTTAGCTAGCCACAGCCAAAAATACCATGGACTGTGTGGCTTTATAAAAAACAGGAATTTAGTTCTGGAGGCTGGAAGTACAAATTGGGTGCCAGCACGATCAGATTCTGGTGAGATTCTTTTCTGGGTTGCAGACTCCTGGCTTCTCCTTATATCCTCAGTGAGCAGAGAGGGGAAGCAAGTCCTCTCCTATCGCATAAAGAAAGGCTCTAATTCCACTTATAAGGGCTCTACCCTCACAGTCTCATCTAATCCCAATACCTGCCAAAGACTCACTTCCTAATAATGTCGCTGGGGGTGGGGATAGTATACCAATATATGAAGTTGGAAAGCAGAGATACACAATGTTCAGTTCATAAGAGGGAATGTTCACTCAATTATGCATAATAAATATGAAATTTAAAACACTTCTAATGAACTTCACCTTATTAGTCACTTGAGTTCTTAAGGGAAAAAGGAAACTCTCAGGAATTAAATTATCACTCTTTAGGGAAAGAATGTAGTATTTCTTTGCGTTTCAATAATTTATGTTTGCGCTCTGCACTTCACTTCTAAAACATGGCCAGATACATTATTATTAACCACTTCAGTCTTAGGAAATTGCCCGTCATCTACTCCAATTTTAAATGCTCTTACATGTCAGCATAGACAGAACTTTTTATCAATAGACATTTTCCTTTCTTTTTTAAAATGCATTTGTACCTCTAGGACAGAATCTCTAACATATTCTATGAATATCATAGAAAAATAATAAAATTCAAATACGATATGGTCATTAACAAAACCTAGAGAAAGGAAATAACGCTGCACAGTTTCAACCATTTGACCATGATGCATATTTTCAGATTTAAAAAAATGGTATTCTGTGAATTCTAATAGTTTCCAAATTACCCTTTGATGACAGACTTCAGAGTCTGAATCAGCTGGGTTTTAGTAGCAGTAGGGACTGAAACGCTGTGTTAACAGAAACAGTAAAGTGGTCCATTCTTTTAACAACATCCTCTCCTTTTAACTTAGTGCCAAATAAACACAACTCCTGGAATGAAGATTTAATAGGGGGGAAAAAAGGGAAAATTTCTCAACAAATAATAGCAACAGCCCTTAAAGCACATGAGGGATTAAGATACATCTCTGCCACCAGATTAGTAATGAATAAATAGGGCTCACTAATTTTTACTGTGCTTGCAGTAAAACAGACCACACAGGCCTTCTCTTCTGGAATCTGTAAGTAGTGCTTTAAAATCCTTACATGACTTCAGCACCTATAATGACTTAGGATGTTCAGGGATGTCTAAAGGAAAAGGTACCCAGCCTTTTCTTACACACACAGTTAAAAATCATTTCCCTACTGTGAGCTACTATGACTTGGAGGACAGTTTCGGGCCCAAACATCAGGGACCTTATTTTCAACTCCCCTATCACCTGCACCAGTCTTCTTTTTTTTAATGTGACTCATCAATTACCCAAATATAAATGCATCCTCCAGCCCTAACGACTGATATAAATGTCCCCGATCTATGATAACATCATTTACAGTACTGACTCCTTTCATCTACGATTCTACATAGGTTTCTGATTGGTACTAAGATCCCATATCACTTTAATTTTTTATATTGAATTCATTTCAAGAGCGGCACCCCGGGAACCCCGCGCACATGACATTTCATTTTCAGGACAATCTGTAAACACTATGACAATCTGCAAGCCAACCTGATAGCAGGCTATGTTGATAGAGACCCCAAGGACCTGCTGCTGAAGGGAGAATCACTCTCCCTGTGTCGCTGCCCCGGCATTGGTGACAGCTCCTGCTAACGGCTGTGTGCTGACTGATGCTGGCACGGAGCTGACTCAGACACAGTGGAAATCACTCAGGCGGAGGCTTCGAGAGCTGTACCACCTTGAGTTGTCTGAGAGAACGGCATAGCCCAGAATGCTTACACAGGGGCAGAAACATCCCGTATTCCTCCTTTCCAGTCCCCGAATGCCCACCATCATTGTACTATCCAGACATGTCCTGTGTTAGGACGGACATTTGACAGTAAAAAAAATTTCATGAAAGTCCCACGTTTTCTGTGCATTTAGCACCTTTTATTTCCTATAGCTCAATTCTAAAGCTGCTAGTTTTTTAAAAAAAATAGGTTTGATTTTAAAGATTATGCTTTGGCTCTAGAACCTATGCCATGGGAAAACTCACTGAGAATGCTACCTTAAGATACATCTCTGCCACCAGATTAGTAATGAATAAATAGGGCTCACTAATTTTTACTGTGCTTGCAGTAAAACAGACCACACAGGCCTTCTCTTCTGGAATCTGTAAGTAGTGCTTTAAAATCCTTACATGACTTCAGCACCTATAATGACTTAGGATGTTCAGGGATGTCTAAAGGAAAAGGTACCCAGCCTTTTCTTACACACACAGTTAAAAATCATTTCCCTACTGTGAGCTACTATGACTTGGAGGACAGTTTCGGGCCCAAACATCAGGGACCTTATTTTCAACTCCCCTATCACCTGCACCAGTCTTCTTTTTTTTAATGTGACTCATCAATTACCCAAATATAAATGCATCCTCCAGCCCTAACGACTGATATAAATGTCCCCGATCTATGATAACATCATTTACAGTACTGACTCCTTTCATCTACGATTCTACATAGGTTTCTGATTGGTACTAAGATCCCATATCACTTTAATTTTTTATATTGAATTCATTTCAAGAGCGGCACCCGGGAACCCCGCGCACATGACATTTCATTTTCAGGACAATCTGTAAACACTATGACAATCTGCAAGCCAACCTGATAGCAGGCTATGTTGATAGAGACCCCAAGGACCTGCTGCTGAAGGGAGAATCACTCTCCCTGTGTCGCTGCCCCGGCATTGGTGACAGCTCCTGCTAACGGCTGTGTGCTGACTGATGCTGGCACGGAGCTGACTCAGACACAGTGGAAATCACTCAGGCGGAGGCTTCGAGAGCTGTACCACCTTGAGTTGTCTGAGAGAACGGCATAGCCCAGAATGCTTACACAGGGGCAGAAACATCCCGTATTCCTCCTTTCCAGTCCCCGAATGCCCACCATCATTGTACTATCCAGACATGTCCTGTGTTAGGACGGACATTTGACAGTAAAAAAAATTTCATGAAAGTCCCACGTTTTCTGTGCATTTAGCACCTTTTATTTCCTATAGCTCAATTCTAAAGCTGCTAGTTTTTTTTAAAAAAAAAAAATAGGTTTGATTTTAAAGATTATGCTTTGGCTCTAGAACCTATGCCATGGGAAAACTCACTGAGAATGCTTGGAAGCATGGGTATATGACCGATTCAAGTGGACATGAAACAGTTAAATAGTAAAAGCCTGTCAAGGCAGCCTGTGAACAGCTTTTAACCAAGGGCTGCTGATGTCATGGGGGGTCGTTGATAGCAAAACACAGGAAGTAACCATAAAGTAAATGACTTCTGAGTAGTGGGGGAGACTTCTTTTTAAATAGTGCTCAGCCTGAAGTTTGTTCTATTTCTCATCCTTAAATCCAAGAGAATTTTCAAGACCTTTCCATCACTATTGCAAAGAAAAGACATGTATTTCCAGACAGCTATAGAATAACTAAATAAATGCCAAAGGAGAGACTAATCACATGTCCAGGATTAACATGAATGCATACAGTAGGAGACAGGAAGCAAATACTGAAAGCCATGAACATCAGCAGATGAGGAGTTTGCACTTCAAACACTAAACTTCACTCTAGAAGAGCTAAGAATTCTCCATAATTTGTGTATCAGTTCTGACACAAATAAGCGACCAAGCCTATGTGGGCTCCTCTAAGATGGAATGCATTAATGTGATGACATGGATCAGTGTGACACCAGGTGATAACAGAAAAACAAGCGGCCAGACGTGAACGAGGGCAATTTGGTATTTTTCAGGAGTACAGGCCATTTGTCATGTATATTATCCTTAGATTTGGGTTTATCTGATGTTTCCTTGTGATCAAATTCAGATTACACACTTTTCGTAATATGCCAAGGTCCGCAGTGACCATGTGACGTTTTCTTCTTCTCAGGGTATCACAACAGGCGGTTCATAGCCCTGGTTAAGACAGCAGAGGCTCAGTTTCTCCACTGATGTGTTAAGAGACTTCACTGGCTTCCTCCGCTCATTTTTCAGTTCAGTGGTCAGTCCATCCCATTGTCAAAGGTACAAAGGAGATTTAATTATAAATATTGGATTTGCCAAAATGTTTATTCAGGTTTTTTCCATACGACATGACGGAAGATCCCAAAGAACTTTTCTTCCAGCCCACTGCTTTGCTTATACCCAAACAGGAAGCAAGTTGAAATCATCCTTTATACTTTGATTGAAAATCCTCCATACTATATACTTTTTTATCTGTACATTGGTCATTTAAAATTTTTAATTTATAGTAGAGAATTGAAAGACTTTGATGTCAAGGAAATTTCTGGCATCAAAAATCAAGTAGAAGAGACCTTAACGTGGGAGGAAGCCTTTTCTATTCTCAAAATCTTATTTTCAAGCTCAGCCTGAAGTTTGTTCTATTTCTCATCCTTAAATCCAAGAGAATTTTCAAGACCTTTCCATCACTATTGCAAAGAAAAGACATGTATTTCCAGACAGCTATAGAATAACTAAATAAATGCCAAAGGAGAGACTAATCACATGTCCAGGATTAACATGAATGCATACAGTAGGAGACAGGAAGCAAATACTGAAAGCCATGAACATCAGCAGATGAGGAGTTTGCACTTCAAACACTAAACTTCACTCTAGAAGAGCTAAGAATTCTCCATAATTTGTGTATCAGTTCTGACACAAATAAGCGACCAAGCCTATGTGGGCTCCTCTAAGATGGAATGCATTAATGTGATGACATGGATCAGTGTGACACCAGGTGATAACAGAAAAAAACAAGCGGCCAGACGTGAACGAGGGCAATTTGGTATTTTTCAGGAGTACAGGCCATTTGTCATGTATATTATCCTTAGATTTGGGTTTATCTGATGTTTCCTTGTGATCAAATTCAGATTACACACTTTTCGTAATATGCCAAGGTCCGCAGTGACCATGTGACGTTTTCTTCTTCTCAGGGTATCACAACAGGCGGTTCATAGCCCTGGTTAAGACAGCAGAGGCTCAGTTTCTCCACTGATGTGTTAAGAGACTTCACTGGCTTCCTCCGCTCATTTTTCAGTTCAGTGGTCAGTCCATCCCATTGTCAAAGGTACAAAGGAGATTTAATTATAAATATTGGATTTGCCAAAATGTTTATTCAGGTTTTTTCCATACGACATGACGGAAGATCCCAAAGAACTTTTCTTCCAGCCCACTGCTTTGCTTATACCCAAACAGGAAGCAAGTTGAAATCATCCTTTATACTTTGATTGAAAATCCTCCATACTATATACTTTTTTATCTGTACATTGGTCATTTAAAATTTTTAATTTATAGTAGAGAATTGAAAGACTTTGATGTCAAGGAAATTTCTGGCATCAAAAATCAAGTAGAAGAGACCTTAACGGGGGAGGAAGCCTTTTCTTTTCTCAAAATCTTATTAAATGTCTGGCTGACTGTAATTTAAGCATAATATTTTAGTGTGCTGAGTATCAGACTTTCTGTGAGAAAGAACAGCATTATTACCGTTTCACTGGCCCATTCCTTAATCTAGTCTTTCCTTTATTTCTTATTTCTGACCTGACATCCTGCTTTCCTGTCTTCCTTTCTATTCTTATATCCCCTTCCTTCCTTCCTTCTGTGTAGAATCATTTAATCTACTTTTTTGTATTGCTGTGGACAAAGTCCTGATGGTGAGAAGCCAGACAGCACAGGTATATCTAAAAACCCAGTGCCCTCTCTTTCTCCTGGTACCATTGCTCTTGATCTGGATCTCTCTCTCTCCATAGGTACTAGATGATTGAAAACACACACATGTACATACTTAAAATTCATCTAATTCATTCTTTCATTATTCACTTACATTATCACAGTCAAATTGGCGAGTCTGATTTTCCATTGTAATTTCGAAGATTCTGGTGTGGTAGTCTCATAGAAGAAGAATCAGCTGAAAAATCTCTTCCTTTCTTGTCCCTGGACAAAGCCTATTTGCTCTCCCAGCTTCCCTTTACTCAGTGGACTCTGCAGTTCAGACTATTCCAGACAACTTGCTGTGGGGGAAGGTTAAAGGAAACATAACCTAAACTATAAACAGCTAAATAAATCTAAACTATGGCTTTCATCATACTTTTCAACAAAAGGTGTTCCTTTGAACTTCCTTAAGTTGCCAGTCGAGCACACATGCTATGCACTGGTTTGGGGGATATCAATTAGAAGAAAGAGCCATCGTTCTCTCAACAGGAAAGAGTATTTGGCCATACGACATGACGGAAGATCCCAAAGAACTTTTCTTCCAGCCCACTGCTTTGCTTATACCCAAACAGGAAGCAAGTTGAAATCATCCTTTATACTTTGATTGAAAATCCTCCATACTATATACTTTTTTATCTGTACATTGGTCATTTAAAATTTTTAATTTATAGTAGAGAATTGAAAGACTTTGATGTCAAGGAAATTTCTGGCATCAAAAATCAAGTAGAAGAGACCTTAACGGGGGAGGAAGCCTTTTCTTTTCTCAAAATCTTATTAAATGTCTGGCTGACTGTAATTTAAGCATAATATTTTAGTGTGCTGAGTATCAGACTTTCTGTGAGAAAGAACAGCATTATTACCGTTTCACTGGCCCATTCCTTAATCTAGTCTTTCCTTTATTTCTTATTTCTGACCTGACATCCTGCTTTCCTGTCTTCCTTTCTATTCTTATATCCCCTTCCTTCCTTCCTTCTGTGTAGAATCATTTAATCTACTTTTTTGTATTGCTGTGGACAAAGTCCTGATGGTGAGAAGCCAGACAGCACAGGTATATCTAAAAACCCAGTGCCCTCTCTTTCTCCTGGTACCATTGCTCTTGATCTGGATCTCTCTCTCTCCATAGGTACTAGATGATTGAAAACACACACATGTACATACTTAAAATTCATCTAATTCATTCTTTCATTATTCACTTACATTATCACAGTCAAATTGGCGAGTCTGATTTTCCATTGTAATTTCGAAGATTCTGGTGTGGTAGTCTCATAGAAGAAGAATCAGCTGAAAAATCTCTTCCTTTCTTGTCCCTGGACAAAGCCTATTTGCTCTCCCAGCTTCCCTTTACTCAGTGGACTCTGCAGTTCAGACTATTCCAGACAACTTGCTGTGGGGGAAGGTTAAAGGAAACATAACCTAAACTATAAACAGCTAAATAAATCTAAACTATGGCTTTCATCATACTTTTCAACAAAAGGTGTTCCTTTGAACTTCCTTAAGTTGCCAGTCGAGCACACATGCTATGCACTGGTTTGGGGGATATCAATTAGAAGAAAGAGCCATCGTCTCTCAACAGGAATGATAAAACTTCAAGACAGGAAAGTATATGAGATTTCCCCTGTATAGATCCTGGGAATCCTATATCTGAAAATGGAGGTTTGGTTGGCTCAGTGATTCATGCAAAAGAGAAGAGGAAAAAAGGAAAAGAGGAAGATTATTTGGTACATCTATATTTAGGTCTGTTTACCTATCTGAGATGAGGAGAGAAAGAGTAAGAGATGAAAAGAGAAAGGAGATTGAAGAAAAAAGTGAACATCTAGGCTTTACTTATTAAATGCCTCTCAAAAAAAGAAAGAAGAGGATGAGGAGGAGGAAGAACCCCATGAAACAGAATATCCCCAAATCTGGAAGGTCTAACTGAACACTCCAAGAACTTCTCTTTGGTGGAGCTATTCTAAGGTTACTTCTACAGGATGACCAGTGTCTACTGATTGAAGGTTAATTGTTAAGTTGCTTTCTCTTCCTTAAACAAATGGTCAAATACATTTCCTGTGCTGTGGTTTCCTTAATACCACTCTGAGGCGGAGATTCTCTCAGCAAGCCAGGGGAAGAGCAGGTAGATATTGAATATAAAGAGAAAGTAGGTACCAAACACAGCCTCCGAAAGATGAGACTGCCCCTGCACCCTGCATGGGATATGGAATGAAACTGTGCTTTGTCCAAAATTAAAAAGCCTGACCTGCGGGTCCTTAGAAGAGAAAAAGATTTCCTAGGAAGGTGACATCTGGACTCCCTCCTTGCTTTGGCTCCTACTGCTGTTTTTACCACCGTTTTCTATATCCCCATTTCTTTGCTGCCACTGTCAAAAGTTAAGTTTGAAAAAATATTTTATCCAGCTCCCTTGCACTAAATTCAGGTGAAGGGGAAGTTTATGATTTCTCCAGCGGATATATTTTAAAACGGTTTAAAGGCTCCACCATTTCTTCCAGAAATTTTAATAAGCATATAGAAGAAATAGCCAGCTGGCTAATCCTGGAATATCCTTCTCCTGTTCAATTTTATAGAAAGATCCAAAAAATTTCTTGCCTAGAGAGCTTTTCTCATGTTTTTCTGCCAGTCGAGCACACATGCTATGCACTGGTTTGGGGATATCAATTAGAAGAAAGAGCCATCGTCTCTCAACAGGAATGATAAAACTTCAAGACAGGAAAGTATATGAGATTTCCCCTGTATAGATCCTGGGAATCCTATATCTGAAAATGGAGGTTTGGTTGGCTCAGTGATTCATGCAAAAGAGAAGAGGAAAAAAGGAAAAGAGGAAGATTATTTGGTACATCTATATTTAGGTCTGTTTACCTATCTGAGATGAGGAGAGAAAGAGTAAGAGATGAAAAGAGAAAGGAGATTGAAGAAAAAAGTGAACATCTAGGCTTTACTTATTAAATGCCTCTCAAAAAAAGAAAGAAGAGGATGAGGAGGAGGAAGAACCCCATGAAACAGAATATCCCCAAATCTGGAAGGTCTAACTGAACACTCCAAGAACTTCTCTTTGGTGGAGCTATTCTAAGGTTACTTCTACAGGATGACCAGTGTCTACTGATTGAAGGTTAATTGTTAAGTTGCTTTCTCTTCCTTAAACAAATGGTCAAATACATTTCCTGTGCTGTGGTTTCCTTAATACCACTCTGAGGCGGAGATTCTCTCAGCAAGCCAGGGGAAGAGCAGGTAGATATTGAATATAAAGAGAAAGTAGGTACCAAACACAGCCTCCGAAAGATGAGACTGCCCCTGCACCCTGCATGGGATATGGAATGAAACTGTGCTTTGTCCAAAATTAAAAAGCCTGACCTGCGGGTCCTTAGAAGAGAAAAAGATTTCCTAGGAAGGTGACATCTGGACTCCCTCCTTGCTTTGGCTCCTACTGCTGTTTTTACCACCGTTTTCTATATCCCCATTTCTTTGCTGCCACTGTCAAAAGTTAAGTTTGAAAAAATATTTTATCCAGCTCCCTTGCACTAAATTCAGGTGAAGGGGAAGTTTATGATTTCTCCAGCGGATATATTTTAAAACGGTTTAAAGGCTCCACCATTTCTTCCAGAAATTTTAATAAGCATATAGAAGAAATAGCCAGCTGGCTAATCCTGGGAATATCCCTTCTCCCTGTTCAATTTTATAGAAAGATCCTGTGGTCAGGAAATATAAAGCTTTCAACACATTGACCACAGCTAGGATTATAGCCTCATATGGTAGAGCTTTTTCTCACTGTCTTTTTCTGGGTGTTGGGCAATATCCAGCCATTCTTTCATGGGTGTCGAAGTCACCTTCACCCTTCACTCACCAGGGAGAACTTCAAGACTGACTGCACTAATGAGGGAGTCTGGGATTGAGACATTACATGTAAATCCATCAGTGTGATTAAACTTAGCATGCACACTGTGTATGCTCGGTATTTTCAAAGAGCCTGGCTATTAAATGGCTTCATATTTTTATACCTTTTGGCACCCTCATAAAAGGACTTAAGGAAACAGAATTTTTCCTTCACCGCTACAGATGGACTAAGGCAAATCTATGCTAAGAAGCTATAAAATAATTTGAAACATCTCAGGTTCATTGGTAAATCAAGTCAGTAGCTCCACAGAATATTTTTACGTGTATAAAAATACATATATGAATAAAGTTGTAAGTGTATATAAAAGCAGATATATGGTGCAAAACTTGTTAAGTTGCAAATAAAGTAAAGCCTCATTAATTCAGACTCACGTAAATCAGAATTCCTGACCTGACAAAGGTCTGGCTGAGCAGAAGTTTTCTTTACCATATCAATAGAGAAAAGACTTGCTGAACAAATGGCCAGTGTAAACTATCGATTACAGAGCGTACACAAAGTGTTTAAGAGAATACACTGTCTTTAGTGTTCTTGAGCACTTGGGAAGTATTCATTTGCATACAAATAACCGAGAGTACAGTTACAAAGCTATCCTATGCATTAATCAGCACGCTAAGAATTTCCAATAGGATTCTTTCATTACTGCAGGCCCATTTCTTCCGTATACTTGAAAGAGGTAAAGCTGCTTCCTTTTAAACTATTTTATAGTTCAAACTTGTCATAAATGTATGCACCTCTTTGTCCAGTTGATATAAATGAGTATGCGTTAAAATATATATCATGCCGTTATACATTAATATACTGGCATTATTGTTTTTGCATTCCAAGAACTGTAACAAAACAGTATTTGCATATTTCTGTGGTTCCTGCAGATGCATCTTCAGATTAAGTATGGTAGTATGGAAATGATAGAAAGAGCATGGATCTTATCTGTTCTCTGATTACCTGCAAGGAGAGCTTGAGTCGCAACCTGAGCCTAGGTTTTGCACCCGGTAAAGGAAGAGAAGTGCTTTTGTACCCAGTTTGTATCTCAAACTTGCTGCAAGAATCGGGCCAAATACCTGCAGTGTTTTCTTTCAGGGGCAAGTATTAAAGGTGAGCTTCTGGGATTGAGACATTACATGTAAATCCATCAGTGTGATTAAACTTAGCATGCACACTGTGTATGCTCGGTATTTTCAAAGAGCCTGGCTATTAAATGGCTTCATATTTTTATACCTTTTGGCACCCTCATAAAAGGACTTAAGGAAACAGAATTTTTCCTTCACCGCTACAGATGGACTAAGGCAAATCTATGCTAAGAAGCTATAAAATAATTTGAAACATCTCAGGTTCATTGGTAAATCAAGTCAGTAGCTCCACAGAATATTTTTACGTGTATAAAAATACATATATGAATAAAGTTGTAAGTGTATATAAAAGCAGATATATGGTGCAAAACTTGTTAAGTTGCAAATAAAGTAAAGCCTCATTAATTCAGACTCACGTAAATCAGAATTCCTGACCTGACAAAGGTCTGGCTGAGCAGAAGTTTTCTTTACCATATCAATAGAGAAAAGACTTGCTGAACAAATGGCCAGTGTAAACTATCGATTACAGAGCGTACACAAAGTGTTTAAGAGAATACACTGTCTTTAGTGTTCTTGAGCACTTGGGAAGTATTCATTTGCATACAAATAACCGAGAGTACAGTTACAAAGCTATCCTATGCATTAATCAGCACGCTAAGAATTTCCAATAGGATTCTTTCATTACTGCAGGCCCATTTCTTCCGTATACTTGAAAGAGGTAAAGCTGCTTCCTTTTAAACTATTTTATAGTTCAAACTTGTCATAAATGTATGCACCTCTTTGTCCAGTTGATATAAATGAGTATGCGTTAAAATATATATCATGCCGTTATACATTAATATACTGGCATTATTGTTTTTGCATTCCAAGAACTGTAACAAAACAGTATTTGCATATTTCTGTGGTTCCTGCAGATGCATCTTCAGATTAAGTATGGTAGTATGGAAATGATAGAAAGAGCATGGATCTTATCTGTTCTCTGATTACCTGCAAGGAGAGCTTGAGTCGCAACCTGAGCCTAGGTTTTGCACCCGGTAAAAGGAAGAGAAGTGCTTTTGTACCCAGTTTGTATCTCAAACTTGCTGCAAGAATCAGATGAAATGATGCTACTTAAACCAATGAAAATACTTCAAAAAGTAAAATGCAGATGTTATAACTATTTTATCTATATAATGGGTACTCTGATTTAGAAGGAAATGTTGATGAGGTGGGTCATATTAAGATATCCATAGATAAACCTCAAATTCATTATTACCTGAAAAATATACTGTGTCCTAGCTTGAGATGAAACTAGAGTAAAGGAAATTGGAACAATCTATAAACATATGAGCTTCCCTGGTGGCTCAAGTGGTAAAGAACCTGCCTGCCATGGGCTTCCCTGGTGGTCCAGTGGGTAAGGACACCACCTTGTAGTGCAAGGGGCGCCGGTTCAATCCCTGGCCTGGGAAGATCTCACGTGCCACGGAGCGGCTGGACCAATGTGTCCAATTACCGAGCCGGAGCTCTGGAGCACATGCGCCCAGAGCCAGTGCTCTGAGACAACAGAGGCCACCCCAATGGGAGGCCCACACCAGCTAAAGAACAAAGCTGGATGAAAATAGACAAATGAAAGGCCAATAGAAGTGGCCCGCTCGCCCCTCTCCTCCCTCCCCACCCCACCCTACCCAAAAATAATAAATAAATAAATGTTAAAAAAAAAAAAAAAGAACCTGCCTGCCAAAGCAAGAAATGCAAGAGACACAGGTTCGATCCCTGGGTCAGGAAGATCCCCTGGAAAGGAAAATGGCAACCCACTTCAGTATTCTTGCCTGGAAAATTTCATGGACAGAGGGGCCTGGTGGGTCCATGGGGTCGCAAAGAGCTGGTCACAATAGAGAAGCACATAAACACATATGCGTTCTATTTACCATCTTACTGGTTGGCTCACCATCTAGAGTGCATCAACAGAGATTGAAACCACAAGGTATGCATTTGCATATTTCTGTGGTTCCTGCAGATGCATCTTCAGATTAAGTATGGTAGTATGGAAATGATAGAAAGAGCATGGATCTTATCTGTTCTCTGATTACCTGCAAGGAGAGCTTGAGTCGCAACCTGAGCCTAGGTTTTGCACCCGGTAAAAGGAAGAGAAGTGCTTTTGTACCCAGTTTGTATCTCAAACTTGCTGCAAGAATCAGATGAAATGATGCTACTTAAACCAATGAAAATACTTCAAAAAGTAAAATGCAGATGTTATAACTATTTTATCTATATAATGGGTACTCTGATTTAGAAGGAAATGTTGATGAGGTGGGTCATATTAAGATATCCATAGATAAACCTCAAATTCATTATTACCTGAAAAATATACTGTGTCCTAGCTTGAGATGAAACTAGAGTAAAGGAAATTGGAACAATCTATAAACATATGAGCTTCCCTGGTGGCTCAAGTGGTAAAGAACCTGCCTGCCATGGGCTTCCCTGGTGGTCCAGTGGGTAAGGACACCACCTTGTAGTGCAAGGGGCGCCGGTTCAATCCCTGGCCTGGGAAGATCTCACGTGCCACGGAGCGGCTGGACCAATGTGTCCAATTACCGAGCCGGAGCTCTGGAGCACATGCGCCCAGAGCCAGTGCTCTGAGACAACAGAGGCCACCCCAATGGGAGGCCCACATGGGCCAAAGAACAAAGATGGATGAAAATAGAGAAATGAAAGACCAATAGAAGTGGCCCGCCCGCCCCTCTCCCTCCCTCCCACGCCCCCCTACCCAAAAATAATAAATAAATAAATGTTAAAAAAAAAAAAAAAAGAACCTGCCTGCCAAAGCAAGAAATGCAAGAGACACAGGTTCGATCCCTGGGTCAGGAAGATCCCCTGGAAAGGAAAATGGCAACCCACTTCAGTATTCTTGCCTGGAAAATTTCATGGACAGAGGGGCCTGGTGGGTCCATGGGGTCGCAAAGAGCTGGTCACAATAGAGAAGCACATAAACACATATGCGTTCTATTTACCATCTTACTGGTTGGCTCACCATCTAGAGTGCATCAACAGAGATTGAAACCACAAGGTATTTTAGCAAGGCATCATCTTTATCTCTCATGAGTTTCAATCACGTTCACAATGAGCTATGTTAACTTATGGCTCACCGGTAAAGAATCTGCCTGACAGTGCAGAAGCTATAGGTTCAGTCCCTTGGCTGAGAAAATCCCCTGGGGGAGGAAGTGACTACCCACCTCCAGTATTCTTGCCTGGAGAATCCCATGGATACAGGAGCCTAGCGGGCTACAGTCTATGGGGTCACACACACACACCAAGTCGTACATGACTTAGCAACTGCTGCTGCTTAGTCACTTCAATCATGTTTGACTCTGTGTGACCCCCACCGACTGCAGCCTGCTAGGTTCTTCCATCCATGAGATTCTCCAGGCAAAAATACTGGAGTGGATTGTTATGCTCCCCTCCAGGGGGATCTTCCCAGCTCAAGGATAGAACCTGGGTCTCCTGCACTGCAGGCAGATTCCTCACCACTGAGCCATCAGGGAAGCTATATATATATATATATATATATATATATATATATATATATATATATATATATGAGACCTCACGGACTGTACTCTCAGGCTTCTCAATCTATGAAATTTTCCAGACAAGAATACTGGAGTTGGTAGTCATTTCCTTCTCCCAACTTAGCAACTAAATAACAACAAAAACACTCTTATTTAAGATAAATGAACAATCTCGTTTATTACATTAGGAGGGAAAAATTAGGAAGTTCTTTATCTGATGATCTTGACCCTCCAATCCTAAGTTAGAGGAACAATTTTCACCCTTTTTTTGTAAGCTGATCTGTTGTAAGCGGTCTGCTTTTAAAATACTACAGTCCTATGGGATCAGAATTTGTTAAGGCCTCTTCAAAACTACTGAAAGATATGTAGAAAAACAATTGGACACTATTCTACAAACCAAAAGCCAAGTCCTAAGATCTTCTGGAGAGAAAAAGGCACTTTGGAACTAAAGTTCCAATGACAGTTCTGCCAGGAGCTACAGGCATGAAGCTGGACAAGCCATCCTCTAAGCATCTGTAAAATGAAGCGGTCAGGCTGATAATGTTAAAGGAACTTTTCCATGTTAACATCTGTCCGACTTTAAATTTAACATAGTAACAATAGTTTCCAAATGTATCCAAGTCAGGCATGAAAATATCCTGAGGTAAGAAAAAGCCAAGCCTCCCCTTAGTAAAAGTTTTCAACCTTTTGTTTACAGATTTTGACTTAAAAAAAATCACTTGAGGTTTGATCTCACCACCACCACCTTTGGACAGGGTCTTTTATGTATCACTAAGTATCTTAGTACCAAGTCAGTTCTAATCTGACCAAGTTCTGAGGAATCCTGGAAGATTGTATCTATATTACTTTTATAAGTATAGGCAGCTCATATGGATTTATTGGTCCCTAGAAACTGCTTCCTCACAGCTCTTGTTCATTCAAACGAGTCACAGCTTACGTGCTTTATTTCCCCGTGTAAAGTAGGCTATTCAGACAGTAGAAGGCAACATACAAAAAAGGCTATTCAGACAGTAGAAGGCAACATACAAAAAGAACTGTTATCATTAGCGTTTTCTGGCTCATCATACTCAGGGATTATAAAACAATGAATAAAAAAAAAACACGCATGAGTAGAATGACAGGACGGGTCAGTTCTGAAGACAGTTATACTTTCCAATAAAAATTAAAAATAAAAAAATAAAGACAGTCATATGCTCAGGCTCACCACCATTGAATCCAACAAGTATATTCAATACAACTGTGCATTTACAAATCTCACAGAGCTAGAAAGAATTCATGACCCCCCTTGCCTGTGTAAATTCAACAAGGTCTTTCTGGGGAACATAAACTTTCCCTTCGTGCCCATTCATTTCATAGGCTCTTCTCTCATATTGAGGGTTTTAGGTATTATTACGTACAGGCTCTCTAAAACCCTTGCTATACATATTCTTGTGGACAGGTCTGCTTTTAAAATACTACAGTCCTATGGGATCAGAATTTGTTAAGGCCTCTTCAAAACTACTGAAAGATATGTAGAAAAACAATTGGACACTATTCTACAAACCAAAAGCCAAGTCCTAAGATCTTCTGGAGAGAAAAAGGCACTTTGGAACTAAAGTTCCAATGACAGTTCTGCCAGGAGCTACAGGCATGAAGCTGGACAAGCCATCCTCTAAGCATCTGTAAAATGAAGCGGTCAGGCTGATAATGTTAAAGGAACTTTTCCATGTTAACATCTGTCCGACTTTAAATTTAACATAGTAACAATAGTTTCCAAATGTATCCAAGTCAGGCATGAAAATATCCTGAGGTAAGAAAAAGCCAAGCCTCCCCTTAGTAAAAGTTTTCAACCTTTTGTTTACAGATTTTGACTTAAAAAAAAAATCACTTGAGGTTTGATCTCACCACCACCACCTTTGGACAGGGTCTTTTATGTATCACTAAGTATCTTAGTACCAAGTCAGTTCTAATCTGACCAAGTTCTGAGGAATCCTGGAAGATTGTATCTATATTACTTTTATAAGTATAGGCAGCTCATATGGATTTATTGGTCCCTAGAAACTGCTTCCTCACAGCTCTTGTTCATTCAAACGAGTCACAGCTTACGTGCTTTATTTCCCCGTGTAAAGTAGGCTATTCAGACAGTAGAAGGCAACATACAAAAAAGGCTATTCAGACAGTAGAAGGCAACATACAAAAAGAACTGTTATCATTAGCGTTTTCTGGCTCATCATACTCAGGGATTATAAAACAATGAATAAAAAAAAAAACACGCATGAGTAGAATGACAGGACGGGTCAGTTCTGAAGACAGTTATACTTTCCAATAAAAATTAAAAATAAAAAAATAAAGACAGTCATATGCTCAGGCTCACCACCATTGAATCCAACAAGTATATTCAATACAACTGTGCATTTACAAATCTCACAGAGCTAGAAAGAATTCATGACCCCCCTTGCCTGTGTAAATTCAACAAGGTCTTTCTGGGGAACATAAACTTTCCCTTCGTGCCCATTCATTTCATAGGCTCTTCTCTCATATTGAGGGTTTTAGGTATTATTACGTACAGGCTCTCTAAAACCCTTGCTATACATATTCTTGTGGACAGGTGCTTATAGAGACAAAAGCTTGTCAAGGAACTAATTGGACAGTAGGAAACTTAACATGCATTTGATCAGCATCATGAATTAGCTTATTAAACCAACCCAGGGTATGAATGATGGCAGGTCCAAAGGAGAATTAAAATCACCTACCTCTTCCCTATAGCTGAGAAAGGCCACAAAGGACCTAACTGATTATGAGGTTAGAAATTATGTTTTCAAGTTCCCATCTGGAGGCATGTTTGTTTCTTACTGTGTGAGTTTGCTCCTGAGTTCTTCAATGGTCTGTTTTGAAAGGGTGAGACTGACTGAAACAAATGCCTCTGTCTTCAGGACTTAGAAAAATTCATTGAAAACAATGTAGGGATATAAATGTCTGTGCCCACAGCCAAGATAAAAAATGCAAAGTCTGGGCCACCTTGCCTTTAATTTTCTAACTGCTGTTTTGTAAGGCTGTGTCATGCTTCTCAGTTCAAACACGCTTTGGCTCTTTATTATTCATGGACCTTTTTCCCAGTCAGTGGTGTTGAATAATAAAACAGCCCAGGATCAAATGGGCCAATTCTCCACGCCTGACACCAACTGCTACTGTTCGCTGGGCTCTGCCAAGCGTTGCCTCTGATAATGAGTGGGATTTGGTTAAACAGTAAATTAATGAATAATGAAATATCCAGGTTGATCAGTTAGAGAGCACGCTTGCTTTGCCCTGGGCTAAACGCTTGGGGCAGAAATTACTCTCAAACGGCACTTGCCTGGCTGCTGGTCTGGATAACTATTTTACAGCCTATTGCATGACAGAATGCTGGGGAGGGGGAAGCAGTCAGGGAGAGGGAAGGAAGAAGGACAGAGTTATTAACAGCAAAAAAAAAAAAGAGAGAGAGAGAGGAAGAATAACCTAGTTATCACCTTGTAGGTTTCTAAACTGCACGAGTGAGAACAAAGTCTCAAATATGATCTGGAGAAGTCTGAGTTCCAAAATGCCCAACACATGTTTAACATCAAGGAGAAATGATGAATGAAAACACTCTTCTGTGTGTGCCTGTGCACATATGAGATTAAATGCAGAAGGAGTCCACTCCAGATGGATGGTCCTATGTACATGTTTGGAGTGAGGACATGCCAAGAAGGCATTCAGTGTCTCACTGACAGAAAACCTCTATCCTTATTTTAAGATTTCATGCTCTGATTCTTAGAATTTTAGAATATTAAAAATAGGACTTTTCAAAGAACTCTCGTAAGAAAAAAGTTTCACTTCAACTGAGTTTCCATATCTGTGAATGGGCATGTGTGTGTGTCTGGGTCCGTGTATAGTTTGTCACTTTTCAACTTTCGCGTCACCAAAGAGTCTTAAATTGTTATGTAGTTTTATGCATGCATTAGTAATAGGTTTTTCTCATTCAAGATCAGCTATATGTTTCAACTTTATCAGAGTGCCATGAGGACACCACGGACTGAGTTCCCACAGCGGTGTTAAAATTCAATAAAAAACCCAGCCCAAAGTCTGGGCCACCTTGCCTTTAATTTTCTAACTGCTGTTTTGTAAGGCTGTGTCATGCTTCTCAGTTCAAACACGCTTTGGCTCTTTATTATTCATGGACCTTTTTCCCAGTCAGTGGTGTTGAATAATAAAACAGCCCAGGATCAAATGGGCCAATTCTCCACGCCTGACACCAACTGCTACTGTTCGCTGGGCTCTGCCAAGCGTTGCCTCTGATAATGAGTGGGATTTGGTTAAACAGTAAATTAATGAATAATGAAATATCCAGGTTGATCAGTTAGAGAGCACGCTTGCTTTGCCCTGGGCTAAACGCTTGGGGCAGAAATTACTCTCAAACGGCACTTGCCTGGCTGCTGGTCTGGATAACTATTTTACAGCCTATTGCATGACAGAATGCTGGGGAGGGGGAAGCAGTCAGGGAGAGGGAAGGAAGAAGGACAGAGTTATTAACAGCAAAAAAAAAAAGAGAGAGAGAGAGGAAGAATAACCTAGTTATCACCTTGTAGGTTTCTAAACTGCACGAGTGAGAACAAAGTCTCAAATATGATCTGGAGAAGTCTGAGTTCCAAAATGCCCAACACATGTTTAACATCAAGGAGAAATGATGAATGAAAACACTCTTCTGTGTGTGCCTGTGCACATATGAGATTAAATGCAGAAGGAGTCCACTCCAGATGGATGGTCCTATGTACATGTTTGGAGTGAGGACATGCCAAGAAGGCATTCAGTGTCTCACTGACAGAAAACCTCTATCCTTATTTTAAGATTTCATGCTCTGATTCTTAGAATTTTAGAATATTAAAAATAGGACTTTTTCAAAGAACTCTCGTAAGAAAAAAGTTTCACTTCAACTGAGTTTCCATATCTGTGAATGGGCATGTGTGTGTGTCTGGGTCCGTGTATAGTTTGTCACTTTTCAACTTTCGCGTCACCAAAGAGTCTTAAATTGTTATGTAGTTTTATGCATGCATTAGTAATAGGTTTTTCTCATTCAAGATCAGCTATATGTCCTTTATCAGAAACAAGCTTTGGATCATCACAAACGCACAGCAGAGTGCCATGAGGACACCACGGACTGAGAAAATGTGTTATTTCACTAGACATCTGCTCTGGAGATAACTTTCTCTCATTGGTCATCTCTGGAATATCTTATTCTTTCAGAACGTGAGCCTCTTTCCAATGGCCTCAAGATGGGTGGATGCTGGAGTTTTATACAGTAGAAGCTAAAATACTTTTCAATAAAGTCATTAACATTTGATGGGTGTTTGCGTTTTGACAAGTCATTTGGATTGGGTTTGGTTTCAGTTGGATCTTAGGTGCAAGAGACAGAAGGGCCTTCACAAGAGTAGAGGGAAAGGGAGGCACGTGCTCATTCATTAACTCACTAACCATTCTCACAGAAGCACTCTCGGAGCAAGGCTGGGGAGAAGTAGACATTGTCTTCTTCTAGTACAAAGGTGAAAATGATAGGACTGTAAGAAAAAGACTGCCCCAGCCTCATCAGGAAAGGAGCACTATGAATTACCTATGGCTCCAGTGTACACCATTACTACACTCAACTCCTCAAGGCCTAAGAAGCAGCAAAGCTGAATGACTGCTGCTTCCCTAGTTTCATCCTGCAGAACAGTATCATGAACAGACTTTTTACCTCTCTACACAAGTGCCCAAACCCCTCCCTCTCAAGAAAAAATAAAATGCTCTAATTGTCTTTATTACTTTCAGACACTGACCACCAAACACAGATGTTCACTATTGAGAATTAAAGGAAGGGTAAAGGTCACAGGAACCCAGATCAACTTGATCCTTTCTGGATGATTTGACCCCATTGTCTGAAATGGACCTTATCTTTGAAGAAGAGAAGAATATTTGGATTGTACATAAAAACGAATGAAATCATTTCATGAGTCAGGTCCATTTTGCTGGTATGGCTCAGGCCTGTGCTATCCCCTCTGTCTTAACAGCAAAAGGGGAAATGTGTGAAACAACCCCCAAACAGAGTCAACTGCGCTTCTGCCACAAATCTTATTAGTTTCCTATCTTTAGGAATCTAAAAGAAGTCTCTTGAAAGCAAGAGCCCTAAAACCTAAAAAACAAAAGCAAACGAAAAACACCAATAATAATAATAACAACTTTCCCAAGTTTCCCAGGACTCCCACTCAAGAGAAAAGTCACATCGATAAATGTTGTTTTGTTATTGTTGTTGTTGTTGTTTTTGTATTTCTGCTATTAGGGAAATTCCCATTTTGCGATACTGTGGGGAGGGGGAGGAGTGGGGGGTGGGGGGTGGTCATGCTGTGTGTCTAACTACAACCGCCCCTTTATGAGAGCTAAAATACTTTTCAATAAAGTCATTAACATTTGATGGGTGTTTGCGTTTTGACAAGTCATTTGGATTGGGTTTGGTTTCAGTTGGATCTTAGGTGCAAGAGACAGAAGGGCCTTCACAAGAGTAGAGGGAAAGGGAGGCACGTGCTCATTCATTAACTCACTAACCATTCTCACAGAAGCACTCTCGGAGCAAGGCTGGGGAGAAGTAGACATTGTCTTCTTCTAGTACAAAGGTGAAAATGATAGGACTGTAAGAAAAAGACTGCCCCAGCCTCATCAGGAAAGGAGCACTATGAATTACCTATGGCTCCAGTGTACACCATTACTACACTCAACTCCTCAAGGCCTAAGAAGCAGCAAAGCTGAATGACTGCTGCTTCCCTAGTTTCATCCTGCAGAACAGTATCATGAACAGACTTTTTACCTCTCTACACAAGTGCCCAAACCCCTCCCTCTCAAGAAAAAATAAAATGCTCTAATTGTCTTTATTACTTTCAGACACTGACCACCAAACACAGATGTTCACTATTGAGAATTAAAGGAAGGGTAAAGGTCACAGGAACCCAGATCAACTTGATCCTTTCTGGATGATTTGACCCCATTGTCTGAAATGGACCTTATCTTTGAAGAAGAGAAGAATATTTGGATTGTACATAAAAACGAATGAAATCATTTCATGAGTCAGGTCCATTTTGCTGGTATGGCTCAGGCCTGTGCTATCCCCTCTGTCTTAACAGCAAAAGGGGAAATGTGTGAAACAACCCCCAAACAGAGTCAACTGCGCTTCTGCCACAAATCTTATTAGTTTCCTATCTTTAGGAATCTAAAAGAAGTCTCTTGAAAGCAAGAGCCCTAAAACCTAAAAAACAAAAGCAAACGAAAAACACCAATAATAATAATAACAACTTTCCCAAGTTTCCCAGGACTCCCACTCAAGAGAAAAGTCACATCGATAAATGTTGTTTTGTTATTGTTGTTGTTGTTGTTTTTGTATTTCTGCTATTAGGGAAATTCCCATTTTGCGATACTGTGGGGAGGGGGAGGAGTGGGTGGGGGGGGGTGGTCATGCTGTGTGTCTAACTACAACCGCCCCAAAAAGGTCTCCCATGTCATTTCTAGTAGAATCATTTATCAATGAGGATAACATATACAGAAAAAACAAACTGGTCCAAGATGGATACTTTTATCTCAAAGTTAGCACTACGACCTTTTGACAGGGGTGGTCAAGGTGGGGGATGCTGGCTACAGGAGTGATCAGATTTGGTTTTGCCCTTGTTTTCTTCACCTTACCTGGCATTTTCCCATTCTGTTCAACCTCTCACCCGTCCCAGACTCCGAAACCTACAAGAGAGAACAGTTAGCAGTAAAATCCACTGCTGTGGAGAAGCTATCTAAAACTATTTCTTTGGACACTCAGATAATGGTCGCACTCACTTTGCCCGCATGAGCAGCCATCAGCCCTTCTGGGTCACGAGGTGTTTCCAAGCTGCCTCATCTCTACTGCCACTTCCGGATACCAGGTTCTCCTGTTCAGGACCTGGTGGTTCACATGGGGAGCGCTAGAATTCATTGGGGTCGATTCTATGCAGTCCTCCACTTCAGTCTATATAGTGTCTGATTTGGGTCCGAGTTTCCTCCCCAAAGATTTGCATGCACCCTTTCCATACCCCTTGTACCCCACTGCTCATGTGCCAGCTTCTTCTTTCCGTTTGATAAATGTCTGTACAGGAAGGGCCATTTGACTGTTACAGAGGGCAGACTCTGGACTCCCCAGAATATTCTATGCATACACGCCATGGTCGTGCCCTCCTCCCAGTAAAACGTGCAGGCTAATGACATCTGACAGCCACATCCTTGAAACGTTTGCTAATACGTTTACGAACAGGCACGTTCCGGACGTTAACCGGTGGTCGAGTCACAGATGACTGCCAAGGCTGCCCTCCGTGTGGCCTGGGCAGGTCACGCTTTGCCAAGTCCACTGGCTATTACGCGGCTTTATAAATTTTTTAAAGACCATGTTTATGCAATAGGCCTCTCCTGGCAGCAGGTGTTACCCCCATTTGGGTCTGGACGCGTCTCACTCAAGTCAGCTCCAGAAGGCTGCAGCCCTTCTGAGAGAAAACAAAAAGCAAAAAAGCGGCAGGGTGAGCAGGAACAACTAGGTTCCCAACAAGAGAGTCAGAAATCACAACCTAATCTTGCTAGTTTGCAACCGGCCTAAAATGTGTTGAATTTGTGGGACCAAAACGGCTCCCTCAATCTTAGCATAAACAGTCTAAAAAGGAAAAGGAAAAAGGGTTGCCCCCACTGAGGCCTTTTGCGCTCCCGAAACTTAACAAAGACCGCGCCCCGGGCAGTCGCGGGGCACCGAGATACGCCCGAGGGGCGGGGGAAGTGGCGCGAGGCGCGTGCGTGCGTGCGCGTGCGTAGGTGTCCCTGCGTGCGTGCTCGTGGACGCTCGGCCCTGACACTCGGGGAGCGGGCCTAGGCGCGGGTCGCGGCGCCGCGTGCGTGCACTCAACTTGGGCAGGGGCGGCGCACGCGCAGTACGTGCGCACGCAGACTGGGCCCGGGGTATGAATGTCACAGCACTTGTACTCAGTTTCCGCGTCGCTGTCGTATTTGCGTCCTGGGAATGTGGGCCAAAAGCGGCGGGAGAGCGGCAACCTGTGACCCGGGAGAGGGGCACGGAGGGACCCGAGCCAAGCAGGTGGACCGGGGGAGACGTTTGATTGGCCTCGTTCTTTGGAAGCGCTGAGATTATTGATGAGGCCTGATTTAAAAGTAGTGGCTGCCAGGGAAGTGAAAAAAGAGCTTACCCCAAGCTATGAGAGAAGTTACAGTCGCGAGAAGGCTGTTTATGACAGTATAAATCAATGTGAAGCTTGTGATGGGGAATACGGAAAACGTGAGTTTGGGATAGACTCAAGGAAACAAAGTCAAGAAGGGAAAATGAGTTTTCGCCCTCCGTGTTCTGCCCTCGCGCAATTTCCTTTCCAAGGAGCCAACCATGCCTGCTGGGGAGGGGTGAGCCACCCCATGCGGGGCGGGACGGCCTAGGTCGTCCCCAGGTTGAAACGAGGCGATCGAATACATGTAAATAAACAACTTAGAAGATTTATGAGAAGGAGTTCAGTTTTATAGGACTGTATTTATAGAGCCAGCGCTGGCTCACTTATAAATGGATTAATGAGAGACTAAAATTAATGGACTTGTGAGCTGCACGTTTAATTTCTGAGGCTTCAACATGACAGACAACCGCTTTCAAAGTCCAAGCCTGTAAGGCAGACTTCCTTGGGAATCTTGAGCGTCCTCCGGAAGACAGACGCCCCATCGGTCCAGTATATCTCTGGTGGCTTTTAAGCTCTGGCTGCCTGGGGCCCCGGTGAAGGACTCCCAAGAGACTTTGTGTTTGCAACTGAAGAAAAAGAATGTGGCCTCATTAAAAACGCAATCGGGTCTTCCCTCTCCTAGCTTTTCTCTTTTTTTGGCCACTTCTATTGATCTTTCTTTCATCAATCTTTGTTCTTTGGCCTGTGTGGGCCTCCCATCGCGGTGGCCTCTGTTGTCGCAGAGCACCGGCTCTGGGCACATGCGCTCCAGAGCTCCGGCTCAGTCATTGGACACATGGGTCCAGCCGCTCCGCGGCACGTGGGATCTTCCCAAGCCAGAGATCGAACCGGCGCCGCTTGCACTGCAAGGTGGTGTCCTTACCCACTGGACCACCAAGGAAAACCCCTAGCATTATTTTTAATCAGGACCCATAAGCTGCTAATGTGAGCGGGCGAGCTGGCTGACTTCTGGGGTGCTGGAAGCCTCGCCCCGGGCTGGCTGCCTCCTGGCAGGTTGGGGCGGCAGAGACACTTCCTCCAGGGCCACCCAGAGGCCTCGCGCTGGGCCCGTGATCAGGGTCCACGGCCTAGCGCTTCCAGCAGCCTTTCTTGCCTTACTCCTTCCGCGGCCTGCTTAAGACAGTAACAAAAGCGCGGGGGCGAGGAGCTGTAACTAGCGGCCCAGGGCCATTTTTGTTAGGCAAGACTCTCTGGCTTCCTGCCTCTTTCCTTCCCTTTCCACCAGTTCTTTCCCCATATTCAGGCGCCTCAAGGGCCTTGAGTTTTGCCTAATAAAGGCGATTGTATCGGGTGGTGGGAAGAGATGGTGGTCTGAAATTTACGTATGGAATGATAGATGGCAGGTCTGTTTCTCCAGAGCTGGTTAACCCTTCAGTAGGAAACTTTGCTGTAAAATATGGAAATTACTCACCTCCTTTGTATAATCTCAGTGATAACCAACCCTTGATTGGCCAAAAAAGCAAAAGAAAAATGAAACTCAATATTTGAGCCAGAGACAAAGGCATGTACCTATTTTCTTTCTAGATAAATGCATTGCAGACCCTCTTAATCACACTTCCGTTGTATTTTTTTTTTATGCCTTCTACTTTCTTTCCCTTTCTTGATTCAGTTCTTATAGTTCTAGCCATGATAACCCCCATTTTTTAACTAATAAGGAAGCCAAGAAGTGGAAAATCTCACATAAAGCAGATTCCATTATCCCTTCTATCTTTCCCTATAGGGAAGTCCAAGTGGGAATGAGTCACCTGAAAAACAGAAAATTGATATAGGAGGCATATTGTTAATTACATGAGTACCAACTATATGCTAAGCACTCTCCTAATCTGGGTTTATCAGTTGTCTAGATTTAATTGTACCAGTTACCCTTAAATGTATATACATGAGTCGCTTACCGCACTGGCCACAGGATCTTCCCAAGCCAGAGATCGAACCGCCCGCTTGCACTGCAAGGTGGTGTCCTTACCCACTGGACCACCAAGGAAAACCCCTAGCATTATTTTTAATCAGGACCCATAAGCTGCTAATGTGAGCGGGCGAGCTGGCTGACTTCTGGGGTGCTGGAAGCCTCGCCCCGGGCTGGCTGCCTCCTGGCAGGTTGGGGCGGCAGAGACACTTCCTCCAGGGCCACCCAGAGGCCTCGCGCTGGGCCCGTGATCAGGGTCCACGGCCTAGCGCTTCCAGCAGCCTTTCTTGCCTTACTCCTTCCGCGGCCTGCTTAAGACAGTAACAAAAGCGCGGGGGCGAGGAGCTGTAACTAGCGGCCCAGGGCCATTTTTGTTAGGCAAGACTCTCTGGCTTCCTGCCTCTTTCCTTCCCTTTCCACCAGTTCTTTCCCCATATTCAGGCGCCTCAAGGGCCTTGAGTTTTGCCTAATAAAGGCGATTGTATCGGGTGGTGGGAAGAGATGGTGGTCTGAAATTTACGTATGGAATGATAGATGGCAGGTCTGTTTCTCCAGAGCTGGTTAACCCTTCAGTAGGAAACTTTGCTGTAAAATATGGAAATTACTCACCTCCTTTGTATAATCTCAGTGATAACCAACCCTTGATTGGCCAAAAAAGCAAAAGAAAAATGAAACTCAATATTTGAGCCAGAGACAAAGGCATGTACCTATTTTCTTTCTAGATAAATGCATTGCAGACCCTCTTAATCACACTTCCGTTGTATTTTTTTTTTATGCCTTCTACTTTCTTTCCCTTTCTTGATTCAGTTCTTATAGTTCTAGCCATGATAACCCCCATTTTTTAACTAATAAGGAAGCCAAGAAGTGGAAAATCTCACATAAAGCAGATTCCATTATCCCTTCTATCTTTCCCTATAGGGAAGTCCAAGTGGGAATGAGTCACCTGAAAAACAGAAAATTGATATAGGAGGCATATTGTTAATTACATGAGTACCAACTATATGCTAAGCACTCTCCTAATCTGGGTTTATCAGTTGTCTAGATTTAATTGTACCAGTTACCCTTAAATGTATATACATGATGCTGTATCTGCTTTTTATAATTAAACCAGACTATGTTGGAAAGGAACTTGGAGGCCCACATTTTACAGATAAAGACTCTGAGGTCCAGAGAGAAACAGTGAGTTGTCCAAACTGTGCTGCAGCTTGGATGAATTTACTTTCTTAGCCTCAGGGAAGACACCAGGCTTTGGGATGAAATACAGATTGAGAAGAAGTTTGATCACTGCAGTCCATTAGGGCTGGGCTGCAGCCCATTAACCCAAATAAGAAATGCTCTGGCTTCTCTGGGCATCCTCTGAACCTAAGGTAGGAACCGACCTCCTAAGACAGCCTGTTTCCTGCTCTGGTCAAGGAAGCTTTTCCTCATTTGTTTATGGGGGCCTTGTACTGCTGGTGAGGTCAGGGTTGGGTTCAATCCTGAAATGAGCCAGTGAATTCCTCCAGATCCCAATTGGTAAGATGCCGGAGCCCATGCCTGGTCCTGTGGACTTCTCTCTTGCACCATCGCCTTCCAAGAACATCATGCCAGAATGCCATCTTACTAGCAACAAGAAGGGAGCACTGCCTTTGACCTGGACCCAGAGGCCCATAGTTTCTGGGACACAGAGTCTTTTAGCTACTGGGAAATAATTGGACAACCTCATTTTTTTAAAAGGGCAAAATAAACCAAGAGATGCAATTAACATGAGCTTTTATTGCAAATCCAGTTAGAAATAGGAGAGAAGTGTGTCAATTTGGAATTTTAAAAAGTCAAAAATACCTTCTAGTGGAAACAAAGGTGTCCACTTTTCTGAGAAGCAGGATTTATTGTAAGGAAAGCACTGCCTATGTTTATATGATGGAGAGGGGGACAAGAAAGAAATCCTTGGCTGTACTGTGTCTATAGAGTTAAACAGTGTATTCAAGAAACTGAAGATGAAAACACAACAAAAACACAACAATCTTTTTATTTATGTAAATCAGATCAACACTGGACAATAAACCAATTTCTACCCATTACCATAACAGCTTGTCTATAAAGAACAGAAAAATTCAGAGAGGATTCTACCTAGGGTCAAGCAGGGTTTGTTTTTTTTTTTTAACCACCCATTCACAGAGGTATAGATTCACAGATAAATAATCCCAAACTACTTGCTCGCCATATTTACACATTCCCATTAAATTAAGCATAAATAAATATATACAAACTTAACATGGATACCCTCCAGAGCTCTTCTTGGGAAGAGTCAATAGATTGATATTTCTCGATTGTGTGTCAAAAACGATGTTAGTGAATTAAAGACCAACTCAACAGAGGAGTCAATTTTGGCATTTCAAAAAGAGTGTTCATTCTACTTTTTAAATGGAAGCGAATTTTGTCATTCTTTTTTTATTTTAAACCCTATAATTTAACATACATCGGCACAGGAGGGGAAACACTATTTGGGTTCTTGAGGCAACATCAGATGGTTTAAAGTTATTTCCTTTCCACATAATGTATTATGCATACAGGATATCAGATGTGATGACAAATCCTCTATAAACGCTCTAAGTAGAAATAAGTTGCCCTTTTAGGTAATAAGGCTTTGTACCCGAGGAACAGCATGTAGATAAGTTGGGGGTTTCAGGTTTTCCATTGGAACAAAGTTTTCATAGGATATAAAATAATTGCTTGAGAGAAAGTGGTTTCCATGGCTAAAGAAAATAAAACAGCCATATCTTTGAAAGTTTCCCCAGTGCTTTATGTAGGGTGGAGAAAGCTTAGGATGTCATGCCAGAGAAGGAAAGAAACTGCAAGCTAACCAAAAGGGAGAAAGTTACCTCCCCAGTTTGGGAGAGAAGTTAATGATGACTTGGATGATTGAATCCTCATCCAGAACAGCCCTTCTTCTCTCTCTCTTTTTCTCCCAGGGCAGCCAGAATACATATAAAAGGAAGCAGGATTGGACAGACCGGTCAGGAGACCTTTAGAACCTCCAAAGGAACTTACAGAGTGGAAAATGTGAAGGCGGCATGGCGGCATCCTGATTCTTCCTTCCTACTTTCAGCTCTTGATTTGGGATCCGGCACTTTGGAGGTTTGGATACAGTGTCTCAAGAGGGCAAGGGTGCTAGGGAGAGTCGCAACTCACCTGTTTAGTTTGCAAAAAAGGCTCAAAGGGGCTTGCTTTAAACATTTCCCTTGACTTAAAAGGCAAAAATCTTGCGTTAATCCCACTGTTTATTGATTTATGGGCCCAAGGAAACCAAATCTTTTAATAACTCAATTATCAGATAAACGTAGCAGGGCCTGACTAAGGAAAGCAAGGGGGCGGGGGTCGTACATGAAAGGAAAAATGAGGGAGGGAGAGGGGGCCGTGGACTCTCTCCACGTGTGTGTTGGAGGGGGAATTGTGTCTGGGGGCGAGGGGGTAGTGCTGGATGCCAAGGGCTCTGCTTAGCCCGGGAGAGAGGAACGCACGGAGTGGGGGCGAAGGGCGATGAAGGAGCCTGTGTAGCCCAGTAAGACAATTCCTACCCATCACCCGCCTATTTAGGAGCCTGAGGGTGGAGAGTTTTCGTCCTGGCAAAGGCGGGGGAAGCTTCCGATCCCCTGGACATTTCTAGGCCACTCGCCCTCGGGGAGTAGTCGCCCCGGGCGGCCGCTGGCAGCTAGGGGCTCGGGCAGCACGGAGACCCCTCCCGCCTGCAGCCCGCGGGGCGCCGCCCCATTACCTACTGGAGCACCCGGCTTTCTCGGTCGCCTTAGCCCTTAGGTGAGACCGAGAGCGGGAAGGACCCGCACGGCCCGCGGCCCCTCCAGCGGCTGATTCTATGTCCTCAACACGACTGGGCGCGACTGGCCCCCACGCTCTCGGGACCCGCACAGTAAGAGCAAGGCGCATCCATCGCGTCTCTCGCACGTCACACGCGTGGGGCGCGTTGCCCTGCAAGGAAAGGAGACGATGGTTTTCAGTGCGGTTTCTCCTTTCTGCCTTTGGCAATCAGAATACGTCTAATGCAAGCGGCAAGGCCCTCGAACAAAGGCGCAGGCTTCTAAGCTGGGAAGAGATGGAGCGTCTAACACGCTCCAGGACGTTTAGTTCCCGGCCTTTGTACTCCTATCATATCAACTCATTTTTGGCTGGGCCCTGCTCACCCAAAGGCCCCCAAAAGAGCTGACAGGGGATGGGTTGGGGTCTGACATCTACCGTTGCTTGGGCCCTCCTGTGGCTTGAAATCAGCTCCCTAACTCCTTTCCCCATAAAAAATGGCAGCGCAAAACTCAGCAGATTCCTAAGTCTGACCCTTCAACCTTTCCACTTCCCAGGTCAAGGCCCCCGAGGCAACGGTCAGAGAGTCCCAGTGGGTCCTAACTGTAAATTCTGCAGGAGAGACTTCTCGATCTATAGCTTTACGAGATGCTGCAAAGATCCTCATGTCTACTTTGTTTAAAGTGATGCGTTCATTCATACTCTTATTTTAGAGATCTATCTCACCCATTTATACGCCCCCCGCCCCCAGAGATGTCCCACTGCTTTGGAAACCCTGGGAACAATGGGTTTCAAATCTTATCTCATGATAATGCTAAGGTAAAGCCCAAGAAAAGAGCTGGGTTGCCAGAAGTGAGAGATATTAAATGCATGAGACTTTATCCACTGGGAATAGCCCCAGTGTGTCCAGACAGGGGACATTCAAAGCTGAAATGCATCTTCTTTCACTTTGCATTATTTTACTATTATTGTCAAAACAAGTGCATGTCTGGGGGTGGGGTGCAGGGAGGCCCCATTTATAAAGCATCTCATAAGAAAGCAATTGCTGCTGAAATACAGTCGTTTGCACCAACCTCCTCCTAACCACCACTCGACCACTGGCAAAGCTGCTGCTTTTCCCGAAATTGCCAAAGAGCCCAAGGAAAGGGAATCCATTTTAAAGGCAAGTCAATTTAAATGGATCCAGACGCCCACGCTCTCGGGACCCGCACAGTAAGAGCAAGGCGCATCCATCGCGTCTCTCGCACGTCACACGCGTGGGGCGCGTTGCCCTGCAAGGAAAGGAGACGATGGTTTTCAGTGCGGTTTCTCCTTTCTGCCTTTGGCAATCAGAATACGTCTAATGCAAGCGGCAAGGCCCTCGAACAAAGGCGCAGGCTTCTAAGCTGGGAAGAGATGGAGCGTCTAACACGCTCCAGGACGTTTAGTTCCCGGCCTTTGTACTCCTATCATATCAACTCATTTTTGGCTGGGCCCTGCTCACCCAAAGGCCCCCAAAAGAGCTGACAGGGGATGGGTTGGGGTCTGACATCTACCGTTGCTTGGGCCCTCCTGTGGCTTGAAATCAGCTCCCTAACTCCTTTCCCCATAAAAAATGGCAGCGCAAAACTCAGCAGATTCCTAAGTCTGACCCTTCAACCTTTCCACTTCCCAGGTCAAGGCCCCCGAGGCAACGGTCAGAGAGTCCCAGTGGGTCCTAACTGTAAATTCTGCAGGAGAGACTTCTCGATCTATAGCTTTACGAGATGCTGCAAAGATCCTCATGTCTACTTTGTTTAAAGTGATGCGTTCATTCATACTCTTATTTTAGAGATCTATCTCACCCATTTATACGCCCCCCGCCCCCAGAGATGTCCCACTGCTTTGGAAACCCTGGGAACAATGGGTTTCAAATCTTATCTCATGATAATGCTAAGGTAAAGCCCAAGAAAAGAGCTGGGTTGCCAGAAGTGAGAGATATTAAATGCATGAGACTTTATCCACTGGGAATAGCCCCAGTGTGTCCAGACGGTGACATTCAAAGCTGAAATGCATCTTCTTTCACTTTGCATTATTTTACTATTATTGTCAAAACAAGTGCATGTCTGGGGGTGGGGTGCAGGGAGGCCCCATTTATAAAGCATCTCATAAGAAAGCAATTGCTGCTGAAATACAGTCGTTTGCACCAACCTCCTCCTAACCACCACTCGACCACTGGCAAAGCTGCTGCTTTTCCCGAAATTGCCAAAGAGCCCAAGGAAAGGGAATCCATTTTAAAGGCAAGTCAATAATGTTAAAATATTGGGCTCCAAGAACCCTTACTCCTCTCCCCTAAAATTCATCTAGCAGCTCCCCACTCGCCCGGAATTCCAGGTTGAGGTATCTGTTAGCAACTCAACTCAAAGCTGCTTCAATCTCTTATTGGCCACTTTCTAAATTATTCCCTTTGAGCTTCTTTAAAGAAGTGCACCTGCAGAATTCTGACACACAGGCTTTGATTAAAAGGGGATTAGATTTTTTTTTTTCTCTGTACCTTATAGATTGTGTAGGAAGCCCAAGTCCTCTTTGAAGAAGCTCATAAACCATGCGGGCAAAGCTTTGGAAAACAGAAGAGAATAAAATGGTACATACCCCTCCGAAGGAATTACATACTAATCAACGTATTCATATTGTGTTTGGGTTTTACTATTGTTCTTAAACTTGGTAGATGACACAAATATGGTAACAAAGGCAAGATGCTCTGTAGCAGATGCTGGCAAGGCTGGGAACTAGTAAGGTTTCTGAAAGGAACTGAGGATGCGTCTGAATCAACTTACTGGTTCGGATTTTCCTTGGCCGCGGGAGCCTCCGCTTAGCCGGCCGGCCCCAGAGCAGCCACGGCCTGCGTCCCCGCCGGCGTCCCCGCGGGCCTCCCCCCACCCCTCCCGCCCTCGCCCTCCCTAATTATGCAAACGGCCCGGGATTGGGGGCACCGGTGAGTTAAGGACGCAGGGCGGGGCGGGGCGGGGCACCAGGGGGACCGCCACACCAGGCCTGGGGGCTAACCACACGCCTTTCATCCCGGAAGATTCCCGTGACAGCCGGAAGGAGAGGAAGGGCAACGTAGAAAAGGGTAGCTGGGAGAGGGGTGAGGTGCAGTGGAAAGGCGGGGGCTGCCAGAGAGTTTCCTAAAAATATATTAAAAAATTTTAAAGTTCGTGCGTCTCAGTCAACCAGCTCTCAAAGCACTGACACCGACAAGGTTTCTCCAATTTTCTTCCAATAAGTTAGCGTTTTCTCACGTTTAGTCTTATGTTTATTTTCCAAAGGGGGGGGGGGAAATCATGTTTTTATTATTAGTAGTATTATCAGTATTCCTAAGCTCGAAAGAACCAAAGTGGAAAATCCGGACGGTGGTCTCCAAGTGTATCTTGAAATAGACACTGAGAACCGATACTGTTGCTCCGCGGTACGCCTCAGTTTTTTGTTTTTGTTTTTAAGTTATTTAGCTTCGCTTTTAAAATTTTTGATTGTATGTGTATTCTACCTAATATAATTCTTCCAAAGCCAATCCAATATTTTTAAAGCTAAAATTAAAATTTGTTTCTGTTTTCCTTTTGTATTTAAAACATCTTCCCTTTTTTTTTTTTTTTTTTAAATTTTTCATTTCCTGTGTTTCTCCTCCTTGTCGCCAGTTTTACTACCTGGGCCTTCCCCAGACGTGTGCCTGTTAGTGGCGGTGTTGTTCAAGAACATCTTGTCCATTCCTTTGAGCGCCTCGGTGAGATAGTTCTGCAGGGCCGTGAGCGCGGCGCAAATGGCCGGGGCGCCGAAGCCGTGCGTGATGAGGCTGAAGTGCGTGAGGCAACTCTGGATCCCCGGCTCCAGGATGGGGCTGGGCCGGCTGTTCCCAATCGGCGTCCGGTCCTGAGCCAGCAGATCCGTAAATTCTTTACAAAGTTGCCTGCAAATGGGGCGGGAGAGGAACCACAACCACAATAACAAACAAACAAACAAAAAACCCACCCTCAGTGTCGTTGTCATTGGCATTAGAAAGGAGACACTCACACAAGCCCAGAGGCGCCCGGTCACTGGAGAGCCGGGGAGCGAGGCTAATGTGGGCGATTCCGCTCTGTTTCCTTTCCCAGCGCTCAGCCTTCTCGAGCAGCTGGGACTGGAAGGAAAGCGGGGGTGGGGAGGCTAGGCACCCCTTCCATCCCAAAGCCTGGCCTTTTGCCCCTCTGCCCATTTCCACCCGCTTCATTCCGAGACTTCATAAACTCCCGCTTTGGGAAAATCGCTAGACTTTAACGTTTGATTTGTAATATGCAGTCATTTTTAGCTCTCACCTGATAGTTCTTTTTAAAGCTCTTTCCCCTCTCCTCTCCCCTGTTTCTCCAACCTCTTGGCGATCAGGCTCAGAAAGCCGGGAAAGCTTTAAGGCCCTGGGCCACAAGCCTGTCCCTGGCACAGTAGCAGATTGCTGGAGCCATGCATGGCCCAGGGCAAGCAACTGTTTATTCCAAGACAGAATGAATGCTGAATCCATTCAAAGCAAAAAACTGTTTACCTGCAGTATTTGAGAAGGGAGGCATTTCCCCCCCACACACACACCACCCATTTTTCCCCCTTTCCTTTAAAGTGTAGGCTATGGAAGATCTTTGTACAACAGGATTGTTGTCCATATAAAAGGATTCCCATATTGTTTAAATAAAACCTAAAGGTAGATGGTTAAGACTCCAGGGAGGGTAGATTTTTATTTGTTGAAGGTTTTTATTTCCTCGGGGCACCCACAATTTAGAGAAATCTCCCGGTCTTAGAAATCCTGCATGCTGAATGAGGGACTCAGCTTACTTGAGAAATGTTTGCTATAGGAGATGGACAAAAGGCTTTTAGCTCTGAAAGTCCAAGGGCTTGCTTCGCCCCATGGTCGGAGGCATGGCACCCCAAAGGTTCTACCCTTTCACAGACGGGCAGGCTTCTGTCTGCCAGCCTCCACTTGGTCTCCAGGGTGGTGAGAACAAAAAAAACCACAGAACTCCAACCCAAGGCCTCCCTGGGATGGTCTGACATGTGGCGACACCTCCCCTGGCCCACAGGTGAACAGGGCCGATGCCTGGAGGCCCATGTGAGTGACTTTGAGGCACCTTTTCCCAGGGGATTACTCCCAGGAGGCGTGATTGCCACAGCAGATGGAAAATACCTCCTTCCCCAACCGGCACCAGCCAGAAAAGGGTTTCGGTTTTTAGACAGGTGGGTAGAAGACACCACCAGACATCCTCTTACTGGTTTCTCTGCTCCAAATGCATGCATTCATCTTCCCAAGCAGGAAGAAACAGGAAAGAATTCCGATCTAAATAGCACACTTTCTAAGTCAGAGACTCCTCAGGATCACCTGTAGGGTTCAAATACCCACATCCAGGCCTCTACCCTCACTGGTTCCCATTCTGGGAGCCTGGGGCTCAGTCCACGAATAATTATCTTGGAAATGTTCCCCAGACGATTCTGATGCTCACCCCGGGTTAAGAAACGCTGGCCAAAGAGAAGCACTCCTTAGGGAAACCACAGAGTTGTTTGTGGAATCCTGTTATCTAATTTATCCAGCTTGGTTTTATTTTTTCCCCAAAGTACCTTTACTCTTTTATAAAGCACCAATAGTTCCCCTGCCACTAGCCACCAGAGCAAGGCGGGGGTGGGGGTGGGGTGCAATTTACTGACAAAGATCTATTATTTTTCTAGTTAGTACTTCAGAGGAAAACCTTCTAAAAAGAGGTGGGTGCCAGGTTTTGATCGCTGGAAGAGATGGTTAAAGGCTTTCCTGAAGTTTGTACTCATTACCAAAGTGCCAAAAAGGAAATTCTGAACTGCGGAGAACAAATGCTTAGAGTCAAACATTTTAAATCTTCAAAGCCCAAACCAGGGTCTGTAAGCAATTAAAGTTCTGGGACATTAATATTTTTTGACCCTGCGGAAAGGGGCAATCAAATTCCAATCACGTCTCAAAAACATCTGGACAAATTTGAGCAAATGATTTCTCAGCCTTCCATATATTTCTTTAAATTACGCTGTCAACGGAACAAACCGCGTCCTGGAGCACTAAATAAATGAGCGCCGTTGCTTGGGCCGCGCCTGCGAGAGAAACGTGCGGGCGCACGCAGCGCCGCCCACTGCAGGCCCGAGCCGGTCATAAAACACCAGCAATATGACATCGAAGCCAAAGACAGGAGTAAATCAAATAAATAGAAAACCCACTGTAAAAGTTCAAATGAGCTCTAGACCTAAATTTAGCCGGAGATTTACTATTTTCCCCTCTGGAGTTGTAGTAAATTCTACGTCTGTGGAAGATGCCAAACAGCAACGTTGGAAAGAGAGTAATTAGAGCTGGGGGTAGAGATGGGTACACGTGGGTGACAAATAGACACACTGAGCCAGCACACGTGGCTGTGTGGAGAGGACAGGGAGATGAGGGACCCCGGGCATAAGTAAGCATCCAGGAGTGCAGGAAAGGACTGGAAATAAGGACCCACCCCGAAAAGGTCTTGCCTGTCATCCCCAGGGTTGCGGAAGTGAATTGTTTAAAAGCCTGGATTCGGATTAATAAAGCCATCCTTTTCAGAATCTAGGAAATACAGAAGACTGACAGGAGCACACAGCCCAGACTCAGCGCTGAGGGGTGGGCACGGGGAGAGGGGCGGAGCTGGGAGGGCTTCCTAGCCCGCAATCCAGGGCTTTCCACCACTGAGCTGCTTCCCTGCCCCTAGAGGAAGTCTACACGGCCGCTCCCACCGCCTCCTCCCAAGCGAGTGGCTGCGCAGGTGGGTAGTAGGCAAGAGTCGAGGACACTCACTTGGTGGCCAGCAGCATATTCTTCCGGGAGTGCAGGTCACTGGGGTCCGTATGCTGCCGGTTCAAATACTCAGAAACAGCTTTGGCGGGAAACTCCGTTTCGCAAATGTACCCAAAATCCCGAGCTAAATGAACAGCTTCACCTGAAAAGACAGCCACAGAGGAAAGGATTAGCACCCAGCCCCTAACCATCCCAAGGCCTAGAGGTGTTCCCTGGTCAATTCTGTTACTATTTACAAAACAGGTCAATGGTTGGGGGCAATAGCAAAGGTGAGACAGGTGCCCAGTGGGAACATGGTTCTCAGGTTATGATTAAAGTTGATGAAGCAAACTTTGTCCCTGCTGCTCCTTCCAGCCTCTCTCTGATCTTCCTTCCTGCCACATCTTAGCTAGACACAACCTGATGAGCTTTGGGTCTCCCATACCCCATGCTTTGTCTTAAAGGCAAGGTGGGCCAACTTTCATGATAGACTTCAAGCTGAGCATTCAAACCAGATCCCACCCCACCCTGACCCTGCTTTTTTGTTTTTTTAAGGCATCTGTTATCAGCTGCTTTAAATAAAATTTTTAAATCTTCCTATCTTTTGTATCTTCTTGTAGTAACTAATATATGCAAATATATGCCTGTGTGTCTATGTCCACATATATCAAAGAATATGTAATTCATATATGGATCAGTGTCTGTCAGGCAATGGAATACTTATTCTCCTTGTCAGTTTATTGTTACTTAGGCTTCAGGTTTCTCCCCTTCAGAGGTTGCTGCCATCATTCTCCTATGTAAGGACTTTCTACTGCATAAAGATGAAAAAACTGGACAGCTGAGAGACTCCTCAGTTTATGTGGAAACCCCTTTGGAATACAGCATTATTCCCCTTATTAAAAGCACGGCCTTAGGGGTTCAAGGGAAGATCTTGAGGTGAAAAAGAGATATGCTGAATTATTGCATGACTACGTTATTTTGAAGGAGCATGACTTACTTTTAATCATCATGAGCATAGGAACCAAAGACTTCAGGCTTACAACAACTCATAACACTGAAAACTGCCAACCGAATATTGGTATTTCAGTGAGTTTTCCAGTTCTTTTCCTTTTCCACCCAGATCCCTGTCTTGGGCTGAAATTACCTAGACTGGTTTTCAAAATGAAGATTGTGATTTTTAGCAACACGCTAAAGGGCAAAAAAGTAAACCCCTCAGGCTGAGAGTCAACCACTAATAAGTGTGGTCTAGAAATTTGGTGACCGCTGCCTCTGGGGATAGGTTTGGGCCAGGCCACTTTGCCTGAAAAATGGCAAAGTGCAATGCCTGTCAATGTGATGACTTTATGGTTACTGCCTAAATATTCTAAGATCCCCTCCTCCAAAAACTAACTCCTCACAGGTGCCTTGTAATATCACATCCATAAAAAATAGAAGAACAAGATCTACATGTTACACTCTAGAGAAAATTCTACAGCATCCTCTATTAGGTTCATCTGGCTGTATGCCTTACACAACCCACAAATTCAAATCCAGATCCTCTTGTTCTTGAGTCTGGAGAAGATCCTATTTATTATGGACCCTAAATATCATCCCCAATCCCAAAATGATGAGCAAATTAGAATGGGCTTGTTATATCTATGGGCATTTAAATTTACAACTGACGATCATACATGATTCATCTACATGTTTCCTAGCTCTCTCCTCCCACGCCCCAGTGGCCTCATAAAGCTCTGTTTCAGTGAGTCTCAGGTAATCAGGCAGAGATAGGGGCTCTGGGAGTGACATGAGTTTTAAAATAACCATTAGAGGTAATGAATGCAATAGAATTTCATGAATCGATCATGTGTTTTCTACTACTGACGATTCAAAGGTAAAATCTGGGAAGGAGAAAGGGTAGAGAATGGATTGCTGACTACAGGGTTACTCTTGAAAGAGTTCCTATGGAGGGTGGTTCAGGTTCCATGTCCTGCACCTGGAGGCAGAAGCAACCCCTGTCCCGGCTCGTAGGCCAGACTGAGTACTCTCCAGAGCTCAGGAACCCTTGCATACATCCCTTGGCCTCTGGACAATTGCCGCTTCCTCTAAGTAAAAGGACCTTTGAACTTCTCAAGCAATTGCTTGACATCCAACTCATAAGGGCACAACAATTGCAATGATTTCCAGTTAATCATGAAAAGTGTAAAATGTCAGCCTTCAGCCAATAGTTAAGCTCTGCCACTTTGGGAAATGGCCACACACGTCTTGCTTACCTTCCACCAGGGAGGTGAGTAATGTGACATTTGCTGCTTTGCGTCTGCCCGCGGGTAAATTCAAACCGATTTTTTCTAGCCTTTCTCGCAAAGATCTCCCCCCATTTTTCGATTTGGCTCTGAAATTGCAAGAATTAACATTCTGATTAACCTCAGAGTGTTCCTGAAACAAAGTTTAGATTTAGCAATCTAAAGCCCAGTGGAGCTTGAAGAGGTTTTAACTTGAGGTTAGCACTTTTTTTTCTTCCTTTTTGTTTTTGCTGATCGTTTGCTGAGGTTTGCTTAATTTCTGCAATACAGAGCATAACAAAATGAGTTGTTTTCTTTTTTTATCTCATGAGGCCTGGAAACGATTCACGGGTATGCCTTACACAACCCACAAATTCAAATCCAGATCCTCTTGTTCTTGAGTCTGGAGAAGATCCTATTTATTATGGACCCTAAATATCATCCCCAATCCCAAAATGATGAGCAAATTAGAATGGGCTTGTTATATCTATGGGCATTTAAATTTACAACTGACGATCATACATGATTCATCTACATGTTTCCTAGCTCTCTCCTCCCACGCCCCAGTGGCCTCATAAAGCTCTGTTTCAGTGAGTCTCAGGTAATCAGGCAGAGATAGGGGCTCTGGGAGTGACATGAGTTTTAAAATAACCATTAGAGGTAATGAATGCAATAGAATTTCATGAATCGATCATGTGTTTTCTACTACTGACGATTCAAAGGTAAAATCTGGGAAGGAGAAAGGGTAGAGAATGGATTGCTGACTACAGGGTTACTCTTGAAAGAGTTCCTATGGAGGGTGGTTCAGGTTCCATGTCCTGCACCTGGAGGCAGAAGCAACCCCTGTCCCGGCTCGTAGGCCAGACTGAGTACTCTCCAGAGCTCAGGAACCCTTGCATACATCCCTTGGCCTCTGGACAATTGCCGCTTCCTCTAAGTAAAAGGACCTTTGAACTTCTCAAGCAATTGCTTGACATCCAACTCATAAGGGCACAACAATTGCAATGATTTCCAGTTAATCATGAAAAGTGTAAAATGTCAGCCTTCAGCCAATAGTTAAGCTCTGCCACTTTGGGAAATGGCCACACACGTCTTGCTTACCTTCCACCAGGGAGGTGAGTAATGTGACATTTGCTGCTTTGCGTCTGCCCGCGGGTAAATTCAAACCGATTTTTTCTAGCCTTTCTCGCAAAGATCTCCCCCCATTTTTCGATTTGGCTCTGAAATTGCAAGAATTAACATTCTGATTAACCTCAGAGTGTTCCTGAAACAAAGTTTAGATTTAGCAATCTAAAGCCCAGTGGAGCTTGAAGAGGTTTTAACTTGAGGTTAGCACTTTTTTTTCTTCCTTTTGGTTATTTGCTGATCGTTTGCTGAGGTTTGCTTAATTTCTGCAATACAGAGCATAACAAAATGAGTTGTTTTCTTTTTTTATCTCATGAGGGAAAAAAATGACACCAGATGGGAATAATCAGGGTGTAGGTTGTGGGTCCAGAGAAGGTAGAAGTTGCACATGCACAAGCCCCTCTCTTTCCTCGTCATGGAGCCAGAGTGGTGAGCAAAAGCCAAGCAGAAGCCAAAAGAAGGCAAAGAACTGGGTGGTTCAAAAAGGAGAAGAAGGCTCAGCCTGAAACAGGTGGGTTTTGAGAGTAAGAGGTCAAGAGTCACAATAATATGGAGTTGGGTTAACAGGGGAAGACTGAAACATGAAACTAATGATGATAGTAATCATAATCACAGTAAAGCTAGAACCTGAGGAGTTGAGTTACATGATAAGCACTTTATATTGATTATCTCACATCATCTCATAGTAAGTTTCATATACACACCCTCAATGCCCAGGGGTGATTGAAAGAAACATCTACACTGAAGAGTCCAAAGGACTCACTTGAAACTGAGCTATAAAGTTGAGCAAAGCAAGAGGACTCAAAGGGAGAAAAGTCTGTGGGTCACCCCCTTACTTCTTCCCAACGACCCCCCTTTATATGCTAAGGTCTGGGCAGAAATATAAGAAAGACCTAGTGACTCTGACCTCTCTCCCTGTGCCATTCACCCACCCACTTTTAGGAAAGAAAGGGACTTTCAACTCCCCAAGTAGGCTAACTTGAAACGTTCCTGTCATGCAATGTCACCTTCATATCAGGGGCACTAACCAAAGTGTTCAGGAGCTTCTAGGGAGGTTTTGAATCTTAAGATAAAAGCTCCTCCTCCCCCAGTTTCCACAAGGAGTCTATGGATTGTCTTTTTCCGACACTGGGAGGCATATGAATGGCCCCGAGGAATCCCTGTCTATACTTCTAAAATGGTGTCACTGTTATTTTTGGTTGGTGGTATTGAGAAAAGGAAATCACAACAAATCTAGACCAAAACTTTTCAAACGGTGGGGCACAATGCATTCGTGGGACAGCATCAACTTAGTCGGTCGTCATGCACACTTTTAAAAAATAAAAATAGAGGTTAGAGTACACTGCAGGTATGAAGGCGATTGCTCCAGGATACTCTCGTTTTGGGTAAACGGGTGCAGGTTATGGGTCCCATTCAAGGTAGAGAATGCCCCGAAGGGTCCTGGGGCTGGGAAGAAGGGCTCCGGGTGTCTGGCAGGGAAAGTGGAAGGTCCCCTGGCCCGCAAGGTAGGCGGGAGGTGGGACTGAGGGAGCTGAACACATGGTGGAGGCGGCTGCACACGACAGGATTCGGCTGCTAGGCAACCCCGCGGCAGACCAAGTGGCTGGGGTGGTGGGTTACCTTCTCAGGACGCCGCCGAGGAGAGACGCATTGAGGCATTCGGGGGGCGACAGTCGTCTCTGAACTTCCCCCACGGTCACTTTGTATTTTGAAGTTGAACTGAGCAGAGACAGACGGCCTGGGACTGAGCAAAACACCTCGCCGGTGTTGACCGACATGCCTCCCAAGAAGCCATCTTTATTCATCATCAGAGAAGTCACAGATTTGGGAGGAACCGGAACTAGAGAGAGGGAAAAAAATATATATGCCATAAAGGTGACCGGGTTTTGATCCTAGTGACCGCCGAGAGAATGTGTCGCTGTCTGCGCAGGTGCGAGGCCACAGGACAGGCGCCAAGCAGAAAGCAGCAGGAGGAAGTGTTTGTTCCCATGGTTCTGTGTTCAGAGCACTGTGTACAAACAAATGCAAAAGCCATCACTCCTCTGGAAACTTACCCCGTGCGTGTGGACATGTAAGGGTGGCTGGCCACAGTCCCGCGCACTCCCCAAATCAGGAAAAACACTCACCCCAGAGTTTGGATGCTCCTGGGAAACCAGACAAGCCTGATTCCATCATGTGCTGGCTGTGTGACCGTAGGAATCCCCCTAAACCTCTCTGAAGCTTAATGTCCTCATCAGTTTCCTGATAATCACATTTGGGGCTAAAGTCTGAAGGCGGTCATCCCTGTCAATGATATAAAATAGTAATACCAATGGTCTTTATGGACACCCCACTCTTTCCTGTGCTCATCACTGGCAAACCCTCCGTCATGACCAAAAGCAGCCAAGTCATAAGACCAATGGGAGTGACATGCACATTTTAAAAATAAAAATAGAGGTTAGAGTACACTGCAGGTATGAAGGCGATTGCTCCAGGATACTCTCGTTTTGGGTAAACGGGTGCAGGTTATGGGTCCCATTCAAGGTAGAGAATGCCCGAAGGGTCCTGGGGCTGGGAAGAAGGGCTCCGGGTGTCTGGCAGGGAAAGTGGAAGGTCCCCTGGCCCGCAAGGTAGGCGGGAGGTGGGACTGAGGGAGCTGAACACATGGTGGAGGCGGCTGCACACGACAGGATTCGGCTGCTAGGCAACCCCGCGGCAGACCAAGTGGCTGGGGTGGTGGGTTACCTTCTCAGGACGCCGCCGAGGAGAGACGCATTGAGGCATTCGGGGGGCGACAGTCGTCTCTGAACTTCCCCCACGGTCACTTTGTATTTTGAAGTTGAACTGAGCAGAGACAGACGGCCTGGGACTGAGCAAAACACCTCGCCGGTGTTGACCGACATGCCTCCCAAGAAGCCATCTTTATTCATCATCAGAGAAGTCACAGATTTGGGAGGAACCGGAACTAGAGAGAGGGAAAAAAATATATATGCCATAAAGGTGACCGGGTTTTGATCCTAGTGACCGCCGAGAGAATGTGTCGCTGTCTGCGCAGGTGCGAGGCCACAGGACAGGCGCCAAGCAGAAAGCAGCAGGAGGAAGTGTTTGTTCCCATGGTTCTGTGTTCAGAGCACTGTGTACAAACAAATGCAAAAGCCATCACTCCTCTGGAAACTTACCCCGTGCGTGTGGACATGTAAGAGTGGCTGGCCACAGTCCTGCTCACTCCCCAAATCAGGAAAAACACGCACCCCAGAGTTTGGATTCTCCTGGGAAACCAGACAAGCCTGATTCCATCATGTGCTGGCTGTGTGACCTTAGGCATCCCCCTAAACCTCTCTGAAGCTTAATGTCCTCATCAGTTTCCTGATAATCACATTTGGGGCTAAAGTCTGAAGGCGCTCATCCCTGTCAATGATATAAAATAGTAATACCAATGGTCTTTATGGACACACTTCCTTCATCTCCTATTAGATACAATCTGTGCTCATCACTGGCAAGCATCAGGATGGTGATCCCCATCCGTCACTCTGACCAAAAGCAGCCAAGTCATAAGACCATGAAGTGGGAAGTTGAGCCCCAAAGAGCTGCTCATTTCTTTACAGTGAATCCCACTCTTTCCTATACCCTAACAGATTCATTTAGAAATGAACCCAAATGCTCCTCTACAATGAAAGCAATTCCGCGGTGACATGAATTTTGTTTACAAATTAACATAAAGCACCCGGCTGGTGTTGGTTTGGAACAGTTATGATTTACAACAGGTGCCCTGATCAATCAACCAATCACTCTAATTCATGTGAGCGGCGGTCTTGCCTTGCCCCAGTTGTTTCATTTCGGCAAGTAATTGATAACAAACCGCACTCAAGGTATGTTTTATGCAGAAGTTAATAAGAGCTGACAGCTGGTTGCCACTGCTACCCAGGCACATTCAGTCTCTCCCGCCTGCATTTCTGTTTAATTGTGTTTCAGTGTCATCTGCACCTCAGGAAGAGGCGGGGCGCGGCAGAACCACGGACTGGGAATAAGGAGCAGCGAACGGTCAGCCTCCCAGGTTCCTGGCCGTCTCACTCCCTTTGACTTCTCCATGGCTGATGCCCATTTTCTCTCTGCAGGCTCTGGAAACCCCTGGGCAGGTGACATCCCCTCCTGGCTTGTCTATACCTTATCTCCTTCCATTGGGATCTGAAGCCCCTCAAGCGCTACTCTGCTGATCACCAGGCCAGGGGATGTATTGAAACATGCCATGTTTCTGGCATGAAAAAGGAAGCTTCCATTCTCCCTCTTTAATAAAAACACTCTTGCTCTATAATCCTGGTAAGAGAAGGATAGACTCTTTTGACTGTCTCACGTCCCTCATGGGGTTTGGATTCTCCTGGGAAACCAGACAAGCCTGATTCCATCATGTGCTGGCTGTGTGACCTTAGGCATCCCCCTAAACCTCTCTGAAGCTTAATGTCCTCATCAGTTTCCTGATAATCACATTTGGGGCTAAAGTCTGAAGGCGCTCATCCCTGTCAATGATATAAAATAGTAATACCAATGGTCTTTATGGACACACTTCCTTCATCTCCTATTAGATACAATCTGTGCTCATCACTGGCAAGCATCAGGATGGTGATCCCCATCCGTCACTCTGACCAAAAGCAGCCAAGTCATAAGACCATGAAGTGGGAAGTTGAGCCCCAAAGAGCTGCTCATTTCTTTACAGTGAATCCCACTCTTTCCTATACCCTAACAGATTCATTTAGAAATGAACCCAAATGCTCCTCTACAATGAAAGCAATTCCGCGGTGACATGAATTTTGTTTACAAATTAACATAAAGCACCCGGCTGGTGTTGGTTTGGAACAGTTATGATTTACAACAGGTGCCCTGATCAATCAACCAATCACTCTAATTCATGTGAGCGGCGGTCTTGCCTTGCCCCAGTTGTTTCATTTCGGCAAGTAATTGATAACAAACCGCACTCAAGGTATGTTTTATGCAGAAGTTAATAAGAGCTGACAGCTGGTTGCCACTGCTACCCAGGCACATTCAGTCTCTCCAGCCTGCATTTCTGTTTAATTGTGTTTCAGTGTCATCTGCACCTCAGGAAGAGGCGGGGCGCGGCAGAACCACGGACTGGGAATAAGGAGCAGCGAACGGTCAGCCTCCCAGGTTCCTGGCCGTCTCACTCCCTTTGACTTCTCCATGGCTGATGCCCATTTTCTCTCTGCAGGCTCTGGAAACCCCTGGGCAGGTGACATCCCCTCCTGGCTTGTCTATACCTTATCTCCTTCCATTGGGATCTGAAGCCCCTCAAGCGCTACTCTGCTGATCACCAGGCCAGGGGATGTATTGAAACATGCCATGTTTCTGGCATGAAAAAGGAAGCTTCCATTCTCCCTCTTTAATAAAAACACTCTTGCTCTATAATCCTGGTAAGAGAAGGATAGACTCTTTTGACTGTCTGGAACCTAGAACCCCATGCATCAAGCAAGTGATACAACCTCCCTTGTCTAGAACAGACTAACCACCCTGAGTGTTCTCAAAACAGCTTAGCCTCTCTAGCACAGATTCCAGCATTCAGACCTCTATGAGACTTTAGAGACTCTGAAAAGGTAGGTCTCAAATCTTTTATATACTATGAATTGCATTTGGCTCCTTACAAACACCTGTAGATAGGGCTTTCTGTACAGGGAGACCGGAATATTCCCTTTTTCTACTTCTTAGTAGATATTTTAGCATTTCTCATCAGTCTGCCTAGTCTGTCTCAGGACAGACAAATGATGCCAGGTAACTGAGTGAATATTCTGCACTGTCATGGTGGGGGAAGTTACTGAGGGGGCTTTCTTCTTTCTGAGATTCCTTTCATCACATTCAGTGAAATACTTTCCATTTGAGAGTGCACCAAGGTAAATTCAAAGTGTATTAAATGTGAATAAAATGCAGATTTAAAATTACAAGAAAGAAAACAGAGATTGGGATGGGAGCGCCATGTCATTTAATTCTCTCACACAATATTCACATCTGTTTTAATGTATCTTTTTCTTTTCATTGCTGTCCTGATTTCTATATTTCAGATTCATCTTCAAGCACTATAAACAAATAATGTATGATCATGGCAACCTTGGAAAACCTTTTCTGCAAAATACAGATGGTCCTTTGTAGTTTTTCTTTTTTTAATTCCCCCCTCCCCCACTATTTATTTATTAGTTGTGTCTCACAGCATGTGGGATCTTAGTTCCCTGACCAGGGCTCGCTGGAAACCATGTCCCCTGTAGTGGAAGCTTGGAGTCTTAACCACTGGACCACCAGGGAAATCCCAGTCCTTTGTAGTTTTAATATGGTATGAGCTAGAAAAGTAAAATGTATAAAAAGCCTCAACATTTAAAAATTTAAATCCTATTATATTTAGAAAGAATATTTTAACAGAGCCCTTCCGCCAGCTAACCTGAAAATAGTAAGTTCAGATCCTATTTACTATACTGGATAACCGAATATCTGCTGAGAACTAGAAATTTGCCTTGCTTTTTTGGCGTCCCAGGTTCCAAATCTCTTGAAAAGCCAGGTATTTGGAGACACTGTCTAACCTGCCCTCAATTTCACTATTGTTAATTGCCTGATTTACCTGACAAGAGCAATTTCCTTTGGGGAATGTACATAGCTCCCTCCCACAGGCCGTCCCTTTTTTTGCATATACATTATCACCTAAACATCACCCACCCAGGCAGTATCCTATGAATTGCATTTGGCTCCTTACAAACACCTGTAGATAGGGCTTTCTGTACAGGGAGACCGGAATATTCCCTTTTTCTACTTCTTAGTAGATATTTTAGCATTTCTCATCAGTCTGCCTAGTCTGTCTCAGGACAGACAAATGATGCCAGGTAACTGAGTGAATATTCTGCACTGTCATGGTGGGGGAAGTTACTGAGGGGGCTTTCTTCTTTCTGAGATTCCTTTCATCACATTCAGTGAAATACTTTCCATTTGAGAGTGCACCAAGGTAAATTCAAAGTGTATTAAATGTGAATAAAATGCAGATTTAAAATTACAAGAAAGAAAACAGAGATTGGGATGGGAGCGCCATGTCATTTAATTCTCTCACACAATATTCACATCTGTTTTAATGTATCTTTTTCTTTTCATTGCTGTCCTGATTTCTATATTTCAGATTCATCTTCAAGCACTATAAACAAATAATGTATGATCATGGCAACCTTGGAAAACCTTTTCTGCAAAATACAGATGGTCCTTTGTAGTTTTTCTTTTTTTAATTCCCCCCTCCCCCACTATTTATTTATTAGTTGTGTCTCACAGCATGTGGGATCTTAGTTCCCTGACCAGGGCTCGCTGGAAACCATGTCCCCTGTAGTGGAAGCTTGGAGTCTTAACCACTGGACCACCAGGGAAATCCCAGTCCTTTGTAGTTTTAATATGGTATGAGCTAGAAAAGTAAAATGTATAAAAAGCCTCAACATTTAAAAATTTAAATCCTATTATATTTAGAAAGAATATTTTAACAGAGCCCTTCCGCCAGCTAACCTGAAAATAGTAAGTTCAGATCCTATTTACTATACTGGATAACCGAATATCTGCTGAGAACTAGAAATTTGCCTTGCTTTTTTGGCGTCCCAGGTTCCAAATCTCTTGAAAAGCCAGGTATTTGGAGACACTGTCTAACCTGCCCTCAATTTCACTATTGTTAATTGCCTGATTTACCTGACAAGAGCAATTTCCTTTGGGGAATGTACATAGCTCCCTCCCACAGGCCGTCCCTTTTTTTGCATATACATTATCACCTAAACATCACCCACCCAGGCAGTATCCCTCAGCACTCTGCTCTGTCTAGTAGAAGGAAAGGGAGAGTGGTGGTGTCTTTTTCACCCTCTCTCCCCCTCAAAGACAAGACTGAGCAGAGGCACTTCAGGGTCTATTTCTATTTTTTAATTGAGATATCAATCATGTTCATACCCTCACCACTCCCTTCCTCAGGTTCTAGACACTGGCCTTTGAATGCTCCCCTAAACTAAGTCCCTCCCTCCAGTTAGCGCCACCTTCGCCTCCACTCTCACACCTGCTTTCCTCAGCTGATTAACCCCATATTTTATTCTCTTTGTCTTTTCCCTTCTGCTTTCCTCCCGCTTATCAATAAACCCAGGGAGCAACAGGGCCCGCTTGATTTGTTAGTAATTATGAGCGCACTGCTTCTGCTCACGGAACCCAGAGATGACTAAGATAGGTTTAAAGCGACAGCAGGAAATGGTAAGGAAATGGAGCATAGCAAAACTCAGCGTGAAGCTTTCAATTCTTTACATGTTTACAATTTTCTGTGCATACATTAAAGCTGGGAGGGTTTTTCCCCCCTTTTCTGTTCTCAGTTGGATAGCGTGGGCCAACTTCTGGATGGAACACCCACAAAACTTATTCCCCTCTTGACTTGTATTATATGGGGGCAGAAAAAAAAAAACGGTTTAAACATTGATCCATATTTCATTACAGCAGCTGGAGTTTAAGAGAGGAAGAAAACTGATTGGAGGAACTCTTCTTCATTAGTGGACGCTATAGACAATTCTTAGCCAATTTTTCCTATTATATTTAGAAAGAATATTTTAACAGAGCCCTTCCGCCAGCTAACCTGAAAATAGTAAGTTCAGATCCTATTTACTATACTGGATAACCGAATATCTGCTGAGAACTAGAAATTTGCCTTGCTTTTTTGGCGTCCCAGGTTCCAAATCTCTTGAAAAGCCAGGTATTTGGAGACACTGTCTAACCTGCCCTCAATTTCACTATTGTTAATTGCCTGATTTACCTGACAAGAGCAATTTCCTTTGGGGAATGTACATAGCTCCCTCCCACAGGCCGTCCCTTTTTTTGCATATACATTATCACCTAAACATCACCCACCCAGGCAGTATCCCTCAGCACTCTGCTCTGTCTAGTAGAAGGAAAGGGAGAGTGGTGGTGTCTTTTTCACCCTCTCTCCCCCTCAAAGACAAGACTGAGCAGAGGCACTTCAGGGTCTATTTCTATTTTTTAATTGAGATATCAATCATGTTCATACCCTCACCACTCCCTTCCTCAGGTTCTAGACACTGGCCTTTGAATGCTCCCCTAAACTAAGTCCCTCCCTCCAGTTAGCGCCACCTTCGCCTCCACTCTCACACCTGCTTTCCTCAGCTGATTAACCCCATATTTTATTCTCTTTGTCTTTTCCCTTCTGCTTTCCTCCCGCTTATCAATAAACCCAGGGAGCAACAGGGCCCGCTTGATTTGTTAGTAATTATGAGCGCACTGCTTCTGCTCACGGAACCCAGAGATGACTAAGATAGGTTTAAAGCGACAGCAGGAAATGGTAAGGAAATGGAGCATAGCAAAACTCAGCGTGAAGCTTTCAATTCTTTACATGTTTACAATTTTCTGTGCATACATTAAAGCTGGGAGGGTTTTTCCCCCCTTTTCTGTTCTCAGTTGGATAGCGTGGGCCAACTTCTGGATGGAACACCCACAAAACTTATTCCCCTCTTGACTTGTATTATATGGGGGCAGAAAAAAAAAAACGGTTTAAACATTGATCCATATTTCATTACAGCAGCTGGAGTTTAAGAGAGAGGAAGAAAAACTGATTGGAGGAACTCTTCTTCATTAGTGGACGCTATAGAATCAAAGTGTCAATAGTGAGCACCATATCTTTTCTCTTTCAACTTAAGTATGAAATCATAGCTCTGAGATCTTTGCGTTGGACTGGTGGCAGATCCTCTGTGGATCTGATCTGTTGCTGGAAGAGAAGGAAGAAATGAACCCATTTAAAGGACTGAAGCCTAAGCCCTTCTGAAAGGTACTCGGATTTAAATATGGAAACTACACCGGAAACAGCGAGAGGTGGCGCATTGATTGAAAGAATGATTTCTCACCAGCCCAACGTCCCTTTCCTCATACTTGCATTGTTTCTCATCTACCTGCGGGCTAGATGTTATATTCCCTGTGTGTATAAGAGCACGTGTATAAATGTGAGCCCTGAAAAAATAAAAGAATTCCCGCAGAGAAAGCCAGAACAGAAGAAAATGACAGACACCCAGTGTTGGCGTCCTTTAGGTGCAAAGCCTAAGAGGCTGGGAACCGAGTTGGGTCTCCTCAGTGCGTGGGACCTTAAGAAAGTCATTTGTCTTCTCTCCGTCTCAGCTCCCTCACTGGAGGGTGGGGGTTGGAGTGGGAGAAGCGTGTCTCACCTTTCCAGCTTTGAAATTCTATGAACTCGGATTACTCCCTGGGTGGCTGGAGGGTAGCTGAGAATCTCTAGTTGAATAAATGCCGACTGGGATCTAAGCTCTGAAAATGTGAACCTTTCCCTTTGAGAGGAAATTCATACCCTTCTCAGAGATTCCGACAGACTCTGGGTGCTCTGACCTCCTAGGACAGAAGGAGGAATCCCAACAGAACTCCTTGTAATTGAAATTGGCGATTTCTGTATCCCTTCCGCCACCACACATACCAAGAGAAAATCCACACCAATCAGAGTGTTTATGTGGGGAAGGGGCCAGAACTAACGGTAGAAAAGTGGGAGGGAACCGGAGGTTGAACTGAAACTAACCAAACAGCGTATCCCTAAGACCAATGAACATGCCCCACAGTCACAACATTTGGACCTTGAACTCTGGCCACGATAGCCTTTCCAAGAAATCCCAGCATCTTTTTCTGCTGCCTAAGGTGTCAAGTCGATTGATATTGGCCTCTAGTTGCACCAAAACCTTTTCCTGAAACCCTGGGCGAGCCTTCTTTAGGTTAGGCTGAAGGAGAGGGGCACTGATCATTTATAGGAGCTGGGCAGCACCCCGCCTCCCTCCTGGCCTCAATTCCTAATCTTAATGGAACTGAGAGTTAAGAATGATTTTTTAATGTCTCGTTGGATTTTTAGACTGTTAATGTACCGAATCCTTCTCATTATTACTTTATTGATTGCTCATTGACCAGCCCCCTTCAAATCGTATTAACCACCCTCTGCCGGTTTAGATTAGGAGAGTTTAAAAAGCACCTTTCATTATTCCCACACCCCCACAACTCCTGCCATGGAGTCGAGAGACTTGCTGGCTTAATGGGAGCTCTAATGGGGCAGCTAAGAGGAGAGGGGCCCCCAGTCCCTGCCGATTGCATTAATAGCTCAAAGGGGGCCAATACAGAAAATTAGCCGTAAACGAGCTCTGGAGATCTTCAAATGAAAGAGCCATTTATCACGTTGGCTACCTTCACTCCACTCGTTTGCTCTCTCTACTGGGAACAACTCATTTCCTCTTAACTAAATTACTTCAGAAATGTCAGCTAAGCCCAGATAGCAAACATAGCAAGAGAGCTAGCCTACCATCTATGGGGTGATATCAACAAGGGTGAAACCGTACCTGCTAAATTTTAGGAGGGAGACTTTCCATAATGAGAGAGAGAGTCACACACACCACACCACACCACATCACACACACACACACACACACACATAAAGATGTATATCCTTTATGTCAAAGTCTTCTACCGTTAGGTACACACAGTGACAGAGACACTTAAACCTGGGCCAGTTGCTGCCTTTTTATTAATAAGGTAAACTTCGAAAAAATCTCTCTAAAAGCCCCTTGGAAAACAAATAAAGCAACCAAGTCCCTTGGCAGCTGTTGAAATTTAGAATATTTAGCTCAGAAAACATTCTCACCTCCTCTTTTATGAAATTAATCTCTTCCTCATAAATGTGGGGGAAGGGCAAAGACAGGAGACCAGAGGGCAGGGAAAGAGCTAATGAACCCATAACCTTATTTGAAGTGGTTCATAGTGATCTAGAAAAGTAAATCAACCACTTATTCCTCTTTTGCCCATGGCTCTCTAAAGATAAAAATATGATATTAGAATCTTTTCCTTGTGCAATAAAGAAAATACCTGAAATATTAAATAATGGACTTGACCTCAACTTCATATTCATACCACACTCTGTAAATCAATAGAATGGCTGGGTGCCACTTAGATGTGTTAAGCTGTGCATTTTTAGAAGGGTTTGGGGCAGCATAAAAAGGTAGTCCACTTTTCCAAAACCAGAACCAGCCACGTTAGCCAATATCCTCCTTTTCTTATTCCTGGAGATCCACATATACATACATGTTCACATTTCACTCTCAAACATATATAAGCCCTGAAACCAACACATCTCACATCCAAGACTATTTTCACCTCCATTTTGGTTAGGCAAGTTAAGTTCCAAATATTTTTATTGGGCTGACTATTAATAATGTTTTCGATTGGTCAGTAATTGGGCATGCCAGTCCCAATGCTGTTTCAGCCCCAATAAAGAACTGTGAGCTAAGGCATTCTAGCTTTCCATGAAAAGGGATGAAAACTAAAATAGAAAAGAAACCAAGAAAACCAATGAAGACACACCTCACCTCCTCCCCAAACTGCCCCCCACCCCCACCATCAACCAGCAATTAACCAGAAGAGAAGACCCAGGAGGAAACAGTGAAAGTGAGTTGTCAGTGAACCTGTACATCAAAGCGTGAGACGGAGTGTCTCAAGCAACCCCAAAACCTGGCATTGAAACGCTGAAACGATACTATCTAAAGAAGTACGGGAGAGACATTTGGAGCAACACTTAAATAGTTCTGCCCCAATCCCTACTCATCTTCTTCAGTATATTACATTCAAAAGCCAAATGGCATCATGTCAAGTACAACCTCCCCTCCCACCTTTCAAAGCGACTTTCTCTGCCTTTGTAAGAGAAGAAGATCGAAAACACCTCACCGGTTTTGGAATCCTTCCTTCCCAGCCTTCCTACTCTACCGGCTTGACTCTGCAGTTACTTTTCAAAGCATCTTTTTTTCTTTTAATTGTTTTGGTGAATGTCATCTGGCTCAAATGAATCAGAAGTGACTGCAGTGAGGGATTGTTGACACCAAACAGAAGGACAGGCCTTCTCCAGCATCGATAAGAAAGGGTTACAGTCATTAAAATTGTAGCTCCAAATACGGGTTCTTGTGATAATTAAAGATTGCACGGTTTACACATTCAAGCTCCTAAATTTGTGGCATGTGAGTGACATTCGGGCCTTTTGGCAGCCACACTAATCGCCAGGCATTCTCTCAGTGACTGTCAGAGAAGAGGGGGAAAATTAAGCAGCTGCAATACGCCCGAAATGAGTTATTGTAATTACATTTAATTAGTTTAATTAGTTAATTATTTTGCTTACAGCTGTACAAGAGACTGCAAACATTTGTTAATATCACATGCCCTTTAACAGTATGGGGTGATTCCACAGTCACACTAAATCATGAATGCATATGTACAAAGATTGAGAAATGTTCCGAGGCCGGCACAGTGCCTCAGAAAGAGCATATTGTGCACATTTTTATTGGGCTGACTATTAATAATGTTTTCGATTGGTCAGTAATTGGGCATGCCAGTCCCAATGCTGTTTCAGCCCCAATAAAGAACTGTGAGCTAAGGCATTCTAGCTTTCCATGAAAAGGGATGAAAACTAAAATAGAAAAGAAACCAAGAAAACCAATGAAGACACACCTCACCTCCTCCCCAAACTGCCCCCCACCCCCACCATCAACCAGCAATTAACCAGAAGAGAAGACCCAGGAGGAAACAGTGAAAGTGAGTTGTCAGTGAACCTGTACATCAAAGCGTGAGACGGAGTGTCTCAAGCAACCCCAAAACCTGGCATTGAAACGCTGAAACGATACTATCTAAAGAAGTACGGGAGAGACATTTGGAGCAACACTTAAATAGTTCTGCCCCAATCCCTACTCATCTTCTTCAGTATATTACATTCAAAAGCCAAATGGCATCATGTCAAGTACAACCTCCCCTCCCACCTTTCAAAGCGACTTTCTCTGCCTTTGTAAGAGAAGAAGATCGAAAACACCTCACCGGTTTTGGAATCCTTCCTTCCCAGCCTTCCTACTCTACCGGCTTGACTCTGCAGTTACTTTTCAAAGCATCTTTTTTTCTTTTAATTGTTTTGGTGAATGTCATCTGGCTCAAATGAATCAGAAGTGACTGCAGTGAGGGATTGTTGACACCAAACAGAAGGACAGGCCTTCTCCAGCATCGATAAGAAAGGGTTACAGTCATTAAAATTGTAGCTCCAAATACGGGTTCTTGTGATAATTAAAGATTGCACGGTTTACACATTCAAGCTCCTAAATTTGTGGCATGTGAGTGACATTCGGGCCTTTTGGCAGCCACACTAATCGCCAGGCATTCTCTCAGTGACTGTCAGAGAAGAGGGGGAAAATTAAGCAGCTGCAATACGCCCGAAATGAGTTATTGTAATTACATTTAATTAGTTTAATTAGTTAATTATTTTGCTTACAGCTGTACAAGAGACTGCAAACATTTGTTAATATCACATGCCCTTTAACAGTATGGGGTGATTCCACAGTCACACTAAATCATGAATGCATATGTACAAAGATTGAGAAATGTTCCGAGGCCGGCACAGTGCCTCAGAAAGAGCATATTTAGTGACACAGTGGCACAATTAAAAAAATAATAATCTGAAGAAACAACTCGTAAAACACAGAGAACTGGTAACAAAATTACCACCTCAAAATACAAAATCAAGGAGAGGAACTGTCCCAGTGGCATAGGGTTTGGCTCAACAAACTCCAGTTATCAATGAAATAATTACAGCATGTTTTTGAAAGCAGTGTTTCCCAGCCAGGTCCATATACACAATGGTAGTTCAATTATTTATGACTTATCTAGAATTGCTAGTGAATGTACCCTGAGAAAATGCCAGAGGTTTCTGTGCCTCTGCCTCTCTCATCAAGGTTTCTGCCTGTGGTCCCCCAACTCCATTCTTTCTTCCCAATAAGCGTTTTCATCCAGATAGCTACTGTCCTTTGACTGAGCAAATGCTGGTATCTTATAAAACAATGAAATCCTTCAAAGTGAAAATGCATCATAAAGACATGAAGGCACAGGAAAACTTCGCTTACTTTGGGTGGGTAGAATCCATACCTTTTTTTATGACAGACTGGTCCAATAGATTCATGCCGCTGTTATTGGCATCTTCGACTGACTGTGAATACAAAAACATCACTATTCAAATCGACTGGATATTAAAGAAGCACACACATAAATCATGTCATTCCAAACTGGAGTTTCTGTTATTTCCATTTATATTAATTCACAAAGGGAGGTTTTATTATTATCATTATTAGCTCCAAATGGACACAGAAATGAAATTCACCCACTAAAAGGCTTACGGGTTCTTGTGATAATTAAAGATTGCACGGTTTACACATTCAAGCTCCTAAATTTGTGGCATGTGAGTGACATTCGGGCCTTTGGCAGCCACACTAATCGCCAGGCATTCTCTCAGTGACTGTCAGAGAAGAGGGGGAAAATTAAGCAGCTGCAATACGCCCGAAATGAGTTATTGTAATTACATTTAATTAGTTTAATTAGTTAATTATTTTGCTTACAGCTGTACAAGAGACTGCAAACATTTGTTAATATCACATGCCCTTTAACAGTATGGGGTGATTCCACAGTCACACTAAATCATGAATGCATATGTACAAAGATTGAGAAATGTTCCGAGGCCGGCACAGTGCCTCAGAAAGAGCATATTTAGTGACACAGTGGCACAATTAAAAAAATAATAATCTGAAGAAACAACTCGTAAAACACAGAGAACTGGTAACAAAATTACCACCTCAAAATACAAAATCAAGGAGAGGAACTGTCCCAGTGGCATAGGGTTTGGCTCAACAAACTCCAGTTATCAATGAAATAATTACAGCATGTTTTTGAAAGCAGTGTTTCCCAGCCAGGTCCATATACACAATGGTAGTTCAATTATTTATGACTTATCTAGAATTGCTAGTGAATGTACCCTGAGAAAAATGCCAGAGGTTTCTGTGCCTCTGCCTCTCTCATCAAGGTTTCTGCCTGTGGTCCCCCAACTCCATTCTTTCTTCCCAATAAGCGTTTTCATCCAGATAGCTACTGTCCTTTGACTGAGCAAATGCTGGTATCTTATAAAACAATGAAATCCTTCAAAGTGAAAATGCATCATAAAGACATGAAGGCACAGGAAAACTTCGCTTACTTTGGGTGGGTAGAATCCATACCTTTTTTTATGACAGACTGGTCCAATAGATTCATGCCGCTGTTATTGGCATCTTCGACTGACTGTGAATACAAAAACATCACTATTCAAATCGACTGGATATTAAAGAAGCACACACATAAATCATGTCATTCCAAACTGGAGTTTCTGTTATTTCCATTTATATTAATTCACAAAGGGAGGTTTTATTATTATCATTATTAGCTCCAAATGGACACAGAAATGAAATTCACCCAAACTATAAATTCTTCCAGTGGAAGAAGAGGAAAAAGGAAACTGTGAGAGGCATCTGGGATGCAGAATGGGTTTAGTGATGATATTAAACATAGAGATTACACAGACACATAAACTTATATTATTCGCTCTTATGAATTGTGAAAATTTGGCAGCCGCTGAAAGATTTTCACCAGTATTAGTCAGAGCAGTGTCTGTTTTCTATGCCCTCCCAGTGCATCTGAACCCCAGCGTCATTTTACAAATACATAATAGTTTACATTATAGGATTTTAATTAAAGTCTGAGCAATTTGGAATGGAATGCAAACAGCAACACAGAGGAACATGTTTACAGGCTGTTGGACCGCACCCCCACTGCAATTCGCACACATCTCGGTGCTAGAAGAGCCTCCTGCTGCCGACTGTCCCTGGGAGGGACCTGCACAATCATGCACCCCCTCCCAACCTGCCACTGCTGCGGCCCAGCACGAAGCACACCTGTTAGGAAGGCAGCGGCTGCAGGCACACCGACACATACACACATACACACGGAGGATCTGCCAGTGAACACCTAGGCAATGGCAAAGAACATTCACCCTCCTTGCCAGTTTCATCCCACAGAAGGAAAATTTCAACCCTCAGTGTTTGGTTATTCGAAAGACCCTGTTGCTGTCAGGATGCACCAGGGCAGGCTTCTAGCTGTGCATCCCAGGGCATCCAAGAGCAGTGGGTTTCCTCCCTCGTCTCCCCAGTGAGCATCCTCGCCAGTGAACATCAGTGGCTGTCCTGCCATGTCCACCTGCTTTCCCCCATCCTTACAAACCTAAGTTTGACCCATCTGTCACCCACTCTGCAGAGGAGTAAAAAGCAAAGGTCTGGAGAAGGAGGTTGTGTTGAGACAGCACCTCCCACCCACTCAAGCTGCATCCCCAGACAGGGCGTGTGTTCATCACAAGGAAGAGACTGTCTACCCCAAACAAGCAGCACATTAGAAACGGGATGATCTAATCATGGAGGGGGCATGTTATGCCGTTTCTTTTCGTTTTTAATAGCTACTCTCCCGTTCTCAGAAAGATGAAGAGAATTGTTCTTCTCCATAAGAATCATTTTTTCATGTTGCAACATGACATCTTCATGTTAAAAAAAAAATGAGTAAAAATGCTTTTTAAAAATGTAACTTGTTCGGAACTCCCGGCAGACCTCACCAGGCACACGGGCGCGGACACACAAGATTCACGCCTTTCTGGGCTCACGTGTCTACAGTGTAGAGGCAGCAGGACAGAAACATTCGCGTGTGTCTGTGGGCGGGCAGATTTCCGAGCAATTTTGGGCCCCAATCTGAACCCCAGCGTCATTTTACAAATACATAATAGTTTACATTATAGGATTTTAATTAAAGTCTGAGCAATTTGGAATGGAATGCAAACAGCAACACAGAGGAACATGTTTACAGGCTGTTGGACCGCACCCCCACTGCAATTCGCACACATCTCGGTTCTAGAAGAGCCTCCTGCTGCCGACTGTCCCTGGGAGGGACCTGCACAATCATGCACCCCCTCCCAACCTGCCACTGCTGCGGCCCAGCACGAAGCACACCTGTTAGGAAGGCAGCGGCTGCAGGCACACCGACACATACACACATACACACGGAGGATCTGCCAGTGAACACCTAGGCAATGGCAAAGAACATTCACCCTCCTTGCCAGTTTCATCCCACAGAAGGAAAATTTCAACCCTCAGTGTTTGGTTATTCGAAAGACCCTGTTGCTGTCAGGATGCACCAGGGCAGGCTTCTAGCTGTGCATCCCAGGGCATCCAAGAGCAGTGGGTTTCCTCCCTCGTCTCCCCAGTGAGCATCCTCGCCAGTGAACATCAGTGGCTGTCCTGCCATGTCCACCTGCTTTCCCCCATCCTTACAAACCTAAGTTTGACCCATCTGTCACCCACTCTGCAGAGGAGTAAAAAGCAAAGGTCTGGAGAAGGAGGTTGTGTTGAGACAGCACCTCCCACCCACTCAAGCTGCATCCCCAGACAGGGCGTGTGTTCATCACAAGGAAGAGACTGTCTACCCCAAACAAGCAGCACATTAGAAACGGGATGATCTAATCATGGAGGGGGCATGTTATGCCGTTTCTTTTCGTTTTTAATAGCTACTCTCCCGTTCTCAGAAAGATGAAGAGAATTGTTCTTCTCCATAAGAATCATTTTTTCATGTTGCAACATGACATCTTCATGTTAAAAAAAAAATGAGTAAAAATGCTTTTTAAAAATGTAACTTGTTCGGAACTCCCGGCAGACCTCACCAGGCACACGGGCGCGCACACACAAGATTCACGCCTTTCTGGGCTCACGTGTCTACAGTGGAGACGTGTCCACGCAGGACAGAAACATTCGCGTGTGTCTGTGGGCGGGCAGACCCGCGATCTCACGGGCCGGACAGTGAGCCCCCACACCTCACCCTCGCGTCGGTACGTAAATATGTATATACGCCTCATCAGCGACGTGGGGTAGTTGTGGTAGTTAATGAGAAGGCTCTTGTCTGATTTTCTATCTAATTACGGCCGCCTGCTGGGTTTTTGTACAGGATATTCACGCAGCATGCTGGCGCTTAATCGTCACAGGGAGGATCGTAAAGATTTAATTAGGACTGCATGCGGAAGCTCAGAAAAACAACTCAGACTCGTAATTACTAGACTTCTTTAGTTAAAAGTGATACCAGGGGTTGCTTTAAGACACTAGGGTGTGTTAGAGTGTGTGTGTGTGTGTGTGTGTGTGTGTGTGTGTGTGTGTGTAGGGGCTTTACCTTAACAGCCTCATAGGTTCATGCTCAGGGAGTAGTTGAGGGTGATGAGAGGTTAGAGAGCGAAGATCTGAAGAAGGAAAGAGGGGCTCATAACAACTAAACCAACTCCAAACTAGGTGTCCTCTCCTGCTCTCTCTTTCTGATGCTGTTTTTCTCAGTTTTTAAAACTGCCCTCCCCGCCCACCGCCCCGCAGTGCGCGCGCTCGCGCGCGCGCGCGCACACACACACACACACACACACACACACACACACACACACAATGGGTGAAATGTAGCATATACCCAGAACCCAAACAGCGATTTGCTGGTTTAATAGCCCCTGTGAGTAAATTGAAATAGAAATTGACAGGGTTTTATAGTTTCATTTAAAAAATATTAGAAGCATTTGGTTAATTAGCTCTCTTCCTTCGGTTCTCTCACGATCGGGGCGGCGGCCCCGCGTGTGTGTCTGGGTCACACAATATCTTTCCCCGAAGATGTTGGACCAGGTGAGGACCCCTGACTGAGAGGCCCGCGCCCCAAATCCCCTGCCTCTCCCGGCCTGGCAGCCCCCTGGGATCTGCTGGGTCCGCGGTTGGGTTGGGGTGGGAGAGATCCAGGACACACGCTAGGCCCCTGAGATGAAACAAGTGATTGGGATCTAGGCCGACGCACCTCTGGTCCCTTTTAACAGAAAGGTGAGGCACGGACAGAAACATTCGCGTGTGTCTGTGGGCGGGCAGACCCGCGATCTCACGGGCCGGACAGTGAGCCCCCACACCTCACCCTCGCGTCGGTACGTAAATATGTATATACGCCTCATCAGCGACGTGGGGTAGGTGTGGTAGTTAATGAGAAGGCTCTTGTCTGTTTTTCTATGTAATTACGGCCGTCTTCTGGGTATTTGTTCCGTTTATTCACGCAGCATGCTGGCGCTTAATCGTCACAGGGAGGATCGTAAAGATTTAATTAGGACTGCATGCGGAAGCTCAGAAAAACAACTCAGACTCGTAATTACTAGACTTCTTTAGTTAAAAGTGATACCAGGGGTTGCTTTAAGACACTAGGGTGTGTTAGAGTGTGTGTGTGTGTGTGTGTGTGTGTGTGTGTGTGTGTGTGTGTAGGGGCTTTACCTTAACAGCCTCATAGGTTCATGCTCAGGGAGTAGTTGAGGGTGATGAGAGGTTAGAGAGCGAAGATCTGAAGAAGGAAAGAGGGGCTCATAACAACTAAACCAACTCCAAACTAGGTGTCCTCTCCTGCTCTCTCTTTCTGATGCTGTTTTTCTCAGTTTTTAAAACTGCCCTCCCCGCCCACCGCCCCGCAGTGCGCGCGCTCGCGCGCGCGCGCCCACACACACACACACACACACACACACACACACACAATGGGTGAAATGTAGCATATACCCAGAACCCAAACAGCGATTTGCTGGTTTAATAGCCCCTGTGAGTAAATTGAAATAGAAATTGACAGGGTTTTATAGTTTCATTTAAAAAATATTAGAAGCATTTGGTTAATTAGCTCTCTTCCTTCGGTTCTCTCACGATCGGGGCGGCGGCCCCGCGTGTGTGTCTGGGTCACACAATATCTTTCCCCGAAGATGTTGGACCAGGTGAGGACCCCTGACTGAGAGGCCCGCGCCCCAAATCCCCTGCCTCTCCCGGCCTGGCAGCCCCCTGGGATCTGCTGGGTCCGCGGTTGGGTTGGGGTGGGAGAGATCCAGGACACACGCTAGGCCCCTGAGATGAAACAAGTGATTGGGATCTAGGCCGACGCACCTCTGGTCCCTTTTAACAGATAGGTGGGGCGCAGTCCACCCGCCGGGTAGAGGAAGGAAACGGAAAACGCTGAAACCGCGACCCGCTCCTGCCACGTTTGCCCCCGGCGCCTGATCCCTAACTCAGAAGTGGAGCCTCTGGGGTGGAACAGAGGAGGCGCAGCCTCTGGATTCGGGGGTCTAGTCCTTGGTCCATCTCGTCTGCTGTCTTTGCCACCTGTCCCGTGTCTCCCCAAGCTCCCCCCACGCGTCAGGAGGCCTGTCATCACGGCGGAGACAGCCCGTCCCTGCCCCTGTCGGTCCCCTTCTGGGAAGGCGCGGGGTGAATTCCCTGCGACTCCTGGCACCGAGGGTCGATCCTGAGAAAGTCCCGTGGGCCTTCCCACCTCACCCGGCAACCTGCTGAGATGCTTCCGGGGCCGGAATAGGGGCGAGGTAGGGAGGGCGTGGAGCAGCGAGGGCCCGGGGCCTTGCGCCTTCTCTGCTCAGGGCTCTCTCCACCTCCGGGTCTGAGCTCCCGCTGCAACTCCCAACAAGGGTATTCTCCCAAATGCACACCGACCTGCCCCGTTTTTTCTCTAGCCTCTTGCATTTCATCAAACACGCCAAAGATCTCACCATTCTGTCTTAAAAAGACCATACAATGACTAAAACCAAAGAAATCTGTTCCCTCTTGGGGCGCAGCCCTGGGTTCAGTCGTCTGAGCCTGCGGCCGCACAGCACAGTGGTGGGGACACAGCCAGGGCAGCAGGCCCGCAGCAATGCTGATGAGTCGATCCACTTTCATTATCTAGCACTTTGAACCGTACCCACAAAGGTTAATTTAAAAACTTTTCCCCCAGACACGTATTATCCTAACACATTAAGAAAAGGAAAAAAAAAAAAAACACTATTGAATATTTCCTTTCTCATATGATTTCTGAAATGAGCAGAACCTCTTGACAGGGACAGTTAACGTCGGTTAAATAAACAAAACTACTACTTAGGACTATGGGTCAATCCAGCCACAACTCAGGTGTTTCTGTCATTTTTGGAAATATTAAATAACCGAATTTCCTTTGATTTGGTAAACCAGTATAGACAACACACAGGCAGTATATAATGCTGTTACCACATTTTAACTGTTCAAAATCCATTTTCTTCAGCAAGGTAAAGAGGAAAGACTCATGGACTCTTTCTCTTTCCTGTATCATGTTCCTTCACTTCAGACCTATGTCTATAACAATACATAATAGACAACCATGCCAGTAAGACTGAAGGATCAACTACCTTCCAACCATATTCATCTTTTCTAGAGAATGTATCAAGAGCAAAAAGAGACCTCAGAATCACCCAGACAGTGTTCAGAAATCATTTCTTTGAGGATTCTTTGTTCAATTTAACCAAGAATTCTCCACCAAATCAGGCTCCATTGTGTAGGTTGCAGATGGGATAGGGGTGGGGTGGGGGAGTGTTTAGAGCCTTTTGTTTTAAGAAACAAACAAGTGATATGTCTTTAAATGTTGAAACGGGGGAGAGGAAGGTATAAGTGGAAAAGAAGCCTGGAGAGGGACATGGAGAATATGTTCCACTGTCGTTTCAATGTCCAAAAGGGGAAAAAGACCTCCCAAGTGCTATGTGTCCTCATGAAGCCCCAAACAGAATTATGGCTTTCTGGGTCTCTCCCCACAAATCTTCCGTTGCCCAGATGGTGACTCTGGAGCTCAGTTCTCTTGGAAAAGGGTTCTACAGCTTACGGGACATTCAAAGTAAGACCTGGCTTGGACAAACTAGTACATGTTTCTCTTCCAATATGCCCTGGGTTCAGTCGTCTGAGCCTGCGGCCGCACAGCACAGTGGTGGGGACACAGCCAGGGCAGCAGGCCCGCAGCAATGCTGATGAGTCGATCCACTTTCATTATCTAGCACTTTGAACCGTACCCACAAAGGTTAATTTAAAAACTTTTCCCCCAGACACGTATTATCCTAACGCATTAAGAAAAGGAAAAAAAAAAAAAACACTATTGAATATTTCCTTTCTCATATGATTTCTGAAATGAGCAGAACCTCTTGACAGGGACAGTTAACGTCGGTTAAATAAACAAAACTACTACTTAGGACTATGGGTCAATCCAGCCACAACTCAGGTGTTTCTGTCATTTTTGGAAATATTAAATAACCGAATTTCCTTTGATTTGGTAAACCAGTATAGACAACACACAGGCAGTATATAATGCTGTTACCACATTTTAACTGTTCAAAATCCATTTTCTTCAGCAAGGTAAAGAGGAAAGACTCATGGACTCTTTCTCTTTCCTGTATCATGTTCCTTCACTTCAGACCTATGTCTATAACAATACATAATAGACAACCATGCCAGTAAGACTGAAGGATCAACTACCTTCCAACCATATTCATCTTTTCTAGAGAATGTATCAAGAGCAAAAAGAGACCTCAGAATCACCCAGACAGTGTTCAGAAATCATTTCTTTGAGGATTCTTTGTTCAATTTAACCAAGAATTCTCCACCAAATCAGGCTCCATTGTGTAGGTTGCAGATGGGATAGGGGTGGGGTGGGGGAGTGTTTAGAGCCTTTTGTTTTAAGAAACAAACAAGTGATATGTCTTTAAATGTTGAAACGGGGGAGAGGAAGGTATAAGTGGAAAAGAAGCCTGGAGAGGGACATGGAGAATATGTTCCACTGTCGTTTCAATGTCCAAAAGGGGAAAAAGACCTCCCAAGTGCTATGTGTCCTCATGAAGCCCCAAACAGAATTATGGCTTTCTGGGTCTCTCCCCACAAATCTTCCGTTGCCCAGATGGTGACTCTGGAGCTCAGTTCTCTTGGAAAAGGGTTCTACAGCTTACGGGACATTCAAAGTAAGACCTGGCTTGGACAAACTAGTACATGTTTCTCTTCCAATATGCACTGTCATGCTTAACAAAGTCGTTGCAAATCCGGCAGGAACCTCTATAGAGGTCCCTGCTGCTCCATGCTGCAGCTCCAGCCTCCAGGGCAGCCAGGATTCCACCTGCCATGTCAGGGGGCCAGATCCAGGGGTGTGGGTTGGGAGGACACCCAACTTGATTACACAGCATGCAAGAGAACCAGGAGTCCCCTAAATAAGGCAAGACGAAACCATCTAGCTTTGATTCTGATGATTCCAAACTAGCAAAACATAGTGATACTTTTCTCCTTCATTCTTTCATTTCATTTCACTTCTAGCTTTCATCATCAGACCCCCAGAAATCGCCACTAGGGAGTCACACACGTATACAAGCCATTGCATACATGGCGTCCGGCTGGTCCCGTACTAAAGATGCATACTACGTCCCCTCACCTCCACTCCCACCCCCGCCAGCCAAAACACAGAGTTGTTCCTCCCTGTCCTACCCCTCTCCCTGGGCACTTGTTATTTGTTTATTGTTTGTTTGTGTGCCGTTACCTGGACGTCCTCCATCCCGGGATGGCCGAGGCCATGCAGCGAGAGGCTGTCACCCATGCCCGCGTCCAGACCGTGGTGCGCCGAGTGCAGAAGCACGTCAGGCCGGCGGACCGAGTGGTAGTCCCTCCGGGGATCGAGGCCTGAGAGCTGGGGCAAGGCGGCCCGAGGCTGGGGCAGGAGAGAACCGGCTTCTGAACCCACTTCTTGCCGCTGCCGTTGCCCCCAGGGGTGCTGCTGGGGCTGGTGCAGGGGGTTCAGGGAGTAGGGGTCGTTGACGTGAGAGTAGGGGTCCTGGCTCTGGTGGTAGGGGAGCGGCTGGTAGGGGGGCGGGAAGTAGGGCGGCTGGAAATCGGACGACGGAGTGTGCGGCAGCGGCGGGCGCTGGAGTAAGGTCCTTGGGACACCGAGCCCAGCTGGGAGAGCCTCGAGCTGTGACTCGGGACGCCATCGTGCCGGTCCTGGGAGCGGAGAGGGGAGAGAGAGAGGAGGGGAGGAGGAAAGAAGACACAAGCGATGGAAAAGGGTTCAAAGCTTACGGGACATTCAAAGTAAGACCTGGCTTGGACAAACTAGTACATGTTTCTCTTCCAATATGCACTGTCATGCTTAACAAAGTCGTTGCAAATCCGGCAGGAACCTCTATAGAGGTCCCTGCTGCTCCATGCTGCAGCTCCAGCCTCCAGGGCAGCCAGGATTCCACCTGCCATGTCAGGGGGCCAGATCCAGGGGTGTGGGTTGGGAGGACACCCAACTTGATTACACAGCATGCAAGAGAACCAGGAGTCCCCTAAATAAGGCAAGACGAAACCATCTAGCTTTGATTCTGATGATTCCAAACTAGCAAAACATAGTGATACTTTTCTCCTTCATTCTTTCATTTCATTTCACTTCTAGCTTTCATCATCAGACCCCCAGAAATCGCCACTAGGGAGTCACACACGTATACAAGCCATTGCATACATGGCGTCCGGCTGGTCCCGTACTAAAGATGCATACTACGTCCCCTCACCTCCACTCCCACCCCCGCCAGCCAAAACACAGAGTTGTTCCTCCCTGTCCTACCCCTCTCCCTGGGCACTTGTTATTTGTTTATTGTTTGTTTGTGTGCCGTTACCTGGACGTCCTCCATCCCGGGATGGCCGAGGCCATGCAGCGAGAGGCTGTCACCCATGCCCGCGTCCAGACCGTGGTGCGCCGAGTGCAGAAGCACGTCAGGCCGGCGGACCGAGTGGTAGTCCCTCCGGGGATCGAGGCCTGAGAGCTGGGGCAAGGCGGCCCGAGGCTGGGGCAGGAGAGAACCGGCTTCTGAACCCACTTCTTGCCGCTGCCGTTGCCCCCAGGGGTGCTGCTGGGGCTGGTGCAGGGGGTTCAGGGAGTAGGGGTCGTTGACGTGAGAGTAGGGGTCCTGGCTCTGGTGGTAGGGGAGCGGCTGGTAGGGGGGCGGGAAGTAGGGCGGCTGGAAATCGGACGACGGAGTGTGCGACAGCGGCGGGGCGCTGGAGTAAGGTCCTTGGGACACCGAGCCCAGCTGGGAGAGCCTCGAGCTGTGACTCGGGACGCCATCGTGCCGGTCCTGGGAGCGGAGAGGGGAGAGAGAGAGAAGGGGAGGAGGAAAAAAGACACAAGCGACAGATGGAGAAACCCGGCTTCAGCATCTTCTTCCCGGGACAGGGGAAGCAAGAGTCTGAAACTTAGCCTCCCAAGCTGACTCAAAGGGTACATGATTTCAGCAATTCCAAACGCGAGGCTTTGAGGGAAAATGACGGACAATCACCCACGGAACCAACATCTAAGCCTTCTGTTGGGGAGCAAAGCCGGCAAAAGGGATGAGGATAAAGTAACAGTGTGTATGGGGTGGGGTGGGGGGGGGATGATCAATTTCCCAATGAAAAATACAGGAGTCTAACATATGGTATTTGTTCTTCTGGGTGTCTTAGACTTTCCCCCCCTAACTCTTCCAGGGGTCCTGAGCATAACAAATAAAACTTGCTATTTGCTGTGCAGCTCCTCCTGTTCAAAACCAACTTCTGCCTTTCTGGCAACCCAGCCGGTTGACCAGGAGTTCCCCACACGACCTGTTCATTCTAGGAGACATAGGCATTTGCCTGATCTGAGTTTCCAGTCACCTCTTTCTCCCCAAGTAGAATTAAATCATTTATGTAGTGTTGGGCTGAAATGGACCTCATTCAGAATCATATCCCGAGTCCATGTTAAATTAAGTTGAACTGTGGTTCGAAGCAGTTCTTTCTAAGGTTGCTTTTCTACATCTAATGCAGTCCCTACTCCAGGGTATGAAGATGAAAGACCTGGGGCTGGGAGGGGGACAGAAAACATAAAAAAGGCCTAGACAACTTAGTGTTGGTCCTAAATGGACTGGTGAACTCAGTGAAAGGGGAAGGGATGTGTGTGTGTGTGTGTGTGTGTCTGTGTTTCTCCCTCTCCTCTGTGGAAATGACATGGTAAAGTCCCCATGGTTCTTTCTGGAGCAATAGTCACCTAAATTTCCAAACTGCAGTGGCAAATAAAAAGTTTTTCTGTTCGGCCTCTCCCCACTCCCTAGCTGACTCATGGAGCTCAGAGGAACACACAATGCAGAGAAGCAGCTGCAGCCTCGTCCAATTATGGTGCTAAATTACCAAGCCAAAGGCGCTTGAAGGAAGACAGAGACGAGAGAGTGAGACGCACACACAAGAGACAGAGAGACAGTGAGAGGAGGGAGCATGCAATTCTGGTACAACGTGAATCCAAACTCACCATGGATGAATAGGTGTGGACTAACATCTGGAAAAAAAAGCCTGGTTACTGCTCAAAATCAAACAATGATTAAAAAAAAAAAATCAAGGAGTCCAACAGAGAAACGAGCTGGACACAGGAGCCGAGCTTGAGGTGTTTCCAGGACAAGCCATCAAAAAAAAATAAATAAATAAAAAAAACCCCCCACCCCACCCAAACGAGACTGGCGACGCCTGTCACACACAGACAGAGCTGTTCATCGGCCTTTGGCTTGTCTTTTTGGCCTTTTTTCTTCTGCGGCTCTTCGGGGCTCCGGGAGCAGTCCTCTTCCGCCCGAAGCTGGGCTCAGACTGCTTGGGCGCCCCTTCCTCCCTCCGCTTGCCTACACCGCCTCATAATAATTGATATTCATGACTATTAATATTACACGAGTACTTTAAAGGGAGAATGGAGGACAAATGGAGCGTGAAGCAGCAGCGGGCGCAAAGCTCCCCTACTATTGTAAATGACGTTCATTCAGTGGAGAATTACTAGATGTAATCAGACGAGGGGGCTGGCAAAGGCAGACTGGGGAAAAAGTTTAGCAGGAAAGAGGCACAACTTCAATTAACTGAGCCGGGGACGCAGCGCAAAGCAGCCCCTGCTCCCCTGGACCCGGCGGTGAAGGAGAGAGCCTCACTGGGGACTTGTGGCTGAACATAGGTGGCTTGGTTCGCGGAGAGGGACTTTCCTAATGGAAGGAACGGATCGCCCTAGGTGTTTGGCGTGCAGATTACAACACAAACTAAAAAGGCGTTGCCTCCCCCTTTGGAGGGAAGAGTAAAGGAAACCGGTGGGTCCGGTAGTTTACGGTGACGTTGACAGACTTTCACAGTATCCTGGCGATGAGGCTTATTTCCTAAAGGACCGAGGCGAGATGGGGGCTTTCCATCCCTTTGGGTAGCCTGTCCTCGTTAGTGCTCTGGCGGCCTGGGATTTTGACATTTTTTAGCTTCAACTTAAAATATATGCAATCAATTTCAGCCTCGTCCAATTATGGTGCTAAATTACCAAGCCAAAGGCGCTTGAAGGAAGACAGAGACGAGAGAGTGAGACGCACACACAAGAGACAGAGAGACAGTGAGAGGAGGGAGCATGCAATTCTGGTACAACGTGAATCCAAACTCACCATGGATGAATAGGTGTGGACTAACATCTGGAAAAAAAAGCCTGGTTACTGCTCAAAATCAAACAATGATTAAAAAAAAAAATCAAGGAGTCCAACAGAGAAACGAGCTGGACACAGGAGCCGAGCTTGAGGTGTTTCCAGGACAAGCCATCAAAAAAAAATAAATAAATAAAAAAAACCCCCCACCCCACCCAAACGAGACTGGCGACGCCTGTCACACACAGACAGAGCTGTTCATCGGCCTTTGGCTTGTCTTTTTGGCCTTTTTTCTTCTGCGGCTCTTCGGGGCTCCGGGAGCAGTCCTCTTCCGCCCGAAGCTGGGCTCAGACTGCTTGGGCGCCCCTTCCTCCCTCCGCTTGCCTACACCGCCTCATAATAATTGATATTCATGACTATTAATATTACACGAGTACTTTAAAGGGAGAATGGAGGACAAATGGAGCGTGAAGCAGCAGCGGGCGCAAAGCTCCCCTACTATTGTAAATGACGTTCATTCAGTGGAGAATTACTAGATGTAATCAGACGAGGGGGCTGGCAAAGGCAGACTGGGGAAAAAGTTTAGCAGGAAAGAGGCACAACTTCAATTAACTGAGCCGGGGACGCAGCGCAAAGCAGCCCCTGCTCCCCTGGACCCGGCGGTGAAGGAGAGAGCCTCACTGGGGACTTGTGGCTGAACATAGGTGGCTTGGTTCGCGGAGAGGGACTTTCCTAATGGAAGGAACGGATCGCCCTAGGTGTTTGGCGTGCAGATTACAACACAAACTAAAAAGGCGTTGCCTCCCCCTTTGGAGGGAAGAGTAAAGGAAACCGGTGGGTCCGGTAGTTTACGGTGACGTTGACAGACTTTCACAGTATCCTGGCGATGAGGCTTATTTCCTAAAGGACCGAGGCGAGATGGGGGCTTTCCATCCCTTTGGGTAGCCTGTCCCTCGTTAGTGCTCTGGCGGCCTGGGATTTTGACATTTTTTTTAGCTTCAACTTAAAATATATGCAATCAATCTTCAAGTACACTAAAGTTATCCTTTCCAGGCAAAGCCAGGGGCAACAGAAAACCTTTTTGGATCTTTCAGGAACCCGTTCAACTGGCCTGACTGCCATTTCTGTTAAAGTTCAACCTTCCGCCCGACTTAAATAGGCTCCTTCCACCGGTCTCGCGTTCTCCTATGTTTTTTGGAGCAGAAAAATTAGGCAGATAGGAGTACCTGCAGTATCTCTGTCTCTGTCGGTCGGCCTCTCCTCTCTCCCTCCCCCTTTATTCTCTCCCCTTTCCTCTTCCACTCCACCCCTCCCCGTTCCTCCCTCCTCCCTCCCCGCTTTCTTCTCTCCCTCCCTCCCATTTAGCCAGTCTACTTTCCAGACTCTTAGAACGAGTTCTATCCTGCTTTCTTTTCGGAAGCCAGGGAAGCCCCTCTCTGTAGACCCAGAGCTACTCACACCGTGGTCCCATCCCAGCCCATGCTAAGCCCGCTTAGGGCGCTCACATTCTTTAGGACGGTTCACGCGCCTTCGATTTGACGATTACCCCGCCGGTTAAAGAAAGAAAAGGAGGCTGAACTGAAAACAAACCCCACCAGGCGGAGGCGCGGCTCTCGTTACAGTCCATACACAACCACAAAGAGGAAAGGAAAGCCCCAATCACCATTCCGCAGAAAGACTAATCTCTCCCTCTCTGCTCTCTCTCCCTCTTGAACGTACACACACACACACAAACACACACACACACACACCACAGCCCGCAAATCAAGATTCAATGCTGGGCAGCGCTGGGAGGTTGCCGGCGCCGGCGCCAGGCGCTGCCTCTGCAACTCAACCGAGGGGCCATGAGGCGCGCGCAGGCTTCTCGGAGCCGCGGTCCGGGTCGCGGGGCTGGGCCGGCGGCGTCTGGAGGAGCCGGTTCCCAGGGCCCGCAAGGCGGCTTCCCGTCCGGCTTTCTCTCGGGAGGGAGTCGTCCCGGAGCGGGCGGGGTGGCTTGTCCCCAGCGGGCTGGGATCGTCTTTGCGTCCCGCCGCGACCGCTTCGTCCGATCCAGCGCTTCCGCGCGGATCGCCCTAGATACGGCTTCTTCTCCTCCCCTTTCCAACTTCCCCCCCTCCGATCTCCAGCCGCCGCCCGCTCGCCAGCGCGCACCTTCCCCTTCCCCAATCCCCTTGCCCCTTCCTTTCACCTTCTTCCAAGCTTTTCCTTCTCGGTTCCCTCCCTCGACGTCTCCTCGGAGTCTTCGCTCCTCCACCCCACTTCCCCTAGCGCCTAACTCCTGGGCTGTCCCCGGCTGGTGCGCTCCGAGCGAAGTTCCGCGGGCCTGGGCTGCTGCCCCTCTCCTCCCCGCCGCCCGTCCCGCCGCTCCGTCGGCGCCCGAGACCCGAGCCGCGGGGCCCCGGGGAGGCAGGCGCCCGCCGGGCTGCGGGCAGCATCTCCACCCGAGGGCGAGTCCCCCGGCCTCAGCGCTAAAGAACGGTGCTCACTCAACCCGCGTAGAAATGTTCGTTAAAAATTCGAAGACATGGGGCTGCTTGGACGTCCCGTGTCTCAAAGAAGCGAAACACGAGAGAAAAAGAAAAATTAAAAACTGTCTGCTACGGCTCCCTGGCTGCGTTCTCTCTATATCCGTCTGTCCGTCTATCTGCGGCCACCCTCGTTCTAATTTTTTGTGCTCAAATTGAATCCGTTTGTTATCGATCTCAAACATTTTACTGGAAACAAAAATGAAAAGCCCGAGTCTGTTACGAAGGAGGCTTGAAAATCTCATTTTCTCCCACACTCCAAACGAGGAGCCTTTGCCTGTATCGGTCTCTATTTTCTCTGCCCACATTCACTAGCACCCGTTCCTCATCAGATCTTAAAGGGGGGGGGGGGGCTTGCGAGGAAGAGAGAAAGAAAAATAAAATAGCCAAGAAAAGAAATCTCCTAGGTTCAAGTAGTCAGATTTCCGCCTTAAAGTCCCTTTCCAGAAGGTCGAAGTCTTCCCTAAGCCAGCTTTTCTAAAAGTTGAGAGAAAACTGAGAAAACCGGCCGGAAATCTACAAGCAAATAGCTTAAAAATATAGATGGGTTGGGGTGTCAAGAAGCTCAAATTCTCTATCTGCAAAGCTCTCAGATGCATCTGGGGGTGTCGGCTCACCTCATAGATATCTTCGTACTTGACATTCTCCACGAGCTTCCAGAGCATGATGGCAGCCTGGTCTCTAGGAGCTGAGTGCATTCATGTGAGGAGCAGATGTCTGGCTTCTCAGGACTCCGCTGTCTGTAATGATCCATCTATAATTGGAAATGGGGGATACACACCAAATCCGACGCTCCTCTCCCATCGCAACTTATATCTGTTGTCTCAAACAATAGACTGGAGAAGTAAGCCTCAGCTGAGAGAAAAACATTATTACACACGCTGGAGTTAGATGCAACCCACAGACATATAGATTATAAAAATCATAAACACGTATTTACATCCAGACACCCACATTTAGTTATATAAGCTACCCTTGGGTCACGAAGAGTCTGCAAACTCCAAACATGCATTTAAAGGAGAGAGAGAGAGAACTGGTCTGCATGATTAATATAAATATACACATTTAAAGACCTCTATATTGAAAATGATGAATCATTGTACCCACTGACAGAAGTCTCTATGATTCATAAGGAGAAACCAGGATGCTCACAGTTCCCCCATTTTCTCATATAGATTTTAAAGGGGGACCATTTCTGAGATTTTTAAATATAAAAGCTCCTGTTCCTGTTTGTTCAGCGGGAGGGTTTTGAAAGTTGGATTTGGAGATTTTAAGGGTGATTTCTCTGTGTTGATGGCTACATAACTTTTTCCCCCCCTAATGTACCTTAATCACTGTAGAACAAAAAAAGCCGGCTCACCACAATGACCATTGCTTCTCGTTACGAAGGAGGCTTGAAAATCTCATTTTCTCCCACACTCCAAACGAGGAGCCTTTGCCTGTATCGGTCTCTATTTTCTCTGCCCACATTCACTAGCACCCGTTCCTCATCAGATCTTAAAGGGGGGGGGGGGGCTTGCGAGGAAGAGAGAAAGAAAAATAAAATAGCCAAGAAAAGAAATCTCCTAGGTTCAAGTAGTCAGATTTCCGCCTTAAAGTCCCTTTCCAGAAGGTCGAAGTCTTCCCTAAGCCAGCTTTTCTAAAAGTTGAGAGAAAACTGAGAAAACCGGCCGGAAATCTACAAGCAAATAGCTTAAAAATATAGATGGGTTGGGGTGTCAAGAAGCTCAAATTCTCTATCTGCAAAGCTCTCAGATGCATCTGGGGGTGTCGGCTCACCTCATAGATATCTTCGTACTTGACATTCTCCACGAGCTTCCAGAGCATGATGGCAGCCTGGTCTCTAGGAGCTGAGTGCATTCATGTGAGGAGCAGATGTCTGGCTTCTCAGGACTCCGCTGTCTGTAATGATCCATCTATAATTGGAAATGGGGGATACACACCAAATCCGACGCTCCTCTCCCATCGCAACTTATATCTGTTGTCTCAAACAATAGACTGGAGAAGTAAGCCTCAGCTGAGAGAAAAACATTATTACACACGCTGGAGTTAGATGCAACCCACAGACATATAGATTATAAAAATCATAAACACGTATTTACATCCAGACACCCACATTTAGTTATATAAGCTACCCTTGGGTCACGAAGAGTCTGCAAACTCCAAACATGCATTTAAAGGAGAGAGAGAGAGAACTGGTCTGCATGATTAATATAAATATACACATTTAAAGACCTCTATATTGAAAATGATGAATCATTGTACCCACTGACAGAAGTCTCTATGATTCATAAGGAGAAACCAGGATGCTCACAGTTCCCCCATTTTCTCATATAGATTTTAAAGGGGGACCATTTCTGAGATTTTTAAATATAAAAGCTCCTGTTCCTGTTTGTTCAGCGGGAGGGTTTTGAAAGTTGGATTTGGAGATTTTAAGGGTGATTTCTCTGTGTTGATGGCTACATAACTTTTTCCCCCCCTAATGTACCTTAATCACTGTAGAACAAAAAAAGCCGGCTCACCACAATGACCATTGCTTCTCGTTTCCTGGTCATTCTGCTCAATACATTTGAAAACGTAAATACTGTTTGACCCACCTACGTCTGTCCTAAGTATCCTTTAAATGTTGTTTGTATGTATTTTCAACGGATTCCATGTGCCATTCTTTCTTTGCCTGAATTCTCCATTTTATGAGTTTCTTTTTCAAATGTCAGGAGCAACATAGGTGGACAACCACACAATGTTAATTTCAAACCTTTTTTGCAGAGGCATGGGACGTTTTATATGTGCATCTGTTATCTACAACTTGTAAGTGGTTTTAATCATGGACAGTCAAGAAATGGTCACCTGAACCTTTGGAAGGTTTAAACAGACTGTTTTTCAAGAAGATACTGAAAAAAAACTTTAGAATCTGTGGGGGCTTATTCATTTCTTTTGAGAGTGTTTTTTTTTTTTTCTATCTTCTTCTTGGTAAGGTGATTTGTATAGTTTTCTTTTTCCCCCCAAAGAAAAACATAAACATACACAAGAACAAAGTTAAACGAACCTCCAAAATGGGCGCTCTTTAAGGCACAGGGTTTCCGAATTTCATCACGAAGCTAAAACTCACCTCGGAGCCCTCTTTCCCCCACCCTTTCTTGTCTTCTATACCCTTCTAAGGTGCGGAAGGATTCCCACTGCCAGAAGGGAAGTTCTGGGAAGGCTCTCTGCCCCTAGGGCAGAAAATAAATGACAGGAGGGAATGAGGAGGGACCAGAGCAATTTGGGGTGGAAGTTATTAAACCCGATAAGAGTGAATCTGCAAAAGAGCGATTGTCTGTAAATCGCAGATCTGCTAAGCGCTGCAGTGCGCTCGGAGGAGAGGGCTCCGGACAACCGCGGTGGATATCGATTCGATAAAAACCGGGAGACGCTTCATATCGTGAAGAATGAACGATTCTGCAGATTTTTAATTTATTTTTTAAAAAAGAAGTCAAATGAAAGGAACTCGAAGAAGGTGCTTCAGAAGGAACTTCAGAAATGAGCTCTTTCCTCATTTCCAGTTTTATTTTGATGTTTTGTCTTTCCCTGCTTCCCTCCCTCCCCTCTCCTTCCTTTCTCCTACGTCCTGTCTTCCTTCCTCCCTCCTATCCTTTTTCCCTCCCCCTCTCCTTTTCTTACTTAAAACATTAACACATTCAATGATACAAAATCTGTACAGATTTTCCACTAGGAGCCTAGGCGAAGATTTCCTTCTTTGCCCCTAGACCTAGTCTGGACATGGGGAAAGCATTCTTCCTAATTTTGTTGTGTGGTGGGACTTGAAATGGCTTTTAGCTTCTTCTCCTAGACTTTCCACAACTAAAATCAGTAGCAGATCAATACTGTCCAAGGTAAATATTATAGACTTGGAAATTCAAATTCTCTGGACAAAGTTTATTAATGGGAATAACTATCTTCTTCTTTTCAGATCAATAAGTCCTTTATCTTTTCACTGAAAGATCATTCCAACTCACATAAAAGGCGTTTGGAAAAAAATCTTAACTTTTTTCCTCTGAATGCTTTTAACACCTTTTTCATCCTTTTTTTTTTTTTTTGAATTCACTGCTTAGTATAAAATAAATAAACTCTAAAGCTTGAAGAAAACAAAAAAGCTTGAGAGGGATACTTTATTAAACAACTACTTAAAAAGATGTAATACGTTGTTAGTTAACTATTTTATATAGCCATGTATAGAGAATTTCAAACTCTGAATATGGAATTTTATTTTATGGTGCAATTGCGTATTTTAAAAATTAGAACTGTCTTGAAATATTTGGTTGAAATTTATTGAAATTCTTCATAAAACGGAAAACTGGTTTATTAGGAAAGAAGCATAAAATTTAAAATATATACACATATACATATATGTAAGAGATACCCAAAGAAATTTAATATTGAAGGGTCAACGTGATTATTATTCAAAAATCCTTAGAAATCTGCTAAGCGCTGCAGTGCGCTCGGAGGAGAGGGCTCCGGACAACCGCGGTGGATATCGATTCGATAAAAACCGGGAGACGCTTCATATCGTGAAGAATGAACGATTCTGCAGATTTTTAATTTATTTTTTAAAAAAGAAGTCAAATGAAAGGAACTCGAAGAAGGTGCTTCAGAAGGAACTTCAGAAATGAGCTCTTTCCTCATTTCCAGTTTTATTTTGATGTTTTGTCTTTCCCTGCTTCCCTCCCTCCCCTCTCCTTCCTTTCTCCTACGTCCTGTCTTCCTTCCTCCCTCCTATCCTTTTTCCCTCCCCCTCTCCTTTTCTTACTTAAAACATTAACACATTCAATGATACAAAATCTGTACAGATTTTCCACTAGGAGCCTAGGCGAAGATTTCCTTCTTTGCCCCTAGACCTAGTCTGGACATGGGGAAAGCATTCTTCCTAATTTTGTTGTGTGGTGGGACTTGAAATGGCTTTTAGCTTCTTCTCCTAGACTTTCCACAACTAAAATCAGTAGCAGATCAATACTGTCCAAGGTAAATATTATAGACTTGGAAATTCAAATTCTCTGGACAAAGTTTATTAATGGGAATAACTATCTTCTTCTTTTCAGATCAATAAGTCCTTTATCTTTTCACTGAAAGATCATTCCAACTCACATAAAAGGCGTTTGGAAAAAAATCTTAACTTTTTTCCTCTGAATGCTTTTAACACCTTTTTCATCCTTTTTTTTTTTTTGAATTCACTGCTTAGTATAAAATAAATAAACTCTAAAGCTTGAAGAAAACAAAAAGCTTGAGAGGGATACTTTATTAAACAACTACTTAAAAAGATGTAATACGTTGTTAGTTAACTATTTTATATAGCCATGTATAGAGAATTTCAAACTCTGAATATGGAATTTTATTTTATGGTGCAATTGCGTATTTTAAAAATTAGAACTGTCTTGAAATATTTGGTTGAAATTTATTGAAATTCTTCATAAAAACGGAAAACTGGTTTATTAGGAAAGAAGCATAAAATTTAAAATATATACACATATACATATATGTAAGAGATACCCAAAGAAATATATAACTTATCCTTGAAGTCCGATCAACGTGATTATTATTCAAAAAATCCTTGAAATTGCAAGGGAAATTTTCCTCAGAAGCCTTCCCTAAGTCATTGAACGGGCAACAGCGCCCTCTGTCGGTATTTTGTGTAAGCAAATCCGGCAAGGAAGCAGGATGGTTTTTTTTTTTTTTTTATCCCCCGGCGATTTCTTTCGGTTCTTGAAAACCTGTTACTGCTAACAGCATTTTAAAAGTTCAATTCTTATTAGAGCCACTAATTTTAGAAACACTTATTTCAGCATGTAAAAATTCCAAACGCCTCAAAAAAGTACAAATAAAAGCTCATTCTTTACTAAGAAAAATTTCCTAACTTGTGCCAGCTTCTCCTTAACTTTCTACTCCATTTCGGGTTAACCTTCAATCACGTGATGTAGGAAAACCTTCCCAGAAGGACTCAACAAATGCAAAACAAACAAACAAACAAAAGGCAAAGGCAAGACAAACTCTGGTTTCCAAGAGAAAATAAATGAGCAACATGTGTATGTTCATCATCATTTCATTTTCCATCTCGTCTTGCCTTCTGCTCGTATAGATTGTTTTTGCTTTTTTCCTCAAGGCTGGCACACGCTAGCTTAAGTAGAAGCGCTCTGGAGACATCCCAGGTTCGTATTTTCCCCTCGTACTTACACTTATGCACGTTTATAACAGCAGAAACGACTGTTAATAATATCCCACTATCGGACTCAGATAGAGACTCTTTTCCGATAAATGTAGGAACCACTCATGAAAGTGAAAGCACCTCGCATAGGAGCCCTCTGCTGGCGGTTTTCTGAGCAGGTTTCTAACTTTTTTTTTTAAGTGTCATTGAAAAATATCATTTCATTAAAATAACTTTTATTACTCTCGTGTCTCACTTCTTTCGTCTAAAAATCTAATTAAGAGTCTTCCACAGCTCTTAGACTTTGTTCCTCCCCCTATTTCTCACCTTGGCCCCTGTGATTTAAGGTGTCATCTACTCTCTCCCCTCACCGCTGCCTTTTCTTTCTGCTTGCCTTTTCTTTTCCACAATACACCTTCCCCCTGGGCTTCCTTCTTCCATCTTTCCCAAGACACAAAAATAGTAAAACGGGGGAACGCTAAGATTTAGGTTTATTGGGTCCATTTAGGACTTCGATCCCTTTCATCCTGGGAGGTCCTATCAGCTATTTAATAGCGTATTGAGTTGTGAAATAGGAATGAATGTGAGAATTCGTCGCAATAACACACGGGAAGGAATCCATCCCATACTGTCACTTGGCAAAACAATTTCCCATCATAAGCTCAAGACACCCAACTGGGGTGCAAGCAAGGGAAGGCTTTCATCAGCTACCGATGTGCATAATTTCCTGCTTAGAAAGTAAGGGTGAGAACCCCAACCTAGACCTCCCGGCTGTGTACATACTTAGCCCTTCCTCCACAGGGATATGATGCTGTCTTTCTCTCCCTGTCCCTTCTCCTTCCTTGCCCAAGAAATGAAGGAGACAGTATTTTTGGACTATTACTTTTTTCAGAGTTATTTTTGTTCTGGATTCATTAACAGGCAAAGGAAGAGAGAGATAAAAGTACTGACTTACTCTCCCATACCCAGATATCACTTGCACCTTTGATCCATCCAAAAGCATGACCATCCAGCAAGTCGATTAAGCAGACATGACAGGTGCATGTTTTATTGTGATACTTTGACTCTGTTTTTCTTATCATGTTTCTATCTGGAAGCTTTCTCATGATTGTATTTTGTAGGAATCTTGTTTATGTCTTTTTAGCATAAATTTGGAAAAATTACTGTCATATAGGTGAAACTACACGTCCCTGTCCTTAGATATATAGGGCTTTGCTACCACATAGATGTCAGTGATCTGGGTATGAGAAAACAAAATAGGAGGGACTAATGCTTGCATATGGATTTTTAAAAATTAAACAAGGGTGGAATGACCTCTAAAATGATTCTTCATGATTCTGCAGATGGAAGCAAACCTTAGAAAGGAAATAGCTTTTCTTGCTCTAACCATAATGTCTCATCAATGGCACTATTGTGAATTTCTAAAGTGGTTGTTTAAGTTGACATCGCTTGTAAGGATGATAATCTCTGGGACTATGGAGACTTCTACTGTCTCTTAGACTCTGAGGAGTGGCATGACTTTATTTCATGTTTTAGATGCTCTGAAGTCCTCAAGATTTTCTGTTTCATTGTGAGGAGTGCAAAGTTGCCAAAGGAACAGTTTTCAAATTTCTATCTCCTGGAGAGAAAGAGGTTAAGGAATGGAAGATGGTAGGGCTTGGAGTCAATGGTGCAAACAGCCAGAGAACAATTGTTTCCAACACCAGTGTATATTTCACAGACAAAATGTGAGAGGTGCTCATCCTCTGTGGCGTGACCAATGCTAGACAGGTATTTCCATCGTTGTGGATATTTTCCATATTATTGCTTTAAGAAGGGGTACTCTCAAAGGGTGAAAACACTAAACAATTTGGTTTCAAAATGCAACCAACAGACCAGTACACATCTGTGAGGAAAAATTTGCAAATAAAGACATGGGAAGATGTAGAGCAGAAATCTAACCTTTAAAGCATGAGTAAACACATCTGATGTATAACATCTGAATTGAAATGTCTCTGAAGTCCTAGGAACATGTAGGAGAAATTAACGTGACACTGGAACTATTTCCTAAAACTTACATTCATGAATTTTGAGAAAAATGGAGAATTATATGTATTCTATGACTCTTTTTAATTCTTTAACATAAGCAGATTCTTTAACTTACCAGCTATATGGTCTTGGGCAAGTCTTTGGACCTTTTCATGCCGCAGTTTTCTCATCTATAACGTGAGGCAAGTTTACTGAATGATACCGAAGTTCTTTTTCCTTAGAAATGAACTTAATAAGATTTATAGAAGCAACAAACAGTAATTAATGAACAGTATAAAATGAAAGGATTTCTTTCTGAACTTTTTTTTTTTTTTAGAGGAAAGTAAAGTTTATTAGAGTCGGGGAGAGTTGCTGCCAGTGCAGTGGCCTGCTTAAGGGAGAAAGTAGGAGTCACTGTGAGAACAGCAGGCCTCGCAGTGGGCTGGCTCAACAGAGAACCGACCCTAAGCAGGGGTCTCTGATCCATTTTATAGCTAGGGTCTAAGGAGTGTCATAGGGGTCTTAAGAATCATTGCTGATTGTTCTGAAGGATCAGGCAGTGTACTACAGCCCAGGGGAGGGGAGGACAATAAGGGTCTTGCATTCCAAGATCCTTTTAGTTTGACTTGTCCTTTCACCCTTGGGCACCACATTCCTCCCTCTCTTTATTTTTAGGGCCAATTCTTTGGCCCCTTTGTATACCCTGCTCGTGTCTAACTATCTACCTATTTCTCTTCTCAGGCATTTGGGTACCCAGTCTCAAGGGAAGAAGGGCGATGACCGCTCTGGCTTCATCAGGCTATACAGGGGTGTTGTGGGGCTCTGGGTTCCCAATGACTGCTCTCTGTCAGGGCACATTTAGGGAGGAAGGTGTGGCCCCCCAGAATGATATGGCAGCTTGTTCCAGCACTGTCTTGGAGTTGGCCAGGCGATATTCTTGTACTGTCACTTGTAGATTAGTCATATTCTAGAAGAAACAAACTTAACAAGAAAGTTAAAGATGAATAACCCGAAGATGAATAGAATTAGAAAAGCTGCTGAGAGGCTAGCCAGCCAGGAGAACCAGGACCAGACACTGGCCTGTTTAGTGTTTCTCTAGGTATGAGACGATGCAAGAATTTGGGGCTCAGAAAAATCTTTAACTGAAAACATCTGACTATCTAAAGGCCCATTCTTCCAGTTTTTCCCAGAGTACAGAGTGCTTTATTTCTGATCTCCATGCTGAACTCCTTTCAGGGGGCATTGAAAGTCAGCAGCTTGCAGTGGTCATGATTTATTCTTTAAAGAGACAGCTGGCAAGTGCCAACTACATTTGACCATCCTTTGGGGTCATTTTATGCCCATTGTGTCCCACGATGCTGGGAAGGCTCATCCCCAGGTCTAGCGAAGATTCCATTGATAGGCCACTCAGTGTGCATTACTAGACCAGGCCTTGTGAGCAGCAAAAGTCCCTGGACCATACCTGTCTTACTAGACTCTTGGTCCAGGAAAATATTCCCTCTTGTTGCTTCTTCCCATATCTAGAGTTACGTTATTGTAATCATTGATTTCATATAGAATTGTATATCAATATTTTATCATAGGCTGTCACACATTAGGTAACATAAGAGACAATTTTCTAAAACAGGTGACATAGAACAGAATATGGCTAGCAGGTACTAGTAAGGTCACAAGTAAGCAATTTAAATAACATAATTAAAACTTTTAGCAAAACAACATTATTAAATTTTTTACAAGCTCATTATCTCATTACATTTGTTTTAGAAGATTTTTCACTTGAGGTACTTTCCTTGCTGACAAACAGATATAACAATAACTTATATTAACCCTAGTCACAATGAAAATATACTTAATGAGTGTTAGACATGTCTACATTAATTAGGTCAACAAATAAACATTAATACCAGATATTTAATATTGAGTATTTCCCAGTTCACATGAACCTGAAATGTTTTAGGTTCATTTCTTATTTAGAACTGTTTCATTGAGTATTTCCCAAGTTTCCCCATGCTTAACCTAGAAATGTTTCTAGGTTTAAAATGCCTCTTTGAGATTTGTCATATTCTAGAAGAAACAAACTTAACAAGAAAGTTAAAGATGAATAACCCGAAGATGAATAGAATTAGAAAAGCTGCTGAGAGGCTAGCCAGCCAGGAGAACCAGGACCAGACACTGGCCTGTTTAGTGTTTCTCTAGGTATGAGACGATGCAAGAATTTGGGGCTCAGAAAAATCTTTAACTGAAAACATCTGACTATCTAAAGGCCCATTCTTCCAGTTTTTCCCAGAGTACAGAGTGCTTTATTTCTGATCTCCATGCTGAACTCCTTTCAGGGGGCATTGAAAGTCAGCAGCTTGCAGTGGTCATGATTTATTCTTTAAAGAGACAGCTGGCAAGTGCCAACTACATTTGACCATCCTTTGGGGTCATTTTATGCCCATTGTGTCCCACGATGCTGGGAAGGCTCATCCCCAGGTCTAGCGAAGATTCCATTGATAGGCCACTCAGTGTGCATTACTAGACCAGGCCTTGTGAGCAGCAAAAGTCCCTGGACCATACCTGTCTTACTAGACTCTTGGTCCAGGAAAATATTCCCTCTTGTTGCTTCTTCCCATATCTAGAGTTACGTTATTGTAATCATTGATTTCATATAGAATTGTATATCAATATTTTATCATAGGCTGTCACACATTAGGTAACATAAGAGACAATTTTCTAAAACAGGTGACATAGAACAGAATATGGCTAGCAGGTACTAGTAAGGTCACAAGTAAGCAATTTAAATAACATAATTAAAACTTTTAGCAAAACAACATTATTAAATTTTTTACAAGCTCATTATCTCATTACATTTGTTTTAGAAGATTTTTCACTTGAGGTACTTTCCTTGCTGACAAACAGATATAACAATAACTTATATTAACCCTAGTCACAATGAAAATATACTTAATGAGTGTTAGACATGTCTACATTAATTAGGTCAACAAATAAACATTAATACCAGATATTTAATATTGAGTATTTCCCAGTTCACATGAACCTGAAATGTTTTTAGGTTCATTTTCTCTTGTATTTAGAACTGTTTCATTTAGTTCTCTTTAGGTCAATTAAATTAGAGCTCATTTACAACTGCAACATTATCAAAATGAAAACAAAAACACACACTAAGACATACATAAATCCAAATGGACAGATAGAGACGTTATGGTTTTCTGCCTGAGGTTTAAAATGCCTCTTTGACCCCTTGTTTTTCAGCTTGAAGTTCTAATTTACCCAAGGCTGAGGTTTCAGGCAAAACAGGCTGTGTATTTCAAGGGCATGGCAAGGGCAAACTTCAAGCTTTTCCATAGGTAGGCCTTTTAACAAGATAGCAACTTTTAATTGCATATGCAAAATGAATAAAGTAATTTTTAAGGGTCAGGAAGCTTGGTCCTTTCTCACTCTGAGAGACAGGAATAGTTAGAAGGGGAATATAGGAGAAAGACTTGGACCGAAAGGGAACCTCAGAATCTTTTCCCTCTTCTTTTTAGAGGTTATCTGAGTCAAACTTTTTCCATTTCCTGAGGATATAGAAGATCCTCAGGAATGTGCAGGCAGTTCTTATGATGATTTGGGGTCTGCGAGGTCCTTTGAGGGTGATCCAGGTCAAGTAAGAGGAAACAAGAGGAAGCAGAAAGAAAACTGAGGATTCCGCCTAAAATATTTGGCCTAGTCCTCAGTTAGAAAGAAATCAAAAGGGAGACCCTCACGGGGTCGGGCGGCAGCTACTGTGACACAGTGAGCAGTGGAGCCTTTGGAATACACCAGAGGGTCACCCTGGCTGGAGTTCCTCAGTTTCTTCCACAGCCACTGGCCTGTTCACAGAGGGTCCCCGTGAGAAAAGACAAGTGAAGAGGTGGGGGAAGAAACCCCAAGCGTCTCTGCACAGGCCACCAAAATGTCGAGGTCCGTGTGTGGGTTGGAAAAGAATTTCCAGACACAAGGCAGAGTGAGGGGAAAGTAAAGTTTATTAGAGTGGGGGAAGGGAGAGTCAGCTTAAGGGAGAAAGTGGGAGATGCTGTGAGAACAGCAGGTCAGCTCAGGGGAGAACCAACCTCTTTCTGAACATGTTGCTGCAACATCTCAACTCTCTGGGACCATCTAGGGGAGAGTTTGAGAGAACTGACCCTGATCTGTTGATGAGTACTAATCCTCACACATGGGCTTCCCAGGAGGCACTAGTGATAAAGAACCTGTCTGGGCATCAATGCAGTAGACATAGAGACATGGGTTCAATCCCTGGGTCAGGAAGATCCCCTGCAGGAGGACACGACAACCCACTCCAGTACTCTTGCCTGGAGAATCCCATGGACAGAGGAGCCTGGTGTGCTACAGTCCATAGGGTCACAAAGAGTAGGACCCAACCAAAGAGAATTAGCTCACAGACACACACAAAAGTTTTTAGGAAAATTAAAAAATAAAAGTTTATGATGGCACATGCAGTGAAGCGACAGACAGAAAGACATGGACAGTGGACAGATGGACATTGTGGGGAAGGAACACTGGGTGAGAGGAGTAAAGGAAGTAGCTTGAAGGCCTGTACTATCATATGTGAAGAAAATAGCTATAGTCATTGCTCTGTGAGAAAAGGGGATCCTTCAGGGGTGCTGTGTGATGGTCGGGAGGGGTGGGAAGAGGGGGATATACATGTGACTAATCTGAGAAAATACATATCTGTAAATAACAAAACTCTATAAAAGTTAAAAGTGAAGTAAAAGTTTAAAAAAAATAAAAGTTTTTAGGAATATCATCTCAGAAGAAAATGAAGAAAGAATAAGAATACCGCTTGAGGGAAGAGGCCATCCTTTTAATAGTTAGTACCTAATAGACAGTTTGAAAGAGATCAAGTGTCAAGTCTAGAAGAATGACATCTTAATATCTTAAAGAGTTTGCCACTTTGATCTTGAAATTATGCTTAGTTATCTTTGATCATGTATGCAAAATGGAAGGAATGTGTAACAGCATAAGCTGGGAAAAAAATTAATTTTTTTCAGAAACAGGGAAAATGAGGGGTTCTAAAAAAATGACAGGTGGGGGATCCTGCTATTGTTTTCACGGAAAAACAATCGGTTAGGTCTTCAGAGTGGCTAGTCATGCAATCTAGAAGGAAAGAGGGCATCTCTAGGTGCTGGCATGGACAGATCCTTCCATGTGTTCTCGGTCCACACTGTATATTACAGAATGAGGACTCAGAAATATTCTGACAGGCTGATACTCTGGAACAAATCCTCAAGGCTATAATTTAACAAAGATAAAAGTAACAAAAAGCATTAAGTGTGAAGGAGAGGAGGAAAGACAGACAGAGGAAGATACGAAAATACATACAGTTCAGGAATTCTTTGGCAGTCCTGTGGTGAAGACTCCACACTTTCGTTGACAAGGACATGGGTTCAATCCCTTGTTGGGGAATTTAGGTCCTGCAAGCTGCGAATAACCATACACAGACACACACTTACAAAAACTATAGTTTTCCCCTGCAGAGGGTCCTTGTGATTTCTGGAACAAAATGGTCATATATGCATCATGCCCAGCAACTTACTGGGACTGGTAAACAGAGGGTGAGTGAAATCTCAGGCTGCATTAATAAAGATCAGGGGTGACCTGCTTAAGACCTCCTTGGTAAACCCAAATGTCCCTCAACGAGAGCAACCAGATTAAAAAAATCCTGAATATCAGGTCGAGGACGAAAGCATTGAGGACACTGGGATGTTCATCGAAGAACAGAGAAAACTTAGGAATGGGAACTCTGCCCTCCAGTATTTGGGGCTGGTTTGGGGGAAGAAGGTGTCATCCTGGCATTTGTCTTTTTCATTCTCGCATTGCTAGCATACTGCCCAGTGGCTCACCCAGATGTGCTCAAAGCATTTTAGGTGAAATAATGCTCTTTTCCTGTAAAGATACAGGATAAAGTTGAGTCAAGAGAGGTTAACAGGTACCTGATTAATGTGAACAAAATGTTCCCATGCACTGTATATGTTGTCTAATATCCATTAGTAGAAATAATATCATACTAATTATACTCAATCGCCTCATTGGTCTGTCAGTCTCTGATTGTTCTGTTTCTATCATCTCACTTTTTCCTACATTTATTTAGATTTCTGGGGTGGCTTTGTAGAAATCTAAAAGGAAATTTATTTGCTTAGGGCATGAATAAGGACACTTAGGCTATCATTTATAATCATCTTTGAGGGACACTTTTTTGACCCATAAATGTAATACATCCTTTGCAGAGGATTTATCCAATGGTCACACTCCACACGAAATCCTCTTGGAGCCAGTTTCGAAACTCTAAGTTATTAGAACTATGCTATTATAAACAATAAACAAGCACGTCTTTATCCTCCCCATACCACAGTAACACTGTATCAATTTAACTCGCAGAAAGGTACATAAAATAAATAATTTTACACAATGACAAAATAAAATCTTTAGCCAATTTAATAAGCACACAATAATAGAAAAGTCATACTTTGTTAATATCTATTTTTATTTTCCATTTATCCAACTTCTTGGTGTTGTTCAGTCGCTTAGCTATGTTGGGGAATTTAGGTCCTGCAAGCTGCGAATAACCACACACAGACACACACTTACAAAAACTATAGTTTTCCCCTGCAGAGGGTCCTTGTGATTTCTGGAACAAAATGGTCATATATGCATCATGCCCAGCAACTTACTGGGACTGGTAAACAGAGGGTGAGTGAAATCTCAGGCTGCATTAATAAAGATCAGGGGTGACCTGCTTAAGACCTCCTTGGTAAACCCAAATGTCCCTCAACGAGAGCAACCAGATTAAAAAAATCCTGAATATCAGGTCGAGGACGAAAGCATTGAGGACACTGGGATGTTCATCGAAGAACAGAGAAAACTTAGGAATGGGAACTCTGCCCTCCAGTATTTGGGGCTGGTTTGGGGGAAGAAGGTGTCATCCTGGCATTTGTCTTTTTCATTCTCGCATTGCTAGCATACTGCCCAGTGGCTCACCCAGATGTGCTCAAAGCATTTTAGGTGAAATAATGCTCTTTTCCTGTAAAGATACAGGATAAAGTTGAGTCAAGAGAGGTTAACAGGTACCTGATTAATGTGAACAAAATGTTCCCATGCACTGTATATGTTGTCTAATATCCATTAGTAGAAATAATATCATACTAATTATACTCAATCGCCTCATTGGTCTGTCAGTCTCTGATTGTTCTGTTTCTATCATCTCACTTTTTCCTACATTTATTTAGATTTCTGGGGTGGCTTTGTAGAAATCTAAAAGGAAATTTATTTGCTTAGGGCATGAATAAGGACACTTAGGCTATCATTTATAATCATCTTTGAGGGACACTTTTTTGACCCATAAATGTAATACATCCTTTGCAGAGGATTTATCCAATGGTCACACTCCACACGAAATCCTCTTGGAGCCAGTTTCGAAACTCTAAGTTATTAGAACTATGCTATTATAAACAATAAACAAGCACGTCTTTATCCTCCCCATACCACAGTAACACTGTATCAATTTAACTCGCAGAAAGGTACATAAAATAAATAATTTTACACAATGACAAAATAAAATCTTTAGCCAATTTAATAAGCACACAATAATAGAAAAGTCATACTTTGTTAATATCTATTTTTATTTTCCATTTATCCAACTTCTTGGTGTTGTTCAGTCGCTTAGCTATGTCTGACTCTTTGCAACCCCATGAACTGTAGCCTGCCAGGTTCCTCTGTCCATGGGACTTCCCAGGCAAGACTAACTGGAGTGGGTTGCCATTTCCTTCTCCCTGACCCAGGGATCAAATCTGCATCTCCTAAACTGGCAGGAAGATTCTTTACTGCTGACTCATCAAGGAAGCCCAGAAAAGTCATTCTTTTAAAATCTTTCCTGAATTACTTTCATCATTATTTCTAAATAATGAAGTATATTCCTTTCCTGTTATACTGTAAAATATATTTATCAATGACACCATCACAACCTAAACAGAGAGAGAAAAAATATTTCAAGACCCACCTGAGCATGGACAGTCAGTCTTTAATCAGATCTTTTCCTTATCACTTTCCTTCAGAATTTTGGCCAGTACATGAAATACGGAGGTTTTAGTGTGCAAACCATCTGAAAGCTTCCAGGGAGTTGAAATAGAAACTGGCATTAGGTCACACTTGAAACTTCTGAAGCCATCTGATGATTTTATGGGGCTAATCCTTTTTTCTAAAGACCTATTTATTATTATTATTTTTTGCAATGCTTTATACAGATGTAAAGGTAAGTCAGCCCTGGAAAAGGAAATGGCAACCCACTTCAGTGTTCTTGCCTGGAGAATTCCATGGGCAGAGGAGCCTGGCAGGCTGCAGTCCATGGGGTTGCAAAAGAGTTGGAAATGACTGAGTAACTGAGCAAAGGTGAATCAGAGAAGGAAATGAATTGAAAAGATTTTACTGTATTAGCAAAGGAAGTGAAATAGGATGAGAAGAGTTCGTGATTTTGGCTATGAAACTGGAAGTGGTACTTTACTTTCTAATGTAAAACCTTATGTAACATCACATTCTATCTATAGTATAAAAGACTTAGGACAAATTTTACTAGTTTTTCCTAGGAGCTTTATTTTAATATGTAGAAATCGTATTTCCTGTTAGTAAATGAAATGCATGTGTATATGTGTGTATGGGAGGGGGGAGGCGGTGACAGGGTCTATTTGTTCCCTACAGGTTCTATATAACAGAATTTTCATTTATTAATAGGAGGAACTGTCCCATAATTGGTCCGTGGTGACTGTGTCCCATAAAGTCTCAGCCTGAGAATCCTGGGTCTTGATTTACACACTCACTAGCAGAAGCGGGGCTTTCCTGGTGGCTCAGACAGTAAAGAATTTGCCTGCAATACAGGAGATCCAGGTTTGACCCCTTGGTTCAGAGGATCTTCTGGAGAAAGGAATGGCTACCCACTCCAGTACTCTTGCCTGGAGAATCCCAGGGACAGAGGAGTCTGGAGGGCTACGGTCCATGGGGTCGCAAAGAGTGGGACACAACTGAGTGACTAACAGTAGCAGAGACCTATCTTTAGAGTCCCATCTCTTATTAAGGTGGTAGTTTTTGACCTCCAGCCCAAGGAAAGCAAACAGCACTGGATGGTAAACTGTAGAGAGCCTCCTGGCCTGGACACCAGTGTACTTTCTGGTCTTTTGACCTCCCTGGGCCTCAGAATTCAGGATCAGGACTCTGTGACTCAGTGTTCCTGCCTATTGAATGACACCTTATGGAGAGAGCTGGGTCAGGCAGCAACTAGTCAGTTACTTGGAGATGCTAAAAAGGATCTGTTACAGGACTTAATAGCTTTACCAGTTTTTCTCATTTTCACAAATCTTTTATTTCCCCTAAGAAACACATGAATAGAATTTATTTTTAAATGATTCAAGCAGAACAGTCACATTTTAAGTTTTCGTATATCAAAGGATAGATTTAAATCATTCATTATCGATGTCTCAAAGACAGCAAGAACCTTAGGATTCTTCCCTGTCACTTGTCTTCCTCCTTGTGACATGTCCCATATCGAGATTTCTAGTTCCAGATCATTACTATTCTTTTTTCAACATTATGAATCAACAAGGGTTCAGATTGAAGTCTAAATATTGCTAGTTTCTTTGATCTGTTTGGGATTTCTACATTTTCCTCAGTCTTGGATTTATTAGTTCTTTTGCGGAACAAAGTTCTTAGGTAGTTCTTTCATGATTTTCACAAATCTTGAATGCAAGTCTGACTTTGGTTTATTTTAACCTGGTTTCTTGGGGCAACAGCTCTTTCTCTCTTTTTTTTTGGAAATACTTTTCATTTCAGTTCTAGTCATGGGGACAGTAGTAAAAACCGAAGGATGCAATATTAGAGCATGTGATGATGTCGGCTGCAAAGTGACCTATTACTCAAAGGATTCCAAGAACAACAAAACTGAACTTGGCTACAAAGAGAGGCCTCCCAAGTTATATCTGATCTGAAGGGAAGCAGCATACCAGTTTTAGTCTTTTGAAATCAGGCTGTTTCAAAAATATTCTCCAAACATTATTTGCTGAGTTTATTGTTTCCAGACAACCTTTTTTTTTGTCAAGAGAAGAAGAGAGTCATTACTTTTGGAAAGATTGTTACATTAATATATTTTCTAGCTCCACCAAGTTACAGTTGAGAATATACAGTGGTTTCTGTGAAATAGTCCCATGACAGACACTTGGATGAAATTAGCAATTTTTTTGGTGTAACTCAGCAGAAAGACTCAAAGGCTGACCATCCATAACTTTTCCCTTTATGCTGCATTTATTTTGTCTAGGCTAATTAGATTCTACCTCTTTTGACAACTAACAACAATAATTTCTATTGTGAACTCTTCTACTCTTAAAATCTCTTCACTGTGACTGAGGTATGGCTTCCTTCTTCCTAGGAACCTCATATTAGTAAGTTACAGTTGCCATCCATGAAGACCCCCCATGCCCCATGCCGTAAGCTAAGGACAATACATAGTTGAGCCTGGGAAGTCCAAGATACTTAATTTTCATCTTGGGCTTCCCAGGTGGCACTAGTGGTAAAGAATTCCCCTGGAAATGCGGGAGACCAATGCAGGTTCGATCCCTGGGTCCGGAAGATAACCTGAAGAAGGAAATGGCAACCTACTCCTGTATTCTCGCCTGGAGCATTCTATGGACAGAGAAGCCTGGCGGGCTACAGTCCACGGGGTCACCTTTAGTCAGACATGACTAAAGTGACTTGGCACGCAATCTTATTCTTAAGATTCTGCAACTCCAATGCACAATTCGATTCCTATTCAGGGAACTGAGATCCCACAGGCCACATGGTGTGGCCATAAGCAAAAAAGCAAAATATATATATAAAAAAGAAATAGGGCTTCCCAGTGGGTGAAGAGTCTGCCTTGCACTGCAGGGGGCACCGGTTTGATCCCTGGCCTGGGAAGATCCCATGTGCCGCGGAGTGGCTGGGCTTGTGTGTCCAATTATGAGCCAGCGTTTGGTACTCTGCAGCAAGGGAGGCCACTGCAATGAGAGGCCCACACATGCCAAATAAAGAGGGATAAGAATAAATAATAAATAAATAAAACAAACTTTTAAAAAAGAAATAAAAACTTAAAATGTTGTAAACAAAATATAGAATTATAATTCACAGATATAATTAAGTTTGCTGAAGATCTAAAATAATGTAAAAATAAACCATTTTAAACATACAAACAAACAAACTAAACATTTGTTAGATACCTACTACTGGCCATCAGCACTTAGGTGATGATAAGGATGGGTACTATTTGCTAGGGGCTTCTCTGGTCCAAACCAAGTTCTAAGTGTTTGTGTTATAGGTCTCATCCCTTGTAATATGGTAGCCACTGGGTAATCTGAAAATGGGAAGAAATCAAAGTAGGATTCCTTTGTCTTTTGGGAATATGTATTTAATTAGAGAAGCAATGTAGACAAGGCTGAAATCCACTTATATATGGAAAGGCCTGATCCAGTCTGAAAGAGAAATGGATAGAAGGGAAAGTTAGTACTAGTCAGAACACAATTTTACTCAGAAAGGATTTCCAGAAGAAGGATAAACAGCTAAAACTTAAGGGAAGTGGAAGAGAAGGAAAAACCCAAAGATGGCAAATGGGAGCCAGGCATTTTGAAAAGATAAAGGCAGCCCCTCTCAACTGCAACTGAAAAATCCTGTGAACAGTATTGGAACAGGCCCTTGATTGACTGGTCTGTTTCCATGGTCACATCTGAAGGTGGAGCTCTAAAGCTAATGAAATGACTCAAGATGAATCTAACTCAACTTGACCCTCCAGAACATGAAACTGGAAGCCATTGTGGGTAAGCCAGAGGGAGGGCAGCCTGAGCTGGGAGGGGCTCCAGGAGAGAAACCAGGCTCTTCTCAGATGCAGAAGTGGATGTCCACACTGCTGTAGTGCATTGAGAAGTTTGTTTATTTGTCTAGCTAGCAGTTTCATTCAATCAGAGGAAAAAAAGGGTGAAAAAATTATCTATTTTCCAGATGACTAGAAACATGCACAGGATCATGGATAATTGGCTCACTGATGTAGTCAAGTAATTTTGTTCCGAAGTTTAACTCATTCAAACATTATATACATATGGATTGCTTTTTAAAAAACTGCAATAATACTACCTTCATTTTAAATAATGCTACTTCATGACATTAAAATAATATTGAATATTTTAGAGATATTGTAACAAAATCCTAAAGTCTAGGCATGAAGTTTCATTTGTGGTTTATTAGAAATAAGATTTAAAAATATGTTAAAAATATAATCTACTTAGATTACCATAATATTCTGGTGAAGGGCCACCTCTAATTGAACTAATGCAAGAGAGGTCTGCTTATCATCTTGGTTATGAAAGGAAATAAGGAGGTATGGCAAGGTTCAGGGATGCTCCAGGGTCCATGCAGACTTGTGTCATTAGGGAGTAGATCATTTTGTTTGCAAAGCAAATCTGACTCTGTTTTTACTTATTGGCTTATGTTTGCTTTTACCTCTTTGATTTTTTCCCCAGTGGTTCTCATTTGCTTATTCCCTGGATCATTACTTTTGTAATCATTAAAAGGAAGTTGTTATGTCTTTGACAATTTCTAGCTACAAGATTTTAAGTTAGGAATAAACCATATTAAAAGTCATATTTTAATAGTTTTAAAAATATTTATTTATTTGTTTTTGGCTATTTGGGGTTTTCACTGCTGCCACAGGCTCTTTTCTAGTTGCAGGGACTGGGGGCTACTCTCTAGTTGAAGTGAGCAGGCTTCTTGTTGCAGTGACTTCTCCTGTTGTGGAACTCAGGCTCTAGGGCACATGGGCTTCAGTAGTTGTGGCACATGGGCTCAATAGTTGCAGCTCCAAGGCTCTAGAGCACAGGCTCCATTGTTGTGGCTCGCGGGCTTAGTTGCTCCACAGCATGTGGGATCTTCCCAGATCAGAGATCGAACCATATCTCCTACATTGGCAGGCGAACTCTTTACCACTGAGCTACCAGGGAAGCCTGATAGTTTTTTATAAAGAGGATTTGTAATTAAAATCAGACTTTTCTGATTAATCCCTGACACAAAATGAAACAAATAAAATGAATGAAGTATCGTTAAGGAAGATAAGTCGCAAAGGCTGATTAATGCTTCTTTTTGTTACCATGTGGCTTTGGTGTCATGAGGGTTTCCCTGGTGGCTCAGATGGTAACTCATTCAAACATTATATACATATGGATTGCTTTTTAAAAACTGCAATAATACTACCTTCATTTTAAATAATGCTACTTCATGACATTAAAATAATATTGGATACTTTAGAGATATTGTAACAAAATCCTAAAGTCTAGGCATGAAGTTTCATTTGTGGTTTATTAGAAATAAGATTTAAAAATATGTTAAAAATATAATCTACTTAGATTACCATAATATTCTGGTGAAGGGCCACCTCTAATTGAACTAATGCAAGAGAGGTCTGCTTATCATCTTGGTTATGAAAGGAAATAAGGAGGTATGGCAAGGTTCAGGGATGCTCCAGGGTCCATGCAGACTTGTGTCATTAGGGAGTAGATCATTTTGTTTGCAAAGCAAATCTGACTCTGTTTTACTTATTGGCTTATGTTTGCTTTTACCTCTTTGATTTTTTCCCCAGTGGTTCTCATTTGCTTATTCCCTGGATCATTACTTTTGTAATCATTAAAAGGAAGTTGTTATGTCTTTGACAATTTCTAGCTACAAGATTTTAAGTTAGGAATAAACCATATTAAAAGTCATATTTTAATAGTTTTAAAAATATTTATTTATTTGTTTTTGGCTATTTGGGGTTTTCACTGCTGCCACAGGCTCTTTTCTAGTTGCAGGGACTGGGGGCTACTCTCTAGTTGAAGTGAGCAGGCTTCTTGTTGCAGTGACTTCTCCTGTTGTGGAACTCAGGCTCTAGGGCACATGGGCTTCAGTAGTTGTGGCACATGGGCTCAATAGTTGCAGCTCCAAGGCTCTAGAGCACAGGCTCCATTGTTGTGGCTCACGGGCTTAGTTGCTCCACAGCATGTGGGATCTTCCCAGATCAGAGATCGAACCATATCTCCTACATTGGCAGGCGAACTCTTTACCACTGAGCTACCGGGGAAGCCTGATAGTTTTTTATAAAGAGGATTTGTAATTAAAATCAGACTTTTCTGATTAATCCCTGACACAAAATGAAACAAATAAAATGAATGAAGTATCGTTAAGGAAGATAAGTCGCAAAGGCTGATTAATGCTTCTTTTTGTTACCATGTGGCTTTGGTTTCATGAGGGTTTCCCTGGTGGCTCAGATGGTAAAAAATCTGTGTGCAATGCAGGAGACCCAGGTTTGATCCCTGGGTTGGGAAGATTTCCTGGAAAACGGAATGGCAACCCACTCCACTGTTATTACCTGGAGAATTCCATGGACAAAGGAACCTGGAAGGCTATATAGTCCATGGTACTGCAAAGAGTTGGACACATCTGAGCAACTAACACTAACTAATTAGATTTCATGGAGAATGAAATTGCATATGAGCCTGAAAATTTGAATTCTGGCATAGTTCGTTATTAGGCAATGGGGAAAATATAGCTTTCACCCTCTAGATAAGTAATAGCAATATTATACTTGAACATTCATGGGAAAAGAGAAAGAAATTCCCTTGTATTAAAAGATGCAATGGCTCAGAAGGTAAAGAATCCACCTGCCATATAGGAGACACAGCAGATGCCAATTGGATACCTGGGTCAGGAAGATGCCCTGGAGGAGGAAATCAGAAGCCACTCCAGTATTCTTGCCTGGAAGATCCCATGGAACAGACAAACCTGACAGGTTACAGTTCAAAGTGTTGCAAAAAGGCAGACACAGCTGAGCAGCTAAGCATGAAATACAAGTGAAAAAGTCTATACCAGCTTCAAGGAATTGAATTAAAAAAATAACACAATAAGAAATTTTGCTTTTCAATTTCTGAAACATTTCATGGGAACTAAGTGTTCCCTTCAAACTTTCTAGATTATGGGTCTACATGTTTACATACCCAAAACTAGCGAGAACATAATTGGTTGCATGCAAAGGATGGAAGTAATGGTGGGAGCCTTGAAATCCAGATGAGTGGAAAGAAAATACACGTTGTCTTTGGAGCACTCACACTTTTCTTGCTAACTCTCTAGATTGTGACGTAAATAAGGTGATAAAATTCAGTCCTTGTGATCAAATGTCGCATGGTTCACCTCGCAACTATGACAGATAGACAAGGGCAGAATGCACGTGAAGACCTTTTGCTTGAATGTTTTGGCTCAGATGGTAAGGAATCTGCCTGGAATGCAGGAGACCCAGGTGGGCTACAGTCCATGGAGTCTCAAAGAGTCAGATACAACTGAGCAACTAACACTCTGGGCATATTCTTAGAAGCAAAAGAACCAAATTAGTTTCTTGTTGAGTTTCGGATAGAAATAGCACAGAAGTTATGTGTTCTCATTGCATCCTATCTGAAAGTGGTTGAGGTCAGCCTGTGCCATGGTGGTTACTATTAACTTTATTTGCTTGGCTCAAATGGTGTCTACCATGTTGTATTCACCGTGAAGTTACTTTTCCCTTTATTGGAAGGGGACACTGGACACATGCAATTTGAGAGATATATGACAAAATAACTGCTTGTGTAATAAACGAAAGAGGAGAAACTTACATATTAAAGAAGATTAAAGGGATGGGGTAACCAAATGCTCTGCGTAATCTGGTAGTTTCTTTTGCTTTAAAAGACGCTATTGGTATAATTAGTGAGCTCTAAATATGATTGTAGATTATAAACAATATCCTATAAATACCAAGTTCCTGACTTTGAAAGCTTTGTTGTGGCTATATAAGAGTCACAAGTACCTTTGCCTACTATATATAAAATAGATAACTAGTAAGATCTTACTGTATAGATAGCATTATACAAATTGTATGATATAACACTGTGTCATATAATGCATTATACATTACAACATTGTAAATCTACTATACTCCATTAAAAATTTAAATGATTTTAAAAATTAAAAAAAAATCTTTTGAAAAGGAAAAAAAAAAACAATTAAAAAAAGAGAATACCTTGACAATGAAACACACACTGAAGTATTCCAGGATGAAGGAGCAGTATGTCTGCAGTTTGTTCTCAGACGGACAGATAAAAAGCAAATGAAATAGATTGTTAGCACTTGGAGAATCTGGTGAAGTACATGCTAACAGCAATCAATAAGGCAGAAGAAAAAGCCCAGTTTTGGCAGTTGGTTCTTGTTTTGATTTCTTGTCTAGCCCTGGGAAAAATACTTGTGATCAAATGTCGCATGGTTCACCTCGCAAGTATGACAGATAGACAAGGGCAGAATGCACGTGAAGACCTTTTGCTTGAATGTTTTGGCTCAGATGGTAAGGAATCTGCCTGGAATGCAGGAGACCCAGGTGGGCTACAGTCCATGGAGTCTCAAAGAGTCAGATACAACTGAGCAACTAACACTCTGGGCATATTCTTAGAAGCAAAAGAACCAAATTAGTTTCTTGTTGAGTTTCGGATAGAAATAGCACAGAAGTTATGTGTTCTCATTGCATCCTATCTGAAAGTGGTTGAGGTCAGCCTGTGCCATGGTGGTTACTATTAACTTTATTTGCTTGGCTCAAATGGTGTCTACCATGTTGTATTCACCGTGAAGTTACTTTTCCCTTTATTGGAAGGGGACACTGGACACATGCAATTTGAGAGATATATGACAAAATAACTGCTTGTGTAATAAACGAAAGAGGGAGAAACTTACATATTAAAGAAGATTAAAGGGATGGGGTAACCAAATGCTCTGCGTAATCTGGTAGTTTCTTTTGCTTTAAAAGACGCTATTGGTATAATTAGTGAGCTCTAAATATGATTGTAGATTATAAACAATATCCTATAAATACCAAGTTCCTGACTTTGAAAGCTTTGTTGTGGCTATATAAGAGTCACAAGTACCTTTGCCTACTATATATAAAATAGATAACTAGTAAGATCTTACTGTATAGATAGCATTATACAAATTGTATGATATAACACTGTGTCATATAATGCATTATACATTACAACATTGTAAATCTACTATACTCCATTAAAAATTTAAATGATTTTAAAAATTAAAAAAAAATCTTTTGAAAAGGAAAAAAAAAAACAATTAAAAAAAGAGAATACCTTGACAATGAAACACACACTGAAGTATTCCAGGATGAAGGAGCAGTATGTCTGCAGTTTGTTCTCAGACGGACAGATAAAAAGCAAATGAAATAGATTGTTAGCACTTGGAGAATCTGGTGAAGTACATGCTAACAGCAATCAATAAGGCAGAAGAAAAAGCCCAGTTTTGGCAGTTGGTTCTTGTTTTGATTTCTTGTCTAGCCCTGGGAAAAATACTTGGAGATCTTATTTTCTAACTAATGCAACTATCACTCACTATTTTTCACTCTGGTATGTTCCCATCTGTAAAGACTTTATGTTTACTTTCCAACACAGTTACTTTACAACCTTAGTGAGCTCAGTTTTACTAGGATTAAACCTTACTGTGAGGCTCTTTTCTAGCCTCCCATTGTTCACTGGTATATGACCAGCGAACTAAACACGAAGTGAGACTTCAGGATGGATGCTCAAAAAAATATTCAGCTAGAAGGGTACATTTAGTCTTCTCTAGATTCCTCATTTCTCTTGCCTGCCATGTGGATAGGGTGGGGTCATCATAAATTGAATCCTAAAAATGGAAGCCAGGACTTGGATGGTGGAGCCAAAGGATAGAAGAAGCTTGGGCCATTGATGGCTGGTGTCATTACACCAATCCTGGGCTGCCTACCTCTGGATTCCTTTTACCTAAGAGAGAAATAATTTTCATCTCACTTAAGGCATTGATATTTTGGATTTTCTGTTAAACTTTTTCCTGATTGACCACATCACTGTGAGATTCTCAATAAGAGTTTCTCCAGGGCTTCCCTGGTGGTCCTGTGGGTAAAGAATCTGCTTTGCAGTGCAAGGGGCACTGATTCGATTCCTGGCCTGGGAAGATCCCACGTGCCTTGGAGTAGCTGTGGGTCCAATTACGAGCCAGCACTCTGGAGCCCATGTACCCAGAGTCGGTGCTCTGCAATGAGAGAGGCCACTGCTGTGGGAAGCCACACAGGTTGAAGAATTTTTGTATAGATAGCATTATACAAATTGTATGATATAACACTGTGTCATATAATGCATTATACATTACAACATTGTAAATCTACTATACTCCATTAAAAATTTAAATGATTTTAAAAATTAAAAAAATCTTTTGAAAAGGAAAAAAAAAAACAATTAAAAAAAGAGAATACCTTGACAATGAAACACACACTGAAGTATTCCAGGATGAAGGAGCAGTATGTCTGCAGTTTGTTCTCAGACGGACAGATAAAAAGCAAATGAAATAGATTGTTAGCACTTGGAGAATCTGGTGAAGTACATGCTAACAGCAATCAATAAGGCAGAAGAAAAAGCCCAGTTTTGGCAGTTGGTTCTTGTTTTGATTTCTTGTCTAGCCCTGGGAAAAATACTTGGAGATCTTATTTTCTAACTAATGCAACTATCACTCACTATTTTTCACTCTGGTATGTTCCCATCTGTAAAGACTTTATGTTTACTTTCCAACACAGTTACTTTACAACCTTAGTGAGCTCAGTTTTACTAGGATTAAACCTTACTGTGAGGCTCTTTTCTAGCCTCCCATTGTTCACTGGTATATGACCAGCGAACTAAACACGAAGTGAGACTTCAGGATGGATGCTCAAAAAAATATTCAGCTAGAAGGGTACATTTAGTCTTCTCTAGATTCCTCATTTCTCTTGCCTGCCATGTGGATAGGGTGGGGTCATCATAAATTGAATCCTAAAAATGGAAGCCAGGACTTGGATGGTGGAGCCAAAGGATAGAAGAAGCTTGGGCCATTGATGGCTGGTGTCATTACACCAATCCTGGGCTGCCTACCTCTGGATTCCTTTTACCTAAGAGAGAAATAATTTTCATCTCACTTAAGGCATTGATATTTTGGATTTTCTGTTAAACTTTTTCCTGATTGACCACATCACTGTGAGATTCTCAATAAGAGTTTCTCCAGGGCTTCCCTGGTGGTCCTGTGGGTAAAGAATCTGCTTTGCAGTGCAAGGGGCACTGATTCGATTCCTGGCCTGGGAAGATCCCACGTGCCTTGGAGTAGCTGTGGGTCCAATTACGAGCCAGCACTCTGGAGCCCATGTACCCAGAGTCGGTGCTCTGCAATGAGAGAGGCCACTGCTGTGGGAAGCCACACAGGTTGAAGAATAAAGCTGGATGAAAAAATAAATAAACAAAAAAATCAGTAAAAAGAGGTCTAAAATTAAAAAATAATGCAGACCTCCAACTCAGTCATCTCCTTGGTGGGGGACGGTGGTGGTGGGGGGCATCCGACCCCCACCCCTTTAAAAATAAGAGTTTCTCCAGGCACTTACTTTTTAAAGACATCAAACCTAAGCTAATTATATGTTTTCTTAGTCTTTTGAGTTTGGCAGAGTACACAGTTATGAGTTATGGAATGAGCACACAACTGAAGACCAAGCTATTCTTTAGGTTTATCGAGGGAGGTTGGGTCAAGACTTAACGTTTCACCTTTAGCTCTTCCCAAATGGGTGCAGGTGGAGGACCAGAAGTATCGTGATGGCAGTTTTCTGGTGCACAAGGACTACATGTATTTTTCCTCTTTTCCCAAGACGTCATAAATTCACCACATCTGGAAAGGGAAGTCTTCTGATCCCTGCAAGAGGTGGACAATGTCAGGGCGTGCCTAACCAGCTCAGACTCTCCTAACACAGCACTGCCAGAATCTGCCCTTCAGGCTAAGAGTTCCACTGTATCACATCAAACCCTCTGTCTGGACTTTCAGGCCTTCAGAATGTTTCCTCCTGCCCTTTATTAGGTTTATCGTTTTTCTCAGTCCTTAACAAGCAGTTTTCATAATTGTATATCAATTGCATCATTCCAATTCCTATTTCTAACTTTTGCTCCTCTGCTGAACCTCACTGTTGCTTTAGAACCGGTCCAAGTTTCACTTTCACCTTGGATCATCCTCCAGTAGTTAGTGCTCCTTGGTTTCTCCAACTGCAGTTAATGTCAGCAGCACAAAGTTTAGTAACTGATTCTTGTATGTCTCAGGACATAGCTATCTCCTTGCAACATCCCAGTGAGGGTGGACAATCAGCTTATCCTTTAGTGAAACACACAATTGCCTCTTCTCCTGTTTCGTGTATGTGGTTTTCTGTATCTTTACTGTGTTTTATTTTTTCAAGTGCTGTTTTTCATTTGACTGCACCACACAGCTTGTAATATCTTAGTTCCCCAAACAGGGATTGAACCCACGCCCCCTGTGGTGGAAGTGCAGAGTCCTAACCAGTGGACCACCAGGGAATTCCCGCCTTGCTGTTTTAAATTTCAGAACACTCCAGTGAGGTGGATAAAAGGTATTTTAAACAACAATTATTTAATAGGAAGGAACGCCGTTAAGGCTAAGAGAAGTGAAATGACTGTTGGAGAATAAATTGGACAATAAAGATCACAACCTGGGTCATGTTTCCTAGATCTTCCTTGTTCATTAAGTAACACAAGTTAGAATGTAAGCTCCACGAGGGCAGCGACGTAAGTCTGTTTTATTTGTTGATATGTCCCCAGTGCCTAGAAGAGGCACTGTCTGGAGCACAGCAGGTCCTTCGTAACCATTTACTGATTAACTGATGGGAGCTTTTGAGTCTAGATGATAATTTGCTCCTTATTTAAAAAGACCATGGACAAATAAGTGTTGGTCAGAAAGTAGAGGAAAGAGAACTCTCCTGCACTATGGGTGGGAATGCAAATCGGAGCAGTGACTATGGAAAACAGGATGGAGTTTCTGCCAAAAATTCTTCTGATCCCTGCAAGAGGTGGACAATGTCAGGGCGTGCCTAACCAGCTCAGACTCTCCTAACACAGCACTGCCAGAATCTGCCCTTCAGGCTAAGAGTTCCACTGTATCACATCAAACCCTCTGTCTGGACTTTCAGGCCTTCAGAATGTTTCCTCCTGCCCTTTATTAGGTTTATCGTTTTTCTCAGTCCTTAACAAGCAGTTTTCATAATTGTATATCAATTGCATCATTCCAATTCCTATTTCTAACTTTTGCTCCTCTGCTGAACCTCACTGTTGCTTTAGAACCGGTCCAAGTTTCACTTTCACCTTGGATCATCCTCCAGTAGTTAGTGCTCCTTGGTTTCTCCAACTGCAGTTAATGTCAGCAGCACAAAGTTTAGTAACTGATTCTTGTATGTCTCAGGACATAGCTATCTCCTTGCAACATCCCAGTGAGGGTGGACAATCAGCTTATCCTTTAGTGAAACACACAATTGCCTCTTCTCCTGTTTCGTGTATGTGGTTTTCTGTATCTTTACTGTGTTTTATTTTTTCAAGTGCTGTTTTTCATTTGACTGCACCACACAGCTTGTAATATCTTAGTTCCCCAAACAGGGATTGAACCCACGCCCCCTGTGGTGGAAGTGCAGAGTCCTAACCAGTGGACCACCAGGGAATTCCCGCCTTGCTGTTTTAAATTTCAGAACACTCCAGTGAGGTGGATAAAAGGTATTTTAAACAACAATTATTTAATAGGAAGGAACGCCGTTAAGGCTAAGAGAAGTGAAATGACTGTTGGAGAATAAATTGGACAATAAAGATCACAACCTGGGTCATGTTTCCTAGATCTTCCTTGTTCATTAAGTAACACAAGTTAGAATGTAAGCTCCACGAGGGCAGCGACGTAAGTCTGTTTTATTTGTTGATATGTCCCCAGTGCCTAGAAGAGGCACTGTCTGGAGCACAGCAGGTCCTTCGTAACCATTTACTGATTAACTGATGGGAGCTTTTGAGTCTAGATGATAATTTGCTCCTTATTTAAAAAGACCATGGACAAATAAGTGTTGGTCAGAAAGTAGAGGAAAGAGAACTCTCCTGCACTATGGGTGGGAATGCAAATCGGAGCAGTGACTATGGAAAACAGGATGGAGTTTCTGCCAAAAATTAAAAATAGAACTACCATACGAGCCAGCAATTCCACTTCTGGATCTTTACCTGAAGAAAATAAAAACATTAATTTGAAAACACATATGCACCTTTGGGTACATTGCAGCATTATTTACAATAGCCAAAACATGGAAGCAATCAATAGGAGTTTATCAATAGATAAACAGATAAAGAGATGTTATACACACACACACACACACACACACACACACACAGAATATTATTCAGCCATTAAAAGGAAGGAAATCATGCCATCTGTGACAGCATGTATGGACCAACAGCGTGTTATGAAATGTCAGATGGAGAAAGACAAATGCAGTATGATTTCACTTTAAGGTGAAATCTAAAAAATAAACAAAACAGAAACAGACTTACAGATATAGAGGAAAAAACAGGTAGTTGCCAGAAAGCAGGGGATGTTGGGAGGGCAGACTAGTGAAGGGGATTAAGAGGCACCAACTTCCAGGTATACACAACTCATGGGGATATACTGTACAAGGTAGGGAATAGAGTGAAATGTAGTGTAATAGTTTTAAATGGTGACAGATGGTAACTAGACTTATGGTGGCAATCATGTTGTAATGTACATAAATATCAATGCACTATGTTGTATACCTGAAACTAATATAGCATTTGTGCTTGAATTTTAAAAAAGACCATGGACATATAAACTATTTTCCCAAACTTCAAGAAGGTATTAGAAGAAGTTTAGTCTATTTTATGGCAGGAAGCAAATAAAAACACAAGGTATATTTCCATCAAAGTAAAATATACATAAATATATGAAACACCTAGTTCTCTCATGTTCTTAATTAGCTGATGAAATGAGTTTTCAAAAACCACGTTAAGAAAATTACTATATTTTTGGATTTGTAAAAGAAAGTATATTTTTAAAACATTAAAAGAGATCAGTTGTTTTTTAAAAAAGCAAACTGATCATTTATTTTGAGGAGCAAAGAATTCTTCAATGTGACTTTACTGCCATATAAATTTGTATTATAGCAATTCAGAGTATTGTTTCAAAAATAGAGATAACCACATGCAGCTGGAATGTACAGGTTAGGACCAGGAAAACTAATCTGAAGTTAGGTGGAAATTCCCTCAAATTTTCCAACGTAGGGTCATAAAAACCTGTTTCATCAGAAGTGTTTATGAATGAACCATATAATTTCATGGCTCACAAGTAAGGTATATCATGATACTTCCCATCTGTTATTTATACAGGTTTCAGTCACAGACACATGAGAAAAGATTTGAAGGACAAGATTTTGATCCTTGAGAGGTACCATTTCACCTGGTTAAAGCAACCAAGGAGTGTAAACATTCTGTACAGGGCCGGAGTAAAATGGTTAATGGAGTAATCTGGGCTGAAGATAGGCCTGCTACAAAGAAACAAAAAAGTACCCATCCTGAAACCTCTGGTCCAGTAGGGAAGTCACCTCACTGTCCAAGACAACCTAACATCTCAACTGTGGTCCCTGGATCTTATGTTGCTTCTAAATAATGATTTGTGAGAATGAATTGATTTTCGCTTGTTCCATGCATTTGACGTTCTATGCATATTTGCTTGTTCTATTTGACATATAGATTCTTATAATAAATAACAAGTTCAATTAGGGTAAGCTGGTCCAGATCTAGGGAAGTCATGGGATGGCCCCGTTAGTTAAGATGTAAGTGCTGGAGGTAGCAAACCCTGACCTTCGTAGTTGCTCTGGTTGTAACACACACTTCATTTAGGTCAGGGAAGGGAAAACCATCTTTCGGTTCTATCTAACCAACCTGGTTATGGATAAATGAGGGGAAAGGGGCTGGAGAAGGAATGGTACATGTAAGGGGAAGGATATTTCTCCTCCACACCCCCAGTCCCCTCTGGCCAATGCTCCATGGGGGCTCCAGTTTCTCCCAGCTGATCTTGGGTCTCCACCTTCAAAATGGAGGGTCTAGGAAAGATGGGTTTTTTGGTTTTCTTATAATGTTGAATTCTGCAGGAAGACTCTATAGTGAACTTATTGAATGATGCACTGCTGTTAGAAACTGGATAAATGTCACGTAGCTCAGAAGGACTAAGACGTTAAGGGACAAAATATCAGCAACAATTTTTTTTTTCAGCACCGACTAGGTGCCAGGTTCGGTGCTCCACACTGTGTGCATTGTCTCCCAGTCTCCCCTAAATCCAACAAACTGAGTTTCTTTATTTTCATTTTATAAGTGGGGAAAACATAATTCAGGGAGGTGCTTCCATGACTTACTAACTCCATGACTAAAGTACATGAAAGTTACTCAACACTTTCCGGGCCTTAGCTTCTTCATGGTAAAATTGGACCCTTTCTCCTGAGGCTCTTAAACATGGTACATCCTATGCAAGTATTTTCTCTAAAAGCTATTCCAGGGCTTCCCTGGTGGTCCAGTGGGTAAGGACACCGCCTTGCAGTGCAAGGGGCGCTGGTTTGATCCCTGGCCTGGGAAGATCCCACGTGCCGCGGAGTGGCTGGACCGATGTGTCCAATTACCGAGCCAGAGCTCTGGAGTGCATGCGCCCAGAGCCGGTGCTCTGCGACAACAGAGGCCACCGCGATGGGAGGCCCACACGGGCCAAAGAACAAAGACGGATGAAAACAGATAAATGAAAGACCAATAGAAGTGGTCCGCCCGCGCCCCTCCCTCCCCACACCCCCCCCCTTCCCCCACCTCACACACACAAAAAAGCTATTCCATATTTTGTCAGAACAGAGATCAAATTCCAAATTTGTCTGCAACTGAAACCCATGCCTGCCCCCTGCCTGATGATGAGACTAACGTCCTGGAGCCAGCATTCCTGTCCAAACCTGACCCCAGTGAGTCACAGAGGCAGCATGCAAAAGTGAGTGTCAGTTCTACTTGGCAAGGGAGGAAAACCTTTTCTTATCTAACCAACCTGGTTATGGATAAATGAGGGGAAAGGGGCTGGAGAAGGAATGGTACATGTAAGGGGAAGGATATTTCTCCTCCACACCCCCAGTCCCCTCTGGCCAATGCTCCATGGGGGCTCCAGTTTCTCCCAGCTGATCTTGGGTCTCCACCTTCAAAATGGAGGGTCTAGGAAAGATGGGTTTTTTGGTTTTCTTATAATGTTGAATTCTGCAGGAAGACTCTATAGTGAACTTATTGAATGATGCACTGCTGTTAGAAACTGGATAAATGTCACGTAGCTCAGAAGGACTAAGACGTTAAGGGACAAAATATCAGCAACAATTTTTTTTTTCAGCACCGACTAGGTGCCAGGTTCGGTGCTCCACACTGTGTGCATTGTCTCCCAGTCTCCCCTAAATCCAACAAACTGAGTTTCTTTATTTTCATTTTATAAGTGGGGAAAACATAATTCAGGGAGGTGCTTCCATGACTTACTAACTCCATGACTAAAGTACATGAAAGTTACTCAACACTTTCCGGGCCTTAGCTTCTTCATGGTAAAATTGGACCCTTTCTCCTGAGGCTCTTAAACATGGTACATCCTATGCAAGTATTTTCTCTAAAAGCTATTCCAGGGCTTCCCTGGTGGTCCAGTGGGTAAGGACACCGCCTTGCAGTGCAAGGGGCGCTGGTTTGATCCCTGGCCTGGGAAGATCCCACGTGCCGCGGAGTGGCTGGACCGATGTGTCCAATTACCGAGCCAGAGCTCTGGAGTGCATGCGCCCAGAGCCGGTGCTCTGCGACAACAGAGGCCACCGCGATGGGAGGCCCACACGGGCCAAAGAACAAAGACGGATGAAAACAGATAAATGAAAGACCAATAGAAGTGGTCCGCCCGCGCCCCTCCCTCCCCACCTTCCCCCACCTCACACACACAAAAAAGCTATTCCATATTTTGTCAGAACAGAGATCAAATTCCAAATTTGTCTGCAACTGAAACCCATGCCTGCCCCCTGCCTGATGATGAGACTAACGTCCTGGAGCCAGCATTCCTGTCCAAACCTGACCCCAGTGAGTCACAGAGGCAGCATGCAAAAGTGAGTGTCAGTTCTACTTGGCAAGGGAGGATGTTCCAAACTAGAATGGATTAAATTTTAAAGACATTGTATTTCAAAGTTTCTGGAAACTCTGAGTTAAATCTGTGGTTCTAATAAAACTGTGACATTAAATACGACGTCTGTATGTTGAGAAAATTCAGGCACACACAGCTTGTCACCCTCAGGGTACGTGGAATATTGGAGTAAAAACTTAGATGGGTGAGTGAACACACAAAGCAATGCAACTGTTTATTAAATGTATTACATTCTCTCATAGAATTCATGTGGGAGAATAGGGCAATGAAATAAAGTATTATGCTATGATAAAACCTTTATCCATCCATTTATTCTTTACTTATTTGGCAACAATTTTCCTGTTTGTAATCTAGATCTTTCGCCTCTCCCAAGCATCTTCAGTTTATCGATCATCGGTACATTGGTTAGGACATCTCCTTGCACATTCCCTACTTGTCAAATGCCTACATCCTGAAAAAGTGTTATTCTAATTTTATTTTGCACATTTGTAGAAGTCTGACTTGGAACTGAAAATAGATCTAATACAGTTGCAGAATATACTCAATCTTGTCTCTGAATAATAGTCTATCTATACATCTCTCAGTTGTCTATCATCGATCTATTTATCTTTGTGTCCACCCATATATTCATCTATCATCTGTCTACATCTATATCCATCATCTGTGACTGACACATTACCTGGCCGGTGATAACCTGGCTTACGGAGAGATGAGCCATTTCCTTTCTAGCTGATGGGTGATAACTCCATCTTCCAGCAGAGGGCAGTAGAATACGCTCTCTTTCTTATGAAGGCCTTCCGAGCTACTGCTGTCATTTGGAAAAGGGAGTATACATTTGAAGCGAATAATGTGAAAGTTTTAGGTGCAAAAATTTAGAGGAAAAGTGGCGGTTACATTAATTCCTGTTAGAAGAATAAAAAATTAATTTTTATTGTAGTGTTTTCTTTTGTTAAGGGATTGGTAATTGGTGCATGGCTCCTGTACCTTGGTGAAGTATCTTCTGTACTTGAGCCAGCATTCCTGTCCAAACCTGACCCCAGTGAGTCACAGAGGCAGCATGCAAAAGTGAGTGTCAGTTCTACTTGGCAAGGGAGGATGTTCCAAACTAGAATGGATTAAATTTTAAAGACATTGTATTTCAAAGTTTCTGGAAACTCTGAGTTAAATCTGTGGTTCTAATAAAACTGTGACATTAAATACGACGTCTGTATGTTGAGAAAATTCAGGCACACACAGCTTGTCACCCTCAGGGTACGTGGAATATTGGAGTAAAAACTTAGATGGGTGAGTGAACACACAAAGCAATGCAACTGTTTATTAAATGTATTACATTCTCTCATAGAATTCATGTGGGAGAATAGGGCAATGAAATAAAGTATTATGCTATGATAAAACCTTTATCCATCCATTTATTCTTTACTTATTTGGCAACAATTTTCCTGTTTGTAATCTAGATCTTTCGCCTCTCCCAAGCATCTTCAGTTTATCGATCATCGGTACATTGGTTAGGACATCTCCTTGCACATTCCCTACTTGTCAAATGCCTACATCCTGAAAAAGTGTTATTCTAATTTTATTTTGCACATTTGTAGAAGTCTGACTTGGAACTGAAAATAGATCTAATACAGTTGCAGAATATACTCAATCTTGTCTCTGAATAATAGTCTATCTATACATCTCTCAGTTGTCTATCATCGATCTATTTATCTTTGTGTCCACCCATATATTCATCTATCATCTGTCTACATCTATATCCATCATCTGTGACTGACACATTACCTGGCCGGTGATAACCTGGCTTACGGAGAGATGAGCCATTTCCTTTCTAGCTGATGGGTGATAACTCCATCTTCCAGCAGAGGGCAGTAGAATACGCTCTCTTTCTTATGAAGGCCTTCCGAGCTACTGCTGTCATTTGGAAAAGGGAGTATACATTTGAAGCGAATAATGTGAAAGTTTTAGGTGCAAAAATTTAGAGGAAAAGTGGCGGTTACATTAATTCCTGTTAGAAGAATAAAAAATTAATTTTTATTGTAGTGTTTTCTTTTGTTAAGGGATTGGTAATTGGTGCATGGCTCCTGTACCTTGGTGAAGTATCTTCTGTACTTGAATAGTATTTCATCCATTTTGTACTTCCTTGTGAAATGGGTGATAAGGAATATAAATATCACTCAGTTGTCTCCAACTCTTTCAGCCTCATGGGTTGTATGTAGCTCTGTCCATGGAATTTTCCAGGCAGGAACCATTGACATTGGCCGGTGGATTCTTTACCACTAGTACCACCTGGGAATCCCCTGTATCACACCAATCGTTTAGTAAGGCAAAAATCAGTGCTTTATAGTTACTAAAATATTTACTTGTCTGATAGGCCTGTGTGTCCTATAATTATTTGCTTATTAATGTTTCAAGAAACATTTAAAATAACTCTAAACATGTTTTGGAGGCAGAGATCCTCTTCCAGAGTCCCATTTCTATACGTGATTTTATTCATGCCATTCCTGTAAATGTGTGTGGATATGCAGGAAGTCCCTTTGTCGTTTGATCTCACAGCCTGTTTGATCATATTTTTATTCTGTTACCCACATGCACACATCGCCACCATTCACAACTATCTGTGCTTTTCCCTCAGCCCTCCTTCCACTGCAGTGGTCACCATTGGTGGCAAGTCTCGATTTGGAAGACAAAGTACAGGAGAAAGAAAATGGAAATATTTCCCCAAAGTACAATTCCTTGAGGTCTCCTGAAGCTGGAGACACTCAGTCATTTCTTAGCCATGAGGAAGGTAAAATTAGAATTTGGGGAAACAGTGCGAAGGAAATAAGTATGTGCTATTATAGGAGAGATGGGAAGGTTTGCTGAGCAAAGTCGCAAAATCACACAGTCTTTAATAGCTGTTCTCATTAAGATTTAGAGTCTCTCTCACCTCAAATATTCTATTCATTCTTAAGACTAAGAGCCTGAATTTGATTACATATATGGTTTATTCCAACTCCAAATTCTCTTAATAGCCCCTCTTACCTGCGTGTTTGTCTGAGTGGTTTGATGGCAACATCTTCAACAACTTTTCCTGTCGTCCCAGGCGCTGCAGAAATAAGAGATGAAGTCTCTGCTCAATCATGGACGTTACAGCTCAAACAGTTCCCAAGTGAACACACAAACCTAATCTGGAGTTATAGGATTGTCCTCCCTCCATTTAGACTTTGTCTATGTATTTGATTAACATGTATTGATGACCTACTCTGTGTCAGATATTCCACTCCCATGGAGATATGAAATCAATCACTCAACAAATAGATACTTTCAGAGAGTGGCTAGTGCTATGAAAAAAGTCATCAGGGACTCTGTGTGTGTTAGTCACTCAGTTGCGTCTAACTGTGATCCCATGCACTGTAGCCCGGCAGGCTCCTCTGTTCATGGGATTCTCCAGGCAAGAATACTGGATTGGGTAGCCACTCTCTTCTCCAGGGAATCTTCCTAATCTAGGAATTGAACCTGAGTCTTCTGCATTGCAGGCAAATTCTTTACCATCTAAGCCACCAGGGTAGCCCAGTCAGAGGTTACTATGCTACAAAGATGGAGTGAGTGTGAGAAGCTTCTCATCTGATCATATCTAACCGGGATTTGGGCAGTAGTTTTGGTGGCGGCAAGGAATAGCACAGAATGCTTCCCAAAGGATGCAATATATAAACAAAGAACCAAAAGATTTGAAGGTGTGAAAGGGAAAGGGAAAAGGTGTGAGTAGAAAGCATTCCAGCATGTTCAGGATCTGGATGGTATGACTTGCCCTTTCGGATTGTGGGAAATGTTCCAAATCTTCCCAGGGTCTCTGAGTGAGTGTGGCTGTTGATAGAATTGGAAAGGCTGACCGAGCAAAAGAATCGAAGGTCTCTTTGGCTTGTCAAGGTGTTCTGACTTGGTCACAAGAGTTCTGGGAGACCGTTCTGTTCAATAGAATGGTTCCAAGTGTTAAGAAATATTTTCTGGATATGAATTGGTATTGGGTGCCACTTTCTACTTTGTAAATTCTTACATTCGTAAGGCAGAATCAGGTTTTTTTGAAAGGACCCTGCATTAAACATGTATTTTTCCAAAGCATACTTTTAATTTCATTTATGTATTTCTCTGTATTTAAGTGAACCCTTAACATCAGTGAACGAAACATTAAATTTCCCCACACGTGTTCATTTGAAGGAATAAATTAGAAGAAAATTACTCAGGGAATGGTTTTGTCAAGAACTGTGTAGAGTCTGAGGTGTTACCGTACTTGCAAGCCAACAGCTTAGCCTGGCTTGATTTCATAGAAGCTGGCAGAAAATACAAGAGTCCTGAGACAGAGACAAAACACTTTATTAGGACCAAGAACACAAGCATTTATGCCAGTTCCCACAGGACAAAGTGAAGAGGGTTGATTGATACCTATGCATGCAATGAATTGTGTTAAAAGAGAGGAAACTTGAGCTCCCTGAACACCAGTCTTTTATAAAAGGCAGTGAACAGAAGCATGACTATACCTTGCTCCTAAGGGAGATACTATACTGTCTCCCATGACTGTTCACAATATAAACAAACTTGAAGAGCTAGTTCAGGGGAATTCCCTGGTGGTCCAGTGGCCAAGACTGTGCTCCCAATGCAGGGAGCCCCGGTTCGATCCCTGGTCAGGGAACTAGAGTCCACATGTTACAACTAAGACCCAATGCAGCCAAATAAATATAAATAAAATATTAAAAAAAAGAAAAGAGCTAGTTCAGACCAGAGCAGTCAGTGCAAAGACAGAACCACAGGAGATCCATGGAGAACAGTCCTCCAACTGCTTTGTCTCTGTTTTAGTCACCTTAAACCATGGGCCACAATACTATTACATAGCCAAAATAAGATGGAAGTATATCTGGTTCTTTTTTTGAGAAACAACATTTCTGGATCTATCCTTCGTGGCTTTACACAGGTGAGCTTTTGTGATTTGCTGGCCTCCATGCACGAGATCTGCAGACTTAAGTCCTGCCTACAGACATGTTCTGAGAGATTTAGGGTTTTATATACTCCCTTCTGTGATGGTTGGAAGTTTGTTACACCTTTTAGCAAACTTCAAAGCTGCTTTTTCTGCTTACATGGCATTTGCATGCTTATGTATAAAGATAAGAACAAGGGAGGATAAAATATACTCAGAATAAATTAATTAGTAATATTGTCATAGAGAATACGTTGGTGGCCAAGGGAAGGGAGTGGGAGAGGGTGCAAACAGGTGGTATTTTTTCCAAAGCATACTTTTAATTTCATTTATGTATTTCTCTGTATTTAAGTGAACCCTTAACATCAGTGAACGAAACATTAAATTTCCCACACGTGTTCATTTGAAGGAATAAATTAGAAGAAAATTACTCAGGGAATGGTTTTGTCAAGAACTGTGTAGAGTCTGAGGTGTTACCGTACTTGCAAGCCAACAGCTTAGCCTGGCTTGATTTCATAGAAGCTGGCAGAAAATACAAGAGTCCTGAGACAGAGACAAAACACTTTATTAGGACCAAGAACACAAGCATTTATGCCAGTTCCCACAGGACAAAGTGAAGAGGGTTGATTGATACCTATGCATGCAATGAATTGTGTTAAAAGAGAGGAAACTTGAGCTCCCTGAACACCAGTCTTTTATAAAAGGCAGTGAACAGAAGCATGACTATACCTTGCTCCTAAGGGAGATACTATACTGTCTCCCATGACTGTTCACAATATAAACAAACTTGAAGAGCTAGTTCAGGGGAATTCCCTGGTGGTCCAGTGGCCAAGACTGTGCTCCCAATGCAGGGAGCCCCGGTTCGATCCCTGGTCAGGGAACTAGAGTCCACATGTTACAACTAAGACCCAATGCAGCCAAATAAATATAAATAAAATATTAAAAAAAAGAAAAGAGCTAGTTCAGACCAGAGCAGTCAGTGCAAAGACAGAACCACAGGAGATCCATGGAGAACAGTCCTCCAACTGCTTTGTCTCTGTTTTAGTCACCTTAAACCATGGGCCACAATACTATTACATAGCCAAAATAAGATGGAAGTATATCTGGTTCTTTTTTTTAGAAACAACATTTCTGGATCTATCCTTCGTGGCTTTACACAGGTGAGCTTTTGTGATTTGCTGGCCTCCATGCACGAGATCTGCAGACTTAAGTCCTGCCTACAGACATGTTCTGAGAGATTTAGGGTTTTATATACTCCCTTCTGTGATGGTTGGAAGTTTGTTACACCTTTTAGCAAACTTCAAAGCTGCTTTTTCTGCTTACATGGCATTTGCATGCTTATGTATAAAGATAAGAACAAGGGAGGATAAAATATACTCAGAATAAATTAATTAGTAATATTGTCATAGAGAATACGTTGGTGGTGGCCAAGGGAAGGGGAGTGGGAGAGGGATGGACTGAGAGTTTGGGGTTAGCAGGTGCAACCTGGTATATGTCTGGGCTTCTCAGGTGGCTCTAGTGGTAAAGAATCTGCCTGCTAATGCAGGGGATGCAAAGACACGGTTCAGTCCTTGGGTCGGGAAGATCCTCTGGAGTAGGAAATGGTAACCCACTCTAGTACGCTTACTTGGAAAAGTCCATAGACAGAGGAGCCTGGCAGGCTACAGTCCATGGGGTCACAAAAGAGATGGGCACAACTGAGCCCACACCAACCCACACAAACTGGTACACACATACACACACACACACACACACAGAATGTGTAATTCACAAGATTAACCACAAGGTCCTACTACATAGCACAAGAAACTATATTCAGTATTCTGTGATAAACCATAATGGAAAACAATATAAAAATATATACATATATATGTGTGTATATATATATATATATATTTGCTTTTACAGAGTTTTGTTGTTTACAGATATGTATAATCACAGGTTAGTCATATGTATATTCCTGACCCCTCCATCCTCCATCCTCTTCTCAGTATCTCCCCCATCCCACCCCTCCAGGCAGAACTCTGTAAAAGCAAAAAATAAAATTAAAAAAATCTCAAAAAAGATATATATATATATATATATATATCTTATATATAAATATAAATAAACTGAGGCACTTTGCTGTATAGCAGTACTTAACACAACGTTGTAAATCAACTGTACTTCAATTAAAAAAAACCAACTCATCATAAATTAATTATACTCCTATAAAAATTACAAACAATAAAAATAAATAAAATTCTAAAAATTGGCCAGGTGGTAGCTCTTAGGAAATCACCATGGAGAATATCCTGGCCAAATTTTTAATAGGTATTTAAGATTGGGCATTCTTTTTAATGGCTACCTTACTCTATCAGTGCTTCTAAGTGATTTTTAATCATATAAATAATATTTTAATTGTTACCTTTAACTTTAGAACTCTAGGTAATTTAAGTTTAATGTTACAATATTTTAATACAGTGTATATTTAGTTTTTATGCAGTAATTATTGTGAATGTTAAAAATGAGAGATGTTATATTTGTCAAACATACAAAAAATCCATTTTAGGGAGGTGCATGGATACAAGTATTTTAAAATGCTAAAAGAGACAGGACCAGTGTCTTACTTAGTTAGGCGTAGGATTTTTTTTGGAAAAAACCTCCCACTTTAAAGATTCGTTTTGTTTAAAGCCATTTATCAATTCAATCCTAGATTCAACTTCACACACTGGTTTTACCCTGTTCCTGTTCTCTTTTTTGGATAAACCATTGTATGCTAAATCTAGATGACACTTACCTATTGAAATTGGAGCAGCTTTTTCCTGTTTCTCCTCTGAAGAAGGTAGGGTGGCTGTTTTTGGATAAATGTCATCAATATTTTTCTTTCTTGATATCACAGTGTTAATGTAAATTTGTGTGCCCACCATACAGTAAGGACAAACAAACAGAACCGTCCTTGCAGGGAAAGGCCTATTCCAGGGCTGTGCAAGGATACGGGTGGTTCCTGTCCTAAAAAGTTTGGAGATCCCCAAGGGTTTTGGCAAAGCATTTTAAAAGCCAGGTGAGGGAGGAGGTATTGCAGGGTAGTTATCAGATCTTGCACAATTCTCAGATTGGTTGATGAGGTGGGGGCCAGTGGAACCCTCCAGGCAGAACTCTGTAAAAGCAAAAAATAAAATTAAAAAAATCTCAAAAAAGATATATATATATATATATATATATCTTATATATAAATATAAATAAACTGAGGCACTTTGCTGTATAGCAGTACTTAACACAACGTTGTAAATCAACTGTACTTCAATTAAAAAAAACCAACTCATCATAAATTAATTATACTCCTATAAAAATTACAAACAATAAAAATAAATAAAATTCTAAAAATTGGCCAGGTGGTAGCTCTTAGGAAATCACCATGGAGAATATCCTGGCCAAATTTTTAATAGGTATTTAAGATTGGGCATTCTTTTTAATGGCTACCTTACTCTATCAGTGCTTCTAAGTGATTTTTAATCATATAAATAATATTTTAATTGTTACCTTTAACTTTAGAACTCTAGGTAATTTAAGTTTAATGTTACAATATTTTAATACAGTGTATATTTAGTTTTTATGCAGTAATTATTGTGAATGTTAAAATGAGAGATGTTATATTTGTCAAACATACAAAAAATCCATTTTAGGGAGGTGCATGGATACAAGTATTTTAAAATGCTAAAAGAGACAGGACCAGTGTCTTACTTAGTTAGGCGTAGGATTTTTTTTGGAAAAAACCTCCCACTTTAAAGATTCGTTTTGTTTAAAGCCATTTATCAATTCAATCCTAGATTCAACTTCACACACTGGTTTTACCCTGTTCCTGTTCTCTTTTTTGGATAAACCATTGTATGCTAAATCTAGATGACACTTACCTATTGAAATTGGAGCAGCTTTTTCCTGTTTCTCCTCTGAAGAAGGTAGGGTGGCTGTTTTTGGATAAATGTCATCAATATTTTTCTTTCTTGATATCACAGTGTTAATGTAAATTTGTGTGCCCACCATACAGTAAGGACAAACAAACAGAACCGTCCTTGCAGGGAAAGGCCTATTCCAGGGCTGTGCAAGGATACGGGTGGTTCCTGTCCTAAAAAGTTTGGAGATCCCCAAGGGTTTTGGCAAAGCATTTTTAAAAGCCAGGTGAGGGAGGAGGTATTGCAGGGTAGTTATCAGATCTTGCACAATTCTCAGATTGGTTGATGAGGTGCCAGGGAGGTTAACAGGATCAGTCGGGCTCAAGGGGCCTGAGGCCATGTGCTCAGGTCTTCCTTTTGGTGGGGTGTTTTTGCATCTGCAAAACATCTCAGGAAATTTGCATCAATTGCTATAATCTAGGTACTTCAGCGAGGAGCTAAAGCAGAGGATGTGGGGGAGGGCCTGTCCTGGAAAGGCGGAAAAGGATTGAGCTGGATTACAAAGAATATTCATACTTTTAAAAACTAAGTCAAGGCTAGCTAGAGTCCTTTAGGCCAAACTCTGTGTTTAGAGAACAGTCTCATTCATCCAACATTAAACTTTACGGGAAACCTGTATTCTTGGGAAACAGCATCGGTTAAGAAATTCTCCCTCTGTTCTGTGTTCAGGGAAATGCCTTACTGCCACGAAGCATTCTCTCCCATATGACTTAGATAAGACCCAGAGCTCCCCTCGGTGACCTTTGGCAATGTCAGCCACACACCCTCCACATTCTCATTCCTTGTCATAAATGATGGATTGAACTATTTGTACCTACTGACTAATTTGGACAAAATACCTAACTTGACCAAGTTGGAGTGCAGTTGGCCTCCTCCTCAAGCCCTTGAATTTTGGGTTACTCTCAACCTGAGTCAGTGTACAAGCCCTCCTTAACCACCCTTCTGAGAATCAGCTGACCCAAATGAGAGACATCCCTGGACTAACTGTCCCCTCACTCCACATGCCCCCCCCCCGCACCATGTGACTACCACTAGTTTTGTTTACTTACCCCACCCCATGTCAAAGGCCTTTTCTTCTGGAGCATTGAAATCCTGCAGATCTTCCAGCTGGGGTTTTCTCCATACTGCGCGAGAGGCCCTCTCCCCATCCTGGAATGAGGTCTTTGAATGAAGTTACTCCTTAAGCAAACCCAGATTAGTTTTTATTTAATACATGTTTAATCTCCAATACTGTTCTTTTCACCTCTCTGCAAGGAAATTGTCAACCTCGTTTACATGGAAAGTTAACTTCAATTCACAGACACATTCAAAACACTTGACTGTGGATGGTCGGGTGTTAACTAGGATGACAATGGTGCTTATTTTAAAAAACATGCAAAGATTGAAGCATTCCATTGTACATCTGAAAATATTAGCATGTTATTTGCCAATTATATCTCAATTAAAAACAAACCAAACAAAACCGCACTTGACCCTGGTTTCCAAAAATGCTTGGAATATGTCTAAAATGTCAAGTTCATAGGAATTCTTTGGGGGTCCAGGGATTGGGAGTCCATGCTTTCACTGCTGAGGGTCCAGGTTCAATCTCTGTTCAGGGAATTAAGATCCTGTAAGCCACACAGGGTGGCCAAAAAATAAATAAATACATAAAATTTGGGGATGAACTTTTGCTGCTGAACACTTGCTAGTGAAAAGTCAAGTTCACTTTCTAAGGAAGCCATATATTAAAGATAACACATGACGTGGCAAATACTAGAAAATCAGTTGGTTGTCAGATCCACTCTCAGCAAGTGCTCCTGGGGAGTTTGAAACTTCAGACATCAAAGAATGTGGCTCCGCCATGATCACTGTTTGAGTGTCTTTACTGAGGGCTTCAGCAATCCTGGTTTCTGAAGATGCAGAAGATCTTGCTTACACCTGTGTCTAAGGTTAGGGGGCTGGGCAGCCTCCCTCTGGAGTCTTGTCAACACTCCTTGTCCATCTCTATCTACAGACATGCACCTGCTTTCTAACGAGGTTTTGAAACATTTATTTCCAAGCTTCCCAAATTATCCTCCTGTTTCCAACCAGAACGGAGCCCTAAAAAGAAAGAAAGACCTAAGAGTTCCAAAGGACAGAGAGAAAGAGACTGAGGACTGAAAATTCCAGTTGCTTTCATCATTTTCTGGATTTAAAACCCTTGCTGGCTCTCTACTGCACTCCCCATGAAACACAGGATCTAGAGTTGGATCACAGGTCTGGAACATTCCTGCAGTCTCATCTCCCACCCCAACCTGTGGCTCATCTGGTCCTAACTCATCCCACAGCAGCCACACTGACCTCTGACCGTTCCTGCAGATGCCTAGCTCTGTTCCTCTTCGAGGGCTCAGCACATGGCATTTCCCCACCAGAAATGCTCTTCACTGTCCCCTTGGAGTACTTAAATGCCACCATCTTTTGGTTCCTTCTGCTTTTTGTTAGTGATAGATTAAATTTTTGTTATTTTGTCTCCATAATAGCACTTTACATTATTTGTCGATATGTGAATTCATTTCAAAGATGCTGAGGCTGGGAAACTCTAATTTCCTGAAAGAATGTTATTCATAGTTCTTTTCTCAAGGACTTTTTTGAAAAACTTTTCCGCTCCTAATCTAAGCATCAGCAATAGTTGTATTTCAGCCTAGCAATCATTTTGGCTTAGTCTTAGGCACAAACACAGTGAATTGAATCAATTTCAATTGATCCATTTCCATTTTGCTATCAGAATTAAATTTGTTATCTATCTGTAATAAATGGGACTTCCCAGTGGTAAGGATCTGCTGCCAAGGCAGGAGAAGTGGGTTTGATTCCTGGGTTTGGAAGATACCTTGGAGAAGGAAATGGCAACCCATTCCAGTATTCTTGTCTGGAGAATCCCATGGATAGAAGAGCCTGGTGGGCTACATGAAGTCATAGAGTCAGATGGGACTGAGCACACCTATCATAAATACTCATAACTCTAGTTTGTTTTAGCCTTATTTCTGGTTCTACTTTATAATTTGACCATCAATACATAGTTCCCAGCTATTTCTAACTGAGAGCATGTTATTATTTGTATATGTTCCTGAAATCTGTATTATATCTTATTTTTAAAGACCCTAGGTGTATAAACGAGTAAATGCATAAGATAAAGTAAGGTGGGCTTCCCTGGTGGTCCAGTGGGTAAGGACACCGCCTTGCAGTGCAAGGAGTGCCTGTTTGATCCCTGGCCTGGGAAGATCCCACGTGCCAAGTGGAGCGGCTGGACTGCTGTGTCCAATTACCAAGCTGGAGCTCTGGAGCGCATGCGCCCAGAGCCGGTGCTCTGCGACAACAAAGGCCACTGCGATGGGAGGCCCACACGGGCCAAAGAACAAAGATGGATGAAAATAGACAAATGAAAGATCAATAGAAGTGGCCCGCCCGCCCCCTCCGTCCTCACCCCACCCCCCACCAAAAAAAAGATAAAATAAGGTATTTCCAGCCTGTGATCAAGGACTTAACTAAAAAATAAGTACATAATAAGAAGTTCTATATAATCACTGGAAATGAGCATAAGCCTCTCATGAAATTAATATGACTGTTTAAGAAATAAGACCATGAAAACAAACAAACAAACAAAAAACAAAAAAAGGTTTAGGGCTTCCCTTGTAGCTCAGTGGTAAATAGTTCACTTGCCAATGCAGGAGACACAAATTTGATCCCTGATCCAGGAGGATCCCACATGCTGAGGAGCAACTAAGCCTGGGAGCCATAACTATTGAGCGTGTGCTCTAGAGCCTCGGAGCCGCAACTATGGAGCCCATGTGCCGCAACTACTGAAGCCTGTATGCCCTAGAGCCCGAGTTCCACAGCAAGAGAAGTCACTGCAACAAGAAGCCTGCTCACCTCAACTGAAGAGCAGTCCCACTCCCTGTAACTAGAGAAGAGCCTGTGGCAGTAGTGAAAACCCAGAATAGCCAAACATAAATAAATAAATAAAATTAAAAGAAAAACTTACTCTTTTAAATAAATAAATACTATTTAAAGTCCTATTGTGAATTTATTCATAATCCTCTATTAAATGTTTAGCATAGAGACTGGCATGTACTAAGCTCTCAGGAAGCATTTGCTGACTGAATAAAAAGATGAATGAATCTGATTACTCTCCATTCTGATCATGACAGGGAAATGATTTTATAAGAAAAATTTCTGGGTTCAAGAAAGCCTCTGTTATTCAATATGATATTTTGCTAATAATTAGAATTTTAACTTGACCAATTTTTAAAGAAATCTGGAATTCCCAAAGTTACTATTATTTGTTCTAGGAGTTGCATGTCCATATAACAATTAAATAGATGCTTTCATTCAGTGTAGTCAGGCCGTTGAGGAAAAACTTATACACAGTGTGATCTGAACATACTACTGCTTTTTCTTGCATGTTCTAAGGAAGTCACAGGCAATCTTTACCAAAACCCTTTCAATAAAACCATTATGTCTTCTGTCTCAAAGCCATTATGACAACTTTATAACTTCTAGAATAAAAGACTATACCTTTCAGTGGAATTCTGTCATTCATGAAGAAAACAAAACTTATCCACTATTAAATGGAAATTAACTAATTATAGAAAACATTCAGGAAGCCAGAAAGAAAGTGCAGCTTTGCCATATCCTCTCCATTACTCCAGAAAAAAGAAAACAACTCAACTGCTAGTAAATAGGCTTTACATAGATAATGAGGATAATTAGGAACAATAAGCATTTGTACCCATTTCAGTGCTTTTTACGGATATAAGGCTTTGTACCAAGAATGCTTTGCTGTCCGTGAGACCACAAGTTGTCAGGTTTTCTTTTTCCCATCATGCCTCTTTTATTTATATTTATTTTCATCCATCCTCTTTTTTTTTTTTTTTTCCTTTTGGTCACTTCTATTGGTCTTTCATTTATTTCCATCTTTGTTCTTTTGGCCTGTGTGGGCCTCCCATTGCAGTGGCCTCTCTCTCACTGCAGAGCACCGGCTCTGGGCACATGTGCTCCAGAGCGCTGGCTCATAATTGGACACATTGGTCCAGCCGCTCTGCAGCACATGAGATCTTCCCTGACCAGGGATCGAACCTGTGCCCCTTGCACTACAAGGTGGACTCTTTACCCAGTGGACCACCAGGGAAGCCCCAAGTTGTCAGCTTTATTTTGCATTGCTCTTTCATTCAAAATTTCAGTTTTAGCAGTGCGTTTACAGGATTTATACATTGGAGAGTGAATGTGACAATGATGTTCTGTGTTAATGCAGGCAATAGTTTGCTCCTATCACTTTTCTTTCTGGCACTGTGAATTTGAAAACATTTCTAGGATACCCAATAATTTATGATTTTCCATTTTCTTTGATTCCAACCTAAGCTGCACTGCTTGCCATCTACCCTGAGTTGCTTCAGGGTGTACTTGAAATATCCGTTTGTGCTGCATCTCTGTGGGTTGCAGGAATAGCTGCTTCTTTGTTTTCTGCTCACATGCACCTCATCCTGGTCTCTCCTAACCATGCTGAAAGACTCTCCTTGGGAAAAGCCCTGTGAGGTTGTCCGAGAACTGCCTGCCTAGACACACCCCACATAGACAGTAACCCTACTTCTGCACAGTGCTGGGCCTTGTTTCTTCCCCCTGCACCTGCAGGATGTAGCCCCTTAGAAGGATGCAATGATCACTACCCTTTCTTCAATTCTTTTATCCTCTCATTCTTTCATCAACCTGAGGACTGTTTTTTTTTTTTTTTTTTTTTTTGGAGGAGGGGGGCTGCAGTATGTGTGTGTGTAAGGATGAAGGTAAAGGTCTTGACTGACTTTTAAACCTTAAGCCCTAGGATTTCCCTGACAATCCAGTGGTTAAGACTCCATGCTCCCAGTGCAGGGAGCCCAGGTTCCACACCTGGTCAGGGCCTTAGATCTCACAACTAAACATCCTGTCTGCCATAACAGAAAAAAAAATTTTTTTTAAACCCTCAAGTCCTCTTTAGGGCTTAGGATTTTGAAACTGAAAACTTATATAGAAGTACACCACCTTGGTTAGCTGCATTCCCTTAGTCCTTCTCTGAGGCAGTATGGGCAAAATGTTAGGTGCCTCCGCAGGTGGTGGAAGGGGTGTAGAAATACCCAGAAATACAAGCGACATCAATTCATTTTCAAAAACAGCATCCTGCCCCAAATGTTTTTAACTCACCCAGAAGCATAACATCTCTTGATCCTGGTTTGTACCTTTCCCTTCCCTTCCACCTTTACAACCCCTTCCTTGATCTCCTCCCTCTTCCCCACAATTCCCTGGATGTGGGTCTGGTTTGTGTTTGGTAACTTGAGCGCAGGATGCTAATTGTAGTCTAATGGCTGGATTATCATAGGAGACCATGAGAAACTCTAAAGGAAAACACTTTTTCCTACCCTCTATCTTTAGTCTCTAAGACAAAGCCTGACATATATCATAGAAATGATTCAATAAACTGAGGAGATAAAAAATATGGTTTGTCCCAACTTGTGAGTAGTAATGACAGAAACTAGTACTCACATAGCATTAACCACACCCCTGTTCTGCTCTTGGCAATTTAGATATGTTAACTCTTTGATTCAGATAGTAGTTCTGTGAGTAAGCATCTATCACTATTCTTATTTTACAGATAGGGAAATGGAGACATAAGATCACATAGAAGCAAGGGAAAGATCTGTGATTGGAACCCAGGTAATTCGGCTTTAGAGTTCACACTCTTAGACCCTTTGTCAGGCTACCTCTCATATATTGACTTGGCTTTTATAGGGAGATGGCATATTCATTGTGCAAAAGATGCTGATATATTTTTTAAATTACACTGGTCAAAAGGCCTCCAAAGGAGCCCCAAAGAAAGAAAATATAGGGGAATGGAATTATATCATTGTACTCATCTTAACAAGGATAATTCATGGACACATTTACTTTAAAAGCACCAGATGACCAAAGGTCAAATTTTTATCACTATCACTCTAGGGTCAAGAGGCCCATCGGTGCTAAAGGTCATGACACTGAAGAGCACATCCTCAAAGAAGGAAAACTAAAAGGGAATGGCAAAGTTGAAAAGAAGGGTGCAGGAGAATAGACTGGATATCTTTCCAGTGCTCTGATTTTTCCAGAGAAGAAAATATAGAATAATTCAGAGTTTTCCTTACTTTTTGAGAACCACCAAACTTAAGTCAAATGATAACTCCAGTGAAATAGCCATGGAAGTGACATTTAAATTGGTTATTTAAACAGCCTTAAAACAGACATTTCTTTTTGTGGAAGTTTGACATAATCTTTCACAAGTTTATTAATTTTGAGTAAGTATGACAGGTTTGGACAAATTGCCTGGGCCAGTAAGAGTCAATCTAGCTAGCCTTCATTGCTTAATTATTTATTGTAACAATGGAAACCAGATTTTGGTGACCTATCTTCCTTTACTATAAATTTTGATACTGATCATGATCATAATTTTGTTTGTGGACATTCTGATACTTACCTTGTTACTTTTATTGTTTTATATTAAATGCATCTAATTGCATCTAAAGTGACAGAGTGGAAATATTTCTTTACTTAAATCAAAAGTGTTATCCATACATTACTGGAGAAGAATCCAGCCAGACTGAAGCAATGGGTATCAAAAAAAAAAAAAATTCCTCAAAGTACTCACTAGCATTAACCACACCCTGTTCTGCTCTTGGGAATTTAGATATGTTAACTCTTTGATTCAGATAGTAGTTCTGTGAGTAAGCATCTATCACTATTCTTATTTTACAGATAGGGAAATGGAGACATAAGATCACATAGAAGCAAGGGAAAGATCTGTGATTGGAACCCAGGTAATTCGGCTTTAGAGTTCACACTCTTAGACCCTTTGTCAGGCTACCTCTCATATATTGACTTGGCTTTTATAGGGAGATGGCATATTCATTGTGCAAAAGATGCTGATATATTTTTTAAATTACACTGGTCAAAAAGGCCTCCAAAGGAGCCCCAAAGAAAGAAAATATAGGGGAATGGAATTATATCATTGTACTCATCTTAACAAGGATAATTCATGGACACATTTACTTTAAAAGCACCAGATGACCAAAGGTCAAATTTTTATCACTATCACTCTAGGGTCAAGAGGCCCATCGGTGCTAAAGGTCATGACACTGAAGAGCACATCCTCAAAGAAGGAAAACTAAAAGGGAATGGCAAAGTTGAAAAGAAGGGTGCAGGAGAATAGACTGGATATCTTTCCAGTGCTCTGATTTTTCCAGAGAAGAAAATATAGAATAATTCAGAGTTTTCCTTACTTTTTGAGAACCACCAAACTTAAGTCAAATGATAACTCCAGTGAAATAGCCATGGAAGTGACATTTAAATTGGTTATTTAAACAGCCTTAAAACAGACATTTCTTTTTGTGGAAGTTTGACATAATCTTTCACAAGTTTATTAATTTTGAGTAAGTATGACAGGTTTGGACAAATTGCCTGGGCCAGTAAGAGTCAATCTAGCTAGCCTTCATTGCTTAATTATTTATTGTAACAATGGAAACCAGATTTTGGTGACCTATCTTCCTTTACTATAAATTTTGATACTGATCATGATCATAATTTTGTTTGTGGACATTCTGATACTTACCTTGTTACTTTTATTGTTTTATATTAAATGCATCTAATTGCATCTAAAGTGACAGAGTGGAAATATTTCTTTACTTAAATCAAAAGTGTTATCCATACATTACTGGAGAAGAATCCAGCCAGACTGAAGCAATGGGTATCAAAAAAAAAAAAAAAAAAATTCCTCAAAAGTAAAAGGTCCTTTGGCCCATTTTGGACAAAGAACAGACACACATTCATTTACTCATTTATTTAAAAAGTGTTGAGTACCTATTATATACAAGGCAAAAGTTGGCATGTTAACAATGTCTATTAAATATGATAAATAATTACTCTAAACATGACCAGTCCATTAATTCATTTATCTCCTAATGGCTGGTTAAGTTAAATGATGGGTGCTGTCCATTTAAGGCTCTGAAGACACCCAAATCCTGGTAAATAATATCCATTGTAGTTATAGTTATACTTCTGTTTCCAAGGTTAATAAATAATAACACCCCATTGAGTAACACCTCTAGTGTTCTCCATTGAGAACACCAACTAGTTACAACTATGGGTGAAGTAAGCTGGTACTATAAGCCAGATCTAATTTTTTATCTGATTATGGGTGAACATTTGACATGGTATATAACTACAGTAAGCACCTAGCAGATATGCATATCAAAATGCCATTATTAAATACATATGTATTGTTAATAATAAAAGGAATAAAAGTCAATGTGGAAATTTCATTAAGGAAATATTAGTAGCCCACATTATCTGTATATAGCTCTCCTACTAGTTATTCAACTGAAATAGGCATCATATTTGTTTCACATGTATATTTTACAAAATGGGAACTTTCATGTAAAATGCAATCAATTTATTTTGTGATGGAATTTGGAACTGCAGTAGAATCTCAGCTTTTTTTCTATTTTATTAAAAAAACTGAAAGCCATGAATAACAGTAAGCTTTTAAAAATGAAACTAGAGAAACACATAAAGTCACAATTCCTTTTACATTTTTTAAATTTTAAACTCTTTTACTGTGTAACTATAAAATCCATTTATTATAGAATTCCTTATTAGCATTGCTTTTCAGCCTTTTGGCTAAGATCAAGGGTAGAATTCCTTATTAGTGTCTTTCGTCAGCTGAATTTAGTCTGGAAAATTTAGACATTCATTGGTTATGTTCCTCTTTTCTATACAAGATTGAAGATAACAAAATTAAATGATTTTAAAAAGTATCAGGTAAAAATATTCTGGGGGATCTCTTGATGAAAACTTTCAGCCAATTTCCTTTCCATCAAGAAATAATAATATTCCTCATGAGATTATAACATGGCCGAGTCTTTCTGAAAGTAATTGACATACGTTAATGAGAGGAGGATATTTTCATGCTAAATAATGTCAGGGGTCTATGTATTTTTTAAATGATTTTTTTCATTGACAATGACCTACATCTTTATTTGCTTAGAACTTTGAAAACTGTTAAAAGTAGAAAGGTTAGTGTGATGGGGTACCAATCAGGCTTCTTGACATAGTCAGTTTTAATGGATTGAACTTTTATTCCATCAGCCCCTAGTCTTTGCAGCCAGGAATCTCTTGTTTTCAGTGTTTTAACTAAAGGATAATAAAGCTGAAGAACTATGAGAAAAGGAAGCTATGAAAGCTATGAAAAAAAGGAAGCATCTTTAAAAAGTCTTCTCTGATCACTCTGTTTTTGTTTTCTTTACTGAATGCAGGCATGAATGCTTCTGTGCCTCTAAAGGTTTAGAGCATAGCTACCAGGCCAGGAGAAGGACCACAAAGGTAGAAAAAGAATAGAGGTTGTCACTGTAACCACACAATCACTGGCCACCGACACTTTGAGGGGCCTCCATTAGTCCCTGGGCTCCTCTCCTGTCTCCAAGGGGCAGGGCTTCCTGGAAAGATTGTTGTTTTTATTCCCATGCTTTTCCAGGCAAGACAATACTACAGTTTTGTAGCCAAGCTACCCTTTTCTCTATCCGTCTTGCCCTGATCTACTATGTGCAGTCTGTTTCCTTAAACTGTTAAGTGAGAATGTGAGGAGAATAGATAGAAGAGGTCATCTCTTATCTTTTCAACACTCTGCTGAGTCTTTTCTTAAGAGAAAAAAAAAAGAGAGAGAGAGAGAAAAAAAAGGACCTAGGATGGGGTGGGAATAATCACCTAAAGAGGAGATAGTTTTCTCAAATTCTTAAATACCACCAAGGCACTGGTAGTTAAGTGGGCTAGCGGTAACCAACATTTTCAAATTGCTTTCAATTCACAGGACAAAGATTCATGACTGCCCTTTTCAGTTCCCAAAGCATTTATTGATAGATTGATTGCCAAATTGGTCTATTTAATGGAAAGAGGCACTCTTGTTCTAGGGGATTAAATCGAGAAAGACAGGCGCTATAGGCGCTGGTGGTGGGTTCCAGTTTGGTCATGCTTTCTGATCCCTAACTACAGAGTTGGATAAGAAAGTGCATCAGTTAGATGTGAAAAAGCATGTGCTGCCTCTCCAAAGTCCAGAAGTGCTTAAAAATTGTGATGTATATAATTCAGAACAATAAATTACGTGCACAAAAGGAGTTTATCATAACATAAAATTAAAAAGTGACAATTTCATCACACAGTTACACTGCTGTTTTCCTTTTTTTTTTTGTCTTTTTCTTTTTTTTTTTTTGGTTTTGTCCTTTTTTGTTTCATTTTCATTTCCATTTTTGTTTTTTTATGGAGGGTTGGGGGAGGGCAGAGATTTTGTCCACTGAAGATTAATCACCCTCAATGATATATATATTAGAAAAAATATCAGCAGCAAGACTCTCTGGAAATAGATTCTGTTTGATGTAGCTAGTCTGTCTTTTCTGTTTTGCCCTCTTTCACGGCAGCCTCTGAAGTCTTCCGCAGGGGGGCTTTCTCCGAGGTGCCATGTCCTTGGCCAGAATCCGCCGCTCCGCCATTTTTGTGAGTAGTGTGTTTTTCCAAGTAGTTCAGCATTTCACTGAGGACTGTTTGGAAAGTGCTTAGGGCTGCACATATTGCTGGGGTCCCAAAGCCATGAGTGATCAAACTGGAAATGAGAAACGATAGGAAAAAGAGATGAGCAATTCGTGGTATAATATGGGACAACAAATCCTTCCTCCCCATTTAATCCAGAACATTCCATTAAACAAGCATTTACTGTGTTTCTAAATGGTGCCAAGCATTGTGGAAAGTAGACACAAGTCAATGTCTTGCTCTGAATGATTAAAAATATTCAGGGTTTATTTCTTAGAATATTGATAGGACTTGACTTGTTGTTCTTTGGTGGCTAAACTGTGTCTCACTCTTGTGATCCCATGGACTTCAGCCTGCCAGATTCCTCTGTTCCTGGGGATTCTCCAGGCAAGAAAACTGGAGTGGATCGCCAGGGCTTCCTCCAGGGGATCTTCCTGACACAGGGATCAAACCCAGGTCTCTCATATTGCAGACAGATTCTTTATCATCTGAGTCACCAGGGAAGCCCAAAATCCAGGAGTGGGTAGCCTATGCTTTCTCTAGGGAAACTTCCGGACTCAGGAATCAAACTGGGGTCTTCTGCATTGCAGCTGGATTCTTTACCAGTTGAGCTACGAGGGATGCCCCAAGTACCTAATGGACGTGTCTATATAAATGCTCTATGTCTCCATTCTGAGAAGACTGGTTGCTGTAATAAGAGTTTCTCAGGCTGGCATCTCTCTTTGACTGATGGCCTTTCTTTCTTTTTTTTTTTTTTTTTAAAGATTTATTTATTTATGGGGAGGTGGAGGTGGGGACGGAGGGGAGCAGGCAGGCTACTTCTATTGGTCTTTCATTTGTCTATTTTCATCCTTCTTTGTTCTTTGGCCCTTGTGGGCCTCCATCACGGTGGTCTCTGTTGTCGCAGAGCACCAGCTCTGGGCGCATGCGCTCCAGAGCTCCGGCTCGGTAATTGGACACATCGGTCCAGTCACTCCACGGCACGTGGGATCTTCCCAGGCCAGGGATCGAACCGGTGCTCCTAGCACTGCAAGACGGTGTCCTTACCCTCTGGACCACCAGGGAAGCCCCCGGGAAGCCCCCTGATGGCCTTTCTTGCTTCTAAAAGATGTACCTCATCTTTCGTAAGCCGCACTGTCCCATTTGCTCCGGCTTGAGAACTTCTTGTACAGAGTGTTCACATTGCCTTCTACCTTAAGCACTGTGTGAGCTGTGGAAAGTGAGTAGCCTTGTATGCTGGTCTGATGAAAATATCTGCAAGTTTCTTTCCAGCTCTAAGCTGCAGTTCACTAGTGTAATGCCTATGGTGTACTTCTTAAAACCAAGGACATGATAGAAGGTTACGGACGGTGAAAAACCACTTAGCTCAACAGAGAAGACCAAAACTCTGAAAAATCCACTGAAAGGAAAGGAAGGACCCGAAGTATTAGCTTTCAACATAAAAAACATGTAAATGTTCACTTCCTTGATTTCATATTACCTGGTCATGAAAAAATATGCATGGAACACTACATAGGATAATTCCAAATGCAAAGTATAGCTCTGTTCTTGCAATGTTCAGTGAAGTTTATGACTTTTAACAGTTAAAGTCATCTGATATTGTATGAGAATCACAGAACAAAGTGGGAATCACAGGATGATTAAAGGGATTTCTGGGAATGGACTCAGGAATCAAACTGGGGTCTTCTGCATTGCAGCTGGATTCTTTACCAGTTGAGCTACGAGGGATGCCCCAAGTACCTAATGGACGTGTCTATATAAATGCTCTATGTCTCCATTCTGAGAAGACTGGTTGCTGTAATAAGAGTTTCTCAGGCTGGCATCTCTCTTGACTGATGGCCTTTCTTTCTTTTTTTTTTTTTTAAAGATTTATTTATTTATGGGGAGGTGGAGGTGGGGACGGAGGGGAGCAGGCAGGCTACTTCTATTGGTCTTTCATTTGTCTATTTTCATCCTTCTTTGTTCTTTGGCCCTTGTGGGCCTCCATCACGGTGGTCTCTGTTGTCGCAGAGCACCAGCTCTGGGCGCATGCGCTCCAGAGCTCCGGCTCGGTAATTGGACACATCGGTCCAGTCACTCCACGGCACGTGGGATCTTCCCAGGCCAGGGATCGAACCGGTGCTCCTAGCACTGCAAGACGGTGTCCTTACCCTCTGGACCACCAGGGAAGCCCCCGGGAAGCCCCCTGATGGCCTTTCTTGCTTCTAAAAGATGTACCTCATCTTTCGTAAGCCGCACTGTCCCATTTGCTCCGGCTTGAGAACTTCTTGTACAGAGTGTTCACATTGCCTTCTACCTTAAGCACTGTGTGAGCTGTGGAAAGTGAGTAGCCTTGTATGCTGGTCTGATGAAAATATCTGCAAGTTTCTTTCCAGCTCTAAGCTGCAGTTCACTAGTGTAATGCCTATGGTGTACTTCTTAAAACCAAGGACATGATAGAAGGTTACGGACGGTGAAAAACCACTTAGCTCAACAGAGAAGACCAAAACTCTGAAAAATCCACTGAAAGGAAAGGAAGGACCCGAAGTATTAGCTTTCAACATAAAAAACATGTAAATGTTCACTTCCTTGATTTCATATTACCTGGTCATGAAAAAATATGCATGGAACACTACATAGGATAATTCCAAATGCAAAGTATAGCTCTGTTCTTGCAATGTTCAGTGAAGTTTATGACTTTTAACAGTTAAAGTCATCTGATATTGTATGAGAATCACAGAACAAAGTGGGAAATCACAGGATGATTAAAGGGATTTCTGGGAATGTCATGGTTTTCTTTTAGCCCCAACCATTCCAGAAAAATAGGTATATCTCTCATTCACAGTGACATACAAAAGGAGAAAAGAAATAATGCAGAGTCTTCAGAAAAATAAGAGAAAAACAGAAAGATAAGGCTGACTTTCAGTCCTAGACAGAAAATGAAATCATCTGTAAGGTAACACACCATAGTCAACTCTTCAAATTTTTTGACAGGGCCATATTTTACCCTTAGAAAATATTTTTTAGCCATAGATTTAATCCTTAAGTTACATTTGGTATTTGCATCTTTTTTTTTTTTTTTTTTTTACCAAGGTAATACCAGAGAGCATTTCACAAGTAAATATTACCTGGGCCAAGTAGCAGCCACGATTGTTTGAAGTAGGTTATCAATATATAAAAGTCTTTCTAAGTTCATATTCATCTAAAAGTTTGTCCTTGAGTGGATAAGTGAGAGACAACCAGCACTGTGCTAGATGTATCTATTTTCATGTCACGTTTAAAACATTTTGCTGAACAGTGGCAGACAATACACATGTTGTGTCAGATTTCTTAATGTATTTGCATTTTCCTGCTCTCCCTTTACAGTCATATGTTCTATTATTTTATTTTTGAAGGGCTCATCTCTTCCCTGTCCTTAAATCTACGATGGTTGTTCCTACTTGCAGATCTTTGATCATCCTCTCTCTTTTTTTTTTTCAGCCACTCTAAAACCAATCACCCTTCAAAGCTCCTTGAATGATATAGGAAAAAGGAATCAGTTTCCTGGTTCCTTGATTAAGATATTAAAAAAGGTGTGCTCCTACCAAAGGACAGAACCTTGCCAAAGTGATGAGAAAACATAAACTGAATTCTGAAGAGAAAGAATGAACAGTTTCCACTCCACCTCACCCCCCAAAGATAAAATTAGAGCCCAGAGAACACAATGAGAAAAAAATAAGTGAGGGTGAGATCTCCTCATGAAAGTAGGAGTTATCTGGAGCCAAATCAATTACAGTGTAAGCGATCATCAGCGTTTCCTAGAACACAATATAAGTGGTGAATAAGACGTTAAATGTGTCTCTAACAATCTGTGGCTTGAACTCTTACCATACTCTGGTAGTCAAACGTTAGGCTGTAATCTTTACAATAATACAAAGGACTGTTAAAGCAAAATAGAACCAAACCACCAGGCAATAGTAACAGCAAATAAAACAAACAGCACTGAGATGGGGCACTGGTATGGTCAACCTACACTTTAACCTGACACTGGTTGATTGCCACCATTTGGGCATTTGTCGCTTCCAGGAGTCAGCAGCCTTGGGGAGAAGAGGTGGAACTCCCAGTTATGGAATAATTGAGTTAACAAAGGCTAAAGCCCCCTCAGTTTCATCTGGGAGTTTCTGTTGCCCAGGCCTGCAGAATTTTATTTTTTGGCTGTGCTGGGTCTTCACTGAAGCATGCAGGTTAAGCTGTCCCAAGGTATCTTAATTTCCCAACCAGGGATGGAACTAGTGTCCCCTGCATTGGAAGGTGAATTCATGACTGCTGGACCACAGGGAAGTCCCAGGCTTGTAAAATGGAGTTTGAATTTCTGTTACAAGAATGAGGAAGAGGAATAATCCAGAGACAGGCTTAGGGGAGGGAGTGCTGTGTTAGCAAGTGAAAGAGTAAATGGTTAAGATACTTTGCTTTCTTTTCCAAGAGTTTAATCTTTAAGATTGGCAATGGTATTAATGAAACTGCACCATTTTTGTATGGAAACTCCTATTTCAGGATAAAGAAAACGTAGACGTGTGTTTCTGAGACACTAGAGTGGTTAGAGAATCTTTGAAAAATTATGCAAGATAGAGAGGAGGTAGGAACAGTAGAATGCCTTAAAAATCAAAGCAGGGAAAAAAGAAAGAGGCAGATTTTAGAAATTCTAGGTTATACATTTAATTAGTCCCTTAACAAATTTATTATAATGAGATATTTTAAAAAATCATGTATATCAAGTTGGAATTTATATACAGTAATACTAATCCTTTTTAGGGATATAGTTTGTTGTATTTTGATGAACCCATACCGTTATGTAATAACCACCATTACCCAAAATATTTTCTCCTGATTGCTTCTGGTCAATTAGCGTTTCCTAGAACACAATATAAGTGGTGAATAAGACGTTAAATGTGTCTCTAACAATCTGTGGCTTGAACTCTTACCATACTCTGGTAGTCAAACGTTAGGCTGTAATCTTTACAATAATACAAAGGACTGTTAAAGCAAAATAGAACCAAACCACCAGGCAATAGTAACAGCAAATAAAACAAACAGCACTGAGATGGGGCACTGGTATGGTCAACCTACACTTTAACCTGACACTGGTTGATTGCCACCATTTGGGCATTTGTCGCTTCCAGGAGTCAGCAGCCTTGGGGAGAAGAGGTGGAACTCCCAGTTATGGAATAATTGAGTTAACAAAGGCTAAAGCCCCCTCAGTTTCATCTGGGAGTTTCTGTTGCCCAGGCCTGCAGAATTTTATTTTTTGGCTGTGCTGGGTCTTCACTGAAGCATGCAGGTTAAGCTGTCCCAAGGTATCTTAATTTCCCAACCAGGGATGGAACTAGTGTCCCCTGCATTGGAAGGTGAATTCATGACTGCTGGACCACAGGGAAGTCCCAGGCTTGTAAAATGGAGTTTGAATTTCTGTTACAAGAATGAGGAAGAGGAATAATCCAGAGACAGGCTTAGGGGAGGGAGTGCTGTGTTAGCAAGTGAAAGAGTAAATGGTTAAGATACTTTGCTTTCTTTTCCAAGAGTTTAATCTTTAAGATTGGCAATGGTATTAATGAAACTGCACCATTTTTGTATGGAAACTCCTATTTCAGGATAAAGAAAACGTAGACGTGTGTTTCTGAGACACTAGAGTGGTTAGAGAATCTTTGAAAAATTATGCAAGATAGAGAGGAGGTAGGAACAGTAGAATGCCTTAAAAATCAAAGCAGGGAAAAAAGAAAGAGGCAGATTTTAGAAATTCTAGGTTATACATTTAATTAGTCCCTTAACAAATTTATTATAATGAGATATTTTAAAAAATCATGTATATCAAGTTGGAATTTATATACAGTAATACTAATCCTTTTTAGGGATATAGTTTGTTGTATTTTGATGAACCCATACCGTTATGTAATAACCACCATTACCCAAAATATTTTCTCCTGATTGCTTCTGGTCAATTGACTTTTCCTACCTCTAGAGTCTAGAAATCAGTGTTCTAATTTCTATCTATATATTTTTATTTTTCCTTTAAATGTCATATAAACTGAACCATGAAGTCTATAGACTTTTATCACTGGTTCTTTTCACTTTACCTAATAATTTGGGGACTCATCAAGTGGTGTTTATCAATAGACGATTTCTTTTTTACTGCTGGTAGGTGTTGCATTAAATGGAATTACTGCAATTTGTTCATGTAATGTATCTAAAAGGTTAATGTTTTTTAAAAATAGACATGATTGCTGAAGTGCTGCATAGATTCAGTAATAAAAATTGAGTTAACAAAAGCTAAACATTCCTCAGTTTCCAGTGGAAGGCTGAAGACTTTCTCATTAATCCTATGCCTCTCCACATCTTAATTGACAATGTGATTGACAGCATCATGGATTTGTAACTTAATGGCTGGCATTAAAACAGAGAGGAAAATTCCTCCATTGGATAACAGAACCAAAGTTCTGAAATACCTTCATGTGGTAAAAAGCTTAGTTGGTGGGCTAAATCAATGATGTAAAATTTAGGAGAGATTAAGGAAAACACATCCACTTGCAGTATATTGAGAGAGGGAGAGAGCTGACTTGAACAAGTTTCTGGGAAAAGACTGACCAAATCAGTAAGTCTAAACCAGAAAATGAGGGTCAAAATGTGAAGCTTGGAACTACAGGCTTAGAACTACATTCATTCGATTATTTTCTAAGTAGATTCCAGCTCATTGATTTAACTTTCCCATTACTAATTTCACACTGAGAAGCACAAAGGTTTGGACAATCACCTGCTGAGAAAATACAGACTATTTCAGTTTGCAGCACCTGATGTTCTAGAAAATGCAGCTTATATTTAACAGTCATCTCCTTAATTTACCTCATGGTTTTAAAAAGTCCTATTTTGCTACACCTCTTAATTAACACTCTATGGAGTATCTTTCTGCCACATAAACCATCTTCAAATTGGTTCAGTTCAGGAAAGTAGGTAACAGTTTGTTGGATCCAGAGTTGAAACTCTACTTTTGACATTAACCCTAGTGTTAAAGAATGTTCACATCTCAGCAATTGAAGGGATATCAAAAGGCAGAACCACCCTTTCTAGGGAAACTGTGTTTGTATATGCACATATCTACACACAATTGACTTATACTGTTTTTATTGACCTGAACACATCCTACAGATATAGATTTTTAACTTTCTTTTTACAACAGTTCAAACTGTACTCTCTATTAGTGAGACTAAAAATGGAAAAACTGAGGGACTCTCTGGTGGTCTAGTGGCTAAGACACCAAGTTTCCAATGCATGGGGTCCAGATTCTATCTCTGGGGAAAGAACTCGATCCCACATGTCACAACTAAGAGTTCACACGCCTCAACTAAGACCTGGTGCTGTTGCTGCTGCTTAGTTACTTCAGTTGTGTCCAACTCTGTGCGACTTCATGGACTGCAGCCCGCCTGGCTCTTCTGTCCACAGAATTCTCCAGGAAAGAACACTGGAGTGGGTCACCGTTCCCTCCTCCAGGGGGATCTTCCCAACCCAGGGATGGAACCCAAGTCTCCTGCATTGCAGGCTTATTCCTCACCACTGAGCCACCAGGGAAGCCCCTTATATATATATATATCTGAGACCCCATAGACTATAGCCCACCAGGCTTCTCTGTCCATGGAATTTTCTGGGCAAGAATACTTGAATGGGTTGTCATTTCCTTCTCCAAGACCTGGTGTAGCCAAGTAAATAAATAAATACTTTTTTTAAAAAGAAGAAATTGAGGAGAAATGAAAGTAGTCCTAGAGGATGGTAGAGAAGAAATTGCTGTTCAAAAAAAAAAAAAAAATAGATGAGGGCTTATCAGATGAATTCTACATAAGAGAAATTTCACAAACTCCCTGTGATCTCTGGCTAAATGAATTTCTTTTCTTGTGGCTAAATCCTTATGTATTTATCTTTAAAGTCTCCAAAGCTTCAGTGCTTACTAGCAATATAGGTTAATATAGGATCTGAATAAACATGTACCAGAGGAACTTCTGCCACATAAACCATCTTCAAATTGGTTCAGTTCAGGAAAGTAGGTAACAGTTTGTTGGATCCAGAGTTGAAACTCTACTTTTGACATTAACCCTAGTGTTAAAGAATGTTCACATCTCAGCAATTGAAGGGATATCAAAAGGCAGAACCACCCTTTCTAGGGAAACTGTGTTTGTATATGCACATATCTACACACAATTGACTTATACTGTTTTTATTGACCTGAACACATCCTACAGATATAGATTTTTAACTTTCTTTTTACAACAGTTCAAACTGTACTCTCTATTAGTGAGACTAAAAATGGAAAAACTGAGGGACTCTCTGGTGGTCTAGTGGCTAAGACACCAAGTTTCCAATGCATGGGGTCCAGATTCTATCTCTGGGGAAAGAACTCGATCCCACATGTCACAACTAAGAGTTCACACGCCTCAACTAAGACCTGGTGCTGTTGCTGCTGCTTAGTTACTTCAGTTGTGTCCAACTCTGTGCGACTTCATGGACTGCAGCCCGCCTGGCTCTTCTGTCCACAGAATTCTCCAGGAAAGAACACTGGAGTGGGTCACCGTTCCCTCCTCCAGGGGGATCTTCCCAACCCAGGGATGGAACCCAAGTCTCCTGCATTGCAGGCTTATTCCTCACCACTGAGCCACCAGGGAAGCCCCTTATATATATATATATCTGAGACCCCATAGACTATAGCCCACCAGGCTTCTCTGTCCATGGAATTTTCTGGGCAAGAATACTTGAATGGGTTGTCATTTCCTTCTCCAAGACCTGGTGTAGCCAAGTAAATAAATAAATACTTTTTTTAAAAAGAAGAAATTGAGGAGAAATGAAAGTAGTCCTAGAGGATGGTAGAGAAGAAATTGCTGTTCAAAAAAAAAAAAAAAATAGATGAGGGCTTATCAGATGAATTCTACATAAGAGAAATTTCACAAACTCCCTGTGATCTCTGGCTAAATGAATTTCTTTTCTTGTGGCTAAATCCTTATGTATTTATCTTTAAAGTCTCCAAAGCTTCAGTGCTTACTAGCAATATAGGTTAATATAGGATTCTGAATAAACATGTACCAGAGGAACAAGTAAATATAGTTTACATTTCACCAGTTTTGTTGTCTTCTAGAGACATGTTACAGAGATTTTTCCATATTGCTCTAATGTCCTTCAGAAATGCTTTATCATTATTCTAATCAATTTGCCTAAACTATTTTAAATAAAGCTACTAAGGTAAAATTACAGGTAAAGCACAGCCTAAAGCAAAATTCCTACGGAATCTTCCCCTATATTCTTCCTGTCTTGGCAAGAGTTGGGCCTGGCATGTGAAAATACGATCAACATCACTAATTATTATAGAAATGCAAATCAAAACAAAAATGAGACATTACCTCACACTTGTCAAAATTGCTATCATCAAAAAGTCTGCAAGTAACAAACATTGGTGATGATGTGGAGAAAAGGAAAGCCTTCTACACTGTTGATAGTAATGCAAATTAGTAGAAAACAGTATGGAAGTGTATCTAAAAACTAAAAATAGAGCTATCATATGATCCAGCAATTCTACTCTTGAGCATACATCCAGAGAAAAAAAGAAAGCACAAATATAAAAAGATACACATATCCCAGTGTTCGCAGCATCATTATTTATAACTGCCAAGATACGGGAACAATCTAGCTGTCCATCCACTGATGAACTGATAAAGAAGATGTGGTATATTTTAGCCACTCCCCCCAAAATTAAAGTCTGTCCTTTTTAGCAATGCGGATGAACCTAGAGAATATCATGCTTAGTAAAATAAGTCAGACAAATACTGTATGAAATCACTTACATGTGGAATCTAAAAAATAATACAAATGAATGACTGTAACAATACAAAAACAGACTCACAGATATAGAAAACAAACTAGCTCTTATCAGAGGGCAGAGGGAAGGGAAGAGGGCAAGTTAGGGTTATAGGATTAAGAGATCCAACTACTGTGCATTAAGTAGATAACCAACAAGGATATACTGTATAGCACAGAGAATAATAGTCATGATCTTGTAATAACAGTTAATAAAGTCTAAAAATACTGAATCACTGTGTTGTATACCTGAAAACCAATATAGTATTAGAAGTCAACTATACTTGAATTTTAAAAAATGTGTTGGGCCTGGAATCCAACACATCCTTTCTATCTGCTAAGCAAACACTCTCTAATCTCAGAGAGTGCAGAGGAACAAGTAAATATAGTTTACATTTCACCAGTTTTGTTGTCTTCTAGAGACATGTTACAGAGATTTTTCCATATTGCTCTAATGTCCTTCAGAAATGCTTTATCATTATTCTAATCAATTTGCCTAAACTATTTTAAATAAAGCTACTAAGGTAAAATTACAGGTAAAGCACAGCCTAAAGCAAAATTCCTACGGAATCTTCCCCTATATTCTTCCTGTCTTGGCAAGAGTTGGGCCTGGCATGTGAAAATACGATCAACATCACTAATTATTATAGAAATGCAAATCAAAACAAAAATGAGACATTACCTCACACTTGTCAAAATTGCTATCATCAAAAAGTCTGCAAGTAACAAACATTGGTGATGATGTGGAGAAAAGGAAAGCCTTCTACACTGTTGATAGTAATGCAAATTAGTAGAAAACAGTATGGAAGTGTATCTAAAAACTAAAAATAGAGCTATCATATGATCCAGCAATTCTACTCTTGAGCATACATCCAGAGAAAAAAAGAAAGCACAAATATAAAAAGATACACATATCCCAGTGTTCGCAGCATCATTATTTATAACTGCCAAGATACGGGAACAATCTAGCTGTCCATCCACTGATGAACTGATAAAGAAGATGTGGTATATTTTAGCCACTCCCCCCAAAATTAAAGTCTGTCCTTTTTAGCAATGCGGATGAACCTAGAGAATATCATGCTTAGTAAAATAAGTCAGACAAATACTGTATGAAATCACTTACATGTGGAATCTAAAAAATAATACAAATGAATGACTGTAACAATACAAAAACAGACTCACAGATATAGAAAACAAACTAGCTCTTATCAGAGGGCAGAGGGAAGGGAAGAGGGCAAGTTAGGGTTATAGGATTAAGAGATCCAACTACTGTGCATTAAGTAGATAACCAACAAGGATATACTGTATAGCACAGAGAATAATAGTCATGATCTTGTAATAACAGTTAATAAAGTCTAAAAATACTGAATCACTGTGTTGTATACCTGAAAACCAATATAGTATTAGAAGTCAACTATACTTGAATTTTAAAAAATGTGTTGGGCCTGGAATCCAACACATCCTTTCTATCTGCTAAGCAAACACTCTCTAATCTCAGAGAGTGCAGAGGAACTAAAGGGGCTCTTGATGAGTGTGAAAGAAGAGAGTGAAAAAGATGGTTTAAAATTCATCATTAAAAAGCAAAGATCATGGTATCCATTCCCATCACACATGGAAGGACTGAAGCTGAAGCTCTAATACTTTGGCCACCTGATACGAAGAGCCCACTCACTGGAAAAGACCCTGATACTGGGAAGGACTGAGGGCAAGAGAAGGGAGCAGCAGAGGATGAGATGGTTAGACAGCATCAACGACTCAATGGTAGCTCTGAGAGACAGTGGAGAACAGAGGAGCCTGGCATGCTGCAGTCCATGGCATCACAAAGAGTCTGACAAAACTTAGCAACTGAACAACAATAACAACAACAAGCAAACACTAATTTAACAGGATTAAAAGGAAAATGAAAGTCTCATTACTATTTGCCAATGAAGACTGCCTCACTCAGTTGTGTCTGACAACCAACGAGAGACTTTTCTAGCTTTATTTTGGGATACAAAAAGCTGAGAAGAGTAGATACTATTATGCTCCAAGAGAAGACGGACATTTAAGAGGAAATATCTTGGGACGTTGATGGTGGTTCAGTGGTTGGGACTCTGTGCTTCCACTGTAGGTTTGATCTGTTTGGGAACTAAGATCCCATAAATCACGTGGCCAAAAAAAAAAAAAAAAAGAAAGAAAGGGAGAAAGAAAATTATCATTTAGATAATTGGAGTGAAAGCTGATTTTATCAAATTTCAACTTTCTATCTGGAAGAGTTCTAGTGTGTGTAAAGGCTGAAACAGTCCAGACTATTCCTAGTATTTTGTTACATTGCACCATTCCAATGTGCACTTGTTCTCATGTATCTTTGATTTCCTGAGGAGCATATGGATGCCACTGTCACCAACCTCAGCGCTGCTTTCTGGCCTCCGGGAGGCATGCAGGCAGCAAGATTTAAAGGGAAGATAAGTCTTTTCCTTCTCTCCTAAGAAATAGTTTTTAGGGGACTCTTGATTAGAAGTCAACTATACTTGAATTTTAAAAAATGTGTTGGGCCTGGAATCCAACACATCCTTTCTATCTGCTAAGCAAACACTCTCTAATCTCAGAGAGTGCAGAGGAACTAAAGGGGCTCTTGATGAGTGTGAAAGAAGAGAGTGAAAAAGATGGTTTAAAATTCATCATTAAAAAGCAAAGATCATGGTATCCATTCCCATCACACATGGAAGGACTGAAGCTGAAGCTCTAATACTTTGGCCACCTGATACGAAGAGCCCACTCACTGGAAAAGACCCTGATACTGGGAAGGACTGAGGGCAAGAGAAGGGAGCAGCAGAGGATGAGATGGTTAGACAGCATCAACGACTCAATGGTAGCTCTGAGAGACAGTGGAGAACAGAGGAGCCTGGCATGCTGCAGTCCATGGCATCACAAAGAGTCTGACAAAACTTAGCAACTGAACAACAATAACAACAACAAGCAAACACTAATTTAACAGGATTAAAAGGAAAATGAAAGTCTCATTACTATTTGCCAATGAAGACTGCCTCACTCAGTTGTGTCTGACAACCAACGAGAGACTTTTCTAGCTTTATTTTGGGATACAAAAAGCTGAGAAGAGTAGATACTATTATGCTCCAAGAGAAGACGGACATTTAAGAGGAAATATCTTGGGACGTTGATGGTGGTTCAGTGGTTGGGACTCTGTGCTTCCACTGTAGGTTTGATCTGTTTGGGAACTAAGATCCCATAAATCACGTGGCCAAAAAAAAAAAAAAAAAGAAAGAAAGGGAGAAAGAAAATTATCATTTAGATAATTGGAGTGAAAGCTGATTTTATCAAATTTCAACTTTCTATCTGGAAGAGTTCTAGTGTGTGTAAAGGCTGAAACAGTCCAGACTATTCCTAGTATTTTGTTACATTGCACCATTCCAATGTGCACTTGTTCTCATGTATCTTTGATTTCCTGAGGAGCATATGGATGCCACTGTCACCAACCTCAGCGCTGCTTTCTGGCCTCCGGGAGGCATGCAGGCAGCAAGATTTAAAGGGAAGATAAGTCTTTTCCTTCTCTCCTGGATTATTCAGTGACTGCAGGTTTGGGTCCAACTGTAGCCTGAGGCTCAGTCTGTACTTCTCACTACAGTTTCAGATGGCAGCTGGAAAAAATGCTTCCTTCCACTCACAAGAAAAGCCACGAGGGCAGGAGGCTGGGAAACAGACCCTGGAGAGCGCTAGCAAAGGGCTTGTAGGGCTTTTCTGTAAAAATCTTCGTTCTTTTCTGAACCATGAAGGGAAGATGCTTCCTGTCTCCTGAATATAGTTCACAGAGAGAGACCTCAGTCTGAGAAAAGAACCTGGGGCTTATGCACCCAGAGCTGGATGGCATCTATCCTTATAGCCTCACTGGCTGAGAAGCAGAGAAAGGGAATTGGCTGATTGTGCTTATTTTCTACATAAATTATATTATCCCACAGGCCCAAGAGTTTTTAAAACGGAGCTTGAGGTGCATAATTAAGGTGAATGGTTCTCTGGTAGTGAGGAATCCTTATAGTCCACTCGCTAGCAAGGTCTGTCAGCACTCAATAATATTCTGTGGTTCTCAGCCCTGGAGGAGCTTATTTTAAAAATGCCAGTGGTCAGGGTGAGAGGGCACTTGAGGGGAAATATGTATGGCTGAGTCCCATCATGTTCACCTAAAACTATCACAACACTGTTAATGGGCTATACCCCAATACAAAATGAAAAGTTTTTAAAAAAATAAAAAAATTTAAAAAATGCCAATGTACAGGTTCCACTCCAGAGATCCTAATTTAATTGGTTTGGGATGGGTCCCAAACATCGATATTTTAAAAACAGTACAGAATAGTTTAACTGCAGCTAGGGAATTGATCGTGTTTCCTCAGAGCCAAGAAAGGACACACAAATACTGTGTTGTCTATCCTCCCTGGCGGAAGGAAAATGGCGAATTTTCTTACATTAAACCTTTTATTCAAAAACCGTCTGGGAGCTTATAATATGCTAATTGTACTCGGTTCTTCTAGAGGAGTATGATGGTCAGACCACCAAAAAGCACTTGACCATGAGATGTTTTCAAGGAGTATCTCATAGAACTATGAAAACTCACTTTGGAGAAGTGCATTTACGACTGTTCCGAACTTCTGCCAGATTGGGAGATCTACTGCCTGTCTACCAATCTAAAGTCACATTTCTCCTGTGTTTTTCAACCACTTACTCTGTGGTCTCAAAGAGACTAGGTCCTTGTGATTCCATTTTACTTCACTCCAGCTCATTAGCAAAGGAGGCTAAGGATATAATCATTGCCCATACATTAGGAGAGAACAAAGTCAATCATTCATCTAAGTCAACTTTTTGGAGGTAAAGACATTTTTTTTTTCGGTTCTGTTTTCTATTTTTAACATATGGAAACAGAGCTTTTCAGGATAAATTAATCATGTCTTTATATGTCTCCATATGAGATCATTCATATTTTTTATGTAGAAAAGGGGAAGTAAAATGCTAAGCTGAGGACTCTTTCGCTTCCTGAGATGAATTAAACTGTTCAACTTCTGAATTCAACTGTTGACTTCTGGGGGAATTTTTTATTGAAGTAACATTGGTTTATACCATTATATAAGCTTCACACATTATATTTCTACTTCTATATACACAACAGTGTGTTCATCACCACATATTGAGATTCCATCAGTTGTCAACTTTTTAAAATGAATCAGTTGCTAAAACATAAAGAGAAGAAATGAGGTCACATGGAAACACAGCACAAATGACTGATTTCACAGTAAATGGAGAATGGAGTAAATAATTCTAGAAAGAGTCTTAGAGATCATCTAGTTTAACTGTGTCAATTTACAGATGAACCTGCAGAGGCCAGATCTGTAAATGCCTACTCTAAATCCACACTTCCAGCTGGTAATCAAAAGGAGACTGAGCTGGACCCTTTGGCGTCCATCCCGAGTGTCTCCCATGATCTCATGCTACCTCTCCCTGATCCGTAGATCAACAAAGATAGAAATTATGTAAATAAAAATTTACAAAATTACTCACAACATTTGTAAATTTTTGTTAAGAACTGCTGCCTCTGGTTTCTCTTGATTGAATTACTGGTCTCCTGTGTGCTGAACCTCAAACTCCATTAAAATGTCATCAAATGACCTGCAATAGATGTTTCTATGTTCATATCTCTTGCAGCATTTGGTTTGGGGCCAGGCACCTTGGGAAGAGGGCTTCCCTGGTGGCTCAGTCAGTAAAAAATCTGCCTGCAATGAAGGAGACCCAGTTCAGTCCCAGGGTTGGGCAGATCCCCTGGAGAAGACATAGGAATCCACTCCAGTATTCTTGCCTGGAGAATCCCATGGAGAGAAGAACCTGGCAGACTACAGTCCCTGGAGTCACAAAAGTTGAACATGACTGAGCAACTAAACCAGTACCACCTTGCGAAGTACAGTAAATGTTGGCAACTGATTTAAACCTTAATTTCCTGATTAGTGTTAAATTAAGGTAAGTAATTTAATTTCATATAGATTCATACAAGAAAAGACATCATGGTTACATTTGTTAGCTAAGGAAAAAAAACAGTTGTTCATTTTATTTTTTAGTCTACATCATTTTCTACTGAAAGCTTTATTTCACGGGAAACTGGTTTTTCTCTTATGTAAACACAGACTATCCTGTCTAAGCACTGAATAAGACCTGACCACTTACAGGTATGTTTTCCTTTGCAGTTGTGAATGCAAATATATTTTCAGAGTTAAAGTTTTAAAGTTTAATTTTAACCTTACATAAAGGAGCTTAAATTTGCAAAAAATAAGATTTTTTTCCCCTACACAATTCAGGCCTATTATTTCCGATATTCTTAAATAAAATAGTCTTTGAAGTCCCCTTGAACTGGCAAAACATCCTCAAGGAGGCTTAATGATTCTATTTCTTAAATCCAAGCCCAATTGTGTAATTATTTTATGATGTTTTTCTTTGGGGATTAGATATTTCATTGACATTTCTTCATTTCTCTTCTGACATTAAACATGCTTTCACAAGATTAATAAAATAGCCCCGCCTGATTGCCTTCCCCACCATTTTTCCATTCCAAAAATACTAAAAGAAATAAAAGCAAAACAGAAAAACTGTACACATCTTCGGCTCCTTGGAGAGGAAAACCAAACGCGCTCACATTCAGTAGAGACACACATCTCATCTTCTGTGTGTCGTCACACACACAGCACTCAGAAGATAACAGTCAAGCTGACTGGAGTGCATGTTACATGTGGAACACAAAGAAAAGGAGAATAGCCAAGAAAGAGAAAACTCAGAGAGACATGAGAGCTGCCTTTAGCAATCGGGAGGGAAACAGGATTAAACTGACTCTGAGGGCCCCCTAACATTCTGTGAGGAAGACAGATCTTGGCTTAGTGGAAGGAAGGCTTTCTAATAGAGCTGTCAGAGCAAGAAGAGATGCCGAGGTGAGAAAAGAGTCGCCTATCATGGGAAAGTTTTGAACCTGGAATGGGTGACAACTTGACAGGTATGTTGGAGGGACGATCCCAATGTTGAAGCTGAGTGGGAACCTTGAGGGGCCTTCCAACACTGAGAATCAATGATGAAAATTTAATCACCAGCAAACACAGATCTCTGGGAAGCCTAGGCATTTCTCATTTCCAAAGTGTGAAGGGAGTTGTAGGAGGGTCTGTTTCTAAGAAGATGTGATGTCAGGACACTTTGCGACTCAAACAGAAGATTTTAAGTTCATCGATCATTTCACCTCCCCAGTCCATGGTCCAGTTAAAATGCCATGGCCTTCAGTATATATGGAATCTAGAAAGATGGTCCTGATAAATGTATATGTCGAGCAGCAATGGAGAAACTGACGTAGAGAACAGACTTATGGACATTGAGGGAAGGAATGGGTGAGAGGTATGGAAAGAGTGAACACAGAAACTTATATTACCATATGTAAAAGAGAAACCAATGTGAATATGCTGTAAGACTAAGGGAACTTACCCAAGGGCTATGCAACAACCTAGAGGGGTAAGATGGGGAGGGAGACGGGAGTTCAAGTGGGAGGGGTCATGTGTATATCTATGGCTGATTTGGGTTGATGTAGAGCAGTAAACAACAAAATTTTACAAAAGTAAAATAAAAATAAATTAATAAAATTCTTTTTTAAAAAAATGTCATGTTCCTGGGAAGGAACCAGAAAAGAATATATACAAGATCTAACAGAGTTAGTATCATAATCTCTATTTAGTAACATATTTATTGGGCACATATGAGTGCTAGGAGCTTCCCCCATGGCTCAAGGGGTAAAGAATGTGCCTGCAACACAGAAGACATGGGTTCAGTCCATGGGTTGGGAAGATACCCTAGAGAAGGAGATGGCAATCCACTCCAGTATTCTTGCCAAGAAAATCCCATGGACAGAGAAACCTGGTGGGCTACAGTTCAGGAACTCTCAGAAAGTTGAACACAACTGAGCACATACATGCATTCATTCATTTACTAGTGCTCAGTACTGTGGATAGTAAGAAGAAATCCTACAAGTACTTACTGTATAGTACATGGAATTATACTCAATATTTGGTAATAACTTATAAGAGAAAAGAATCTGAAAAAAGACATATGTATGTATCACTGATCACTGTGCTGTACACCTGAAGCTAACATGATTGTAAATCAAAAACATGTCAATTAAAAATGCATTTACAGTAGGGCTTCCCCTGGTGGTCCAGTGGGTAAGGACACAGCCTTGTACTGCAAGGGGTGCCGGTTCAATCCCTGGCCTGGGAACATCCCATGTGCCGCGGAGCGGCTGGACCGATGCGTCCAATCGCCGAGCCGGAGCTCTGGAGCGCATGCACCCAGAGCCAGCGCTCTGCAACGACAGACGCCACCGTGATGGGAGGCCCACACGGGCCAAAGAACAAAGACGGATGAAAACAGAGAAATGAAAGACCAATGGAAGTGGCCCGCCCGCTCCCCTCCCTCCCCAACCCGACCCCCGCCCAAAAATAAATAAATAAATAAATCTTTTTTTAAAAAATGTATTTACAGTAAAAAGAAAAAAGAGGAAATTGTTTCCTAATATCCCAAGTAACTACTTGCACTCTGCTTAACCCTCTATTATAAACCTCCTCTCTCTCATATTTTAAATCTTTGTATACAATTGCCTTCCATATCAAAAATTTCTTAAAGAGGACAACCCTTTATTCATCTCTGCACCACCTGCCTTTAGTGTGGGAAAATAAACAAAAAAAAAAGTAAAATAAAAATAAATTAATAAAATTCTTTTAAAATGTCATGTTCCTGGGAAGGAACCAGAAAAGAATATATACAAGATCTAACAGAGTTAGTATCATAATCTCTATTTAGTAACATATTTATTGGGCACATATGAGTGCTAGGAGCTTCCCCCATGGCTCAAGGGGTAAAGAATGTGCCTGCAACACAGAAGACATGGGTTCAGTCCATGGGTTGGGAAGATACCCTAGAGAAGGAGATGGCAATCCACTCCAGTATTCTTGCCAAGAAAATCCCATGGACAGAGAAACCTGGTGGGCTACAGTTCAGGAACTCTCAGAAAGTTGAACACAACTGAGCACATACATGCATTCATTCATTTACTAGTGCTCAGTACTGTGGATAGTAAGAAGAAATCCTACAAGTACTTACTGTATAGTACATGGAATTATACTCAATATTTGGTAATAACTTATAAGAGAAAAGAATCTGAAAAAAGACATATGTATGTATCACTGATCACTGTGCTGTACACCTGAAGCTAACATGATTGTAAATCAAAAACATGTCAATTAAAAATGTATTTACAGTAGGGCTTCCCCTGGTGGTCCAGTGGGTAAGGACACAGCCTTGTACTGCAAGGGGTGCCGGTTCAATCCCTGGCCTGGGAACATCCCATGTGCCGCGGAGCGGCTGGACCGATGCGTCCAATCGCCGAGCCGGAGCTCTGGAGCGCATGCACCCAGAGCCAGCGCTCTGCAACGACAGACGCCACCGTGATGGGAGGCCCACACGGGCCAAAGAACAAAGACGGATGAAAACAGAGAAATGAAAGACCAATAGAAGTGGCCCGCCCACTCCCCCCCCTCCCCAACCCGACCCCCGCCCAAAAATAAATAAATAAATAAATCTTTTTTTAAAAAATGTATTTACAGTAAAAAGAAAAAAGAGGAAATTGTTTCCTAATATCCCAAGTAACTACTTGCACTCTGCTTAACCCTCTATTATAAACCTCCTCTCTCTCATATTTTAAATCTTTGTATACAATTGCCTTCCATATCAAAAATTTCTTAAAGAGGACAACCCTTTATTCATCTCTGCACCACCTGCCTTTAGTGTGGGAAAATACAAGAAAAAATAAAACAGGCTCATGATGTGGGTGTTGAGAAAGAAAATGTCCTCGTTTTTCCGATAGGCAGTTTTCTCTAAACTGATCATTAGAAACAGTCTACCTTCATTTATTTATGTTGTTCAATATGCTTTTGCTTGCCTTCAGACTCAAGGATATTATGAGAACCTAAGACACAAAGAAGAGCAAAGATATTCATTTCTTGAGAACCCAAACAAGAGAATCCCTCACATTTCAGGATAATTGGGGCTTTGGTTTCTATCTGAGCTGTGTCTGTGGAGGTTTTTACTGATTTCAGTCAATTCTCTTCCCCTTTACAGTAGGTGTGGTGGTGTTTGCTATGTTCTCTAAAGCAATATACTCTTTGGATGGAACTCTGTACATTATAAATAACGAATAAACCAGTCTCCTGTTTTGATAGAAACAAGCAGCTTTCCAGGCTGTGAGTCAACCACCAGAAGGATCGCTGCTCTGCCTACAGCTCCCACAGAAAACTGGAAGTAGTTATTTGGGCTTTATAAGGCCAGTTCATTCCCTAGCTCTACCTGGACATATTCCATCTGTTGAAAGTAAGCCAGAGTTCTCCAGGTATCAGATCAACCACCATGGAAGGGTAATTCCAGAAGCTTGCAGTGGGAAGATTCTGACCAAATAGTGTAGCACAACTTGATGCTACTAATTAGGGTCGTCTCTATGTCTGTCTAACCACACCATCTCCTTACTTCTACCCCAGCCAACACTCAGGAAAAACAGTGGAAAATCAGTTTTCTGAATATGGACTGTTTTCAATGTCGGATGTGATATGCTTCCTTTCTAACTCATTTTTCTCTTGAGCTGACGCTTCTAACAAAATTAAAGGTATTGCTGTCAGTAGGAAGTTATGAAATAGACACTCTCCATGCTAACACAGTGTTACCCAGGTTATTAGTAAGATATTAGATGTAGAATTTCTTTAATTTGCTAGTGTACAAGAAAGAACTTTATGTAATTCTCAGTGTCATCTTAAAAATGAATTAGCATGTTTTTTCTTCTAAAGAGAAGAAAATAGTCTAGGAATATCCTAAGAAGTTGGACGCATCTTACACCACATACAAAAATTAACTCAAAATGGATCAAAGACCCTAAGACAGAAGACCTAAAACTATAAACTCTTAGAAGAAAAAACACAGTAGGAATAAAGCTTCATGACTCTCGATGTGGCAGGATTTCCTGCATCTGACTGTGAAAACACAGGCAGTAAAAGCAGAAATAGGCAAATCAAACTATATCAAAAGTCTCTGTGCATCAAACAATATGACAGAATAAAAAGGCAGCCTATAGAGTGGGAAAAAATATTTACAACTCATATGTCTAATAATTATTCTGTTAATAATTATTCTAGCTATAATATATAAAGAGCTCCTACAACTCAACAAACAAAAGCAACCAGATTTACAACTGGGCAAAGGATGTGACTAAACATCTCTCCAGAGATGTGATAGAATACAAGCATAGTAAAAGATGCTTAACATAACATCATAATCCTTAAGGAAAGGCAAATCGAAACTTCAATGAGATAGCATTTCACACTCATTAGAATAATTCCTACTCACCCCCCCTAATATAACCACCAAGGTAAATAACAAATGCTGGCAAGGAGGTAGAGATTCTAGAATCCTGTGCCCTGTTGAAGGAAATGTAAAATGGTATAGCCACAGTGGAAAAAAATATGACATTTTCTCAAAAATTACAAACAGAACTACCATATGACATAGTGGTCCTACTTCTGGACACATATACCAAAAAAATGGAAAGCAGGATCTCCAAGAGATATTTGCACACCCACGTTCAGAGCAGCATTATTCACAATAGCTAAGACGTGGAAGTAACTCAAGTATCACTAATGGATGAATGGATGAACAAAGATGGTATATGCATACCACAGAGTACCATCTGGTCATAAAAAAACCCGTGGGAAAAAGTAAACTCATTTAGACACTCAATGGAATGCTGTCATGCTAACACAGTGTAAAACCCAGGTTATTAGTAAGATATTAGATGTAGAATTTCTTTAATTTGCTAGTGTACAAGAAAGAACTTTATGTAATTCTCAGTGTCATCTTAAAATGAATTAGCATGTTTTTTCTTCTAAAGAGAAGAAAATAGTCTAGGAATATCCTAAGAAGTTGGACGCATCTTACACCACATACAAAAATTAACTCAAAATGGATCAAAGACCCTAAGACAGAAGACCTAAAACTATAAACTCTTAGAAGAAAAAACACAGTAGGAATAAAGCTTCATGACTCTCGATGTGGCAGGATTTCCTGCATCTGACTGTGAAAACACAGGCAGTAAAAGCAGAAATAGGCAAATCAAACTATATCAAAAGTCTCTGTGCATCAAACAATATGACAGAATAAAAAGGCAGCCTATAGAGTGGGAAAAAATATTTACAACTCATATGTCTAATAATTATTCTGTTAATAATTATTCTAGCTATAATATATAAAGAGCTCCTACAACTCAACAAACAAAAGCAACCAGATTTACAACTGGGCAAAGGATGTGACTAAACATCTCTCCAGAGATGTGATAGAATACAAGCATAGTAAAAGATGCTTAACATAACATCATAATCCTTAAGGAAAGGCAAATCGAAACTTCAATGAGATAGCATTTCACACTCATTAGAATAATTCCTACTCACCCCCCCTAATATAACCACCAAGGTAAATAACAAATGCTGGCAAGGAGGTAGAGATTCTAGAATCCTGTGCCCTGTTGAAGGAAATGTAAAATGGTATAGCCACAGTGGAAAAAAATATGACATTTTCTCAAAAATTACAAACAGAACTACCATATGACATAGTGGTCCTACTTCTGGACACATATACCAAAAAAATGGAAAGCAGGATCTCCAAGAGATATTTGCACACCCACGTTCAGAGCAGCATTATTCACAATAGCTAAGACGTGGAAGTAACTCAAGTATCACTAATGGATGAATGGATGAACAAAGATGGTATATGCATACCACAGAGTACCATCTGGTCATAAAGGAAAGGACATTTAACCTCTCCCATTAAAAAAAATGAGAATAAGGAGAGGTAATTTACCATGCATTTAATTCTTCTCTGAGAAACATCCAACCAGCTTCTCTGTGTAATTCTAGATTGCACAGGTAGGAAACAAACATCATATAAGGCACAGCAGGAAACACAGCCCAAGTTTAGAAATGAACATTTTCTCTAAAGAGTCCTGTGACATTAAGTTGTCAGTGACTAAAAATTATCAGCACGTTAGCAGATTGTACCTATGCTGAGCAAACAAATGCTCACTGATACTAAGTTTATACATTCATGTATAGTCTGTTTTGAGCCTGATAATGGACAGACCACTTTCCAAGAAAGGGTGCAACATCTGTGATTGGAAATGACCTAGTAGACATGACATAGAGGCCAAGTTCTCTGTATTTGCATAGTAAAGTCCTTCTTAGAGTAAATTGTAACTCAACAAACTTCCTTAAATCCAGAATTTATTGAATGCTTATTCTATGTTCATTTTTTCATTTAGGCTCACTGCCACCATATAATGGAGGGGTTCTTTTATCCATTGAAAGCTAAAGAAAGAAAAGCTTGAGAAGAGTACATACGTTATCCCAAATAACCCAGTTCAAGTGCAGTGGGGTGTGGATTTGAGGAGGTTCTCTTGACTCCAAAGCCTTCTGCTCTTAACTTCTGGGCACTATATTTTCTCCAGTTTTACTACGCTCACCTTCACTAACCCAAATGAAAGGTAGGAGGAAAGTCCTGGAAACAAATCCTACAATTGGTGCGTTTTTAGAAGCTAAATTCTAAGTTTCATTTTCAGAGATGTATTTGTTACAACTTGAGGGAGCATTGTGATGTATGAAAAATTAAACATTCTTTTTTGAAAATCATCAAACTGCAGATAAAATTCCAACCTACTTAAATACTCTTTCCTTTTATAATGGAATATCTTCTTCAAAAGTATTATAATCATTGAGAGGTACCAAAGACTTTTTAAAGTTTAATGTATGCTAGTCTTTCCTTACCCCGTAAGACCCAAAGTGGGACACTGATGAATGGATGAACAAAGATGGTATATGCATACCACAGAGTACCATCTGGTCATAAAGGAAAGGACATTTAACCTCTCCCATTAAAAAAAATGAGAATAAGGAGAGGTAATTTACCATGCATTTAATTCTTCTCTGAGAAACATCCAACCAGCTTCTCTGTGTAATTCTAGATTGCACAGGTAGGAAACAAACATCATATAAGGCACAGCAGGAAACACAGCCCAAGTTTAGAAATGAACATTTTCTCTAAAGAGTCCTGTGACATTAAGTTGTCAGTGACTAAAAATTATCAGCACGTTAGCAGATTGTACCTATGCTGAGCAAACAAATGCTCACTGATACTAAGTTTATACATTCATGTATAGTCTGTTTTGAGCCTGATAATGGACAGACCACTTTCCAAGAAAGGGTGCAACATCTGTGATTGGAAATGACCTAGTAGACATGACATAGAGGCCAAGTTCTCTGTATTTGCATAGTAAAGTCCTTCTTAGAGTAAATTGTAACTCAACAAACTTCCTTAAATCCAGAATTTATTGAATGCTTATTCTATGTTCATTTTTTCATTTAGGCTCACTGCCACCATATAATGGAGGGGTTCTTTTATCCATTGAAAGCTAAAGAAAGAAAAGCTTGAGAAGAGTACATACGTTATCCCAAATAACCCAGTTCAAGTGCAGTGGGGTGTGGATTTGAGGAGGTTCTCTTGACTCCAAAGCCTTCTGCTCTTAACTTCTGGGCACTATATTTTCTCCAGTTTTACTACGCTCACCTTCACTAACCCAAATGAAAGGTAGGAGGAAAGTCCTGGAAACAAATCCTACAATTGGTGCGTTTTTAGAAGCTAAATTCTAAGTTTCATTTTCAGAGATGTATTTGTTACAACTTGAGGGAGCATTGTGATGTATGAAAAATTAAACATTCTTTTTTGAAAATCATCAAACTGCAGATAAAATTCCAACCTACTTAAATACTCTTTCCTTTTATAATGGAATATCTTCTTCAAAAGTATTATAATCATTGAGAGGTACCAAAGACTTTTTAAAGTTTAATGTATGCTAGTCTTTCCTTAGCATTGTTTATTGAAAACTAAATGATAATAAAAAAAAGGATAAATATTTTTGTTGATGAGAAACACATGTTGGCATTAGAATTCGAGAGTATTACAATTGGAAATCATCTGAAAAATTATCATATTTTTTTCACATTGCATTCAGGGCATAAATTAAGCAGAGAAAATAGTGTATTCTCTTCAAAAGTATCTCAGAAAATGAAATTTAGGATATGCTTTCAATAATGCATCATGGGGTCTTTGAAATGTTTGTGTGGTCTAACTTAAGAATCAATAGGTGTGCCATTTCTAACTGCAGAGAAATTATTGACATAGTCCTGGGAAAAAAAATTAGTCTGTGATAGCTTGTTAATTTCTCTCATATCATCTGTCCATTCACCAATTTATCTAATCAAGATAAAGACCTGCTTAAAGGATCTCAGCATCCTGATCTAAAAGTGTTAGTGTTTGGCAGTGTTCACTCTCAAAGTCACAAGCTCCCGGAAATCATACAAAAATGATTTTTTGATTTGAAGTGCTTCATGCTTTATTTATATCTGTAATTTGACTTTAGATGCTTAGAATTTCAAAAAATTTTGGCAATCATCATGAGAATTACTATGTTATCTCTAAATGGAACTGTGATAGAACTATAAACCTGCTTGGGATAGTAAAGATGGTTTTAACAATGAAAAAGAGAGCCAACAGAAGGGAGAATGGGGGGAAGGAATAGTTAGGGAGTTTGGGATGGACATGTACACACTGCTATCTTTAAAATGGATAACCAACAAGAGCCTATGGTATAGGACATGGAACTCTGCTTAATGTCATGGCAGCTTAGACAGGAGGGGAGCTTGGGGGAGAATGAATACATGTGTATGTGGCTGAGTCCCTTCGCTGTGCACCTGAAACTATCACAACATTATTAATCAGCAATGTCCTGATACAAAATTAAAAGTTAAAAAAAAATAAAAGGGAATCTAAGCCAATTAGAAAACTAGTCTTACCTGAAATGCGTTAAGTGTCTCTGGATGTCAAGGTCTAGAATTGGAGTGGGTCTGGAGGATCCCAGTGGTGATCGATCTTGGCTCAAGAGGTCTTGGAATTCTTTACAAATTTGTCTAAAAGGAAAGACGCAAAATTAAAGTTGAACTCTTTAAACAGGATTTTAATTTCATCCCACACTATTTTTCCAAAGGTTCATTTTCTCTTTTAAAAGAAGACTTGATAAAATTTCACAAAGCAACCTCCCAGATGAGGAGGGGTGAGACGAGAGAGTAACGTTGAAACATATACATTAACATACATAAAATAGATAGCCAGTGGGAATTTGCTACATGACGCAGGAAGCTCAGACTCAGGGCTCTGTGACAACCTAGAGGGGCAGGCAGGTGTGGGTGGAGGTGGGGGGCGGGAGGGAGGCTCAAGAGGGAGGGGACATATGTATACCTATGGCTGATTCATGTTGCTGTGTAGCAGGAAGTAATATTGTAAAACAACCACTCTCTTAACAAAAATAAGCTGATTAAAAAACATACAGATGAAGTTCACACTGGCAACTATGCTCTCAAGTACTGTAAGACGATTATGAAATGCTTCAAGTGAATAGTTCATGCACATTGACAAAACCAGTGCTCATTTTCTAGGTGCCTGATTAAAAACATACAGATGAAGTTTCACAAACCTGGCAACTCAAATTAAAATTTGAGATTACTATGTTATCTCTAAATGGAACTGTGATAGAACTATAAACCTGCTTGGGATAGTAAAGATGGTTTTAACAATGAAAAAGAGAGCCAACAGAAGGGAGAATGGGGGGAAGGAATAGTTAGGAGTTTGGGATGGACATGTACACACTGCTATCTTTAAAATGGATAACCAACAAGAGCCTATGGTATAGGACATGGAACTCTGCTTAATGTCATGGCAGCTTAGACAGGAGGGGAGCTTGGGGGAGAATGAATACATGTGTATGTGGCTGAGTCCCTTCGCTGTGCACCTGAAACTATCACAACATTATTAATCAGCAATGTCCTGATACAAAATTAAAAGTTAAAAAAAAATAAAAGGGAATCTAAGCCAATTAGAAAACTAGTCTTACCTGAAATGCGTTAAGTGTCTCTGGATGTCAAGGTCTAGAATTGGAGTGGGTCTGGAGGATCCCAGTGGTGATCGATCTTGGCTCAAGAGGTCTTGGAATTCTTTACAAATTTGTCTAAAAGGAAAGACGCAAAATTAAAGTTGAACTCTTTAAACAGGATTTTAATTTCATCCCACACTATTTTTCCAAAGGTTCATTTTCTCTTTTAAAAGAAGACTTGATAAAATTTCACAAAGCAACCTCCCAGATGAGGAGGGGTGAGACGAGAGAGTAACGTTGAAACATATACATTAACATACATAAAATAGATAGCCAGTGGGAATTTGCTACATGACGCAGGAAGCTCAGACTCAGGGCTCTGTGACAACCTAGAGGGGCAGGCAGGTGTGGGTGGAGGTGGGGGGTGGGAGGGAGGCTCAAGAGGGAGGGGACATATGTATACCTATGGCTGATTCATGTTGCTGTGTAGCAGGAAGTAATATTGTAAAACAACCACTCTCTTAACAAAAATAAGCTGATTAAAAAACATACAGATGAAGTTCACACTGGCAACTATGCTCTCAAGTACTGTAAGACGATTATGAAATGCTTCAAGTGAATAGTTCATGCACATTGACAAAACCAGTGCTCATTTTCTAGGTGCCTATTAATAGATTAGCCTCAATATAAGGAAAAATCTATACAAAAAGGATTAGAATAATTCCTTTTAAAAAAGTTAAAATTCTCTGGTAGTCCAGTGGGTAAAGAGTTCGCCTTGCAGTGCAAGGGGCACCAGTTCTATCTCTGGCCTGGGAAGATCTCATGTGCCGTGGAGCGGCAGGACTGGTTGGACTGGTGTGTCCAATTATGAGCCAGTGCTCTAGAAGGCACGTGCCAAGAGCCGGTGCTCTGCAATGAGAGAGTCCATTGCGATGGAAGGCCCACACAGGCCAAAGAATAAAGATGGTTAAAAAAATAAAAACAAAAAAGAGTCCCCCCCCACCCCCAAAAAAGTTAAAATGTGATTCTGGTGGAGGGCATCATATCTATAAGCAAGTTTAAATCAAGTTATAGACTTATTTCAGAGCCATGATTCAAATAGACTGGGAAGTCCCTTTCCTTAATATTTCATTATCATTCAGACTCCTGTGAATTAAATTTGTATGTTTAATATTTGAAGCAGATAATCACTTATCCACAACTGAGTCTACTAGTCTCATAAAAGTGATTATATTAGGCTCTGCATCAGTTTCTTGCAAAAAAGTATCAGCCAAGGTATTTTTCTTAATTTAAATGATTATAATTTCTGATCACTGGTTTCAATTTTAATGACCATATTATCATGATTATTGGATAACACTAAAGTCCTTGTGATACATAGTTAAAAAAATATAATTCTGAAGAAGCAAACATATAAACTGTGTGTGCATGTGTGTGTGTGTGTTAACAACAGAACACTTGAGTAAGGCAGAAGCTGCAGAGTGAAGGAAAGGATTGCTGAGGAATTGCTCAAAAGAACCTATCAACCCAGTAAAACTACTCAGGGGATAATATGACAGCAATCAGGTTTTTTTGTCTGGACTAACAATGAGCAATCACAAAATATAATAATGCAGCCCTGACTATAATTATCTAGGTAGCCAAAAACAAGTTGCAGAAGGTCAAATTATTCCATGCCACTCTATGGACCCAGCCACTAACTCTTCTGGAAACTATTTGTATCGTTAACCAAACAATTACTATAAAGTGGCAGAAATGTCTTGGAGCATAAATAATGTATCACTGAGTTAAAATCGGTAGAGCCTTGTTTATTATTAGGTGCCTGAGATGTATCAAATTCTTCCAGAGAGCATTTGTGACTTTTTGTAAATAACCAATGAGCTTCAGTTTCAATACCAGTGTTCAAAAACTGTGTCATTTCAAGAACTTACCTTATTCATTTTGAACACAGGTGAAAATACAGTAAAAGAGGGTCATAAGGAGAGGAAAAACCAAACAACAAATAAACAAACAAGTAAGTCTTTATCTGCTCTAAGTCAAACAAGATCCTCTGTATTTCCCTGCTAACGTTTGCCGACTCTTGGATGTGGCATTGCATGTTTTAACAGCTGCACCTGTGTATATCCACTGAGCACATTTGATCTGAACTTCTCAACTTTTTCCATTTTGAGTTAGACTCAGTTGGCTGACCTGCAGGTATACTGCTTCCTTGTAATTAACAAGAAATGATTTAAAGATCATTTTGTAAGTATCATATCAGGACATTTGCTACCTGTGAATTAAATTTGTATGTTTAATATTTGAAGCAGATAATCACTTATCCACAACTGAGTCTACTAGTCTCATAAAAGTGATTATATTAGGCTCTGCATCAGTTTCTTGCAAAAAAGTATCAGCCAAGGTATTTTTCTTAATTTAAATGATTATAATTTCTGATCACTGGTTTCAATTTTAATGACCATATTATCATGATTATTGGATAACACTAAAGTCCTTGTGATACATAGTTAAAAAAATATAATTCTGAAGAAGCAAACATATAAACTGTGTGTGCATGTGTGTGTGTGTGTTAACAACAGAACACTTGAGTAAGGCAGAAGCTGCAGAGTGAAGGAAAGGATTGCTGAGGAATTGCTCAAAAGAACCTATCAACCCAGTAAAACTACTCAGGGGATAATATGACAGCAATCAGGTTTTTTTGTCTGGACTAACAATGAGCAATCACAAAATATAATAATGCAGCCCTGACTATAATTATCTAGGTAGCCAAAAACAAGTTGCAGAAGGTCAAATTATTCCATGCCACTCTATGGACCCAGCCACTAACTCTTCTGGAAACTATTTGTATCGTTAACCAAACAATTACTATAAAGTGGCAGAAATGTCTTGGAGCATAAATAATGTATCACTGAGTTAAAATCGGTAGAGCCTTGTTTATTATTAGGTGCCTGAGATGTATCAAATTCTTCCAGAGAGCATTTGTGACTTTTTGTAAATAACCAATGAGCTTCAGTTTCAATACCAGTGTTCAAAAACTGTGTCATTTCAAGAACTTACCTTATTCATTTTGAACACAGGTGAAAATACAGTAAAAGAGGGTCATAAGGAGAGGAAAAACCAAACAACAAATAAACAAACAAGTAAGTCTTTATCTGCTCTAAGTCAAACAAGATCCTCTGTATTTCCCTGCTAACGTTTGCCGACTCTTGGATGTGGCATTGCATGTTTTAACAGCTGCACCTGTGTATATCCACTGAGCACATTTGATCTGAACTTCTCAACTTTTTCCATTTTGAGTTAGACTCAGTTGGCTGACCTGCAGGTATACTGCTTCCTTGTAATTAACAAGAAATGATTTAAAGATCGATGCTATTTGTAAGTATCATATCAGGACATTTCATGGTTAATTTCATTATTATCTGTTGTGCTTTATGTTATTTGATGGAGTAAGAGTGTTATCCTTATTTTTAGAAAATATCTAAATTTTAAAATACAGATGCTATCTTTTTTCAGGCTAGCAATATGAATTACTATGTGGTAGGTCATCAGTATGATGCATTATTTTAAAGGAATACCAGAGTTTTTAAAAGACTGGTCTCTTAATTTTCCATCAGATTAAAATATGTTAAAAATTAAAATGGGGCTTTCCCTGGTGGCCCAGTGGGTGGGGACACCGCCTTGCAGTGCAAGGGGCGCCGGTTTGATTCCTGGCCTGGGAAGATCCCACGTGCTGCGGAGCGGCTGGACGGATGTGTCCAATCGCCGAGCCGGAGCTCTGGAGCGCATGCGCCCAGAGCTGGCGCTCTGCGACAACAGAGGCCACCGCGATGGGAGGCCCGCAGGGGCCAAAGAACAAAGATGGATGAAAACAGAGAAATGAAAGACCAATAGAAGTGGCCCGCCCGCCCCTCCCTCCGCAACCCGACCCCCGCCCAAAATAAGTAAATAAATAAATCTTTAAAAAAAAAAAAAAATTAAAATGGATGTTAAAACGTTGTTTTAGTGCTTGTGTTAGGATATTGGTATTTTTTGATAATTAAATAAACTGATTTATAAGTTGGCAAATCAACTGTCTTATTGTGTAAACAACAGACAAAGTTACAATAAAGTTAAAAATTGAGGGAAAAAATGAGGAAAAAGCAAAGGTGGAAAATTTTAGCTTATGCCAAGCAATTCAACTACACCACACATAAAGCTGTACCTGAAGAAGTTTCAGAATTTCATCCTTGATATTTAATTCTTCTGCATAACTCACTGACTTAGGACAGCCTCCAGACTTAAAAACAGATGACAATTTCACAGATTTCCTTCAGGCAATTATCATCACCTTATTATGACAGTTATATAGAGTTATTATTTTTATGCTTAATTTCATTCTTGTTTAAATTCTTATTTATGAAACTACAGCAAGAAACATTCTTATTTTTCTAAGCAAAATGTCACATTATGAATTATGTAACACAAGATGATCTTCGATGAATCATAAATTCTAAGTTTATCACTTAACGTCATTGTCCTTAAGGACATGATTTTTTAGCTGATGTCTGAATTTAAAGTTCTGTTTTTCCTTTTGACTGTCAATGTTATGCTAACAATTAAAACTCCCTAACCTGCTTTATTCTAATGTAGTTCTAAATTCAATTAAGAGTTTTACACGTGTTTTTCATAAATCAGATAAATGTTTTGTCAGGCACATTTTTAGATTCCAAAAACTGTCTTACTCATTTCTGTTCCTCCCCTTAAATAATTGTATAATTACACCAAAATATTTGGTTAATCAACAAGGAACTGGGAACAAAGAGGAATTAGGAGGCTAATGACAGTTAATGAGCCCCTTGCACAATTGTATATTCGACAATATAATTAAATGCAACAGAATCTGTAATTCATAGAGGTAGAAAAGAAACATGCAAGCAAATGCGCCACTCAGATCAGCATTTGGGTTTTTCATCTGAAGAATTTTGAATTTTGTATATATCTTGATACAATCATCACAGTCTTGTGAACAAGGGTGAACTGATTAGAATATAATGAATATCCACATAGACTATTTAGTGTCAATTTCAAGCATTTTATTTGAAAACAGCCAATGCTTTATTGTTGGAAAAAATTAGAAACTACTCAGAACACATGTTGGATGCATTAATATACTACACAAAGGCATTAATTCCTACACATTCCTTACTTTATCTACTGATATTGATGACTACTTGTATTTAGTATATGATGTGTGCATAGGCTCTGATTTTTAAGTTCTTTACAGGGTCTCATAAAAAGATGGAATGGATTTAAATAACCACAAAGACAAAATTATTTTGTCTGCCTCCTAATTTCTAGATGTTTATAGCCTATTTACCCTTAATTTTTTTTATATGTTTTATATTTGTATATTATGCATTTTATTAGTGTATTCAATTCTTGCTTAACATTTAATGGTCTGCAAATGTCCAGTTACATGCAGAAGGATCAAAGAGAGTTACATGTTCTTGAAATATTTTTTGAAATCAAAGTTCAAAGTATCACCTAAAACAATATATATTACTTAGATCCCAGGTAACAGGGAAATACTACTCGTTAGTTGAAGCCAATACTATAAAATACATGTCTCTGTATAACTTTGACAAATATGGAAGTATTGATACTTCTTTCACTTCTCCTAAGTTCTTCTAAAGTTTACTTCTGTGAGAACAAAATCGCAGCATCCATTAGATTGCACTGACTCCCAAACACTTAAACAGAACAGTAGGAATTCTTAAGAAAAGAGGAACCTGGGTTTGGAATGGTAAAGGTATCAATGCTGTGGATGGTAGGGGTGGGGACAAAAGGGGTAAAACCATTCCAAGATCCATGTCCAAAACTGTCTTACTCATTTCTGTTCCTCCCCTTAAATAATTGTATAATTACACCAAAATATTTGGTTAATCAACAAGGAACTGGGAACAAAGAGGAATTAGGAGGCTAATGACAGTTAATGAGCCCCTTGCACAATTGTATATTCGACAATATAATTAAATGCAACAGAATCTGTAATTCATAGAGGTAGAAAAGAAACATGCAAGCAAATGCGCCACTCAGATCAGCATTTGGGTTTTTCATCTGAAGAATTTTGAATTTTGTATATATCTTGATACAATCATCACAGTCTTGTGAACAAGGGTGAACTGATTAGAATATAATGAATATCCACATAGACTATTTAGTGTCAATTTCAAGCATTTTATTTGAAAACAGCCAATGCTTTATTGTTGGAAAAAATTAGAAACTACTCAGAACACATGTTGGATGCATTAATATACTACACAAAGGCATTAATTCCTACACATTCCTTACTTTATCTACTGATATTGATGACTACTTGTATTTAGTATATGATGTGTGCATAGGCTCTGATTTTTAAGTTCTTTACAGGGTCTCATAAAAAGATGGAATGGATTTAAATAACCACAAAGACAAAATTATTTTGTCTGCCTCCTAATTTCTAGATGTTTATAGCCTATTTACCCTTAATTTTTTTTATATGTTTTATATTTGTATATTATGCATTTTATTAGTGTATTCAATTCTTGCTTAACATTTAATGGTCTGCAAATGTCCAGTTACATGCAGAAGGATCAAAGAGAGTTACATGTTCTTGAAATATTTTTTGAAATCAAAGTTCAAAGTATCACCTAAAACAATATATATTACTTAGATCCCAGGTAACAGGGAAATACTACTCGTTAGTTGAAGCCAATACTATAAAATACATGTCTCTGTATAACTTTGACAAATATGGAAGTATTGATACTTCTTTCACTTCTCCTAAGTTCTTCTAAAGTTTACTTCTGTGAGAACAAAATCGCAGCATCCATTAGATTGCACTGACTCCCAAACACTTAAACAGAACAGTAGGAATTCTTAAGAAAAGAGGAACCTGGGTTTGGAATGGTAAAGGTATCAATGCTGTGGATGGTAGGGGTGGACAGGGATAAAACCATTCCTGGAGGAAGGAGAACAAGAAGGATTTCTCTGGATCAAAGGGTGAAAGCCTTGGAATATGCAAAATGAAACCACAACCCCAGTGATTTTGAGGTGAAGAACATGAAGGTGCTTCCTCCTGGAAAATTAGGATTGGGGGATAATAGTATCACTCAGAGGTATCGCATGGCATGCATATTGGGAAATCTGTAAAATCTGGTCAGTTACAATGCTTTGGGAACACCTGGGTATTGTAACACTCAGGTTTTCTAGCTTCTAGCATCATATGTTTCTCTAAAACTGTAATAAATTGTTATAATTGCCTGAGATTATATTAAGGATAGAAATGAACAAACAACATGTATCGGGTTGACCAAAAAATGCGTTCTGTTTTTTTTTTTTTTTGGTAATATCTTTCTGTTCCTTCTGGAAAAACTGAAATATGGCGGATGAAGATCCCTCTGGGTCAAAGCTGTTACAAGAGGGAAAGAGTAGAAACAAAGCAGAAGTGAAGACACCAGGGGGATAAACTGCACAAAAAAATTCTAGGGTTAGATCTTTCCACTAGTAAGTATTCAGGAGCTTTCCCTGACGCTTTTGAGGTTTCTTTCTTTTTTTTTTTGAAATCTCAGAATGTTAAACCCAAGGACTATATAATGTTCTTTCTCTAACTCTTAGTCTTCATTCTCTTTCTCCTTTTCCTTTTATGTCCTTGTTTTGCCTTTTTTTTTTTTTTTGCTACTACCTCTTGCTTGCCTTCTCTCTGGTGCAAGATGACAGAATTATCTGGTGCTCTGGTATCTGAAAACCAAGCAGTGACAGCCACAAGTAGAAAAAACCCCAAATAAGGGGCTTGCATTTCTTAGGCAAGCCTGTTGGGTATCCCATACATAACCTTAAAATTTTTAAAAAGATTTTTGTTACATTAGACAGGGTAGACGGAGGAATACTTATTTGTGGTTTTATGCATTATGAGACAATTTACATTTTAGCCAACATACTGTGAAGTCATTTTAAAATGTTTCTAACACTCTCTAGCAGATACCTTTTCTTTAGAAGCTTCCCCCAAATAAGAAGCTAATTTATAAATGATAACTGAACCAGCTAGAACTATTAATTCTAAAATCTGAACACAGAGTTAGGAAATGAAATAAGACTACTAATAAGTCTATATAGAGCAATAACTTATGTGAGTAAAGAAAAGAGAGCAAGAATTAGCTACCACTTGAAAGATTTTTCGTTTAAAAATCTGAATGTGACTTGAGTGAACTTAAGGTCCTACTGGGTTTTCACACAATAAATGGCAGTTCTTCCTTACTTATCAAAATTTTTTCAAGTTTGAGGGAATTTGGAATCATCTTATGCAAGCTTTCCCTTTTCTGCATCATTTCTGTCTTTATCGTAATTCATATTTTAATTGAACCTTTTGCAATTTTCAGAAGTTGTCATACATTCTATCTTTTTTGGGGGACCATTTCACCAGGGAAGCTGGGGCAGTACAGGGATCATTGGCTTAATGATATATAAGAAAAAAACAAGGGCTCTGAAGTCACTCCTTGAGTCCAGAGGTCTCCCTGGTACCTCTCATCTGGGTCCTCAAGTTTTGTCACACTCCCTGAACACTTAAGAGTGTTTAAAGACCTTTATCCTCGTCTATTGTGGCACTCAGAGTGGCTTAGACCAAATTACATACTTAACATAAACCAAAAGGCCTATCTTCCTGGAACCCGCATCTTGTAAACACATTTTTCTTCTAAGAGTTCCTGCCATTCCAAAGAGGTTTTCTAAGAACTTTCATCAATGTCAACAGTAACTCCATGACTAATACACTTTGCAGATCTTGCCATGGGTACTATGCTGAGGCGGTCCTTGTTTAATGCAGCTAGTTGCTGGTGTGTGAGCCCTTATTGTTTTAGAAAATGGGTGTTTTTTAGTGTTGTCTCTCATTCAAAGAAAATGAAAAAATAGGGTGAATGCGCACAGAGGTTTCCCCAGTCTGCTTACTTGGTGGCTAGGATCATCTTTTTTCTTGCTGTCTGTTCTTTCTGTTCCATATGTTGTCTGGCAAGATGTTCTCCTACTGCTTTGGCTGGAAACTCGGTTTCACAAGTGTAGCCAAAATCTCGAGCCAAGTGTAACGCCTCGCCTGTTGGCAGACAATAGAAGTCAGTTTCTCACTAATGTCCAAACTCAACAAGAGGAACACCTTCTCTTTCCTCAGGCCTCATTCCTGGTTGTGGGTCAAACAGATTATTTTTCCTATTCATTCTAAACAATCCAAGCAAAAGGAGCTTCGGGGATGGGGCAGGGTAAAGAAACAGAAACAGAAGCTACTTACCATGCAGGGGTATGTGAAAAATTGTTAAGAGGAAAACCAGAATCAGACTAGGATTTCTGACTCCCCTCAAGCTCTGACCATTAGACCAGATGCACAGCAGAGATCCCACACCTCAATGCCCTGGGCAAAAAGCTCTGTGGGCATAACATTTTGTTGCTGCTTAACCTATAACCTATTCTCAATGTATCTGAAGTTTTCAGCCATCTTTTTTGGGAGACCTATCAAAACACTGAGAAAAGTTCCCCATAAGTATTCAAAGAAGTTGGAACATTTTGCAAAGGAAAATAATTGAATTGCATCAACGTCATAACATTATGTTGCTTAAAGAGATTACAGTGCATAATTATAGCATTAGCATTTCAGACTTCATGGTGAGCCTCAGTGCCTTTTTGTATGATGTAAAGTGCTTCTTTAGTACGTGATTTAAAATAATAATATTTTAAAGTATAGTATAATGATAAATAACATTTGTTCTTTCCCAAAATCTGAAAGCTGAGCAAACATTTAAGAAAAAGGGTAAAAAGGACTTATTGGCAAAGTATGATTTGGCCATGGGCATCAGTCTGGAAACCAAAAGTATTTAAAAAACTCAATAAAGCTAACACTTGACCATTAAAACCTTAAAGAAGCCTGGAGGGGTGGAATTGGGGGGATTTGGAGGGGGGTGGAGGAGGGAGGTTATCCGGGATATATGTATGACTAATCTGGGATTATACATATCTATAAACAACAAAACTCTGTAAAAGTAAAAAGTAAAATAAAAAAGAACTTTAAAAAAGCAAGGTCTTGCTACATACGTACTGAGCACCTATTTTGCTTAAGGCACAGTGCTAGGTAGGAGTAAAGGGGTATGGAAGGACCCAAAAAACTGTCCGTTTCTAGGAAGATGGGAATCATATCAATAATAGTAGCCATAGCAACAACAAACCCAGAAACACCTTAGTAGCACTTCATTAATTCTACTATATCTATATAAGCATTATCCATAATCTGTACATGTCCATTAACATTATACTAATGCTGCATATAATGCATATTATATTGCATTGTAAGTATCAAGTGTATATTAGAGAGAAAAATATTTTCAAAGGAGGAGAAGGTGGTACTCATGGAGTGGAAAGCCAACGGCAACATAGTCACCAATCAAATTTTGCCTTGAATAACCAAACCTCATGACTCTTATTTGGTGACTGGCCAAAACCATGTATTTGATTATGCTTTATATTGACAGAATGAAGAGTAGACCATAAATTAGTAGCAGGAAGAAATAAAAACAATTAATATTACTATAGAGAAGAAGGCTATTCTCAATGTATCTGAAGTTTTCAGCCATCTTTTTTGGGAGACCTATCAAAACACTGAGAAAAGTTCCCCATAAGTATTCAAAGAAGTTGGAACATTTTGCAAAGGAAAATAATTGAATTGCATCAACGTCATAACATTATGTTGCTTAAAGAGATTACAGTGCATAATTATAGCATTAGCATTTCAGACTTCATGGTGAGCCTCAGTGCCTTTTTGTATGATGTAAAGTGCTTCTTTAGTACGTGATTTAAAATAATAATATTTTAAAGTATAGTATAATGATAAATAACATTTGTTCTTTCCCAAAATCTGAAAGCTGAGCAAACATTTAAGAAAAAGGGTAAAAAGGACTTATTGGCAAAGTATGATTTGGCCATGGGCATCAGTCTGGAAACCAAAAGTATTTAAAAAACTCAATAAAGCTAACACTTGACCATTAAAACCTTAAAGAAGCCTGGAGGGGTGGAATTGGGGGGATTTGGAGGGGGGTGGAGGAGGGAGGTTATCCGGGATATATGTATGACTAATCTGGGATTATACATATCTATAAACAACAAAACTCTGTAAAAGTAAAAAGTAAAATAAAAAAGAACTTTAAAAAAGCAAGGTCTTGCTACATACGTACTGAGCACCTATTTTGCTTAAGGCACAGTGCTAGGTAGGAGTAAAGGGGTATGGAAGGACCCAAAAAACTGTCCGTTTCTAGGAAGATGGGAATCATATCAATAATAGTAGCCATAGCAACAACAAACCCAGAAACACCTTAGTAGCACTTCATTAATTCTACTATATCTATATAAGCATTATCCATAATCTGTACATGTCCATTAACATTATACTAATGCTGCATATAATGCATATTATATTGCATTGTAAGTATCAAGTGTATATTAGAGAGAAAAATATTTTCAAAGGAGGAGAAGGTGGTACTCATGGAGTGGAAAGCCAACGGCAACATAGTCACCAATCAAATTTTGCCTTGAATAACCAAACCTCATGACTCTTATTTGGTGACTGGCCAAAACCATGTATTTGATTATGCTTTATATTGACAGAATGAAGAGTAGACCATAAATTAGTAGCAGGAAGAAATAAAAACAATTAATATTACTATAGAGAAGAAGGAAATGTCCATGGTTAAATATACATAACAGCTTAACTATCATCAATGAAACTTCCCTTTATAAAGATAGTGTTCTTTTTTTCTCTATAAAAAAGAAAAATATTAATTTTCATATTGGAAAACTCATATTTACAAAAATGATCCCCAAATTTCCAACAACAGAAAACAAGACATTTTAGGATAGTAAAAAACTAAAAAAAACATAATCCTGAGAGTGTTTTACTCTTAAATTTTTTTCTTGGATACATTTATTTCCCTTAGGATTTTTAGTGGTAAAAAATGTAACTAATAATGTTCAATATTTGTTTGTAGGGTTTTTTTTTCTCTAAAAGCTTCTATCTCAAAGGGTTTTCCTTATCTGTACTAAGGAGAAGAAGGAATATGACCAAGGGCTCTTTAATGATGGTTTGGTTGTGTGATTTATGCCCACAGAGCCAGTAGGGATCAGCAGGGTTCCTGTCCTTGCTTATTTATCAGAAAGGCTAAATTTATTATTTAGCCTCTAGAAAGCTTCACTATCATTATGCAGATATTAGTTAAATACTCTGATTTAAAGTTTCCATGTGTACCAATATTAACCATTCATCAAAATTAGACGTGCATTTATACAAGGGTGTGTACATTTTATTTATGTTACTATGAGACATGAATGTAGTAATTCATCCTTTTCATTCATCCCCCGAGTCTTTAACAACTTCTTTCATTCTCTATACTTGAAAAGCCCTATTCTGGGCCTTGGAAGAGTCTAGTTTAACACAAAAATATGATAATGTGATAAAAATATTAGATCAGATAACGCTTTCTGAATGAGTCAATTGTGATTTTCCCTTGAGTTTCAAAGCTGGGGCAAGTCTTAAGTCAAGATTTTTATATTCATGTGATAGAAAACATCGTTTTTCCTCCATCTGAAACAGAAAGATAACACAACTGGATAAAAAAGGTCTCTATATTGACTAGTCAGGGCAGTGCTAACTACTGGAGGGTCATACTTTGGATAAAGTATGGGTCCAGCTTTGGATAAAGCTGCAAGGTACAAGCAATACTTTTAAAGTGCATATTATAGTAGTCCATCACCCCAACCAATTAGGAAAGAAAATATGTGGTTAACCAGCAGAAGAAACGGCTCAAAGATTTTTTTTTTAAGGGATATTGTAGGAACCTCCTTAGAAGTCCAGTGACTAAGACCTTGCCTTCCAACCCAACGGATGCAGGTTCAATCCCTGGTTGGGAAACTAGGATCCCACATGCCTCATGGGAAAAAAACAAATATAAAATAGAAGCAATAGTATAACAAATTCAATAAAGATTTTTAAAATGATACACATTTTAAAAAACTTTAAAAAAAGAAGGACCCTGTAATACCATGTAGGATGATGACTTTTGCTAAGAAAATGACAGAAGGGAGATAATTCAAGAAATTTCAAATGTTAGGTGAAAAGTCTTAAAGCATGACCCATCAAGGAATGACTACAACCCCTGACCTGAGAACAAACTCAGGTGACCTTAGCAATCAGAAGTACTTTGCAATTAACAATAACACTGTTCAAAATGTCATGCTTATAGAGCCAGTCAAGTTATGCAGACTGATAGGTCTTCATATTGCAATATTCAGACAGAAACAGTAAAATAAAAATTTAAGAGACTATTACAGATACACACACACACACACATATATACATATATATGTGAACAATATTTTTCTCCCCTCTACTGTTTGTGCAATAGTAGGAGGAGTGAATCCGTTCAGACAGGAGGATGGCAGCATGCCTTTTAAATTTTGTGCTAAAACCTGATTCTTAGGGATCTGGGCCATTTGATGCAAAGCTCTCACCGTGCGGTAGTTTTAAAAACAGTTTGGATAGAACAGCTGCTATTTACATTTACACTGACAGCCAGATCCTTCCTTCCCTTAGCTCTGTTTACTGCTTTCTCCTGCTTGCAATGTAACATTGTTAATGGATGTACAGCGATGCTACATCAAAAGAAATGGCAAGTGAAGACACTCTGATGTGTAGTTAAAATGTGTAGACTGTGCTGCAAAAGCTTTGTGTGTGTGAGGACCCAAGAATGAATGATTAAATGGATCCGTGAATACCCACGATATGCAGGAACAATGACATTTCTCTAGTTCAGTTCTGTACCGCAAGTATCACAGAGTCAATAGGTTTAAGGAAAATGAAATTTGGGGAGCAGAAAAGCGGGTAAATAAGACTCTAGGGAATTTGACTGATTGGTGAAACATAAAGATCTATGAGTTTCTCTGTCTCTGAGAGGGGACGAAGTGCCCACATGAACAAGTAGGTTCAGTAACGTGGGGTGACAGAGTGATCCCTGAAGGGCTATATCTACCTAGAAAACATGGCTGCGGTTACCTCATTTCTGTCCACGATGAGATAGGCTGCCAAGGGGAAGTTATTTCCCAAAGTAGATTTAATTTCTTCCTTTATTTCAATGCATTGTGCCACCTGACAAACCAGTACCAGCCACCCCTCTTTTTTCACATCACTGAAGCAACAACATAGTCACTTTGGTAAATAGGTACACCGTATTTCATGTCATTGCAAGAATGACTATTTTAGAAGTCGGTTACATGAGGACAGTTAGAGAGCTTACAGTAGTCTAAGTGCAAGGCTTTACTCTCTCTATGCCAAGGAGTGCCACCCTCACTTCCAGAAAAGGGAAAACCACTAAGGGTTTTTGATTTTTCAAAAGCAACAGCAGCAGTTGAAGACCCATGTTGAGGATTTCTCTCCAAAAGCTGGCACAGAGTTACAGAATATGGGAAGAACATAAAGACAGAAATTGCTCCCTGGTTTCAGGGCATTCGTTTTTCACACTCAAAAGCAAAAAGAAAAAAAACCTGAAGGGTAAATATTAGGAAAAATGTAAATGGTGATTATTGATGCAGCCCAGAAATGGACAGTTAGTGGAAAAAGCTTTTCTGAGGAAAGTGGATGGCTCATTTTCTTCAGATTCTGGGTCCCCCCATTATCTTATTTGAAGCAGATCTAAATGCATTTTTTCAAAGACTTTTTAAACTGGAGTTTAATTGCTTTCCAAGAGTGTGTTAGTTTCTCCTGTACAACAAACATGAATCAGTCTATGTATACATATATCCTTTTCTCTCCTATCTAAATGTACTTTTAAAATAGAAATGAACATAGCTGATTCCAACCTTTGATCCAGTCATTAAGGATTCTTTCTTCCTTTAAAGGTATTGCATTTTCAAGGCAAATATACCTTAGACAACTATCAACCAATATTTAAAACTAATTTGTACTCAATGCATTATGCAGGAACAATGACATTTCTCTAGTTCAGTTCTGTACCGCAAGTATCACAGAGTCAATAGGTTTAAGGAAAATGAAATTTGGGGAGCAGAAAAGCGGGTAAATAAGACTCTAGGGAATTTGACTGATTGGTGAAACATAAAGATCTATGAGTTTCTCTGTCTCTGAGAGGGGACGAAGTGCCCACATGAACAAGTAGGTTCAGTAACGTGGGGTGACAGAGTGATCCCTGAAGGGCTATATCTACCTAGAAAACATGGCTGCGGTTACCTCATTTCTGTCCACGATGAGATAGGCTGCCAAGGGGAAGTTATTTCCCAAAGTAGATTTAATTTCTTCCTTTATTTCAATGCATTGTGCCACCTGACAAACCAGTACCAGCCACCCCTCTTTTTTCACATCACTGAAGCAACAACATAGTCACTTTGGTAAATAGGTACACCGTATTTCATGTCATTGCAAGAATGACTATTTTAGAAGTCGGTTACATGAGGACAGTTAGAGAGCTTACAGTAGTCTAAGTGCAAGGCTTTACTCTCTCTATGCCAAGGAGTGCCACCCTCACTTCCAGAAAAGGGAAAACCACTAAGGGTTTTTGATTTTTCAAAAGCAACAGCAGCAGTTGAAGACCCATGTTGAGGATTTCTCCAAAAGCTGGCACAGAGTTACAGAATATGGGAAGAACATAAAGACAGAAATTGCTCCCTGGTTTCAGGGCATTCGTTTTTCACACTCAAAAGCAAAAAGAAAAAAAACCTGAAGGGTAAATATTAGGAAAAATGTAAATGGTGATTATTGATGCAGCCCAGAAATGGACAGTTAGTGGAAAAAGCTTTTCTGAGGAAAGTGGATGGCTCATTTTCTTCAGATTCTGGGTCCCCCCATTATCTTATTTGAAGCAGATCTAAATGCATTTTTTCAAAGACTTTTTAAACTGGAGTTTAATTGCTTTCCAAGAGTGTGTTAGTTTCTCCTGTACAACAAACATGAATCAGTCTATGTATACATATATCCTTTTCTCTCCTATCTAAATGTACTTTTAAAATAGAAATGAACATAGCTGATTCCAACCTTTGATCCAGTCATTAAGGATTCTTTCTTCCTTTAAAGGTATTGCATTTTCAAGGCAAATATACCTTAGACAACTATCAACCAATATTTAAAACTAATTTGTACTCAAGGATACTTCCACATTGTTATTCACTAGACAATTCTCATCAAACATCACTGTCTTGCCTTAGAAACTATTTAGGTTTAACTTCTTATTGTAATGTTCAATACTATTAAGTGAAAGCAATAGCTCATAGATGTTAAATTCCAATCACATATCTGTGATTTTAATTTTAATTACATGTATGGAAAATAACACATTCAAATCTATCTCTGGGATTATCCCAAGAAATACCTTGGAGGGACTCCCCTGGTGGTCCAGTGGTTAAGCATCTGCCTTCCAATTCAGGGGACATGGCTTCGATCCCTGGTCAGAGAACTAAGATCCCACTAGCTTCAGGGCAACTAAGGCCACATGCCTCAACTACTGAGCCCGTGCACCCCAATGGAAAACCCTGCATGACACAACAGAGAACCCACACTGAACAAAAAAGACCCAACAGAGCCAAATAAATAAATAAATAAGAAATACCTTGGAAATAAATTTAGAAAGCAAATTTGAGAATATTTTCAAGTCTGGATTAAATATTATACTAAATAAGCCACAATATCAAGCTGTAGTAAATCCTAAAGCTGAAGGACAGATTTAATGTATCTGTTATAGGCTTCCAGAATGATGCTAAAAGGAGTACATTCTGTAACACTATGTATCAAACAATCTGTGCTTATAACGTGGTAGTGTCCCTATTTAATAATGACTTTGTTTAAATACCTACACTTTCTTTTCAAAGTGATAGTTTTGTTCCCCATTTCACGCCCTATACTTACTACAGTATCTAATTCATAATCAGTACTTAGTAAACATTTGTTAAAAATGGAAAAACTTTCCAATATTTTATTGGTTAATTATAACAACCATCTTGAGAGGTACTCCTTCTAAAGAATATAAGTGAAAAACTAGAGCAAAAGAGAATTGCTAGAAAGAACAAAATATATATTAAAAAAAAAAAACCTCATTGAGTATATCATTGCTTATCAGTGGAGCCATTTAATAAAATAGATTATGCTTGAAGACAGTGTTTTTCAATCCTCACTATTCCCATAACCTGGAAGTCTGTTTAATATGTGTGTATACAAGTGCACACACACACACACACACACACACACACACACATATCAGGGTTCCACGCTACATTATTTAATCTCTGGAGCCAGGGCATCTGCATATTATGAAAGCTTCTGACCTCATCTCAAGTCAGGTTCAAGAACCACTGTCCTGAGGTGAAAGGAAAGCATTATGCGGTGATGAACTCTACACTTCCCCCCAAACAAAGATTCTGTGGCTTATGCAAAAGAAAGCAGACACTACAGAGTTAATATTAAACTGCAAAGACCTCTCCTTGTCTGGGTTCTCTAAGTTGTGCCTTATTTGGCTAATACAGTACACACTCTAGAAACAAAAATGGCTATGTGGTGATAAAGGAGACATAGCATTGTTAGGGAAACAAAGTCGTCAGTCTATTAAAAAAGTACATTTGTCTAAGGAGATTTAGTGTAAGATGAAACTTGCTTATCCTAACAGTAGGGGGAAACGGATTATCAATAAAAGGCATTGGGACAACTCGCTGGCCATCTGGGGAAAAAAATAAATAAAATTAGATCTATAGCATACCTCCAACGACAAAAAAGTCCAGATGGTACAAAGATTTAAACCTAAAGTACAGATCCACAAAGTAATTAGAAGATAATGCGGGAAAAATAGTTTATAATCTTGGGATTAAAAAAAAAAGACTTTATGGGCTTCTTTGGTGGTCCAGTGGGTAAGGACACCACCTTGCAGTGCAAGGGGCGCCAGATCAATCCCTGGCCTGGGAAGATTCTATGTGCCGCGGAGCAGCTGGACCAATGTGTCCAACTAATGAGCTGGAACTCTGGAGCGCATGCGCCCAGAGCCGGTGCTCTGTGAAAACAGAGGCCACTGCGATGGGAGGCCCACACAATCCAAAGAATGAAGATGGATGAAAATAGATAAATGAAAGACCAATAGAAGTGGCCAAAAAAAAAAAAAAAAGTACTTTCAAATTACTGTAGTAAAAACTAAAAGCTATAGAATAAAGCGCATGAGAAATATGATTATATCAATATTAAAAAAAGTTCTGCATGACACAGACCTGAACAAATAAACAACCAAACAAAAAATTCTTAACAGCAAACAGACAAAACCAGAGCCAGGGTGGAGAGGCGTCATAAGTCCTATCCGAGATATAAAACCTGTTTTCCTTCTATATAATGAGCACTTACAAATGGATGAGAAAATTTTCAAGAACTACCCCATCAGTACAAAGGAAGTGAATGAACCAAAAAGCTCATACAATTTTCCTAAGAATATACTCAATCTCTTTCATAAAAGAGGAAGTGTATTTTTTTCAATCAAATTAACAAAGATCAATAAATGGATAGTACCCTGTGTGGACTAGAGTATAGAGGGTCGCATATCGATGCTTCCTACCCTCATCACTGAGGGGATTGTAAATTTAAAACTACTAGAAACAGTAATCTTCCAATAATCTCCTAAAATTACAAATGCAAATATCTTTTGACCCTTGTAACACATTCTTAGGAATTTATTGAACAGATGTACTTACATATCTGGAGGATTATTAAGTGTGAAGTTCCTCATTGTAGCACTATTTGTAATAGCCAAAGATTAAAACCCCCTATGTGATATTTAGTAGAGTACTGGTTAATACATGATGATGCATTCAAACAATGGAATACTGTGAGTGTTGAAAAGAATGAACAACTTGGGAAAACTGAAATACAAAGAAAACTAAGGTAAAAACTGTAGAACACAATATATAGAGCGCTGAAAATTTCAAAATGAAAATCCAAACTATGTACACACACACACACACACACACACACCTCCTTGGGAGAGAAACCAGTAACATTTCTTCCAGGAGGGGAACTAGATGAAGGATAAAGTTAAAAGGGATATATTTCATTGTATATACAGCCTTTTATAATGTTTGAGGTTTTATTGTCTGTATAAAGTCTCTATTTAAAATTATATTAAAAATAAAATGACTCTCTGATCCAGATCTTAGAAAAATGTCATTCAAAACTCAAATATTTGTTGTAAATTTACACCTAAGCAATTCAAAAACTTCCATTACTATTCAATGGGCATTAGACATCACTAGGAATAATATAGTCTACAATTTTATTAGAATACTGATGAATTTTGATTATATCAATATTAAAAAGTTCTGCATGACACAGACCTGAACAAATAAACAACCAAACAAAAAATTCTTAACAGCAAACAGACAAAACCAGAGCCAGGGTGGAGAGGCGTCATAAGTCCTATCCGAGATATAAAACCTGTTTTCCTTCTATATAATGAGCACTTACAAATGGATGAGAAAATTTTCAAGAACTACCCCATCAGTACAAAGGAAGTGAATGAACCAAAAAGCTCATACAATTTTCCTAAGAATATACTCAATCTCTTTCATAAAAGAGGAAGTGTATTTTTTTCAATCAAATTAACAAAGATCAATAAATGGATAGTACCCTGTGTGGACTAGAGTATAGAGGGTCGCATATCGATGCTTCCTACCCTCATCACTGAGGGGATTGTAAATTTAAAACTACTAGAAACAGTAATCTTCCAATAATCTCCTAAAATTACAAATGCAAATATCTTTTGACCCTTGTAACACATTCTTAGGAATTTATTGAACAGATGTACTTACATATCTGGAGGATTATTAAGTGTGAAGTTCCTCATTGTAGCACTATTTGTAATAGCCAAAGATTAAAACCCCCTATGTGATATTTAGTAGAGTACTGGTTAATACATGATGATGCATTCAAACAATGGAATACTGTGAGTGTTGAAAAGAATGAACAACTTGGGAAAACTGAAATACAAAGAAAACTAAGGTAAAAACTGTAGAACACAATATATAGAGCGCTGAAAATTTCAAAATGAAAATCCAAACTATGTACACACACACACACACACACAACACACACACACCTCCTTGGGAGAGAAACCAGTAACATTTCTTCCAGGAGGGGAACTAGATGAAGGATAAAGTTAAAAGGGATATATTTCATTGTATATACAGCCTTTTATAATGTTTGAGGTTTTATTGTCTGTATAAAGTCTCTATTTAAAATTATATTAAAAATAAAATGACTCTCTGATCCAGATCTTAGAAAAATGTCATTCAAAACTCAAATATTTGTTGTAAATTTACACCTAAGCAATTCAAAAACTTCCATTACTATTCAATGGGCATTAGACATCACTAGGAATAATATAGTCTACAATTTTATTAGAATACTGATGAATTTTGATAAGAGTAAATAATGGAAATAAGCAGACACAAGAGTGCTTGAAAAGAATGTTAGTTGGCAGAAACTTTGAAAGAGAAAATAATAGAAAACAGAAAGAAAACTAGGAAAGTAATGCAGAGACAAGCTTTTAAGGGAGTAACATAATTTTTGAGAGTGAGTACTAAGCTGGACTGAAGGGATAGGGCAGGACTGAGCCAAACAGGCTGGGATATACTAGCCCTTTTGTGCCAGAATAGGAGTAGGAATCGAAGGATACCCCAAGCACGCACACACAAAGGCATGCATGTAACAGCCTATTTCCTCTATCTCTATGTGTAAACACCTTTTGCCCTGAAAATACATCATAAGATGTAGGCCAGGGGACTATGGTTAGGACGTAAGAAAATGATCTAAGAAGATTCCTCTGAGATTGCATCTGTTCATCCATAATTATTAGATACTGAGACCAATTATTGCAAATTCTGATAAGCATTAGTTCTCAGATATTACACAACAGTATCAAGTTGTTTTCTATCTATCAATAACCCGAGCAGAATCTCTCAGATAGAAACTATTCCATGACTTAGAATAAGAAATTTACAGATAAGACAATACCTACGAGTCCAAAAAAACCCCTTATTTTCCAAGAAAGACCTTCAAATGACTAACTAACGTAGACCATGCTAGCATTTCCTTATGGAGTTCAATTCCACTGGCAGCTCGGAAATGCAAAATTGTGTCCGAGAAGACATGTCAGTGCCAGAGGGTTTGTGTGCAAAGGAGACAGCAGGGTCCTCTAGCGACTGGGCTCTTCTAGCTGAGCATACAACCAAAATGAGCACAAATTAGAACTATTACAACAATGACAATTTGTGACCTTTTTTAAAAACAGTTTTAGAAGAAAACTAAACACTATTATGCCAGAGGAGGGTCTAAGTGGAAATACGATGTCCGGAATGGCCAGTGGTGGAGTTATGTTGGGATGATGGTCCTTTCAGACCTACAATCATGCCTTGTGTCCCTGGAGGTGACCTGTAAGCTCCACATGCCCAGAGGAATCCAGTGTGGTCTCTGTGTGAATATCATAGGAATATCAGCTTCGTGCTAAAAGCCCCGAGCAAGTGATGCTTGTACATGCACCATCACTGATACTTAACAGAAGGATTTTGGTGTTTGGAAGCCTCAAGCAGTGAACAATGCCTCTTCCTAGATTAAATAGCCATGGACTAATCGTAGCAAGAAAATCGGCTCCCTAATATCTCTTTTACAGGAAAAGAGTTCATTGTCAACTTGATGCTAGTAACATAATTTTTGAGAGTGAGTACTAAGCTGGACTGAAGGGATAGGGCAGGACTGAGCCAAACAGGCTGGGATATACTAGCCCTTTTGTGCCAGAATAGGAGTAGGAATCGAAGGATACCCCAAGCACGCACACACAAAGGCATGCATGTAACAGCCTATTTCCTCTATCTCTATGTGTAAACACCTTTTGCCCTGAAAATACATCATAAGATGTAGGCCAGGGGACTATGGTTAGGACGTAAGAAAATGATCTAAGAAGATTCCTCTGAGATTGCATCTGTTCATCCATAATTATTAGATACTGAGACCAATTATTGCAAATTCTGATAAGCATTAGTTCTCAGATATTACACAACAGTATCAAGTTGTTTTCTATCTATCAATAACCCGAGCAGAATCTCTCAGATAGAAACTATTCCATGACTTAGAATAAGAAATTTACAGATAAGACAATACCTACGAGTCCAAAAAAACCCCTTATTTTCCAAGAAAGACCTTCAAATGACTAACTAACGTAGACCATGCTAGCATTTCCTTATGGAGTTCAATTCCACTGGCAGCTCGGAAATGCAAAATTGTGTCCGAGAAGACATGTCAGTGCCAGAGGGTTTGTGTGCAAAGGAGACAGCAGGGTCCTCTAGCGACTGGGCTCTTCTAGCTGAGCATACAACCAAAATGAGCACAAATTAGAACTATTACAACAATGACAATTTGTGACCTTTTTAAATACAGTTTTAGAAGAAAACTAAACACTATTATGCCAGAGGAGGGTCTAAGTGGAAATACGATGTCCGGAATGGCCAGTGGTGGAGTTATGTTGGGATGATGGTCCTTTCAGACCTACAATCATGCCTTGTGTCCCTGGAGGTGACCTGTAAGCTCCACATGCCCAGAGGAATCCAGTGTGGTCTCTGTGTGAATATCATAGGAATATCAGCTTCGTGCTAAAAGCCCCGAGCAAGTGATGCTTGTACATGCACCATCACTGATACTTAACAGAAGGATTTTGGTGTTTGGAAGCCTCAAGCAGTGAACAATGCCTCTTCCTAGATTAAATAGCCATGGACTAATCGTAGCAAGAAAATCGGCTCCCTAATATCTCTTTTACAGGAAAAGAGTTCATTGTCAACTTGATGCTTTTTTCCCTTGGTTACTTGGAAATGTAATCATACAGACTCAAGATTAAAGACAAAGGAGAAACAGCACCAAGGGACAACATTCCTTGAGCCTATCTTTGGTTGGTTTGCTGAAGTGGAAAGAAAAAGTTTTGTAAGATAGTCGTATAACTAACGAAGTAAGTAACTAGATTGGCACCTTTTGGAAAGTACAAGAGATAATATTGATAATGATTCCAGAAAAATGGAAAGAACCAAGATTTAACGTCATCCTAATTTTGAGGGATTAAACGGCAGCAGACAGTGCATCTAGATATTAAAAAAAAATCGTATGAGAAAGCTCAACAAACGTGCTCAGGATTCCTAGCAGCATGGGATGTCCAATCCATGGTGAAAAACAGGCTCAAGAATTGTAACTTCTTTCTATGCCTTGGTTACACTGTTATATTGTTTTAACTCTAAACATATACCTAAATTTAGAAGTAGCTCAGTAATGCAACTGTTTAGAACCCAAGCCACAAACATAAATCACAGTGGAAAACACATACATGGCGATGTTGCAAACAAGAAAACCTGGAGTCTCCTCCCTGCTGCTCCCACGATCCTGTGAAAAATGGGTGAATCTCACTGTACATTTGTTTTCTCATTTGAGAATGATGATCACTAAATTTAATTGACACCAACTTTCTGCTGGGCTCCCTATAAGAGATGCAGGGTTCAATCCCTGGGCAGGGAAGATCCTTGGAGGGTGTAGCAACCCACTCCAGGACTCTTGCCTGGAGAGTCCCATGGACAGAGGAGCCTGGCGGCTATAGTCCATAGGATGGCAAAGAGCTGGACATGACTGAAGCAACTTAGCACACATGACAAACTGAGAGCCAAAGCATTTATGTTTAAGGGCTTAAATTGTGCTTAGAACTCCTGATGTTGCCTGAGAATGCTATGTGGGTTTTTGCAAATTCAGCAGAACTGTCCCAAGAAAGCACCCTACTCAGGTGAACAAAACTTCCCTTCAGCAACACTCTTGGAAAACCTCAAGTAAGGTGGTGGTGGATGGGCAAGAATGACTACATAATTGCCTCCTCATGTTTGCTTTCACATTCACCAACCCTGCAAAGATTGTTCTGGAGTAAAATATAAGAGAAGCAGCTAATTGGTGGCTCATAAATAATAAATACATGGCAAGAGTATTAGAACTAGGAGAATGATAGTGGCCAAATTATTTTTCCTTTTTTCCAGAGATAGAATTTTTCCTACTGTAAGTGTCTGGGATGATTCCAAGACCTCAGGAAGATCAGTGAATTGGGTTAAGCCATTTTAATCTACTGAATTTTCCAGAGAATGACAACTTTCTGATATTACAGATACCAGCCTAACCCGCCTTCTCAGTGCAGTGGGCAGCACATCAGTCTCATAATCTGAAGGTCCAGAGTGAACAAAGGAGATGGCATAGCAATGTGATTAACAAAGGGAAAGAAAAAGAACTCCAGGCTTATGATAGAGTGAGTATAAGAAGCTGTATGAGCCATTAGGCATATATTTAAACCCCATTAAATGAAGGCATATCCCATTAAAAAGGGGATATGATTTATATACATTCAGGAGACCCTAATCCAAATATTCGTATGTTACTGGAGGTCAAATATATCTGTGATATGTGGACTGAAAAAAAATTCTCTCTCTAAAGATGTGCCTTATTATAATGTTCTCTTTCAAACAACTTTATCAGGTGAAAAAAGTCACTTTTGAGTCCTTCATCTGGCTGGTTACTAGTTGCAATGATACCTGTAACAAATGTTTGTTAATAATTTAAATATAATTTTCCATGAAACAGCCCTCTCCTAAATTCCCAAAAGAGTCCCTAAAATCATGACATACTGATTGGACAATGATGCTAGGATGGCATTATTAGCAGACTGCCTGCAATTAAAGGAAATATAGAAGAAAATGATTATAAAAATCATTCAAAACCCAAAATGATGGAAAACCCAAAGCAGACATGGGAACCTAGGAATATCATGATGAAACCACTGGTAGATTAGTGACAGATCAGTTTTGTTTTTTTTTTTTTTTTTTTGATAAACAGATGTTCACTTGCTAAAGTCTCCATCACGAGGCACCTTATTGTTCATTGATGGTATCTTGACAATGAATGTATCATGTCTGGACTGAGGGTCAAATGGGGCCCCATATGCAACTCTTTCTTTGGAAATTTTATCAAAGTAGCAACATGGCAAAGATGAATTCAAAAAGGGGAAGATGAATCCCCAAAAAGGGGAAGAGACAAGCAATGAAAAGTCATTCAAGGAGGACCTTCAGGAGGTGTATTTCTAAGTGTAGTCAGTAAGGAATAAAGCCAATCAGATATGATTTATCCTGTTCTTAAGTGCTGCGCCCAAGTGGGAAATGGCGGAACCATGGCTGCACTAAGCGCCAGCAATGTATTGGGCCATCAAGAAGATAAACATTTTCCAAACGATGAAAAAAAATAGTATTCTTTCCTGTAACACCAGAGGTTTACCAGAAGGCTTATGAATCGACAAACAGAAATCTCATTTTAGAATTTCTGGAAAAAATGAGTCTAAAATATTGCCAGTCCCTATAAAAATGTTGGCTTGAGGGGCAAAAATATTATCCAAAGCCATGATCTAAACAAGGTCTGTGGATACCCACTGGCAAATATGGTAAAGTTGTAATTTATCAGCTAAAAGTGTACAAGGAAAACACATTTGAAAGAACTGAATCAAACCCACGTTAGCACCAGAAGGATCAAGGCCACAAAATTCTCAGATTCTTCTCTCATCCTGAGGCAACTTGCAGTTTTTTGAACAGTTAGTCATGACCCGTGACTCAACAGTGAGTCTTGAAATAAATTTAGGGGGCTTACATTCAACATTTAAAAGTAATGGGTCTATCATTAACCTTTTAAAAAGAATACAAAAATATGGAATAGAATAAAAACGCCATAGTACATATTAATACATATAATAAACTGCATTGTAATGAAACTTAAGATGCATGTGTTTGTGTGAGAGAGAGAGAATGTATACACTTGAAAGGTCATAATGTAGTACGTGGGGAGTTGAGGGATGCAAACTGTCCCTTGGCCCTTAAATCTCATTTTCTCAGTTCCATCAAAATGCTTAGAATTCATTGATAAAATATTTATTTCTCTACATTGTGAATATTTGAGGGATTTCAAAAGCATCCAATGAAAGTAAGACGTATGTGTGGAACTCTGCTCAGTGTTCTGTGGTGGCCTGAATGGAAGGGGATCTGGGGGAGAATGGACACACGTATGGCTGAGTGGCTTCGCCGTGCACCTGAAACTATCACAACATTGTTAATCAACTATACTCCAATATAAAACAAAAAGTTTAAAATAGAAAAACATAAAGTAAGATATATCTGGGAAGAATACAAGTTTTAAGTTCATCAACCAAGGCTGATATGACTCCTCTCTAAGCAGCGGTGAAATGAGCAGAAGACAAGTTAGACATTTTTGTGATGGGAAAGGTCTGCTGGAAGAGTAGGCACCAAGACCATGAGATGGTCCTAGGATTTCACACATTTAACCTGTATCCTTTCTGCTAGCATTGCTCAATGACTCCCTCACAGGGTACTCTGCTAAACTGGAAAAAAAACACAAAACCCTCTGGAGAACATGTTTCTACCTCCGTGACTACCCCACTGGTTAGCCTTTGTGAGTCAGCTTACTTACTCATAAAGCCACGGAACTTCACTGAACCTTAAGAGATGTCTACAGGATTAATACAATGTGCTCTCAGAGTGGGTACCATGCCTTGACTCCTGTGAACTCTTTTTTAACAAGAAAAATTGTGGATATGCCCTTTAATGTTTTTTTAGGTTTTATTGGACAGTACATTCACAAACACCTCAGACAAAAGTCTATCTTAGGGGCTTTACTTTTCATACTAGCTACATTAAAAATAACTCAAGGAATATTTAAATCAATGACCCTTAAGCCTCATTATACATCAGGAGGAGTTTTTAAAAATTGTGATATCTGCACCATAACCCTAGAGACTGCATTTCAAGTGATTTGGGAATGGAGTTCAGGGATTTTAAATAAACATACTCAGTTGATTTTTCCATGGAATTGGGTTTGAAAACCAATCGGGTTCTGCCACTCATATGATTCTTGAGTCCCCTATTTTGAACACTTTCATTCTTTTGTTAGGTAGCTATAATTTTAACAATGCTTTTGCTTAAATTAATCAGAAATCTACTTCCTTTTTGAATCAACCCATTTGTCATTTTTTCTACTTCGTTCTTCCATTAGTACCTCTAGCTCCTGTGGGTGGATTATGAGTCAACTTCCTTTACCATATGTCTGCTCTCAGGATCTGCACACACAGGCAAACAGGACAAGATGTACAATGTAATAACAGTTGTTATTGTTCAGTTGCTTCCGTGCACCTGAAACTATCACAACATTGTTAATCAACTATACTCCAATATAAAACAAAAAGTTTAAAATAGAAAAACATAAAGTAAGATATATCTGGGAAGAATACAAGTTTTAAGTTCATCAACCAAGGCTGATATGACTCCTCTCTAAGCAGCGGTGAAATGAGCAGAAGACAAGTTAGACATTTTTGTGATGGGAAAGGTCTGCTGGAAGAGTAGGCACCAAGACCATGAGATGGTCCTAGGATTTCACACATTTAACCTGTATCCTTTCTGCTAGCATTGCTCAATGACTCCCTCACAGGGTACTCTGCTAAACTGGAAAAAAAACACAAAACCCTCTGGAGAACATGTTTCTACCTCCGTGACTACCCCACTGGTTAGCCTTTGTGAGTCAGCTTACTTACTCATAAAGCCACGGAACTTCACTGAACCTTAAGAGATGTCTACAGGATTAATACAATGTGCTCTCAGAGTGGGTACCATGCCTTGACTCCTGTGAACTCTTTTTCAACAAGAAAAATTGTGGATATGCCCTTTAATGTTTTTTTAGGTTTTATTGGACAGTACATTCACAAACACCTCAGACAAAAGTCTATCTTAGGGGCTTTACTTTTCATACTAGCTACATTAAAAATAACTCAAGGAATATTTAAATCAATGACCCTTAAGCCTCATTATACATCAGGAGGAGTTTTTAAAAATTGTGATATCTGCACCATAACCCTAGAGACTGCATTTCAAGTGATTTGGGAATGGAGTTCAGGGATTTTAAATAAACATACTCAGTTGATTTTTCCATGGAATTGGGTTTGAAAACCAATCGGGTTCTGCCACTCATATGATTCTTGAGTCCCCTATTTTGAACACTTTCATTCTTTTGTTAGGTAGCTATAATTTTAACAATGCTTTTGCTTAAATTAATCAGAAATCTACTTCCTTTTTGAATCAACCCATTTGTCATTTTTTCTACTTCGTTCTTCCATTAGTACCTCTAGCTCCTGTGGGTGGATTATGAGTCAACTTCCTTTACCATATGTCTGCTCTCAGGATCTGCACACACAGGCAAACAGGACAAGATGTACAATGTAATAACAGTTGTTATTGTTCAGTTGCTCGGTCATGTCCAACATTCTGTGGCTCCATGAAGTGCAGCATACCAGGCTTCTCTGCCCTTTACTATTTCTCAGAGTTTGTTCAAACTCCTGTCTATTGACTTGGTGATGCTTATTAAATGTTCATGGCCAATAATGGAAAGTGTTGTTGTTATCATTACTACAACTAGGAAGTAAAGCAAAGATACCTGTTAAAAGTGAAATGACCAAAGCAATTCTGTCAAGATCAATGTCAAGAACTCACTACTCACAGAGCTGTTGAGTAAAAATAGTCTGTGTTAATAATCTGGAAAAAGGTAAAACATTTGTTTCATGATTTACTGACTTTTCACCTCCAACAGTGCCTTCCAGACAAGTGAGAAATCAATGCAAGAAAAGTGTCATAGGCATGTTCAGGTAAGTCTTGGCAAAAAGGCTCCTTCATTCATATTTTAATCATCGGCAGTCTAGGTTATGCAACGACCCTCCTTGACATTCAACAGCTCCTCTCAAAAGCTTAAAAGGTGTCCATGAATATCTTTCCTTAGAAGATTGAATGAGAATATGTAAAGTTTAGTTCTTATAGAAGAAACACAAAGGAAAAAGTAAACTGGAAAAAAAATAACTCTGGAGAACACGTTTCTACCTGTGTGACTACCTCACTGGTTAGCTTTTGTGAGTCAGCTTACTCACTCATAAAGCCATGGAATGTCACTGGACCTTAAGAGATGTCTACAGGATTAAAACCACGTGCTCTCAGAGTGGATGCCATGCTTTGACTCCTGTGAACTCTTTATAAAAGATTATTATTTATCCTGTAGATCATGTTGCACTGAATCACAATGAGTTAAGCCAGATTTATCTGAACTTTAAAATGAACAATAATAAAAATGGCAATAGCACAATTTTTTATTGCTATTATGTGGGGAATACTTGTCTAATTACCGAAATCTTCCATTGTTTATCATCTTTCCTATTAGTGCTAAAATTAGTAAATTAAATGATAGTTTATGAATCTATATCTAAGCCTTCTATTAAGTCTAATCGAATCATTATCATGATTCATCAGGAAATACACCCGTAACTCACTATCTTAACAGTACACACAAAAAAGAAACGGCATCATCGACAAACCTGAATTTCAAAGAACTGCTAACCTTCCATCATGAGGTGGTTGAGCTGAAAAGTCCTACCTTCAACTAAGGAAGTGAGGAGGGTAACGTTGGCTGCTTTCCGTCTTCCTGCTGGCAAGTTGAGGCCCAGCCTATCCAGTTTCTCCCTCAGGCAGCGACCCCCATTCTTGGATTTTGCTCTGTCCAAAAACAAACAAATGCTAGGTTTTGCAAGGTGACATCTGGAGGAAAACGATAAGAAGACATGACCCTCTGAGGTGTTCCACATGGGACGGAAGATATAAGCACTGAGGACTGAGGAGCAGGGTACCAGTACAGTTAGAAGACCACAGTGCCAGGGGCTTCCCTGCAGTCCAGCGGTTAAGACTCTAAGCTGCCAGCACAGAGTGTGCAGGTGCACTCCCTGGTTCGAGAACGAAGAGTTCACATGCCTCACAGTGAGGCCAAAAGATAAAACAAAACAAAACAAAACACCCAAAAAACTAGAGTGCCAGAAAACACCTTTGTCTTACCTTCTCAAAATGCCTCCCAAGAGTGAAGCGTTGAGGCATTCAGGGGGCGAGAGACGTCTCTTAACCTCAGCAATGGTCACCTTGTATTTGGAAGTAGAACTGAGAAGGGACAAACGACCAGGGACAGAACAAAACAGGTCTGTGGGGTTGACCACACAGGTGCCACCTTTGGAGGGAAAAGTATGTTACATATTAGTGACCATGAGCACAGATATTCATTACTACATAAAACACAGTTGCTATCACAACACTGCTTAGGATTTGGAGACACGGGGCATGAGTTTACCTATATATATACCACCTGGGTCATGTCAGAAAGCTGCTCTGAAGAGGTCCTTTCCAATAACAGGCAGGCTTTGTCTTTCAAAGATCATACAGAAAATGTTTGTGAGGGTATGGCTTTCATGTTAGCCATAATTAGCATTCTTGTGGAGTGTTGGCTGGCCCACCAATGTTCATTTTGACATCATCCACACCAAGAAACACTTCAATTAGGTAAAATCTCAAATTACCAGTTTACCCACAAAGGGAAGGTTATAGCCATGGCTCTGTGAGTGTGTATATACACACATGTACACAAGGACTAGATACATTTTTTATCCATGACTTACTATAGAGACAAAAGTTTGGAGAGCTCTTTTCTAAAATGTTTGAGAATTGCCATCTCCCTCCACTCATCCATCTGCCAACTACAGACAACGAAGTCATTTCATTCCTTTCCAGGCAAGAATTCTAGAGTGGGTTGCCATTCCCTCTCCAGGGAATCTTCCTGACCCAGGGATCGAACCCAATTTCCTTATGTCTCCTGCACTGTAGGCGGGTTCTTTACCACTAGTGCCACCTGGAAAGCCCCCATTTAGTCCTTAGGTGCCATTAAAATCATGTGCCCATTGCAAGACACTTTCAACTCCTATGGGTCTCGACATATGTCAGCCCAAAGGATCAGCACATAGTCAAACACAGCACTAGACTTAGTGTAAAAGTGCAGGACCGCATGGGGTCTTCTGGGGACAGGGTTTCCCCTCAAATTCCTCTGCTTTTGTTCCTCTCTGAAGTACCTAGATAATAGTATTCAATGCACGTTTCCTGAGTTGTTTTGCAGAAGTATAAAAACCTTCCCCTTTGCAACAAATGGAAGATGTTAACTACTTGAGGACCATGAGCACATAGCCCCAGACTTCCTGGAGTCTAAGGGCTGATTAACCCCCGTCATCTCACCCGGTTACCTCACCACCAGCCAATCAGAGAATTGTGCACAAGCTGATCACAGACCCTGTGACCCTCTCCCTCATTTGGTTTTTTAACATGCTTTGCAGAAATCCTTTGGGGAGTTCAAGAGTTTGGGACTTTGAAGGCATGAGCCACCTGTCTCCTTGCATGGCCCTGCAATAAACCTTTCTCTGCTCCAAGCTCCAACCTTCAGTTTGTTTGGTCTTACTGGGCACGTGTATGTGTGTGCATGAATGCTAAATCACTTAGTTGTGTCTTTTTGTGACCCTATGGACTTTAGCCCACCAGGCTCCTCTGTCCATGGAGATCCTCCAGGTAAGAATAGTGGAGTGGGGTGCCATGCCCCCTCCACCAGGGGATCTTCCCAACCCAGATAGCAAACCCACATCTCTTTCAGTGCTGACTTTTTACTGCCGAGACACCAGGGAATTCCCGCACTGTGCATGGGGCACACAAACTTGAGTTAACATTAGAATGCAGTAACAGTAACACATCAAATGTTAGCGGCCAATAATACTGTTGTGGCTGTTATTATTACTACTACTAGGAACCATAGCAAAGATAACTGCTGTTGGCAAAAACCACCAAAGCAATGTCCCCCTGTGGGGGCTCCTGGAGCAGAAGCCTTCTGTCCCTGCGGTCCAGGAAGCCCCGGAGAACTTTTCTCCAGGAATCATAGAGAACACATGTCTCCTGCACTGTAGGCGGGTTCTTTACCACTAGTGCCACCTGGAAAGCCCCATTTAGTCCTTAGGTGCCATGAAAATCATGTGCCCATTGCAAGACACTTTCAACTCCTATGGGTCTCGACATATGTCAGCCCAAAGGATCAGCACATAGTCAAACACAGCACTAGACTTAGTGTAAAAGTGCAGGACCGCATGGGGTCTTCTGGGGACAGGGTTTCCCCTCAAATTCCTCTGCTTTTGTTCCTCTCTGAAGTACCTAGATAATAGTATTCAATGCACGTTTCCTGAGTTGTTTTGCAGAAGTATAAAAACCTTCCCCTTTGCAACAAATGGAAGATGTTAACTACTTGAGGACCATGAGCACATAGCCCCAGACTTCCTGGAGTCTAAGGGCTGATTAACCCCCGTCATCTCACCCGGTTACCTCACCACCAGCCAATCAGAGAATTGTGCACAAGCTGATCACAGACCCTGTGACCCTCTCCCTCATTTGGTTTTTTAACATGCTTTGCAGAAATCCTTTGGGGAGTTCAAGAGTTTGGGACTTTGAAGGCATGAGCCACCTGTCTCCTTGCATGGCCCTGCAATAAACCTTTCTCTGCTCCAAGCTCCAACCTTCAGTTTGTTTGGTCTTACTGGGCACGTGTATGTGTGTGCATGAATGCTAAATCACTTAGTTGTGTCTTTTTGTGACCCTATGGACTTTAGCCCACCAGGCTCCTCTGTCCATGGAGATCCTCCAGGTAAGAATAGTGGAGTGGGGTGCCATGCCCCCTCCACCAGGGGATCTTCCCAACCCAGATAGCAAACCCACATCTCTTTCAGTGCTGACTTTTTACTGCCGAGACACCAGGGAATTCCCGCACTGTGCATGGGGCACACAAACTTGAGTTAACATTAGAATGCAGTAACAGTAACACATCAAATGTTAGCGGCCAATAATACTGTTGTGGCTGTTATTATTACTACTACTAGGAACCATAGCAAAGATAACTGCTGTTGGCAAAAACCACCAAAGCAATGTCCCCCTGTGGGGGCTCCTGGAGCAGAAGCCTTCTGTCCCTGCGGTCCAGGAAGCCCCGGAGAACTTTTCTCCAGGAATCATAGAGAACACTCCCTAACCTCAGGCAGCTGAAGTAGACTTGAGAAACCAGAGCAATCCATCAATCATCAGAAAAGAGAATTTCCTACTGATGGACCTCCTTTATTGCAAAAATCCCGAGCCAGTGGCCACACTGTTAATACCCCCTGAATGCCCCCAGGATGCAAGGCTGCCTCCCTAGGCACTGAGGTTCAGTGGCAAGTTCAAAGTCAAAGGTTGCTTTCCTGCGCATATATTGGATTTCATCAGTTATGGTCAATTTTAAGACCCGTCTTCAGAAAAGGGTCAAGTTCTATGAGCGCAATGAAGAAAAAGCAAAAAGGTACATGAGGAAGGAAAATTAGCAGGAGAGTGTTGTCCAATATATTTTACTCAAAGGGTGGTTCTCAACCGGCAGTGCTGGCATCTCCTGGGAGCTTCCTAGAAATGTAGACTCTCAAGCCTGAGCCCAGACCTTCCCAGTCAGAACCTGCCTTTGAATGAGCTGCTCAGGTGGTTCATGGGTGTGTTAAGTCACTTCAGTTGTATCCAACTCTCCGTGAGCCCATGGACTGTAGCCTGCCAACCACCTCTGTCCATGGGATTCTCCAGGCAAGAATACTGGAATGGGTTGCCATGGCTTCCTCCAGGGGATCTTCCTGATCCAGGGATGGAACCCGTACATTGGCATGAGTGTTCTTTATCACTAAGGCTACCTGGGAAACCCCAGGTGGTCCATGTGTGCATTAAATTTTGAGACACACTGGTCTAGGACTCACCCCCTGCTTTCTGTTCTTTGATAAGGCAGCTCAGATGGAATGTTATTTCCATCTGGTTGGTGGTGTTCAGATTTCAGGTGTGTTTTCTAGGCCCAGGGGATAAAGAACCTGGGAGGAAGTTTCAAAAAGGCAAAAGAGGCCCTGGGCCTGGGTGCAGAGAACCAGCTAACTTTGTCCCACTCTTAGGGGATTTCTACCCCGTGCTGTCTGGAATTCCTCCGGCTTTCTTAAGGCTATCCAAGATTTTCCTGAAAGTGCTGGAACCTGCCAAGATCTTTCTCCTGAACACCTAACCATAGAAAGCTGCTGTTGGCAAAACCACCAAAGCAATGTCCCCCTGTGGGGGCTCCTGGAGCAGAAGCCTTCTGTCCCTGCGGTCCAGGAAGCCCCGGAGAACTTTTCTCCAGGAATCATAGAGAACACTCCCTAACCTCAGGCAGCTGAAGTAGACTTGAGAAACCAGAGCAATCCATCAATCATCAGAAAAGAGAATTTCCTACTGATGGACCTCCTTTATTGCAAAATCCCGAGCCAGTGGCCACACTGTTAATACCCCTGAATGCCCCCAGGATGCAAGGCTGCCTCCCTAGGCACTGAGGTTCAGTGGCAAGTTCAAAGTCAAAGGTTGCTTTCCTGCGCATATATTGGATTTCATCAGTTATGGTCAATTTTAAGACCCGTCTTCAGAAAAGGGTCAAGTTCTATGAGCGCAATGAAGAAAAAGCAAAAAGGTACATGAGGAAGGAAAATTAGCAGGAGAGTGTTGTCCAATATATTTTACTCAAAGGGTGGTTCTCAACCGGCAGTGCTGGCATCTCCTGGGAGCTTCCTAGAAATGTAGACTCTCAAGCCTGAGCCCAGACCTTCCCAGTCAGAACCTGCCTTTGAATGAGCTGCTCAGGTGGTTCATGGGTGTGTTAAGTCACTTCAGTTGTATCCAACTCTCCGTGAGCCCATGGACTGTAGCCTGCCAACCACCTCTGTCCATGGGATTCTCCAGGCAAGAATACTGGAATGGGTTGCCATGGCTTCCTCCAGGGGATCTTCCTGATCCAGGGATGGAACCCGTACATTGGCATGAGTGTTCTTTATCACTAAGGCTACCTGGGAAACCCCAGGTGGTCCATGTGTGCATTAAATTTTGAGACACACTGGTCTAGGACTCACCCCCTGCTTTCTGTTCTTTGATAAGGCAGCTCAGATGGAATGTTATTTCCATCTGGTTGGTGGTGTTCAGATTTCAGGTGTGTTTTCTAGGCCCAGGGGATAAAGAACCTGGGAGGAAGTTTCAAAAAGGCAAAAGAGGCCCTGGGCCTGGGTGCAGAGAACCAGCTAACTTTGTCCCACTCTTAGGGGATTTCTACCCCGTGCTGTCTGGAATTCCTCCGGCTTTCTTAAGGCTATCCAAGATTTTCCTGAAAGTGCTGGAACCTGCCAAGATCTTTCTCCTGAAGCATTCCAAGCCTGGAAATCACCCCAAATGCCTCCTACCCCCAAACACAAGAGAAGATATTAAGAACATTCAAGCAGTCAGCCCTTTACAGTTTGGAAGATGAGTCTTGTACACTCGCTAAACTCCCAATGCTAGTGTTCAGAAACCTGCCCTTGGTTTGAAATATGAAAGGTAAATAGTGTCAATGATCAGATTTGAAATCTTCTTGGCAGTTAAACTTGTGGCCAATATAGTAAAAAAAAAAAAAAACAACAAAAAACAAATGCCTGCCTTAGGAGCGAGGAACACAAATTTCAACTGTGCCTCTCCACCTCATTTTCTCAAAGATTTTAAAACCAATAATATTAATAGTAATAATAATAATTTCTACTTATTAATGGTCTAGAAACTACCATTATATTTTCATCATTATATATGGATACTCTCACTTTGTACATGTATATGCAAAATGTATTTTAAGGACTTCTCCGGTGACACAGTGGATACAAATCCACCTGCCAACTAGGAATCCCTGGTTCCTGATCCAGGAAGGTGCCGTGCAGCAACTAAGGCTATGTGCCACAACTACAGAAGCCTGTGTCCCTAAAGCCCGTGATCTGCAACAAGTGAAGCCACCACAAAAAGAAGCTCATACACTATGAAGAAGAGTATTTCCCCACTCAATGCAACTATACAAAGTCCACTCAAAAACAAAAAAAGACCCAGCTAAACCAAAATTAAGTACATAAACTCAAGTAACCTCTCAACAATGAGACAAACAGGAAATTAAGCTAGGTATCAGAAAATCTGGATTTTATTGTCATGAAGAATCATGACTCTGTTAGATTTAGAACTTAGGCCATACCGAGTTCATCTGAAACAAGCAAAAACAGAATTCCCTGAGGTTCAGTGGGTTAGGATTCTGTACTTGCACTGTGGGGGGTCCCATGGCACAGCCCCCCTCAAAATAGAAGAAATAAGAATGTTTTTACTCAAAATTCACTTGTTTTCACCTGAAAATGGGCTTTTCCCTGTGGTCACTAGGAATCATCAGCACATTCATATTCTTACATAAATCTTTTTTCTCTTGCACACTAGCCAGTACATAATGGAGCATACAAGAATCTCACCCAACCGGTCTCAAGTTTACTATGAGTGTGTCTGTTGTTTTCCAAAACAAGGAAAGGGAGCAGTTTTAGAACTTTCCTATCTTTGCTAATCTGTGGTAGGTTCGATGGAATTTAGAGAGATGCAGAAGATCACGATTTTTGTTAAAAAAAAAAAAAAAAAGTTAAAATGGGCCTTCTCCAACTGGAAAACTGCCCCTTTGGACAAAGTGAACCTCTGTGCTAAAAGCCAGCTATTTTCAGGGAAGTCACTAAGCTTGCTTCCTAACCAAAGGTGAAGTCCCTGAGCCCTGAGTATTCTCTCCCGCATGCAGGTTAGCCTTCTGGCTTACACTCAAATAAGCATTTAATAGGTAAGTCACACAGCCTGCATATTAAGAATATGTTTTATGCACACACAAATTGCCTGGAGGATTTATTTTGTATTCAGGATTAGCCATCAACTCCAGAGTCTTTTATTTTTTATGTCACAGCATCTTTAAAGGGAATTTCTGTTACTTTGATACTTGGCATTGCTGCAGCCTTGGGGAACTCTCTTGTCCTGGCTGAAGATTTGGCAACTTGTAGAGTTTACAGCAGCGTGAGGAACCTGATGTCTTTCTTCCCAGTGGTTTATTTTTTCAGGAGGAAGAAAAGAGTCATAGGTCAACATAACCAGAATTCTGCATTTGGAATGAAGGTGGGACATCCCTAAGGGAAGCCAGGCTACAGATGGCAATGATGAGGTTTCAAAGAAGGAAAGGCATGAAAGGGTCACCGATGCCAAGCCATTTACAGTGTTCCTCCCTGGTGTCACTAGTTGAAGTTCCTCATGGTCCTGTGGTGGATATCGGCTCTTACTGAAATCATGCAATATTCATTCTAGGTCTAGCACTCCAGTTAGAGGCATCTCTGGTGCCACGGCCAGGGTCCTCATACCGAACTCTCTTTCCTAAAGAGTACATCTCTTTTCCATTCATAGTGAGCAGAGGCAACACTTTCAGGGGATCTACTAGTTGAAAAATTGAAATTTGGAGATAGCGATTCCTACTTCCGGTGATGTTGCAAACGCAGATGGGTAGCTATAGGAACAGTCTTAGAAATCATCTACTCAAGGTCACCTGTCTACGACATGGCTATCATTAAAGGGCTAACTTTGCCAGCTATATTGAAAAGTCAGCCAAACCAGCACAAAATACAGATCCTCCAGCTGCCAGATCCTATGACGCCAAAAAAGAGGCGGGGTGGGGCGGGGCGCGGGGAGGAGGGAGCTGTACCGTTCCTGGGCTGGCTGGGGACGATGTGGAGGCGGAAAAGTGGGAAAAAGTTGACCGCCTAGTGACTCATGCTACCTTAGGTGAGTAGTTCCGGGCCTCAGTCTGCCCATCGGAAAAATGGGGATGCTCAACACCTGCTCTATTTACTTGAGTAAGTGCAACGGAAAACGGACGCATTAGCGCTCAATGACCTGAGTTGCGCCACTCAACCCCACCATTGTGCTGAGCGGCCGCCGCGGCGCGGGGTGCAAGCCAGGGAGAGCGACAAGACTCCGCCCACTTGGTGCGCAGCTACAGAATCAGAAAACCCGGCGCCGCTGCCTGGGCGCGCTTTTCCGTCTCCTCCCAGGCAATTAGGGCTGAGGAAACAGCCAAGGCCCTCTCCCAGGAACTGCGGCTCCCCTGGAGCCCCTAAAGCTGCCTCTAGGCTACTCACCCCCACTGGGTGCCTTCCCGTCTCGAAACAGAGCAAATGATGGCTAGAGGCCCCACGCGCTCTGCAGGTGCGATCAATACTTCCCGGCGGGCTTCCGGGCGCGGGCCCGTGCGCGCAGACTCTCCAAAGCCGCAGCGCCGCCCCAGTCGCCTCCGCCTCGGTGTTGACATAATTAGACCAAATCTTGAGAGCAAAATAAATGTTCTGTTCGCCTTACAGCCAAACAGATGTTTACAATTCAAATGAAAGAAATGCAAACGGCAGGGATTTTTTTTTTCTCTCTCCCCTTCTTCATCTCCAGTGATCTCTTGTTTTTTTCTGACACATTAAAAAATATGTAAGCGATTACAGGGGTTTCCTGTCCCTGTTTGTTCTTCCGCTGCATTTCTGCGAGGTGCGCGTGTAAACGGGGTGGGGTAGGATCATTCTCGGCTGCTTCCTCTCTAGCCTCTCGACCTTCTTCACCCTATTCTCCCCAAGTATTCTCCTTCCTCCAAGCAAAGCGTATGTTAATTACAATCCAACACCAAAGCGATAGGGGCTTAACTACCCTTAAATAGGCCCCGGATGCTGTATCTGCTGAGAACTGCACTGTTTGGAAGAAATATGTGTAGTTACAGGTATTACTGGATTACCATGTGAGAATGGGCTTTGCGGGCGCAGATTCCACGCAGAACAAAGGGAAGTCTGCTAAGAGAGATCTACTGGTTTAAGGTGGCGACGGATGCGTAATGGGAGGGGGGTTGTGAAATTAATCCCCACTTCCTAGTGCAGACAGTGCTTTTGCTCTTGGTGAAATTAAAAGCAATAAAGAAATTAAGAGAGACAGAGGTAGGCTATGGAAAAGTAGTTCCCCCGCCCCCTAAGATAGATTTCCAACAAACCAGGCCTCTAGATCCTTTGGTGCGTGAATTTTAGACGTTTTTTAAAGGAGACTGATTTCGGGATCTGCAGCGTCTGTGTTTGGGTACTGCAAGGCAGGCGAGGCTCTAGGTGTGCTTCTGACAATATGTTCATAATGGATGAGCCACAGAAATGAGTTTTGGCGATTTGAGTAAAGAGATTCCTTGAACACTGACAAAAGAACAACGCTTCTCACTCCTCTTCAATCTTACTCCTTTCAAGAGCTGCTGAAAGAGCCAAAAGTCTCCTTTAACTCCAGTTCCCAAACTTAGGACCCTCGCGGAAACCGAAAAGGCCGAGGAGAGCTCATCTTCCTGCCCAAGCCGCCTGTGGGCAGCCACGAAGGCTGCCGACGGGAACGGCGGTCAGGTGCATCCACTCTGTTATTGGCGGCCTGGGAGACTGACGCTAAGCTCCATTCCACAGAAGCTTTTTTTTTTTTTGAAATTAAATGAGATCTGACAATGTTTGTACCGCAGCGTAAATGCCTCCGCTGGCGTGCCAGTCACCTCTAAGCGATCTGACAAACTCCAACTCTCTTAAAACGTGCAGAGTTCAGATCATATTAATTCCCCCCAAAATGTTTTGATTCAAAGTAGTTTGTATTTTGTGTAGCCACGGGCAATCCGGTAAGCGCTCCTGCCTGCCCGTGGCCGGGTCCGCTCCCTCTCCGCGTGGCCCAGAGGCTATGGCGGTATTTAAGCTTCCGAAATTAGCCTGGGGCTGCAAGGCAGAGCGATCACAAAGCGAAACAAGGGCGCTTCCCCTCTTCACTTTTTTCATTTTTTTCTTTCTTCCTTTTTTTTTTTTTTTTTTTTTTGAGTTTGCCATCCCGATTTCACAAAAAAGGACCAGGGCCAAAATGTCACTTTTCACCCAAATATGGAAAAGCTAGATCTTATCTCATCTCCATTCTCTTCTGAAAGCCAGGAGCCCCTACCCCATTGAATCCTCTACCCCTGCAGTTTCCGTCTGGATCCTCTCATTAGTAGCTTCATCATCATCATCGTCGTCATCAACCTTGTGCTCCTTCTATTAAATTCTCAGAGCAAGAAATGAAAGGGACCAGCATCTGACAAAGGGGAGGGGGCCATGAGGGAGCCTCAGAAGATTCGTGGGGAAGAGTGGGTTTTCCTTTCTTTCTTTCTTTTTTTTAATGATTAAAAACACAGACGACTCCTGTAAATAGAAGCCTCATTTCTTCAAGAGATGCCTTTTGAAACCCACTATCTGAATATTCAACGAAGGCAAAGCTCCACTCTGTACGTACAACATTAATATGATCTCTGCAGAATTTGCTACTCAGAAATATTAACATATCAAAGCCGATGCCGGAGGCGAGAGAAGCTATCGATACGCGAGCACAGGGTAAAGTAAAGATTATTGGTTCTGATGGTTCGAGTGGCGGAGCTGCGGGCAAAATCGCGCACACCATTAACCGAGAGTGAGCGCGCGGGGAGCTGCACCTCGAAGGCGGTGGCAAATATTTTATCTAGGTGGTAATTACCTCGCCGCTGCCCCTCTTCCGCTTTCTTTGGCTATAGGGCTTCGTTATAGGCAAAAACAATGTAACTGCCGCTTACCAAACTGAGTTAGGGAAATGGTATTTTGTTTTTGCAAACAAAAGTGGCTAAATTTAAAGAACTGAGACATCCCTGCCCCCTCCCCCAACAAGCACATACACACACAACGCTGTAAACAGGACAGTCTCTCCCTGGTGAATTCGTGTAGGGCATTAAAGGATTCTGCCCCCCCCCCCCCCCCCCCCCAAAAAGCGAAAGGTATGGGAGTCTTGAGAAGTAAGATCTATTTTTTTTTTTTTTGCCTCCACAGTAACTTCTGGAAATGACTAGAAAGGTAAGTTTATCCAAGAGCTCAGCAGGAGAGAAACAATGGCAAAAAGTTTCATAGGGTGAGTTGCCTGTAAAGGATGAATTAGAACAGGGACAAGCTTTTCCATCCAAGCTATTGCACAGGAGGCCCATATAGCAGACCGCTTGAGATAAAACCCTCCCGATTTTTGATGAACAAAGGTGACTTGAGCTATGGGTATTGGAATCCTATTCGCTTCCATGACAATAGAGAGAAGAAACTTTCTTAGCAGTTCTTGAAAGAAAGAAGAAGAAAGAAAGAAAAACAAAACCAAGAAGAGTTGTAAGGTGAAGGAGCTGGGCCGCCGACAGTATAAACACCACCCTTGAATGCAAGACTTTGCTTGTGGTCCATTTGTAAATTGTCATGAACGTTGATCGTTTCAGAGTAAACAGACACACACCCTGGTCTCTGAGGCTCAACTAAGTTAATTGGTCTTTCACTAAGACACGTGGAAATGGAATAAACTCAGCAACTAAATTCTGAATTCCTTCGCATGGAGCCGGCAGGATTCTGCTTTAGCCAAACAAGAGAGACGTCAACCCCTCCTTTCCTCCCATTTTCCCTTGGAGCCACGCTGTTCTTCTAAAAGATCAATATTTGGTTTAAAATAAATTCGGCTGTTATTTTATGTGAACGACACCGAATTCTACAAGAGTAAGATTATTGGTTCTGATGGTTCGAGTGGCGGACTGCGGGCAAAATCGCGCACACCATTTCTGCACCTCGAAGGCGGTGGCAAATATTTTATCTAGGTGGTAATTACCTCGCCGCTGCCCCTCTTCCGCTTTCTTTGGCTATAGGGCTTCGTTATAGGCAAAACAATGTAACTGCCGCTTACCAAACTGAGTTAGGGAAATGGTATTTTGTTTTTGCAAACAAAAGTGGCTAAATTTAAAGAACTGAGACATCCCTGCCCCCTCCCCCAACAAGCACATACACACACAACGCTGTAAACAGGACAGTCTCTCCCTGGTGAATTCGTGTAGGGCATTAAAGGATTCTGCCCCACCACCCCCAAAAAGCGAAAGGTATGGGAGTCTTGAGAAGTAAGATCTATTTTTTTTTGCCTCCACAGTAACTTCTGGAAATGACTAGAAAGGTAAGTTTATCCAAGAGCTCAGCAGGAGAGAAACAATGGCAAAAAGTTTCATAGGGTGAGTTGCCTGTAAAGGATGAATTAGAACAGGGACAAGCTTTTCCATCCAAGCTATTGCACAGGAGGCCCATATAGCAGACCGCTTGAGATAAAACCCTCCCGATTTTTGATGAACAAAGGTGACTTGAGCTATGGGTATTGGAATCCTATTCGCTTCCATGACAATAGAGAGAAGAAACTTTCTTAGCAGTTCTTGAAAGAAAGAAGAAGAAAGAAAGAAAAACAAAACCAAGAAGAGTTGTAAGGTGAAGGAGCTGGGCCGCCGACAGTATAAACACCACCCTTGAATGCAAGACTTTGCTTGTGGTCCATTTGTAAATTGTCATGAACGTTGATCGTTTCAGAGTAAACAGACACACACCCTGGTCTCTGAGGCTCAACTAAGTTAATTGGTCTTTCACTAAGACACGTGGAAATGGAATAAACTCAGCAACTAAATTCTGAATTCCTTCGCATGGAGGGGGAAGGATTAGGCTTTAGCCAAACAATAGAGACGTAAACCCCACGTTTCCTCCCATTTTCCCTTGGAGCCACGCTGTTCTTCTAAAAGATCAATATTTGGTTTAAAATAAATTCGGCTGTTATTTTTATGTGAACGACACCGAATTCTACAAGAGAGATCAAACGTCACCTAAGGGAGACCATTTCTGTGACTCTGAGAGGGTAGGAACGCAGTTCCCATCTTGTGGTGACTGGAGAGGGATGGCGTTTCTTGGCTAGCTGGTGAAGTCTATCCCGTAAATCTCTTCAAAATTTCAACGGATTGCACAGCAGCCTCATTTCCAGCTCCCCGCCTGGGTTTCAAATAATTCTCACCGCCTGTCAGCTGCAGTATGACCTGATGTAATTTCCAAGCATTTGTTAAGGTCGTCTTGCAGCAAGTGCGGAACTGTAGCAGCTCCAGCCCGGCTCCAGGAGGAGCCGGCTCCTGGCGCTAATTAGTGGCGCTGTCCTTCAGCACCACCGACGTCTCCGTGCGCCCTGGCTGCTTGGCAGTCACCTTTAGTGTAGCGGCCGCAACAGACCCGGATCCGCACAAGTCCCCTGGTCCCTCTTTCACTGTGTATTTTAACCCATCTCTCCAACAATATGTATATTTTATTTCAATTTTCACTAATCTGGGCCTATTTCGTGTCATTTCAATATGACTGAGTATTGGCCTGACTGACAAGCTTAATCTGACTCTCTCTTTTTTTTTAAAGTCTTCTTGGAACAACACTAGCAGTATATAAAGATTTCTTTTTTTAGATCTCTATCTGAAAAGCAACAGATTTAAATAGCCATTTTCCATGCAATGGTGCAATGGAAATCCAAAATATCCACTGTAACAACAGTCAGTTTCCGCCCCCAAGGAGGGGAAAACCTGAAGTTTAAACATGAAATAATCCACTTCTTCCTATCCATTGCATTTCTTTCTTTAGAAAAGCACTGGAGTCTTGTGGTGCATTTGTAAATTGTCATGAACGTTGATCGTTTCAGAGTACACAGACACACACCCTGGTCACTGAGGCTCAACTAAGTTAATTGGTCTTTCACTAAGACACGTGGAAATGGAATAAACTCAGCAACTAAATTCTGAATTCCTTCGCATGGAGGGAAGGATTAGGCTTTAGCCAAACAATAGAGACGTAAACCCCACGTTTCCTCCCATTTTCCCTTGGAGCCACGCTGTTCTTCTAAAAGATCAATATTTGGTTTAAAATAAATTCGGCTGTTATTTTTATGTGAACGACACCGAATTCTACAAGAGAGATCAAACGTCACCTAAGGGAGACCATTTCTGTGACTCTGAGAGGGTAGGAACGCAGTTCCCATCTTGTGGTGACTGGAGAGGGATGGCGTTTCTTGGCTAGCTGGTGAAGTCTATCCCGTAAATCTCTTCAAAATTTCAACGGATTGCACAGCAGCCTCATTTCCAGCTCCCCGCCTGGGTTTCAAATAATTCTCACCGCCTGTCAGCTGCAGTATGACCTGATGTAATTTCCAAGCATTTGTTAAGGTCGTCTTGCAGCAAGTGCGGAACTGTAGCAGCTCCAGCCCGGCTCCAGGAGGAGCCGGCTCCTGGCGCTAATTAGTGGCGCTGTCCTTCAGCACCACCGACGTCTCCGTGCGCCCTGGCTGCTTGGCAGTCACCTTTAGTGTAGCGGCCGCAACAGACCCGGATCCGCACAAGTCCCCTGGTCCCTCTTTCACTGTGTATTTTAACCCATCTCTCCAACAATATGTATATTTTATTTCAATTTTCACTAATCTGGGCCTATTTCGTGTCATTTCAATATGACTGAGTATTGGCCTGACTGACAAGCTTAATCTGACTCTCTCTCTCTCTTTTTTTTTAAAGTCTTCTTGGAACAACACTAGCAGTATATAAAGATTTCTTTTTTTAGATCTCTATCTGAAAAGCAACAGATTTAAATAGCCATTTTCCATGCAATGGTGCAATGGAAATCCAAAATATCCACTGTAACAACAGTCAGTTTCGCAAAGGAGAACATTGTGTTCTCTTCCCACTTCAATTTCACATTGGACATCGGGTTGCAAAACCTGAAGTTTAAACATGAAATAATCCACTTCTTCCTATCCATTGCATTTCTTTCTTTAGAAAAGCACTGGAGTCTTTCAACTAGCTTTGAAAGGAATAGAAAGGGGTTGAAGAACTTTTATTTGGTGCCATCAGAAGTGACTCTGTTTTTAGTGGTCCAGTTACTAGAGACAACTGTGGCCCTGGAGCTGGAATTAGTCCTGGTGAATAGGCCATGTCTTATTAATTCGTATGAAGTTGGGATAACAGCTGGTCCCCCTTGCCTTGTGTGCTCCTTGGGTTACTCAGCTTGCTAGGAAAATAAGCTTCAGAGGCTCTGGGTAAACTGAAGTGGGGAAGCCAGTGAAACTGGCCCTGCCTTGAGGCTTGTAAAATGCCATAGTTCAAAACCTTTTGTCAAAATGGAACATTTGAGACGCAGCCCCCTTAGGTGCCTGGGCTGAAATCAACAGCCTTCCATTCTTGCCTTCACCCCCACTTTCCAATTCCATGGGTAACTCTGGATTCAGATGTTTTCCTCAACAGATGGGAACAAGAAAGCTTTATCCGGTACAGTTAACACCACCTCCTCCTCTCACCCTCCCTTAAAGAAAGAAATGTTCTGGACACTTAGAAAAATAAGGGCAGCTACAATATTGGTGTTTCATTAGCCTTCCCCGAAGCCCAGTGAATTTAGCCTTTCACAGAATCCTTCAAAGCCTCAAGCTAACACCGTCGCCTCAAACACCCAGGCTGTGGCTGGCACATTTAGGGCTAAAAAAGACCAGAAATTCTGCTCCAGGATGTGGTGATGGGGGAAGGGGATGTGAGAAAGATTTTTTTTTCCTTTTTTCTTTTGTCTCAAATTTTGATTCTGTCACTGTTGCATTGAGGAAGAACAAATCTCTTCTATCACTATCTTTTGAGCACAGGCAGGCTGAAGCCTCAGTGGAGGAAAGGAAGCTTTTCCATGTGGGTATGCCTGTGTGGGACAAGAGGAACTGACCAGGAGTCATTGTTTTCTTTATCATCAGGTGGGGATCTGATGTTTCAAAGCATAGCTGGACCTTCAAGACAAAGTCACAGATAAGAGAAGGATGTTTAGCTTCAGTATGTTGTAACTTACCTCTTCTGATCACTCCACCTTGGCCATTGAGAACCCCAGGCATTTTTTGCATTTCTTTCTTTAGCACTGGAGTCTTCAATGCTTTGAAAGGAATAGAAAGGGGTTGAAGAACTTTTATTTGGTGCCATCAGAAGTGACTCTGTTTTTAGTGGTCCAGTTACTAGAGACAACTGTGGCCCTGGAGCTGGAATTAGTCCTGGTGAATAGGCCATGTCTTATTAATTCGTATGAAGTTGGGATAACAGCTGGTCCCCCTTGCCTTGTGTGCTCCTTGGGTTACTCAGCTTGCTAGGAAAATAAGCTTCAGAGGCTCTGGGTAAACTGAAGTGGGAAGCCAGTGAAACTGGCCCTGCCTTGAGGCTTGTAAAATGCCATAGTTCAAAACCTTTTGTCAAAATGGAACATTTGAGACGCAGCCCCCTTAGGTGCCTGGGCTGAAATCAACAGCCTTCCATTCTTGCCTTCACCCCCACTTTCCAATTCCATGGGTAACTCTGGATTCAGATGTTTTCCTCAACAGATGGGAACAAGAAAGCTTTATCCGGTACAGTTAACACCACCTCCTCCTCTCACCCTCCCTTAAAGAAAGAAATGTTCTGGACACTTAGAAAAATAAGGGCAGCTACAATATTGGTGTTTCATTAGCCTTCCCCGAAGCCCAGTGAATTTAGCCTTTCACAGAATCCTTCAAAGCCTCAAGCTAACACCGTCGCCTCAAACACCCAGGCTGTGGCTGGCACATTTAGGGCTAAAAAAGACCAGAAATTCTGCTCCAGGATGTGGTGATGGGGGAAGGGGATGTGAGAAAGATTTTTTTTTCCTTTTTTCTTTTGTCTCAAATTTTGATTCTGTCACTGTTGCATTGAGGAAGAACAAATCTCTTCTATCACTATCTTTTGAGCACAGGCAGGCTGAAGCCTCAGTGGAGGAAAGGAAGCTTTTCCATGTGGGTATGCCTGTGTGGGACAAGAGGAACTGACCAGGAGTCATTGTTTTCTTTATCATCAGGTGGGGATCTGATGTTTCAAAGCATAGCTGGACCTTCAAGACAAAGTCACAGATAAGAGAAGGATGTTTAGCTTCAGTATGTTGTAACTTACCTCTTCTGATCACTCCACCTTGGCCATTGAGAACCAGCCCACACTGGGCTTCCACAGAGCCCTTAATGAAAGAAAAAGAAATGCAATCACTCACAAAAATACGAGCAGATACATAAGTTAAGTCTTTCAAGCTGCCCCAACTCTGAACCCTATATCCTCATAGCTTCATAGCAGACATTTAAAGGCAAGCACAGAGCTGAAACAAACTTGGCAGCACACACCATTTTAAGAGGAAAAAGTTGCCAGAAAAACCACAATCTAAATGTTGTATAAATCTTAAGGTATGCATTTTACAGCACCATACACTATTACACTTCAAAGCACCTGAGTGCCTTTTATCTTGGCAGAAGAGAATGAGAAGCCCTTTGAGTCTCCATCAAGGCACAAAGCACATATAGAGACAGTTTCCACGGCACTTTCTGCGTGGAGCAAATGACACTAGAAGTGTCAAGTGTGGCAAGGTTTCTTGGGAACTCAGGGCAGCTATTTCAAGTGCAGGATTCAAGATATCTTATGAGGGTTCTGTTTTGCTCCAATGTAGGAACATCCTATCAGGCTACCCAAAATGTGTCTTATAGAGGAGAAACACCTTCAGCGTCTCTCACTGTAGATCTTCAGGCTCCTGGTGGATTGAGGGATCATTTGAGCTGGGAAGAAGGAAAAGGCCTGCTGATTTTTAGTGAAGAAAAATAAAAATTTCTCTCTCTTTTTCTTTCTGAGTCGAAATGTGTTAAAGGCTCATTTTCCTTTACAAACAAACGAGGTATTGGACTTGAAAGAGGCCTTGAAGGGTGTTAACCTACCCAACAGCCCGTGAAGAGTTAAGTAAATGCGGAGAGAGTCGGTGCATAATAAAAACCCACTTTACAAAACAACCTTTACAGCCCTGGCTCCCTTTCGCTTCCCCATTTTCACCATATTGAGGCAGGCCTGTGAGACCCCCCTTTTCAACCTACTCACGAGCTCTTTCTTATTTTAACTGTTCTGCCTTAAAGTGATTATCAAATCAATATGAAAAAAAACCTTGGAGACTGAGCATAAATTAAAGCGGTGATGGGAAAAGGTGTGAACCTTAACTCCTAAGAGAAGGATGTTTAGCTTCAGTATGTTGTAACTTACCTCTTCTGATCACTCCACCTTGGCCATTGAGAACCAGCCCACACTGGGCTTCCACAGAGCCCTTAATGAAAGAAAAAGAAATGCAATCACTCACAAAAATACGAGCAGATACATAAGTTAAGTCTTTCAAGCTGCCCCAACTCTGAACCCTATATCCTCATAGCTTCATAGCAGACATTTAAAGGCAAGCACAGAGCTGAAACAAACTTGGCAGCACACACCATTTTAAGAGGAAAAAGTTGCCAGAAAAACCACAATCTAAATGTTGTATAAATCTTAAGGTATGCATTTTACAGCACCATACACTATTACACTTCAAAGCACCTGAGTGCCTTTTATCTTGGCAGAAGAGAATGAGAAGCCCTTTGAGTCTCCATCAAGGCACAAAGCACATATAGAGACAGTTTCCACGGCACTTTCTGCGTGGAGCAAATGACACTAGAAGTGTCAAGTGTGGCAAGGTTTCTTGGGAACTCAGGGCAGCTATTTCAAGTGCAGGATTCAAGATATCTTATGAGGGTTCTGTTTTGCTCCAATGTAGGAACATCCTATCAGGCTACCCAAAATGTGTCTTATAGAGGAGAAACACCTTCAGCGTCTCTCACTGTAGATCTTCAGGCTCCTGGTGGATTGAGGGATCATTTGAGCTGGGAAGAAGGAAAAGGCCTGCTGATTTTTAGTGAAGAAAAATAAAAATTTCTCTCTCTCTTTTTTCTTTCTGAGTCGAAATGTGTTAAAGGCTCATTTTCCTTTACAAACAAACGAGGTATTGGACTTGAAAGAGGCCTTGAAGGGTGTTAACCTACCCAACAGCCCGTGAAGAGTTAAGTAAATGCGGAGAGAGTCGGTGCATAATAAAAACCCACTTTACAAAACAACCTTTACAGCCCTGGCTCCCTTTCGCTTCCCCATTTTCACCATATTGAGGCAGGCCTGTGAGACCCCCCTTTTCAACCTACTCACGAGCTCTTTCTTATTTTAACTGTTCTGCCTTAAAGTGATTATCAAATCAATATGAAAAAAAAAAAACCTTGGAGACTGAGCATAAATTAAAGCGGTGATGGGAAAAGGTGTGACAGTTTCCTTTGTTGGCCATAGCAAATCTTTTTAGGGGACTCAAAGATGGAACTGAAGCCACAAGACTGTTTGCATCTGTTAGGCAGGCTTCGACTGCCCTCCAAACCATTGGACTTTCACTTAAAATTCTGTGCAGGGAAAAGTATATTTACATTTGTTGCATTTGAAATGAGGCATATGCTGATGAATGTTTTAAAAAGGAAGAAATAAAAGGAGAGAGACGGGTTTCTCCCACACACCCCCTCCCCATTTCTCTTGTTAAAAGTCGCTATGACTGTTTTTCTTTTTCATGCTGACGATGAAGTCCAGGAGGAGTGGAAGAAAATAACTTGCCAGACTTACAACTTTCTCCATATAACTCTAATCTATATCCAAAATGTATACACACACTTCTATAGACATAAACACATAAATATTATCATATACCTCTTTTCTCCATTTCTGCTAGTATCTTGGAGTGCCTCCCTCAGTATGAATTTTCCCTCAGTGTGAGCAATAAATAGGAAAAAGGAGGTTAAGAATGTCAAAAAGACAGAGGATGAAAATAAAGGTTTCAAAAACTACGAAACGGAGAAGGTAGAGTCCGGAAGCTCTCAAAAGGGTGAAGCCGCTTTCCTTCCCGGTCTCTGGTGCACGGTTAGGATGTTTATTTTCTTAGAAGAAACGAATCTTGGTCTCTTCACTTAACAAACTTTTCCCCCTCATAAGTAAAACATGTTGTTTGGTCGGATGACATTGCATAAATGACCAGTTGAATGGCACTAAGTCGAAAATTGGATAAACTACGGTGTTCTTTTGCACGGGATTCACTCTTTGTCTGGTGCTTGCAAATGCTCTAATCCCCTCTTTTGAAAAATGCCCTGCTTTGTGCCTAGCACAGAAAAAAAATTTGTACAGATACAAAAAAATCAGCAGCAGACGCGGCTATTAAAAGGAGTAAATAGGTTTTAGTTGAGCTAGCATTGAATGGCAGATTTTTTTCCTCTTGAGACTTAGGGAGATCCTTGTGAAAAACGTAAAAATGCCCAGAGCGTATAACATTATTTCGTGAATATAAATGTAGAAAGTCAAGGTTTAAGGAGCCAAATCTTTTTTCTCGGGGACCGATCTTGTGGCTTTGGCTCTTTGTTGGAACTGTAAGGACTCTTACTTTAATTTTAAAATAATCCCTTGCTCAGAGGTAAGTGAGGGGAAAAGATTTTCTGTGCGCAACGAGGGATCTCTTCTGTCTCCAACTCCGTGATTTTCCAATATCTGCCTTGTCGCTTTGGAGACCTTAGAGAAAGTAGCCAGCTTTGTGCAGACTCACAGGCAAAGCTGTACTTTCAGCCAAAAGAAGTCACAAATTGTGTCTTCTGGGTCTGTTTGGGACGTGTGTGGACCTGGAAATGTGGTGGTGCCAGTGTATCTACATAATTATAAATTCTATTGTTGGTAAACAAGGTGCAAAAATACATCAAGGAAGTAGGAGAGATCATATGATTGAGTGATACCCTTCACCACATTTGAATTCCTTCTTTCCTTCCTTCCTTCTTCTTTCTCCCTTTCTTTTTTTCCCTCTTTCCCTCCCTACCTTTTCTCCTTTCTTCCTCTCTTTCTATTCATTTTCTCTCCCTCTCTCTCTCTCTTTCCTTATTTCATTTCCTTCTTTTTAAGAAGTTGCGTTTTACGTAAAAGTTAATAGCTTGGAGAGAGAGAGAGAAAAAAAAACCCAAAATTGTGAGTCGTCCAGCCAGGTGATGGGGGTGGGCACTCCTCACGCAGCGAGAATTCGGCTCAAGCCCACACCCCGGTCAAAAGCACCGTGCCAAGGCTTTCTCTGAGGTTAATTTTTCAGGCTTTCATTTGCGGTTCTTCACTTTTCACAGTACTGTGGAAAATTGGTGAAACTTTCTCTAGAGCTCAGGGTTCTTCCAAAGTTTTGGAGCAAACCAGCCCTCCCGCCCCGGCCCAGATCGTAGTCAGCGCCCCACCAGCTCAGTCTGGGACAAACGCCTGGAACTCAGACCCTTTGTACAGATACAAAAAATCAGCAGCAGACGCGGCTATTAAAAGGAGTAAATAGGTTTTAGTTGAGCTAGCATTGAATGGCAGATTTTTTTCCTCTTGAGACTTAGGGAGATCCTTGTGAAAAACGTAAAAATGCCCAGAGCGTATAACATTATTTCGTGAATATAAATGTAGAAAGTCAAGGTTTAAGGAGCCAAATCTTTTTTCTCGGGGACCGATCTTGTGGCTTTGGCTCTTTGTTGGAACTGTAAGGACTCTTACTTTAATTTTAAAATAATCCCTTGCTCAGAGGTAAGTGAGGGGAAAAGATTTTCTGTGCGCAACGAGGGATCTCTTCTGTCTCCAACTCCGTGATTTTCCAATATCTGCCTTGTCGCTTTGGAGACCTTAGAGAAAGTAGCCAGCTTTGTGCAGACTCACAGGCAAAGCTGTACTTTCAGCCAAAAGAAGTCACAAATTGTGTCTTCTGGGTCTGTTTGGGACGTGTGTGGACCTGGAAATGTGGTGGTGCCAGTGTATCTACATAATTATAAATTCTATTGTTGGTAAACAAGGTGCAAAAATACATCAAGGAAGTAGGAGAGATCATATGATTGAGTGATACCCTTCACCACATTTGAATTCCTTCTTTCCTTCCTTCCTTCTTCTTTCTCCCTTTCTTTTTTTCCCTCTTTCCCTCCCTACCTTTTCTCCTTTCTTCCTCTCTTTCTATTCATTTTCTCTCCCTCTCTCTCTCTCTTTCCTTATTTCATTTCCTTCTTTTTAAGAAGTTGCGTTTTACGTAAAAGTTAATAGCTTGGAGAGAGAGAGAGAAAAAAAAAAAAAAAAAACCCAAAATTGTGAGTCGTCCAGCCAGGTGATGGGGGTGGGCACTCCTCACGCAGCGAGAATTCGGCTCAAGCCCACACCCCGGTCAAAAGCACCGTGCCAAGGCTTTCTCTGAGGTTAATTTTTCAGGCTTTCATTTGCGGTTCTTCACTTTTCACAGTACTGTGGAAAATTGGTGAAACTTTCTCTAGAGCTCAGGGTTCTTCCAAAGTTTTGGAGCAAACCAGCCCTCCCCGCCCCCGGCCCAGATCGTAGTCAGCGCCCCACCAGCTCAGTCTGGGACAAACGCCTGGAACTCAGACCCAGGAAAGCGCCGAGACTGAGGGAGCGATTGGTCATCAGCTTATCGGGTCTTACTCGGAGTCCAGTTGGCTCAACCCCAGCCTCCTTGATCTCCTCCACCCCATCCCCTCGGGGACAGAAATGTGGATTTACAAAAGACCTCCGTGCAAACCGACGGGAAGTAGGGGCCCCCGCAGCTAGCCGGACTCGCGAGCGTCCAGGTGAAAGGCCTGCTCCAATGAGAGGGACAGAATGGCACACGCCTCCTCTAATTGTTTTGATAACTTTCCATAAGTGGGGTGTGTGTGTGTGTGTGAGAGAGAGAGAGAGAGAAAGAGCGAGCGACAGAGTGCGCGAGCGAGAGAGAGAGACGACTTACAGCCGGAGTACTCACGGCGCGGGAGGGGGAGGGCGAGGAGGGGAGGGTGCAGACAAATTCGCTGCATGCTTATTTACCTGCAAGTCGTCGGCTCCGGCGGCGGCCAGTCCCAGGCTGGGCCCGGGCAGGAGTCTTTGATCTGGGTGCATTCCATACTGAGAGCCATGGCTCATGAGGGACAGGTCGTGGCGGCGGTAGGCATCGAGGCAGCCCAGCTCCCGCCTCTGCTCGTCCAGGCAGGACGACTTGAGCGCCCGCGCATTGTGCAGGTTAATAAAGTCGGTGGGCTCCCCGTGGTGGATCTGCTGGTAGTACTGTTGCGAGTGGTGGAGCGAGTTCAGAGAGTAGGCGTCGGGAGTGACGGCCGGGTGGCTGTGCTGAAACTCGTAATGGAAGGACTGGTGGTGGAGCGGGGTGTACTGGTGGTTAGTGGAGAAGTAAGGGGACGCAAACTCGGTGCCGGTGGTGGAGTAAGTGAGAGGGGAGGAGGAGGAATAGGCGACAGTGGAATTGGCTACGGACTCCAGACAGCCAAGCTGCATCAAACGGTAGCTGTTTGATCCGTCGTGACGTATCTGGAAGGAAGAGGGGGAAAAGGGAGAGCAGAAAAACTTGAGGTTTGTCATTTTTGCAACCGAGGCGCGACTCTCCCGGAGCCGGAAGCTTTCGCTGGCTCTCCAAGGGGCGCGAGCGCGCAGGGCGCGGGCCGAGCCGCAGCCGGGCTCCGCGCCTTCGCCGGGGAGCCGCTGCGAGCAAGCGAACTGGGGGTGGGCGGCCTCGTCCTCACAGTCGAGAGCGCGGAAAAAAAAAAATCCCCCACCCTATATAGGTGCGGGTGACACACACATCCACACGCGCGCGCACACACACGCACACACACACTCACAGCCCCTGCCCAACTTGCGCAGCGAGCTGGGCTCCGGGAGCCAGGTTCGCCACGGACTTCGGGGCTACGGCGAGCAGAACCAGAGCGTGCAGCCGCGCAGCGCCTCGCCCCTGCAACCCGCTCCCAACCCCGAGGCGCCGCGGCCGTCCACGCCGCCGTTCTGCCAGAGCTGCCCAGCGTCATAATCTATATATTTAAAAAAAAGATACAGTCTGTGCAAATCGTTCAATTTGCTCATTTCTTAACCATTTGGGGCAAGGACTTGGACTCCCTTCGACTCTTCTTTCCTAGAATAAGCCCATTTCAGAAGGGGTGCGTGTTCCCCACCCCTTGTCCACCTACCGCCACCCCCCCCACCCCCATCAATCTCTTTGCCTTTCTGAGTATCTTTTCTCCATCTCTATCTCTTTCTCCTCACCCCTCCTCCCTTTCTTTATTATTAGGATTATGTTTTTCCCCCTCATTATGGCAAATGTTTCTTAACGTAGCAGAGAGTTGCCCTTCCTGGCGACAGATGTCATAACGAACTTTCTTCCCTTTCCTTCCTTAACTTCCCCCGAAAGCCAGATTATAATTAAACGTAACGGTCCAATATAGATTAGAGACAGGGAAAGCTGCCACCGCCGCCGCCACCGCCGCCGCCACACACACGCGCGCTCAAAAAAAAAAAAAAAAAAAGTAATAATACCTCGGCATCGTGGACTAGTCCCGGAAAGGTAGTTGACATGTTGGGTTTCTCCGAAAGCTTACGGTGCAATTTCCCCCTCCAAAAAAAGAATCGGGAAAAAAATCCAAACTTCTTGTATTTTCCAATTTTTTTTAAGGAAAAAAAATGTTCTATAGATAGAGATCTAAATTGTAATGGCTTTGCCCGGATCAGATAGCTCCTTGCCTCGTACCCACTTAAAACCTGTAGGAACAAAATTTTCTTCCTTTTTTTTGGGGCCGCAGGCTCCGCGCCTTCGCCGGGGAGCCGCTGCGAGCAAGCGAACTGGGGGTGGGCGGCCTCGTCCTCACAGTCGAGAGCGCGGAAAAAAAAAAATCCCCCACCCTATATAGGTGCGGGTGACACACACATCCACACGCGCGCGCACACACACGCACACACACACTCACAGCCCCTGCCCAACTTGCGCAGCGAGCTGGGCTCCGGGAGCCAGGTTCGCCACGGACTTCGGGGCTACGGCGAGCAGAACCAGAGCGTGCAGCCGCGCAGCGCCTCGCCCCTGCAACCCGCTCCCAACCCCGAGGCGCCGCGGCCGTCCACGCCGCCGTTCTGCCAGAGCTGCCCAGCGTCATAATCTATATATTTAAAAAAAAGATACAGTCTGTGCAAATCGTTCAATTTGCTCATTTCTTAACCATTTGGGGCAAGGACTTGGACTCCCCTTCGACTCTTCTTTCCTAGAATAAGCCCATTTCAGAAGGGGTGCGTGTTCCCCCACCCCCTTGTCCACCTACCGCCACCCCCCCCACCCCCATCAATCTCTTTGCCTTTCTGAGTATCTTTTCTCCATCTCTATCTCTTTCTCCTCACCCCTCCTCCCTTTCTTTATTATTAGGATTATGTTTTTCCCCCTCATTATGGCAAATGTTTCTTAACGTAGCAGAGAGTTGCCCTTCCTGGCGACAGATGTCATAACGAACTTTCTTCCCTTTCCTTCCTTAACTTCCCCCGAAAGCCAGATTATAATTAAACGTAACGGTCCAATATAGATTAGAGACAGGGAAAGCTGCCACCGCCGCCGCCACCGCCGCCGCCACACACACGCGCGCTCAAAAAAAAAAAAAAAAAAAAGTAATAATACCTCGGCATCGTGGACTAGTCCCGGAAAGGTAGTTGACATGTTGGGTTTCTCCGAAAGCTTACGGTGCAATTTCCCCCTCCAAAAAAAGAATCGGGAAAAAAATCCAAACTTCTTGTATTTTCCAATTTTTTTTAAGGAAAAAAAATGTTCTATAGATAGAGATCTAAATTGTAATGGCTTTGCCCGGATCAGATAGCTCCTTGCCTCGTACCCACTTAAAAACCTGTAGGAACAAAATTTTCCCTCTGCACAAAAGCAGCTCCCTGGAACAGATTTTGTACTTGCTGAGTATTTCTTTGGCTGATGTCGTAGGTCCCTTGGTAATATAGAAGTTTTGAAAATTAAGCATCAGCACTGAGAACTGGGAGGACAATAGGCAGAAGAGATTTATCCCAGGAGACAAGGAATAAATATTGTATCTTCGCCTAATAAGGAACTGGAGGTTCTTTCAACATTTTTATCCATTTTTTCCAACCTTTATCATGCTTTTCTATACCGACTGAGGTGGGGACTCATCTCTGCAGACAGCATTTGCACACAGTTTATTGTAAAGCTGAAGATCTAGCCCCGATGTATGTATATTAGAGATAGAAATATATATATTAATTAAAGCTTCCTTTTACACGAGTTAAGTGTTCATTCCTATTGGTTCCACTGCCTGGATGCTGAAAGCTGCTTTTTTCCAACAAGCACCCAAGTCAATTTAACTCAGCTTGGGATATCTGCCTTTGCCCAAGTGGGAACAATACTCCTCTCCATATTTACATGAATTTGGGTTCTTTTCCCTTTTTTGAAAGGCAGCACCTGGCAATAGCTTACACTTTCAACAGTCTTAAAACAAATAAACAGGATGGGTAGTCCCCAGTTTCCAGCGTAAAGAAATAGTGTAACTGGCAATACATTTAAGGAAAATACAAGAGAAATAAAGACTTGTGACAAGATTCTACATTTAGGTGAAACATTGTCTTCCACTTCTCAACCCAACCCATTTTCCCCCTCTTTTTGTGTTTTGTTTCTTCCTTTTCAGAAAGACTGCTGAATGGGATGTGTGTGTGTGTGTGTGTGTGTGTGTACCTTTTAGCCCTGGAACCAGGTATTTGAACACTATTACCCCCTGAATCACCCTTATATGTTTGAAAGGAGTATTTTACAAAGAGAGGGCAGGAAGGAGGCAGCGCACACTTAGCTCTGTCTCTTCGGCGGCTTTCTCAACTTTCAAACAAAATCTGAGCTTTACTTCATTCAAAATTCAGCTTCAGGCACCAAGTGATCTAGTGCCTGGCGCGGGCAGCGGTGGCTACAGGTTCGCAATACTGAGGCTCCGCTGATCCGCTAGCCCATCCTGTCTATCTCCTAAGAACTGCCTGGCCCCACAGACTCATCTCAGAGATAGAAGGGGTAATTTAGTCTTAATTGCCATTTCATTTGGTTAGCTTTTAAGTGCTTAAGCTAAGAAGGTGTCTTAATAATAAGCCGCAGGCAAATAGGCATGTGGCTTTCTTTTTTTTTTAAGTTCGGGGTTTGGGAGGGTTTATTAGGATCTGCTCATGCTGGCTAACTGGGGCTGTCACTCAGCACTCTTTGCTTTATATAAATGGACAAAGGCACACGACAAGAATTGAAATGCACGGTCTGAAATGGAGATCCGTGATGCTTCCGTCCTGAGCAAGGGTCAGCTGCCAGTACTTGCTCCCTCCTTCAAGGTGTGCACGTGCCCCCGCACCCAACTTCTTGAAATTCCATATTTTGGTCTAATGAAGTCAGTCCAAGGAAGATGAAAAGGAAAAATGACCAACTTGATCTTTAAGTAGGAGGGGTAAGAATAGGCACTATTGTCACTGAGAGGATGAAGCCCCAAATGCTTGCAGTGGGGTCTTTTGTCTGGCAGGACCAAGAATGGTCTGAATATTCTACCCACAGACAAAACTATCTGTGGTAGAATCACAGTTTCCAGCGTAAAGAAATAGTGTAACTGGCAATACATTTAAGGAAAATACAAGAGAAATAAAGACTTGTGACAAGATTCTACATTTAGGTGAAACATTGTCTTCCACTTCTCAACCCAACCCATTTTCCCCCTCTTTTTGTGTTTTGTTTCTTCCTTTTCAGAAAGACTGCTGAATGGGATGTGTGTGTGTGTGTGTGTGTGTGTGTGTGTACCTTTTAGCCCTGGAACCAGGTATTTGAACACTATTACCCCCTGAATCACCCTTATATGTTTGAAAGGAGTATTTTACAAAGAGAGGGCAGGAAGGAGGCAGCGCACACTTAGCTCTGTCTCTTCGGCGGCTTTCTCAACTTTCAAACAAAATCTGAGCTTTACTTCATTCAAAATTCAGCTTCAGGCACCAAGTGATCTAGTGCCTGGCGCGGGCAGCGGTGGCTACAGGTTCGCAATACTGAGGCTCCGCTGATCCGCTAGCCCATCCTGTCTATCTCCTAAGAACTGCCTGGCCCCACAGACTCATCTCAGAGATAGAAGGGGTAATTTAGTCTTAATTGCCATTTCATTTGGTTAGCTTTTAAGTGCTTAAGCTAAGAAGGTGTCTTAATAATAAGCCGCAGGCAAATAGGCATGTGGCTTTCTTTTTTTTTTAAGTTCGGGGTTTGGGAGGGTTTATTAGGATCTGCTCATGCTGGCTAACTGGGGCTGTCACTCAGCACTCTTTGCTTTATATAAATGGACAAAGGCACACGACAAGAATTGAAATGCACGGTCTGAAATGGAGATCCGTGATGCTTCCGTCCTGAGCAAGGGTCAGCTGCCAGTACTTGCTCCCTCCTTCAAGGTGTGCACGTGCCCCCGCACCCAACTTCTTGAAATTCCATATTTTGGTCTAATGAAGTCAGTCCAAGGAAGATGAAAAGGAAAAATGACCAACTTGATCTTTAAGTAGGAGGGGTAAGAATAGGCACTATTGTCACTGAGAGGATGAAGCCCCAAATGCTTGCAGTGGGGTCTTTTGTCTGGCAGGACCAAGAATGGTCTGAATATTCTACCCACAGACAAAACTAGCATCTGTGGGAGCGAGGCCCTGCCCCTGGGACTTTATCCCAGGAACCCCCGCCCCTGCAAAAGTTGCCTCCAGAAGAATGTGTAGGGCCCCGCGGCTTATTTGGGGAATAGCTAGACACACTTTCCCTGGTTTCTCTTGTTGGTTTCCCAGTTAGTCCCAGTTCAAATTGGTAGGACGGCCCCTTCTCAGACAAGCTGCAAATCCCTCCCCAAACTGCCTTACTGTCAGATACATCTTCATTGAAGGTGAAGGGACCTTCTCTCCCCGGCTTAGGTCCACGCAGCAGACACAAAACCCTGTCCCTTGGGAATGACCAGGAAGCTCAAGGTGTCTTGGCTGCCTGCTCTGCCTGTGGTCCCAGCCCGTTTGTCCCTGTGGAGGCAGAGAGCCACACGCAGCTCCCCACCCCAGACCCCGCACTTCTGATACTCCTCATGATGAGCTCTGGGCTTGAGACGAGTGCATCCACAGAATGACCTCTACTCTCGGCCATGTGAATCCTTGTGGACGTCACCTAAGACCTCGCAATTGTACCTCTCCCTTCCATTCCCTAATCCCACTCGGTTTTCCTGAGTGACTTCTAGGTACTAAGACAAAAGGCATCCAGGGCTTCATTTACTGTGCTTGTTGACACTCATCCCTACCCCTGGTATTAGTGGAAACTAAAGATCATGCAGGGTGAGGAAAAAAAACAACTTATAAGAAGCATGGAGTGTAACATGCATCTCTTTTTGCTTAGAAGTCTACTTTGTCAGGGCCCACATTTTTGGAAAGTTCTCCTCTCACCCCAGGGCCCCCCAGCTTCCCACACCAGCGTGGAAACTGTAGGGAAATCCCATTTGGCCAACTGCTCCCTCTTGCCTCATCCCAACTTAAAAAAAAAAAAAAGCTGTTGGTCCCTGAAAGAGAAGTTGGGGAAATCATCTGTGCCATATGCACATACTGGTCAGCAACTCCCTTCCATCTGCTCTGGGGTTGCTTGGCGCGCCCCTTTTCTAAAGAAACTCATCGAGGCAGGTGTGTGCTGTGCTTGGTGTCTGTGTGTGTGTGTGTGTGTGTGTGTGTGTGTGTGTACGCGTGAGAGAGAGAGAGATATGCGCAAGCGGGATTTGTTTCTGTCAGACAGCCCCTCCTCCACCATCTTCCCTTCCCATCCAATTAATAGTCTTGAGCAATTAATAAGTGCCATCCTGCTTGACCCAAAGGCTGGGCTTTTCAGCAAAGCTCTTTCTCTGCTTGGGCCCTTTCTGGGAGAGCGATTGGCCACACATTCTCCAGCGGGCGGCGTAATTGAATTAACTGGCCAAGGCAAGTTGGAGACACAGTGATAATCGCCTGGGGCTCCCTCCCTTGGGAAACCGGTAGTGAGCAACCCAGCCTGAGCCCCGAGGCTTGGCCGGCTCCCGCCCACTCCAGATAGCTCTTAAAAGCACAGAGCGCCAACCTGGAACCCTAGAAGCTGGAGAGGGTCTCTCTTAGCACCCAGCGCGTCTGTTCTGCCTTCTGATTCCACGCTACACCCTTCAGGAGGGATTGTTCCACCGCAGTCGCCGCTTTAGGAACCTAGGGAAATCTTTATATCTATCATGACTGTGTTGGTTGGGATCCAGAGCTGGAGAAGACAGCTTCTGAACGCTCTCCTAGTTCAGACTCTGAGGCAGGAAGCTCAGGATCCATTCTGGGCTTCTAGGCTGGTAGCATATCCATCACCTCAGTTTTCATCCAGTCCTGAGCATCTCCATGGAAAGGGTCTGCCACTCACTGCATTCTGAGTTTCAATAAGCATGTGTTTATCTCTGGTTTTATTAAAATGCATTTTCTCTTCTTTCTCCTTCTTCTTATTCCTACTTGGGATTTCTTTTGCTGCGCCAAATGGACTTTGTTTTCCTGTTCCTTGAATGGGCTTTTCCTACAAAATGGCTTGCAAAATGCTCAGTGAAGTAGCATAGTTAAGGTCTGTAATTATTTGGAGATCTTCACCAAAAATATTTTCTTGGATATTCGCATATACCAAGCATGATATCTTCCTTCCTTCCTCTGTTTTTCCTCATTTCTTTTCTTTCTTTCTACCTCTTTAGATGAAGGTAGAGATTGAATTCATTATGCTTCAAGAGAGCATTATGTACATTCTCTAATAAGGAAGTTGAACGTGTTCTGCTCCCAGTGGGGGCATGCAGTTCCATAGCACAGCCATGAGCTGGCACAATAGGAGACAAATTTTCATGATCACAAGATCTTGATCTGAAGACCCTGGCTTCGGAAAGATACTTGTACAGGAGGACAGTGGAACTCTGAACATCCAATATGTTCTTTCCATAAAGTGGCCAAGAATTTCGATCTATTCATCAGTACCTCTCCTGACCCTTCCAAGCCTTAAAACCCTTCCCTTTCACTTCTTATTTTGGATGTATGTAAAGAGAAGAGGTGCCTTCAGCGGGAAACCGGTAGTGAGCAACCCAGCCTGAGCCCCGAGGCTTGGCCGGCTCCCGCCCACTCCAGATAGCTCTTAAAAGCACAGAGCGCCAACCTGGAACCCTAGAAGCTGGAGAGGGTCTCTCTTAGCACCCAGCGCGTCTGTTCTGCCTTCTGATTCCACGCTACACCCTTCAGGAGGGATTGTTCCACCGCAGTCGCCGCTTTAGGAACCTAGGGAAATCTTTATATCTATCATGACTGTGTTGGTTGGGATCCAGAGCTGGAGAAGACAGCTTCTGAACGCTCTCCTAGTTCAGACTCTGAGGCAGGAAGCTCAGGATCCATTCTGGGCTTCTAGGCTGGTAGCATATCCATCACCTCAGTTTTCATCCAGTCCTGAGCATCTCCATGGAAAGGGTCTGCCACTCACTGCATTCTGAGTTTCAATAAGCATGTGTTTATCTCTGGTTTTATTAAAATGCATTTTCTCTTCTTTCTCCTTCTTCTTATTCCTACTTGGGATTTCTTTTGCTGCGCCAAATGGACTTTGTTTTCCTGTTCCTTGAATGGGCTTTTCCTACAAAATGGCTTGCAAAATGCTCAGTGAAGTAGCATAGTTAAGGTCTGTAATTATTTGGAGATCTTCACCAAAAATATTTTCTTGGATATTCGCATATACCAAGCATGATATCTTCCTTCCTTCCTCTGTTTTTCCTCATTTCTTTTCTTTCTTTCTACCTCTTTAGATGAAGGTAGAGATTGAATTCATTATGCTTCAAGAGAGCATTATGTACATTCTCTAATAAGGAAGTTGAACGTGTTCTGCTCCCAGTGGGGGCATGCAGTTCCATAGCACAGCCATGAGCTGGCACAATAGGAGACAAATTTTCATGATCACAAGATCTTGATCTGAAGACCCTGGCTTCGGAAAGATACTTGTACAGGAGGACAGTGGAACTCTGAACATCCAATATGTTCTTTCCATAAAGTGGCCAAGAATTTCGATCTATTCATCAGTACCTCTCCTGACCCTTCCAAGCCTTAAAACCCTTCCCTTTCACTTCTTATTTTGGATGTATGTAAAGAGAAGAGGTGCCTTCAGCGTGATTTTTTTTTAAGTTTCTTATCTTGTGGTGTCCTATGTTGGCGGTGCTCTGGTCTATCTGCCCTCACTCTATGGATCTCCTGCCTTCTGAGCCCTTCCACCTTGGATAGTCTTCTAAGACAAACTCAGCCTGGGGTCTCCAAGAGTCAGCCATCCACACAGGGAGCTCTCAGGGCCCTTTCTCACAGGGACCCCAGTTTCACTGTCACTCAGAATTGTAATGACTTGAAACATTTTCTTATCCAAGAACCTCCTCTGGTGTGATTCTCCTGGTATCTCCCAGTAGCAACTGTGACTGGGTGGGGGTAATCCTTCAGTCTAATGCTCTCCCAACTGAGCTATTTCGGCTCCGGGGGTAATCCTTCAGGTGGCCGGAAGGGAAACATTCTGGGTCTACCAGACAGTATCCCTGGTTCATTTAGTTTTCCTGATTAGACAAACTGGGAAGAGAAGAGCGCTCCAAATATCAGGAAAATTCTGGGCAGGAGCCAGGAATGTAAAACTTGACCCAGTTAAGGGGACCAGGATATTAGAGGAGAGAAGTCATGGTAATGTGAGTAGGTAGGCGCTCTGGGTCAGATTCTTCTCCTCTCCTGCAGCGAAAAATGAATAACTTGCCCCACCCCACCCCCCTTTTTTTTAAAACTTCTGTTTGCCTAAACTGATGCCGATTCTGGGCATCTTTCCAAAGGTCCCTCACCTTGCCTTTCCAGTTAGGATTCACTAACTCTTCTTCCTTTTGGTATTTCGTACTCCCACTCGATTCCTCCTTCAACCAGAGAAGGGCCACTTTTAGGAAAAAAAAAAGTTACTTAATTGCAAATGAGAAATGGTAGACTATTTTTAAAAAGAACCGTGGGGTTGTTTAGGAGAAAGTAACATTTCTGGTAGATTCTCCAGTCATTTCAGTTTAAGGGTGGCCATTGATTTTTTTTAAACTCCGTTTTCTTTTTCTTTTCCCTTTTTTTTTTTTCTTTTCGGTAAAACCTCTGGCAGGACCCTACCGCCCCGCCCTCTGGGCTGTTTGTCAAAAGCCTAACGCGGATCTGTATTCCGCCTAAGCCCTGCAGCCCACAGGCAACACGGATTCCGTAATCGTACAGAGAAAATGCATTTGCAAGCAATTAAAAAGCCCCGCGAACGTATTAGTCGAAAATTAAACAGCAGCACTCCCTCGTCTGAAGTCTTCCCTTTGATAACAGTGAAACTTGGAGCGGAGGCTCTCAACGAGAGGGCGGACTCCACGCCCGGCTGCAGCAGCTGCTGGGCTGGGCCGGGGCGGGGCGGCGGGGCGCCCACCCACTCCCAGCGCGGCATCGCCGGCCCAGCGTGGTTTGGGGGCGCTCACCCCGGGCTGCTGGGCGAGCCCTGGAGGGCGCGGCTCCTGGAGTTCTCCGGGGATGGCTGCGCTCTTTGTGCTCAGGAAGCTGAGGCCTTGCTCTCCCAAGGGGAACTTGTCTCTTTTTAGCTAAGAAACGGGTGAGTTCGAAATCGACCGCGCAGCGTCCTCGCTCCTCCCTCGGTGGTCTAACCTCGGAGCGCAGGAGGGGTTTTGGAAAAGTCTGCCATTCCCGGACCCCGAGCCTTCCTCGACTAGGCACTTTTGCAAGTGTCGACTCCTCTGATCCCGAGCACACCCTCTCCCCTTTTCTTTCTTTTTATAGAGCAAAGAATAACAATAAAGTCGCAGCAACCGCGAAGACTGAGCACTTCAGCGGGTGAGCTCCGTTCCGAGCTCTTCACGAGCCTTGTCGCCGACAGCCTTAGAGCATCCCTATGGGTCAAGTATCTTGATGTAGGTAGAATGTGTTGCTACGTGTTTGTGGTAGGTGTGAGTGCAAACCAGGACCCTGAAGCGCTCGGCAGCTCAAGGCCCTCCCTCGCCCAGCAGGTAGGCAAGCGGTGAAAGCGAGGTTCAAAGAGATTGGAGTGATTGCCTGGGTCACGCGAGCTTTGAACTCAGTGATTTGGAGATTCAAATCCAGGCCCCTTTCCCACCCCCGCATCCGCTCCCCGCCTCCCCCCACCCCACATCTTCTGGCTTCTACTGCATCTAAACTTTTCCCAGGTTTTAATGTCCTCCTTCTATGCCGAGTCTCCATTCGTTTCTAGACGCCTACCAGAACATCAGAACATCAGTACATACCTACAGTGTACCCTCATTGAGGCCCAGTTCAGGTTTCTTTGGCATTAAGGGAGGGTCATCTTGACGCCCTTGGCCGCAAATCGAGATTGCTTCATCTGGCCCCTATCTTTTCTACTGAGGGACTCTGTGGGGGTACTTCCTGAGCTTGTCAGCCACTCCCTCACTCCCAAGCTGCTGTGTCTCCGGCTCCATCCCCTTGAGGCAATTGGCTCAGGCCGCTGCCCCTCTGCAGGGAAGCTCTGAGGCTGCGGTGTACACCTGGAGCTGGGCCACAGGGGCGGCCCTAGGTAGCTTTCCTCTTCGACCTGCCTCCCAGGTCTGAGGCCTTGGCTTTGTGGCTCCCCCGCTGGCCACCTGGACCCCCTTGTACATGAGATGGCCAATATTGCCCCAGTAGGACCTCAGGATCTGGAGACACAAAACCTGAGCTTCAACCCCTGATTCTACTCAAGCTAGTTAATTAATTTTCTCACAAAAATGGAAAAGAAATGACTAACACTTAGCTCCTCAGCCTGTTGTGAGACTGAAGTGGAAAAATGATCTTCTATCTATCTATCCCTTTGATCAGTCTGGACAAGGGGAGCTTTGAATGAGTGTTGGGTATGACTATTTGGAAGGAGAGCAGTGGTTAAGAAGGCCCCAGAAGAGAAGCTTTGTTAGTAGGACATCCTCCCTTCCCTAGGGTCTGTGTTTTTGCAGCCCTTGGAGAGATGACACCAGAGAAAATCCAGCTGAGAGGGACTCCGGGGTCACAAGATCCTACCCTCTGCTCAAGTATAACCTACGTTAACTCACACAACTCAGTGAGCGACAAGGCCAAAGGCAGAGCTAGCACTCAGAGGCTTGCAGTTGGACACACGCAGTCCAGAGCCTCTCATTCAGGATCCAGGGAATGGACAGCTCACTCTCTCTACCCTGCTTTCTTTTTTTTTTTTTTTTCCAGGTCCAGTAACTTTATAAAATGTTGAGGTGCTTGAAACAATTACTGTGGGCAGCCATTAAAATAAGAAAGAGCCATTTAAAATACTTGATCCCAGAGTAACATAAAAATAACTTCAAGAACCTCAGTGAAAAGGAAAACGGCAGGCGTCTGCAGTTCAGCATTCCATCCAACGTTTGAAGAACCAAATACGAACTTGTTTCTACCTTTCTAAAACAAAGCAAGTCGTTTTAAAAGCTAAAGAACCCATGTTAACATAATATCATTGTCAAGTCAGAAGTCCATAGTTAAGTTTCCTCAGCTAATTCAGAACGCTGGGAACACAGCACATAAATGAGACTTTGTTAATGTGCACTGGAGGTTACCCCAGGTTACATACGCTATCATAAAAATTGTCCCTTTAGCCTTTCACTTCTATACTAGTCCTACACCTCTGGTTGGCCAGCTGTTTATTTCTTTATCCAGGTTTTAAGGTGAACGACCTGGGGGCATTGGTTTCCATCAACCTGATTGCAAATCTAAAGGAAAAGTAGAAATGTCTATTTTTCTTGCTATCCTCAGAAAAGACTGTTGCAAATCTACTCTATGATTCTCATTCTGTTCAGTTTACAATACAAATAGCTTTTGTTCACAAACTATGTCTTATAATAAAGCAGTGCTGAAAAATTAAATAGAAGAAAGTTCAGTTGCCATCTAGGCTACGAAAATGACCCTGAGCTTCAACCCCTGATTCAAAAGTTAATTAATTTTCTCACAAAATGGAAAAGAAATGACTAACACTTAGCTCCTCGGGGAAGATGGAAAAATGATCTTCTATCTATCTATCCCTTTGATCAGTCTGGACAAGGGGAGCTTTGAATGAGTGTTGGGTATGACTATTTGGAAGGAGAGCAGTGGTTAAGAAGGCCCCAGAAGAGAAGCTTTGTTAGTAGGACATCCTCCCTTCCCTAGGGTCTGTGTTTTTGCAGCCCTTGGAGAGATGACACCAGAGAAAATCCAGCTGAGAGGGACTCCGGGGTCACAAGATCCTACCCTCTGCTCAAGTATAACCTACGTTAACTCACACAACTCAGTGAGCGACAAGGCCAAAGGCAGAGCTAGCACTCAGAGGCTTGCAGTTGGACACACGCAGTCCAGAGCCTCTCATTCAGGATCCAGGGAATGGACAGCTCACTCTCTCTACCCTGCTTTCTTTTTTTTTTTTTTTTCCAGGTCCAGTAACTTTATAAAATGTTGAGGTGCTTGAAACAATTACTGTGGGCAGCCATTAAAATAAGAAAGAGCCATTTAAAATACTTGATCCCAGAGTAACATAAAAATAACTTCAAGAACCTCAGTGAAAAGGAAAACGGCAGGCGTCTGCAGTTCAGCATTCCATCCAACGTTTGAAGAACCAAATACGAACTTGTTTCTACCTTTCTAAAACAAAGCAAGTCGTTTTAAAAGCTAAAGAACCCATGTTAACATAATATCATTGTCAAGTCAGAAGTCCATAGTTAAGTTTCCTCAGCTAATTCAGAACGCTGGGAACACAGCACATAAATGAGACTTTGTTAATGTGCACTGGAGGTTACCCCAGGTTACATACGCTATCATAAAAATTGTCCCTTTAGCCTTTCACTTCTATACTAGTCCTACACCTCTGGTTGGCCAGCTGTTTATTTCTTTATCCAGGTTTTAAGGTGAACGACCTGGGGGCATTGGTTTCCATCAACCTGATTGCAAATCTAAAGGAAAAGTAGAAATGTCTATTTTTCTTGCTATCCTCAGAAAAGACTGTTGCAAATCTACTCTATGATTCTCATTCTGTTCAGTTTACAATACAAATAGCTTTTGTTCACAAACTATGTCTTATAATAAAGCAGTGCTGAAAAATTAAATAGAAGAAAGTTCAGTTGCCATCTAGGCTACGAAAATGATTTGCTGGTGGTGATTTTAAGCTTGATTCTAAATAGGTTTACTAAGAAGAAGCACGCTTGGAAGACATGGTTCAAATTCTGCTCTTTAAGGAATCTTGAAATTATAGGCACACTCTCCTAAAATTTCAAAAAGCGTACAGCTTAGGCTCTCTTAGGGGTTATAGCAGTGATAAAAGCTTTCATAGTCATTTCTAAAAAGCAACACGTTATAGTTTTCCTCTCTCCAATGGTTCTCTCACATGCTTGCAGAAGGAAGGCAGGGGAAAACCAAGAAAAAAAGAGACCGCATCTTGCAGTGGATGCTTCACAGACAGCTGGGCTTCTCCAGTGAGAGTCGACACTTGACGCCCCATATCTCTTGGTTGTTTTTGTTGCCAAGGGTCGGCCTGGCGATGGTCGTGAAATGGGAGCAATTAATCTGTAGATGAGGGAGGGCTTCCTTTAACAGCTGAAGGGTACCTTCTGGCACGATTCCCAAAAACTTGTAGTGTTTTCAGTGTGGGAATTTCTGCAAGTTCAAGTAAAGTTTCTGGTATTATGTCATAGCACCGACTGAGTGATAGGTGTTGGATGTAGTTCAGTTGGTAAAATTCTGGAAAGCAGTCATTCTTCAGCATGTCACTATCGCTTAAGTCTAGGTGGACAAGATTGGGACATCTTCCAACTAAGGTAGAGATCTGATTTCTGCAGGTTCTTCGGTACCCGCTAAGATTCAGCTGCGTGATGGTCTGGGACACGTGGGCGACGGCCACCTGCACATGCTTTTCAGTGAAGTCATAGCACCAAGAGAGGTTCACTGGAGGCATTGTCCCTTTAGCCTTTCACTTCTATACTAGTCCTACACCTCTGGTTGGCCAGCTGTTTATTTCTTTATCCAGGTTTTAAGGTGAACGACCTGGGGGCATTGGTTTCCATCAACCTGATTGCAAATCTAAAGGAAAAGTAGAAATGTCTATTTTTCTTGCTATCCTCAGAAAAGACTGTTGCAAATCTACTCTATGATTCTCATTCTGTTCAGTTTACAATACAAATAGCTTTTGTTCACAAACTATGTCTTATAATAAAGCAGTGCTGAAAAATTAAATAGAAGAAAGTTCAGTTGCCATCTAGGCTACGAAAATGATTTGCTGGTGGTGATTTTAAGCTTGATTCTAAATAGGTTTACTAAGAAGAAGCACGCTTGGAAGACATGGTTCAAATTCTGCTCTTTAAGGAATCTTGAAATTATAGGCACACTCTCCTAAAATTTCAAAAAGCGTACAGCTTAGGCTCTCTTAGGGGTTATAGCAGTGATAAAAGCTTTCATAGTCATTTCTAAAAAGCAACACGTTATAGTTTTCCTCTCTCCAATGGTTCTCTCACATGCTTGCAGAAGGAAGGCAGGGGAAAACCAAGAAAAAAAGAGACCGCATCTTGCAGTGGATGCTTCACAGACAGCTGGGCTTCTCCAGTGAGAGTCGACACTTGACGCCCCATATCTCTTGGTTGTTTTTGTTGCCAAGGGTCGGCCTGGCGATGGTCGTGAAATGGGAGCAATTAATCTGTAGATGAGGGAGGGCTTCCTTTAACAGCTGAAGGGTACCTTCTGGCACGATTCCAAAGACTTGTAGTGTTTTCAGTGTGGGAATTTCTCCAAGTTCAAGTAAAGTTTCTGGTATTATGTCATAGCACCGACTGAGTGATAGGTGTTGGAGGTAGTTCAGTTGGTAAAATTCTGGAAAGCAGTCATTCTTCAGCATGACACTATCGCTTAAGTCTAGGTGGACAAGATTGGGACATCTTCCAACTAAGGTAGAGAGATCTGATTTCTGCAGGTTCTTTCGGTACCCGCTAAGATTCAGCTGCGTGATGGTCTGGGACACGTGGGCGACGGCCACCTGCACATGCTTTTCAGTGAAGTCATAGCACCAAGAGAGGTTCAGCTCATCCAACCTGGAACAGCTGCTCAGCAAAGTCTTCAGGGCAGATTCAGAGAATCCAGAACACCCAGAAAGGTTTAGTCGCACTAAATTTGTGTTCTGGGCAAGGTTATCGACAACAGGATCCGAAAGCCGGAGACCTTCCAGGCTGAGGTTCTGCAGCTTGGAGCAGTGAGACAGGAGGCCGTGGAGGGCAGACGCATTGATCATTGAGTTGGACAGGTCCAGGTGCTGTACACGAAAGGGGCTGAAATGTTCAACTAACGGTTGGTCCATAAAGGATCGCGGGCAGCGGAAGGCAACCACGCCTCGGGACAGCAGCCGACCCACGACATCTGGGGAGAGGTTTCTGCCCGTGAGGTCTAAGGTCTGCCAGAGAGACTCGTCAAACGCTAGGTGATACCATCTCTTACAAACACTGGAGACTTTCAGGAGGTCAGGGAGGCACAGACAGGAGAAGATTCCCAGGAGCAGCTCGTCTGGAAGGGAGTCCCAGGAAACACCTGGAAAGTTCTCTCGGTTTAGCTTAGGTCTGCGGACAATCACAAAGTCCTTGTCATTCCCTTTGCTTTTCAGACGTTTTCGTGGGGGGCTCTGTGGGTGGCCCAGGTTTGAAAGCAGTTCCTGGGGGATGTTTTCACTGTCCACCTCCTCCTTCTCCAGGGCGGAGACCCCCATGCCTGTAAGCAGTTCAGAAGTCTTGCTAGAATCCCATCCCCACGTGAAACTGGTGGTAACGTTGCTACTCTGGTCGGGAATCTCTTGGAGGTGTTTCCGTATTAGCAAGTAACAAAACTCAAGGCCCCAAATAATTATGAAGGTCCATTCATGCTCTGTCTCCTTCTGCAATCGGTTTACCTGTGCATGGCGTCTGCCTACCCTGCTTTCTTTTGTAGCTAATTAGTATTTTATCATGACTTAATTCCCATTTTAGTCTTCAAAATTTTTGAATTTCACTTCTTCCTTTCACTCTGTTACCTCTTTTCACTCTCCCTTCTTTCTCCTCTCCCCACCTCCCTTTTGCCCCAGGGTATTTCCTATCATGACTTAAAATTTTTTTGACGGCCACCTGCACATGCTTTTCAGTGAAGTCATAGCACCAAGAGAGGTTCAGCTCATCCAACCTGGAACAGCTGCTCAGCAAAGTCTTCAGGGCAGATTCAGAGAATCCAGAACACCCAGAAAGGTTTAGTCGCACTAAATTTGTGTTCTGGGCAAGGTTATCGACAACAGGATCCGAAAGCCGGAGACCTTCCAGGCTGAGGTTCTGCAGCTTGGAGCAGTGAGACAGGAGGCCGTGGAGGGCAGACGCATTGATCATTGAGTTGGACAGGTCCAGGTGCTGTACACGAAAGGGGCTGAAATGTTCAACTAACGGTTGGTCCATAAAGGATCGCGGGCAGCGGAAGGCAACCACGCCTCGGGACAGCAGCCGACCCACGACATCTGGGGAGAGGTTTCTGCCCGTGAGGTCTAAGGTCTGCCAGAGAGACTCGTCAAACGCTAGGTGATACCATCTCTTACAAACACTGGAGACTTTCAGGAGGTCAGGGAGGCACAGACAGGAGAAGATTCCCAGGAGCAGCTCGTCTGGAAGGGAGTCCCAGGAAACACCTGGAAAGTTCTCTCGGTTTAGCTTAGGTCTGCGGACAATCACAAAGTCCTTGTCATTCCCTTTGCTTTTCAGACGTTTTCGTGGGGGGCTCTGTGGGTGGCCCAGGTTTGAAAGCAGTTCCTGGGGGATGTTTTCACTGTCCACCTCCTCCTTCTCCAGGGCGGAGACCCCCATGCCTGTAAGCAGTTCAGAAGTCTTGCTAGAATCCCATCCCCACGTGAAACTGGTGGTAACGTTGCTACTCTGGTCGGGAATCTCTTGGAGGTGTTTCCGTATTAGCAAGTAACAAAACTCAAGGCCCCAAATAATTATGAAGGTCCATTCATGCTCTGTCTCCTTCTGCAATCGGTTTACCTGTGCATGGCGTCTGCCTACCCTGCTTTCTTTTGTAGCTAATTAGTATTTTATCATGACTTAATTCCCATTTTTAGTCTTCAAAATTTTTTTGAATTTCACTTCTTCCTTTCACTCTGTTACCTCTTTTCACTCTCCCCTTCTTTCTCCTCTCCCCACCTCCCTTTTGCCCCAGGGTCCCTATATGCCTTCCTGGGACTCAGCTGATCAAGCTCCCTCTCTTCTAATCCCTGCCTTCCCAGGTGGCGCCGTGGTAAAGAATCTGCCTGACAGTGCAGGAGACATGAGTTCGATCCCTGATCTGGGAAGATCCCCTGGAGAAGGAAATGGCAACTCATTCCAGGATTCTTGCCTGGAAAAAAGGCCTGGCAACCTCCTCTTAGCGCATGGGGTTGCAAAAGAGTCGGACACGCCTTAGCAACTGAAAAACAACAAGAAACAACTTCTAATTTCCAAAGGCTTCTGTCTCACTGTTGGCTCAGTGTCCTGGGCATCTTCTCAGGGATGTGGTCAGGGAAAGGGGAAGGTGTCTGTTTCTCCAGCTGCAGTACTTCAAGTTCCGGTTACCCTAGTACCTACCTCACCCCCAACCCCTATGGGTCTGCCTGGTGGCTGACCCCAAGTCCCTGCCTCTGCTTCTCCCTCCTAGTAGCCTTGGGGAGCTTTGAGGCATCCAGGCAACCAAGGCCTCCTCTTTTTTATTTTTTTTTTTTTTAACTAAAAGAGCTTTGTCTGCTTCCTCTGTCAATTATACCCGAGCAGCCTCTCAGAGGTCCCGTTTATTTTTCCATTGACCTTTCCTTCCTTGTGTACTGGAACAATGCCTTATTATTTTATTTATCTTAATCTCTGGTGCAATCGCCCTTTTATTCTTCAACTTGGCGGTGCTAGTGCTTGCCTTTACACTTTCTTGACTTCATTATGTAATCTTGCCGAATCTCCACGCTCTGTGTATGCTGTTTAGCCCTCACGTCTGTCTTTTACTTACCCTTGAATAGTTTTGTTTTGAAACTCCTCGTCCATCCATATTTACCGTATTCCTTTGTTTGCTACGATCTGTCTGCTGTCTGGCATGCCCAGAGATAGTGTCCAGAAATTTGCCCCAAATAATTATGACGGTCCATTCATGCTCTGTCTCCTTCTGCAATCGGTTTACCTGTGCATGGCGTCTGCCTACCCTGCTTTCTTTTGTAGCTAATTAGTATTTTATCATGACTTAATTCCCATTTTTAGTCTTCAAAATTTTTTTGAATTTCACTTCTTCCTTTCACTCTGTTACCTCTTTTCACTCTCCCCTTCTTTCTCCTCTCCCCACCTCCCTTTTGCCCCAGGGTCCCTATATGCCTTCCTGGGACTCAGCTGATCAAGCTCCCTCTCTTCTAATCCCTGCCTTCCCAGGTGGCGCCGTGGTAAAGAATCTGCCTGACAGTGCAGGAGACATGAGTTCGACCCCTGATCTGGGAAGATCCCCTGGAGAAGGAAATGGCAACTCATTCCAGGATTCTTGCCTGGAAAAAAGGCCTGGCAACCTCCTCTTAGCGCATGGGGTTGCAAAAGAGTCGGACACGCCTTAGCAACTGAAAAACAACAAGAAACAACTTCTAATTTCCAAAGGCTTCTGTCTCACTGTTGGCTCAGTGTCCTGGGCATCTTCTCAGGGATGTGGTCAGGGAAAGGGGAAGGTGTCTGTTTCTCCAGCTGCAGTACTTCAAGTTCCGGTTACCCTAGTACCTACCTCACCCCCAACCCCTATGGGTCTGCCTGGTGGCTGACCCCAAGTCCCTGCCTCTGCTTCTCCCTCCTAGTAGCCTTGGGGAGCTTTGAGGCATCCAGGCAACCAAGGCCTCCTCTTTTTTATTTTTTTTTTTTTTAACTAAAAGAGCTTTGTCTGCTTCCTCTGTCAATTATACCCGAGCAGCCTCTCAGAGGTCCCGTTTATTTTTCCATTGACCTTTCCTTCCTTGTGTACTGGAACAATGCCTTATTATTTTATTTATCTTAATCTCTGGTGCAATCGCCCTTTTATTCTTCAACTTGGCGGTGCTAGTGCTTGCCTTTACACTTTCTTGACTTCATTATGTAATCTTGCCGAATCTCCACGCTCTGTGTATGCTGTTTAGCCCTCACGTCTGTCTTTTACTTACCCTTGAATAGTTTTGTTTTGAAACTCCTCGTCCATCCATATTTACCGTATTCCTTTGTTTGCTACGATCTGTCTGCTGTCTGGCATGCCCAGAGATAGTGTCCAGAAATTTGCACCAATTCTGTTTTATTGCACGTCCTACCTAACAGGATGTTCTGTGACAGTTTTTTTTTTTTTTTTTTCCTACTTTGGTCCTGCCATTTCTGGTAGCCTGTGATAATGCCCTTTCTTTCCAAGTCATTTCTGGTTATAGGGTTCATGTGGTCCTTAGACAATTGTTAAGCTAAGTTTCTCTCGTTTTGGTTTCCCTTTGAGCAAATGGAGGGTGTCAGAGAATGCCTAGATCCTGCTCCTGATGAGTTCTATGGCTTCAGACAAGTTGCTTAGACATTCTGCCCTCTCTCACCACCAGGCTATATTAAATAGGGGTAAATATGTATGAATCAACATTGTAACTGTTAATGGGCTTTAAAATGATTGGGTATGATTCATTTCTTGCAGATCACCTGGACAGTAAGTCAAGTTGCCTCATTAGGTTTGTATCAACCCTAATTGTGATGAGGAGTATTGTTTCTCTTCCATGACCCGTCCTTCCCGATGCTGAAATCTGCTTTGTCTGTTTTTGTAGAAATGCTTGTTTATATTTTTGCTAATTTCCAGGTCAGAAGACTGTGTTCCAGAAGTCTAGAATCAGAAGGGGACACTTTTGACTCAAGTCTATTATGCACCCTCTAAATCGCTTGTCTCTCTTTATTATTTATTTATGTGGCTGTGCGGGGTCTTAGCTGCAGTGCAACAGGATCTTTGTTGAGTCATGTGGGATTTTTCATTGCTGCTCATGTCAATTATACCCGAGCAGCCTCTCAGAGGTCCCGTTTATTTTTCCATTGACCTTTCCTTCCTTGTGTACTGGAACAATGCCTTATTATTTTATTTATCTTAATCTCTGGTGCAATCGCCCTTTTATTCTTCAACTTGGCGGTGCTAGTGCTTGCCTTTACACTTTCTTGACTTCATTATGTAATCTTGCCGAATCTCCACGCTCTGTGTATGCTGTTTAGCCCTCACGTCTGTCTTTTACTTACCCTTGAATAGTTTTGTTTTGAAACTCCTCGTCCATCCATATTTACCGTATTCCTTTGTTTGCTACGATCTGTCTGCTGTCTGGCATGCCCAGAGATAGTGTCCAGAAATTTGCACCAATTCTGTTTTATTGCACGTCCTACCTAACAGGATGTTCTGTGACAGTTTTTTTTTTTTTTTTTCCTACTTTGGTCCTGCCATTTCTGGTAGCCTGTGATAATGCCCTTTCTTTCCAAGTCATTTCTGGTTATAGGGTTCATGTGGTCCTTAGACAATTGTTAAGCTAAGTTTCTCTCGTTTTGGTTTCCCTTTGAGCAAATGGAGGGTGTCAGAGAATGCCTAGATCCTGCTCCTGATGAGTTCTATGGCTTCAGACAAGTTGCTTAGACATTCTGCCCTCTCTCACCACCAGGCTATATTAAATAGGGGTAAATATGTATGAATCAACATTGTAACTGTTAATGGGCTTTAAAATGATTGGGTATGATTCATTTCTTGCAGATCACCTGGACAGTAAGTCAAGTTGCCTCATTAGGTTTGTATCAACCCTAATTGTGATGAGGAGTATTGTTTCTCTTCCATGACCCGTCCTTCCCGATGCTGAAATCTGCTTTGTCTGTTTTTGTAGAAATGCTTGTTTATATTTTTGCTAATTTCCAGGTCAGAAGACTGTGTTCCAGAAGTCTAGAATCAGAAGGGGACACTTTTGACTCAAGTCTATTATGCACCCTCTAAATCGCTTGTCTCTCTTTATTATTTATTTATGTGGCTGTGCGGGGTCTTAGCTGCAGTGCAACAGGATCTTTGTTGAGTCATGTGGGATTTTTCATTGCTGCTCATGACTCTCTAGTTGTGGCATGCGGGCTCGGTAATTCGTGGGCTCAGTAGTTGGGACACAGGGGTTTAATTGCTCTCTGGCATGTAGGATCTTAGTTCCCCAACCAGGGATTGAGCTGGCATCCCCTGAATTGCAGGGCAGATTATTCTTAACCACAGGATCCCCAGGGAAGTCCCAATCCCCTGGGTTTTACTAGTCTTTTCAAAAGATGGGACTTGCAGTCCCAGAAACAGCTTTTTGACACTCCTGCCCTCGGGTAATCCTCTCTCCAACAATTTCCTCTTCAGCTCTCAATCACTCAGTCTCTTTCTCCCTGTCTTCAGAGTCTTAACTGAAGGAAGAAATTAGCACAGAAAAGAAGCAGTTCATTTGGGGCTTTTCCCTCCAAGGGATATCCTGCTAATCTAGCTGGGAGTAAATCCTGTCATGGAATGTCCATTTAAGAAGTTTAGTGAAGTGGGACAGTGTGGGTTAATGTTTTGTGATCTTCAGATGTGAAAAAGACATCTCTCAAGCCTTCCCTTTTGGAGGAATTAGCGATTAAACCTAGCATTGCGATTTCTCTCTGGTACAAGACACTAGTAACACGTATAGACTGTGATGTATTAAATATGTGCCATATATTAGAAATATCCGTAATGAATGCAGACATTCTGATAAATAATACAGTGGAAGGTTCTTTGTATGATTGAGCACTATCTACTTCTCATATATTTATGTGGCAGCAGTTAAAGAGAACAGGTTTCTTTCCCTAGTTAAATACCTTGAAAGGAGTGTGTTCCAATCTGAATGCCAAGATTCAGATGGTGACAAAACTAAGCACATGGAGTTGCTCTCCTTTGGCACATTGCGTTTTGACTTAGAAGAGAAACTCTTCCATTATTTATCTGGGCTCTGGTGGCGGAGGAGGTGTAGTAATAGAGAATGTTATCTTAATATTCTTTTCACTGATGAGGTCAAGTGTATCTCAGTTGGCTACAAAATTCAGAGTCTATTATGCACCCTCTAAATCGCTTGTCTCTCTTTATTATTTATTTATGTGGCTGTGCGGGGTCTTAGCTGCAGTGCAACAGGATCTTTGTTGAGTCATGTGGGATTTTTCATTGCTGCTCATGACTCTCTAGTTGTGGCATGCGGGCTCGGTAATTCGTGGGCTCAGTAGTTGGGACACAGGGGTTTAATTGCTCTCTGGCATGTAGGATCTTAGTTCCCCAACCAGGGATTGAGCTGGCATCCCCTGAATTGCAGGGCAGATTATTCTTAACCACAGGATCCCCAGGGAAGTCCCAATCCCCTGGGTTTTACTAGTCTTTTCAAAAGATGGGACTTGCAGTCCCAGAAACAGCTTTTTGACACTCCTGCCCTCGGGTAATCCTCTCTCCAACAATTTCCTCTTCAGCTCTCAATCACTCAGTCTCTTTCTCCCTGTCTTCAGAGTCTTAACTGAAGGAAGAAATTAGCACAGAAAAGAAGCAGTTCATTTGGGGCTTTTCCCTCCAAGGGATATCCTGCTAATCTAGCTGGGAGTAAATCCTGTCATGGAATGTCCATTTAAGAAGTTTAGTGAAGTGGGACAGTGTGGGTTAATGTTTTGTGATCTTCAGATGTGAAAAAGACATCTCTCAAGCCTTCCCTTTTGGAGGAATTAGCGATTAAACCTAGCATTGCGATTTCTCTCTGGTACAAGACACTAGTAACACGTATAGACTGTGATGTATTAAATATGTGCCATATATTAGAAATATCCGTAATGAATGCAGACATTCTGATAAATAATACAGTGGAAGGTTCTTTGTATGATTGAGCACTATCTACTTCTCATATATTTATGTGGCAGCAGTTAAAGAGAACAGGTTTCTTTCCCTAGTTAAATACCTTGAAAGGAGTGTGTTCCAATCTGAATGCCAAGATTCAGATGGTGACAAAACTAAGCACATGGAGTTGCTCTCCTTTGGCACATTGCGTTTTGACTTAGAAGAGAAACTCTTCCATTATTTATCTGGGCTCTGGTGGCGGAGGAGGTGTAGTAATAGAGAATGTTATCTTAATATTCTTTTCACTGATGAGGTCAAGTGTATCTCAGTTGGCTACAAAATTCAGAGTCCTTGAGATGTAAAAATTGTATACCCTTACATATAGACAATGGAATATTACTCAGCCATAAAAAGAAATGTATTTGAGTCAGTCCTAATAAGGTGAATGAACCTAGAACCTATTATACAGAGTGGAGTAAGTCAGAAAAGAGAAATATTATATACTAACACATATATATGGAATCTAGAAAGATCAGTCTGATAAAGGTATATGCAGAGCAGCAATGGAGAAACAGACATAGAGAAGAGACTTATGGACATTGCGGGGAGGGAGGAATGGATGAGATGTATGGAGAGTAACATGGAAACTTACGTTACCATATGTAAAACAGACAACCAATGGAAACCAGCTGTAAGACTAAGGGACCTCAAACAGGGGCTCTGTAACAACCTAGAGGAATGAGATGGGGTAGGAGATGGGAGGGAAGGTCAAGAGGGAAGGGACATATGTATACTGTGGCTGATTCAGGTTGATGTGTGGCAGTAAACAACAAACCTCTGTTAAAAAATAAATAAATAAAAATTAAAAATAAATTCTATACCTTGACAATATGCATGTTTAACATCATGGTGGAAAATAACTAGTAAAACCATCCTATTTCTTCCCAAGATGGTATATCTAAGCTGAGACAGAGGTTATGTTATGATTCTTGCTTGGTTGGGAAGAATGTCAGTAGGGTGACTTGAAATGACAGTTAGGGTTTTATGACATCATAGAATCTATTTTTAAGAAGTGATTCATTGACTGTACACTCAGAAATGCTAAAAAGTAGGAAGATGTTTCACCCATTTATTTAACTGCTGATGCAACTCCATACCAATGCAGAAAATTGGGCCATCTTCATACCTCAATACAGAACTCCTTACTGCATAGTCAGTACATTATATTATAGTGAAAAAAAGATGATGAAAAAGAGAGACCAAAGAAAATCCAGAGCTCCTTTACTAACAGTGGAATCTGTAAAATCTTTTTGATTCTTACTGGAAAATATCTCCAGTTTATGTGATTCTCTAGCAAATAGACACAATTGATTTCAGATTGTCAGAAATGACTCTCTTGTCTTTGAGTCAGTCCTAAATAAGCGTGAAATGAACCTAGACAATGGAATATTACTCAGCCATAAAAAGAAATGTATTTGAGTCAGTCCTAATAAGGTGAATGAACCTAGAACCTATTATACAGAGTGGAGTAAGTCAGAAAAGAGAAATATTATATACTAACACATATATATGGAATCTAGAAAGATCAGTCTGATAAAGGTATATGCAGAGCAGCAATGGAGAAACAGACATAGAGAAGAGACTTATGGACATTGCGGGGAGGGAGGAATGGATGAGATGTATGGAGAGTAACATGGAAACTTACGTTACCATATGTAAAACAGACAACCAATGGAAACCAGCTGTAAGACTAAGGGACCTCAAACAGGGGCTCTGTAACAACCTAGAGGAATGAGATGGGGTAGGAGATGGGAGGGAAGGTCAAGAGGGAAGGGACATATGTATACTGTGGCTGATTCAGGTTGATGTGTGGCAGTAAACAACAAACCTCTGTTAAAAAATAAATAAATAAAAATTAAAAATAAATTCTATACCTTGACAATATGCATGTTTAACATCATGGTGGAAAATAACTAGTAAAACCATCCTGTTTCTTCCCAAGATGGTATATCTAAGCTGAGACAGAGGTTATGTTATGATTCTTGCTTGGTTGGGAAGAATGTCAGTAGGGTGACTTGAAATGACAGTTAGGGTTTTATGACATCATAGAATCTATTTTTAAGAAGTGATTCATTGACTGTACACTCAGAAATGCTAAAAAGTAGGAAGATGTTTCACCCATTTATTTAACTGCTGATGCAACTCCATACCAATGCAGAAAATTGGGCCATCTTCATACCTCAATACAGAACTCCTTACTGCATAGTCAGTACATTATATTATAGTGAAAAAAAGATGATGAAAAAGAGAGACCAAAGAAAATCCAGAGCTCCTTTACTAACAGTGGAATCTGTAAAATCTTTTTGATTCTTACTGGAAAATATCTCCAGTTTATGTGATTCTCTAGCAAATAGACACAATTGATTTCAGATTGTCAGAAATGACTCTCTTGTCTTTTGCAGTAATAACTAGCCACCTGTGACTATTGAATAGTGTTATGGATGGAATTGTGTCTCCTCCAAAATTCATACCCTGAAGCCTCAACCTCCATGTTTCTATATTTGAAGATGGGACCTTTAAAAAAGATGATTAATGTTAAATGAAGTCATACGAATGACTCATATAAAGACGAGGGAGAGGCACCAGAAATGTATCCATGCAGAAAAAAGGCCAAGTAAGGACACAATAAGAACTCATCCACCTGCATGCTAAGGAGAGGCTCCTGGAGAAACCAAACCTGCCACCACCTTGATCTTGGACTTCCAGCCTCCAGAATTGTAATAAATAAATAAATAAATGTAATCCACTCAGTCGTGGAGATTCTGTTGTGGTGGATTTACCAGATTAATTTACCAGTCACTTTGAGAAAAAAACAAAAAGCAGAATGATCCCTGATGCCATCTAAAAGTTGGAATAGGCCCCGGTGTAGCTATGGGCTGGCCTGACTGACACTCACAGTCAGATGTTGATGTTCTGTTGAACATAAACCATCTCACAGAGCATCAACCATCAGACAGTGCCCCGTGGTGACCTTGATGGACCAAAATGGAGATAGAACTGCTCTGTAAGCCTCTCTGAACACAGGAGTACCCAGCACACACCCTTCTGGGTTAACAGGGATGACCACTGCTTCTTCACCAACACAGAGTGAGCTGTGGTTTTCCCTTCTATGAAAGGTCTATTGAGAGGCATCCCTGGTGGTCCAGTGGTTAGGACTTAATGCTTTCACTACCATGGTCCCAGCTTCAGTCTCTGGTTGGGGAACAAAGATCCTGCAAGCTGTGTCATGTCAAAAAAAAAAGTTTATTGATATACTCTGTCATAAAATTCTCTCTCTCTCTCTCTTTTTTTTTTTAAAGATTTATTTATGTATTTATTTTCGGCGGGGGTCGGGTTGCGGAGGGAGGGGAGCGGGCAGGCTACTTCTGTTGATCTTTCATTTCTCTATTTTCATCCGTCTTTGTTCTTTGACCCGTGTGGGCCTCCCATCGCGGTGGCCTCTGTTGTCGCAGAGCGCCGGCTCTGGACGCATGCGCTCCAGAGCTCCGGTTCGGTAATTGGACACATCGGTCCAGCCGCTCCGGGGCACGTGAGATCTTCCCAGGCCAGGGATCGAACCGGCCCCCCTTGCACTGCAAGGCGGTGTCCTTACCCACTGGACCACCAGGGGAAGCCCAAATTCTCTCTCTTTCTGAGAGCACTTAATCCAGTGTGAGCCCCTGCTTCCTTAACCCATCCCTGATATCTCCCAGCCAAGATCCAAATCCTATAATAAGTTCTTCCCAACACACTTGATGGCATGTTCTGTGGTCCTTGTGAAATGTGATGCGTGTCCTCTCTTGCTGCAACAAGTTATAAACCCATTTTCTTCAACTACAGAGGTGGTGAGTTCTGTGGTTTTTGACCAGAAGGCATTGCCAATTTGAAATGAAGCTAGTCTAAACTGAGATGAGTGGTAAAGTGTGAAATGTGCATCTGATTTTCAAACACTTAGTATGAAAAAGATAATGTGAAATATCTCAATTTTTGTACTAATTATAATTGTAATATATTTTGAAAACAATTCTATTTATTTATTTTTGGCTATTCTGGGTTTTCACTGCTGCCACAGGCTCTTATCTAGTTGCAGGTAGTGGGGGTTGCTCTGTAGTTGAGGTGGGCAGGCTTCTTCTGGTGGTGACTTCTTTTGTTGTGGAAATAGGACTCTAGAGAACACAGGCTTCAGTAGTTGCAGCACATGGGCACCATAGTTGCCTCTCCAAGGCTCTAGAGCACAGGCTCCATAGTTGTAGCTCACAGGCTTAGTTGCTTCACCACAAGTGGGATCTTCCCAGATCAGGGATCGAATCCCTGTCTCTTGCATTGGCAGGTGAACTCTTTACCACTGAGCTACCAAGGAAGCCCTGTAATGGTAATATTTTGTATATACTTATAAATACATTATAAAAAGTAAATTTACTCATTTCTTTGTTTTAAAATGTGGCTACTGCAAATTTAAAACTACTTATGTGGCTAATATTTTATTTGTTTTGAACAGCACTGATTTATAATATTCCAAGAAAGGTCAATTACTAACAATTCTGACCATGGGTAGCTTACTACATGTTTTTTTCTTCTTCTTCTAAAGGTGTTTATTAGTCAGATTACAAAATGCTTCAGTGTTGTAACAAACAACTTCAAAATCTCTGTGGTTTGACATAACAAAAATATATTTCTCTCAAACACACAATCCATCGTGGGTTTGGACACCTCAGCCTGCTCACTAGCCTCTATTTCCTTAACCTCAGGATCTAGTGGGAGCCTTATCTTGAGGTGGAAGTTTGGGACTTTCCTAGTGACTCAGATGTTAAAGAAACCACCTGCAATGTCAAAGACCCAGGTTCAATCCCTGAGTCAGGAAGATCCTCTGGAATAAGAAATGGCAACCCACCCCAGTATTCTTGCCTGAAGAATACTATAGACAGAGAAGCCTGGTGGGCTACAGTCCATGGAGTTGCAAAGAGTCTGACATGACTGAGCACAGCACAGCACCACAGTACTGCAGGCTCTGGAACAAGTGAATTATTCTTTGTTCCAGAATTACATTGGCCAGGTCTAGTCACATGGCACTGGTTCATTATAGGGTCAAATGAGTGTCATTTTTCCATATCCCCAGAAGAAGGGGAGAATTGAAAATGAGAAACAGTTGGAACTAATATCTTCTATATGGGGAGAAATAGAATTAGAGATACAAGTTCTAGATCTTGGTTTAACAGAAACTTCTGACATATTTGATATATGCCTAAGGTATTTTTAAGAGATTTAAACTCCTAAAATGTTACAGAGGACATCTGCAATGTTGAACACATGGTCTGAAAAATGCTTAAATTTTCCAGCTCACATCTCTGATAACATCTGAACATTTCAAGGTCCTTCTCAAATGAGCAACGTGTGGTTACCCATAGCTCACAATGTCTTATATCTTTTTTTCTTATGGCTAGATGAACCTTAAACCAAAGTTCAAGCTTTGTTTGAAAGCAGTATATAATTGAATTAAGTAGAAAAGGATAAGCTTTTCAAGATCATTGATTTTCTTCAGTTGGGGATCAGGCTGTATGTCTGTATCTATCTGTATTTATATCGACTCTATTTTCATCGCTCTCTATACATATATACAGGATAAAATTTGTTTGAACAGAAAACTGATTTATAATATTCCAAGAAAGGTCAATTACTAACAATTCTGACCATGGGTAGCTTACTACATGTTTTTTTCTTCTTCTTCTAAAGGTGTTTATTAGTCAGATTACAAAATGCTTCAGTGTTGTAACAAACAACTTCAAAATCTCTGTGGTTTGACATAACAAAAATATATTTCTCTCAAACACACAATCCATCGTGGGTTTGGACACCTCAGCCTGCTCACTAGCCTCTATTTCCTTAACCTCAGGATCTAGTGGGAGCCTTATCTTGAGGTGGAAGTTTGGGACTTTCCTAGTGACTCAGATGTTAAAGAAACCACCTGCAATGTCAAAGACCCAGGTTCAATCCCTGAGTCAGGAAGATCCTCTGGAATAAGAAATGGCAACCCACCCCAGTATTCTTGCCTGAAGAATACTATAGACAGAGAAGCCTGGTGGGCTACAGTCCATGGAGTTGCAAAGAGTCTGACATGACTGAGCACAGCACAGCACCACAGTACTGCAGGCTCTGGAACAAGTGAATTATTCTTTGTTCCAGAATTACATTGGCCAGGTCTAGTCACATGGCACTGGTTCATTATAGGGTCAAATGAGTGTCATTTTTCCATATCCCCAGAAGAAGGGGAGAATTGAAAATGAGAAACAGTTGGAACTAATATCTTCTATATGGGGAGAAATAGAATTAGAGATACAAGTTCTAGATCTTGGTTTAACAGAAACTTCTGACATATTTGATATATGCCTAAGGTATTTTTAAGAGATTTAAACTCCTAAAATGTTACAGAGGACATCTGCAATGTTGAACACATGGTCTGAAAAATGCTTAAATTTTCCAGCTCACATCTCTGATAACATCTGAACATTTCAAGGTCCTTCTCAAATGAGCAACGTGTGGTTACCCATAGCTCACAATGTCTTATATCTTTTTTTCTTATGGCTAGATGAACCTTAAACCAAAGTTCAAGCTTTGTTTGAAAGCAGTATATAATTGAATTAAGTAGAAAAGGATAAGCTTTTCAAGATCATTGATTTTCTTCAGTTGGGGATCAGGCTGTATGTCTGTATCTATCTGTATTTATATCGACTCTATTTTCATCGCTCTCTATACATATATACAGGGATACACACACACTTACATATATATACATATTCATATGCACACACAGACACACACTCCACACACATGTATTACTTTATTCAACAAGGTTTTGTACCATTAAAAACAAATGTGATCCTGGAGGTCTCATTAGTAAGAATCCTCCCATCTGCAGGAGGGATTCCTAAAATGCAGGCGAACTTGCCTTTCTCATCTTCAAAGGTCTCCTCCTAGCATCAGAAAAGTTGTTTGTAGTAAGCCCAGGGGAGAGAGGAGGGTCTGACATGCCTTCTCCTCCCCTTTTGTGGCTGAACTGAGCAGGTTTCTAGTATAACTAATTTTACCAATATAGATCACTAGGTTAATTTCTGGAGGAGGCAAGCCTATGGCTGTGTGGGGGCATAAGAAGAAGGTGAGGGGGGAGTCAGCACTTGATCTCATTCTCCCGTCTCCTCTTTCTCTTCTCTCTCCTGGGTCCGCTGCTGCCCTCCTACACAGCTAGCCCCCAGCACACAGCTTAAGAGAAGGAGCTGTCCATTCAGTACCAGGGCCACGTGCAACCTGCCCGCCAAAACACAAAGAACTGAAATATTAATTAAAAAAAACCAATCTGCTCAATCCTCCGCCCGCAGGCAGGCTCTAACGGAAAACCGCATATGCTTTCCTTTTCTCCTTAATAAATCTTCATCTGGGCATTAAAATACCTAAAAGGATTAGTCATTAAATGCTTGTACATTTGGCTTAACTCACAAGAAACTGTATGTCACAGGGTTACATCAGAACCGCTGTTTAATCTAATTTGCAGTATTTGCGTAAATGCTTTATTTCTTCCGCTGATTGTTACAGAGGATAATATTAATATCGCAAGTGTCCAGAGGGAGAAGGTTAACACACCAGCACGGAAATGAGCTGGATGCTGACTGATGTATGAAAATATCAAAGCTTCTTTTAAGGCAAAACACAAAAAAGAATAAATGGGAGTGTGGCTTTTCCTCCTCAAACTGCATTTATTATTATTATTTATTATTTGATCCTAAGGTAATAAGGAAAAGGCGTTTTTTGAAAAGGAGTTTTGCACTTCACTTGGGTATGCTGTCCGACACAATGCATTCAAAAGCTGTCTATATGGAAACTGTGAAACCACTCTTCAAAGGATTTAATTGTGGAATCATTCTTCTTCTTTTTTTTTTTTCTGAGGAGTTTCTGTTGTAGCAACAACATCCAGTCCAGCTTTGTGAGTTATTTCTTCCTCACACCCACTGCTGAGCATTTCTTTTTCCACTGAACTACTGTCTGCATTATGCATTTACATCTGGCCCTGATAATATACTTTTTGGTGCTCCTACTTAATTTTGTGCAAGGTTTTTATAACTTTGTGTGCATGCTCAATTGTGTCCAATTCTTTGTGACGCCATGGACGGTAACCTGCTAGGCTCCTCTGTCCATAGAATGTTGCATTTCCAGGCAAGAATACTGGAGTGGGTTGCCATTTTCTACTCCAGGGGAACTTTCCGACCCAGGGATCAAATCTGTGTCTCTTACATATCTTTATCTATCTATCTATCTATCTATTTAATATATATATATATATATTTTTTTTGTATTTCTTTTTTTTAAACATTATTTTTGTGTGTGTGTGTGGCTATTCTGGGTTTTCACTGCTGCCACAGGCTTTTCTCTAGTTTCAGGGAGTGAGGCTACTCTCTAGTTGAGGTGAGCATGCTTCCTGGTGCAGTTGCTTCTCTTGTTGTGGAACTCGGACTCTAGCGAACACGAGCTTTAATAGTTGCGGCTCTGAGGCTCTAGAGCACAGGCTCAATAGCTGTGTCTCACGGGGTTAGTTGCTCCACAGCATGTGGGATCTTCCCTGATCAGGGATTGAACCAGTGTCTCCTGCACTGGCAGGCAAACTCTTTACCACTGAGCTACCAGGGATGCCCTCTCTTACATATCTTGCATTAGTCAAGTAGGTTCTCTATCACTAGCACCACCTAGGAAGCCCCTTTATTGGACATTAAATCCCCAAGCAAAAAGAGATCAAAGCTCTAACAGCATCTAAAAAACCCTCATTTATTAAATACATATTCATTGATTATGTACTCTGTGTGAGCACTCTGCTGATTTTTGCTCAAGATATATTTTCCAAACTAATTTTTAATTATGTATTTGGACACATACTAACTTAATGAAGGAAGCTCTTAATTTGGGTTAATTCTTGCTTTATTTTACCAGAATGCACACAGAATACAAGCTAGTATATTTATTAAAATATGCTTTTAAAATGTAAAGTTTGCATTAATGTAAGTAAAATTAGTTTTTAGGATTATGAGAGATTTGAATGTGAAATCAGTACTTGATTGCCCAAACTGTATCTATTGATGATAAGTAGCAACAGACTGGGGCTTCCCAGGCGGCACTAGTGGTAAAGAACCTGCCTGTCAATGCTGGGGACATAAGAGATGCAGGTTCAGTTCCTGGGTGGGGAAGATCCACTGGAGGAGGGCATGGCAACCTATTCCAGTATTCTTGCCTGGAGAATCCCTTGGACAGAGGAGTCTAGCAGACTGCGGTTCATGGAATCTCAAAGTATCGGATATGACTGAAGCGACTTAGCATGAATGCCTACAGTTTCCATCTGGTAAAGAGTCCATCTCAATCCTCTTATTTCCCTTTGTCCATGACATGCTGGATGATGTAAACAAATGTTCCTCTAACAACATGGAAGGTTAACAGTAAATATTATGGGCATATTGTGCAGGTGGTGAAAAAAGATGATACATGGACATTTTGAGACATTCCTTGGAAAAGTAGATGTTTTTAAAGGTGATTCAAAGCAACAGCATTTATAATTGAGCTAGTGCACATAGTAAGAGAGATGAATGGACCTGGGTACATTGTGCTCAAAAGGCCTATAAACTTATAGAGAGTTTTTCAGTTTTGGTTGGGTCACTAATTTTTACATCTATAGCACATCTCTTGGTGTCTGATGACTCCTGTGTGATGTCAGGCTGGTATATTAGGCATTTTAAAGATTTCTTCATACTCTGAGCTTCTATGAGATCAACTCCTGAAATTTTCATTACATGTCCCATCATGATGTTCTTATCTAAGTTAAAAATTGTCTCCTTTGCGTCATTCTTTTTAGTTTTTTTTTAAATAAATAACTAATTAAATGGAGAGTTTCATGAACAAAGCCGAAATCACCAGAATTATTTCAGTTTTTACTTATTGTGTCTGACAATTTAGTTTCTTACCTTTTTACTCCTATCTCCTTTAGTTTGTTTTATTGTTGACTAACTTTGTCAAAACCTAAATGATTATTATTGATTTCTTAATAGTCAATCAAGGTCATGACTTGATGCTTTTATCATTGAAATTTTGTTTTATTTTGAAGAGATTAGTTATACAAAATTAAACTTATTCTGATACTCAGTGCTATTTTTGATCCTACTCAAATGTGAGTTTAACATGCTACTTCTCAATAATTTAATTAAATTACAATAAAACAACTAGATGATTAGTAGGTACTTATTATATCTATATCTAATATGCTACTAAATACTGAGGAAGACACTAAAAAGTGTAAAAAAATAATTTTCAGAGGGGAATGTACAATCTAGTTGGGGAAATAGTATTCACATAAAAAAGTTAATCAAGAATACAAAACCAGGGACTGCCCTGATGGCCCACTGGTTAAGACTCTGTGCTTCCAATGCAAGGGGTGTGGGTTTAAATCCTGGTCAGGGAACTAGATCCCACACCTTGAACTGCATGGCCAAAGAAATAAACAAAATATAAAAAATTTGTTTTCGTCTCCTTAAAAAAAATACAAAGCCAATTGTAATGAAAGGCAAGATGTGACTTCAAAATGTGACATTGCGAAGTGGGACTGAGAGTGACACAGATTAATTTTTGGGGATTTGGTGAAGAGGGACATTCTAAAACAACATGGTCACAGCCTAGGCATTGATTTATGGCATTAAAATCAGGTTACAGAATCGTAATAACATTTCAACCTCTTAATTCTTTGGCAGATAAATTTTCCCCTCCTTTATAGTAGAAAGTGTCTATTATTTTGTCCTTTATATAAAACCTTTTTTCCCCCAGGAAACTCATGTTTTCTTTGCTCTAAAAAAGGAAACTCACGTTCAAAGCGTAATACCTTTCACTGGATAAGAGAATTTTCATACTCTGAGCTTCTATGAGATCAACTCCTGAAATTTTCATTACATGTCCCATCATGATGTTCTTATCTAAGTTAAAAATTGTCTCCTTTGCGTCATTCTTTTTAGTTTTTTTTTAAATAAATAACTAATTAAATGGAGAGTTTCATGAACAAAGCCGAAATCACCAGAATTATTTCAGTTTTTACTTATTGTGTCTGACAATTTAGTTTCTTACCTTTTTACTCCTATCTCCTTTAGTTTGTTTTATTGTTGACTAACTTTGTCAAAACCTAAATGATTATTATTGATTTCTTAATAGTCAATCAAGGTCATGACTTGATGCTTTTATCATTGAAATTTTGTTTTATTTTGAAGAGATTAGTTATACAAAATTAAACTTATTCTGATACTCAGTGCTATTTTTGATCCTACTCAAATGTGAGTTTAACATGCTACTTCTCAATAATTTAATTAAATTACAATAAAACAACTAGATGATTAGTAGGTACTTATTATATCTATATCTAATATGCTACTAAATACTGAGGAAGACACTAAAAAGTGTAAAAAAATAATTTTCAGAGGGGAATGTACAATCTAGTTGGGGAAATAGTATTCACATAAAAAAGTTAATCAAGAATACAAAACCAGGGACTGCCCTGATGGCCCACTGGTTAAGACTCTGTGCTTCCAATGCAAGGGGTGTGGGTTTAAATCCTGGTCAGGGAACTAGATCCCACACCTTGAACTGCATGGCCAAAGAAATAAACAAAATATAAAAAATTTGTTTTCGTCTCCTTAAAAAAAATACAAAGCCAATTGTAATGAAAGGCAAGATGTGACTTCAAAATGTGACATTGCGAAGTGGGACTGAGAGTGACACAGATTAATTTTTGGGGATTTGGTGAAGAGGGACATTCTAAAACAACATGGTCACAGCCTAGGCATTGATTTATGGCATTAAAATCAGGTTACAGAATCGTAATAACATTTCAACCTCTTAATTCTTTGGCAGATAAATTTTCCCCTCCTTTATAGTAGAAAGTGTCTATTATTTTGTCCTTTATATAAAACCTTTTTTCCCCCAGGAAACTCATGTTTTCTTTGCTCTAAGGAAAGAAGTAATACTCACGTTCAAAGCGTAAACCTGCACTTCCCATGGGACTGCTTGGATGCTAACTGGATAAGAGAATTACATTAGGGCAGAAGTGCAGGTCATTTCATATCAAACCAAAAGCACGAGGTGAGAGTCAAGTTTAGTGAATTTTGTTTGTATCTGATCATTTTCAGGTCAGCTCTGCAATGTAAGTCTTCCTAAATAAGGATAATATTTCTGTTACTGAACATTTCATTGTTTCTTTTAAAGTAATAAATGAGCAAACAGAGTATCCCTTGAAATTAGACTTGATCTGAAACAAATTGAGATGAATAATTCCTAATTAAAATAATGACAACTAAGATATGTGAACCCTAAAACTGATTCAAAGAGATTTTAAACTAAGGATATTGCTTTTTAACAAGTTCATCATTTGTCATGCACTGGTAATTCTAGGGAGGGAAGTTTGGGAGAAACTTGTAATCTACCAGACTACTTAATATTATCTGTCATCTACAAAAATACATAACATTTACATCTAATTTGTATTTTTCACAATTATTTTGAGAAAGTTCTTGCTATGACAAATGCTTTTTTGCTAATATATTCTGTTTAATTTGGTACATATTTACAAACTCTGAAAAAAAGAATTTAGGGTAAAAGATACCTTAATTAAAATATACATATATGAATTCTATATAATTTTGTTTAAATAATGTTTGAGCTGTGGTCTTGAGGCAGGAGGTAGATGCCCTCCCACCGCCCAGGGTAGATGCTCCAGGATGAAAATTGCAGGACAACTGAGGAGGAGACTGAGCGCTGCTCAGACGGAAGATAAGAGAACACACATTTCCCACTCTTGAAGTAGGCAACCTCCCTCACTACATATGTGCAGAAAGGCTCCTCAGAGGTCAAAAAAGGAGTGATGCTAACTATTTCTATGCTTCTTCACTGAAATCTATTGTGGCTAAGAGATGCATGTACAAACATGGGAGGATACCAACATATACCAAATATGGACTCTTAATTTTTTTGGCAGATAAATTTTCCTCCTTTATAGTAGAAAGTGTCTATTATTTTGTCCTTTATATAAAACCTTTTTTCCCCCAGGAAACTCATGTTTTCTTTGCTCTAAGGAAAGAAGTAATACTCACGTTCAAAGCGTAAACCTGCACTTCCCATGGGACTGCTTGGATGCTAACTGGATAAGAGAATTACATTAGGGCAGAAGTGCAGGTCATTTCATATCAAACCAAAAGCACGAGGTGAGAGTCAAGTTTAGTGAATTTTGTTTGTATCTGATCATTTTCAGGTCAGCTCTGCAATGTAAGTCTTCCTAAATAAGGATAATATTTCTGTTACTGAACATTTCATTGTTTCTTTTAAAGTAATAAATGAGCAAACAGAGTATCCCTTGAAATTAGACTTGATCTGAAACAAATTGAGATGAATAATTCCTAATTAAAATAATGACAACTAAGATATGTGAACCCTAAAACTGATTCAAAGAGATTTTAAACTAAGGATATTGCTTTTTAACAAGTTCATCATTTGTCATGCACTGGTAATTCTAGGGAGGGAAGTTTGGGAGAAACTTGTAATCTACCAGACTACTTAATATTATCTGTCATCTACAAAAATACATAACATTTACATCTAATTTGTATTTTTCACAATTATTTTGAGAAAGTTCTTGCTATGACAAATGCTTTTTTGCTAATATATTCTGTTTAATTTGGTACATATTTACAAACTCTGAAAAAGAGAATTTAGGGTAAAAGATACCTTAATTAAAATATACATATATGAATTCTATATAATTTTGTTTAAATAATGTTTGAGCTGTGGTCTTGAGGCAGGAGGTAGATGCCCTCCCACCGCCCAGGGTAGATGCTCCAGGATGAAAATTGCAGGACAACTGAGGAGGAGACTGAGCGCTGCTCAGACGGAAGATAAGAGAACACACATTTCCCACTCTTGAAGTAGGCAACCTCCCTCACTACATATGTGCAGAAAGGCTCCTCAGAGGTCAAAAAAGGAGTGATGCTAACTATTTCTATGCTTCTTCACTGAAATCTATTGTGGCTAAGAGATGCATGTACAAACATGGGAGGATACCAACATATACCAAATATGGACTCTTAAGCAGGCAAATGAAAATGACTGGCCAAAAGAAGTCCAGAAGAAATGCCCCAGGTAAGGGATTTAAACTGCCACAAGAATGAGACTTTAGGACTCTCTGAGTTTGCCTGTGTGTCTATCCATATGTCTGTACTCTTTTTTTTTCTAATAAACACTTTGATTCTCTATTTTCCATCATTGTGGGAATTCTTTTTCTGCAAAGCTGAAGAGCCAGGGCCTCGTCACTGACCATTGATTTAGTGACTAGGATTTATTGGGTGCTCTCACTACCACGACTCGACCTCAGTCTGTAGCAGGGAACCAAGATCCTACGTTAAACTGCTGCAGGCTGAGGCCAGTAGAGGTGAAAACCAGGACTTGGATTCTCTTTCATTGCTCATTTTCATTTTGGTTTGCTTGAGTGGAAATTACCATCACTATTTTTGTTTCTATCTGAAGGAAGTAAAACTTAATTTATGTCCCCCAACTCCTTGCAAGCTTTGCTATGATCTCACAATAATAAGAAACTATCTCTGACTTCTGAATACAATAGACCATATCTGGTTTCTTTTGAATAGAGTAGACTATGTTGAGATTTTAAATTTTATTTTGAGCCAACACTGAAATAGAGAGAGAACAGCTTAGATGTGGACACGATATGTCAGAAAAATTTCATGTTTAATTTTTAAGTGGAGTAACAAGAATCTCTGCTTTTGAATAACGATTCAAGAGTGATTTGCTAGTTGGAGAGACAATATGCTTCAAACATATGTTATTCAAGATTGGAACAGTTTTCAGAGTCCAGTCTTAAATTATTTCTGAGAATGTCCTGTGGAAGGAAAATGAATTAGAAAGGATCTGATGAGGAAAATTCATTTGCATCCCATGTACAGCAGAGAACCTGTTGAATGACAGTTTAAAGAGGATTAAAGCTGATTTCTTACAAGCTCTGGGATAATCAGATTTCTAAGCTAGGGCAGAATTAGAACTTGCAATTCACTTACAATGTGACTGATGTCCTTGACCAGAACCCTCTCAGTACATTTGCTTCTGGACAAGTGATCCCTACATGATTTTTTTTCTTTTTTGGCCACTTCTATTGATCTTTCATTTATTTATCTTTGTTCTTTGGCCTGAGTCTTCCATCGCAGAGGCCCCTCTCAATGCAGAGCACCAGCTCTGGGCGCGTGCGCTCCATAACTCTTGACTCGGTAGTTGGACACATTAGTCCAGGCACTCCGCAGCACGTGGGATCCTCCCAGGCCAGGGATGGAACCAGTGCCCTTTGCACTGCAAGGCGGTGTCATTACCTATTGGACCACCAGGGAAGCCCATCCCTACATGTTTTTAATCTCCTTCAGGACTGTGCCTCTTTTTAATAAGTTTTCATGGTGGTGGTGGTAGTTTAGTCACTCGGTTATGTCTGACACTTTGCGACCCCTGGGACTGCAGCCTGCCAGGTTCCTCTGTCCATGGGATTTCTCAGGCAAGAAATACTGGAGTGGGTTGCCATTTCCTTCACCAGGGGATCTTCCCAATCCAAGGATCAAACCTGCATCTCCTACTTCTGTTTGGCAGGTGAATTCTTTACCACTGAATCACCAGGGAAGCCTATTTTTTTTTTCATGACGGGACTAAAGATGTATTGTTGTTTCATTGTATTGCTCTTATGGATGTGCAAACTCTAGTTAGATACTGTATAGTCAAGACTAATGAGACCATACTATGGTTGCACAGGCTCCATGATATTTCTTGAACAGCATATAGCTCCTTCCACAAAAAATTATGAATTGAAAGGCATAAACACACTGTTGAATGGACCATATTCCTTGAGTGAATAAGGATGCTGCCATTAGAATGTTGTCAATGGAATGTGTACTTTTGAGATCATGCCACTCTTCCTCTGGAAAGCTCTCGGTGCCGTGGTGTCTAAGATTTCCGTGAGAATAGCCTAATACTCCCATTGTATTTTCTGTCTATATTTGTCAAATTTGACTCTATTCATATTAAAGTGAAAAATGTGACTTGAGTGGGATTTCTGCAAATGCCAGTCTTTCTCCCCATTCCTTTCTTTACCTATTTTTGATTGAGATATAATTGAAATATAACATTGCTTAAATTTAAGCCGTACGATTGATACCAAGCAGAATCCGGTGGGCCTCCTCGGCACAAAAGCCTTTGTATGTCTCCTATTTCTTTGTTACAGAAACTAGGCTCCATTCAACCTCCATGATCTTACCTGAGTTCCAACAGGGCAAGTTCAAACAATTGCTTATTAGGGAAGGGAGGGGAACCTGAGACTAGGAATAGTCAAAAGAAACAATACAACAGCCTTGGGGTAAGCGCCCCCTCAAGGGATATACCTAACAGTATTTTTAGACTGGCAGATATTGAAGCTTCCACTAAGTGGGAGAGATGAGCAGGTATGCTGCCCACAAGCAAGTAGACCCCAGACCTTGCCATAAAGCTGATAATGTGGACTCCTACTTATCTCCCCACCAACTAATCAGAATGTCCATGAGCTGATCACACCTTCTTTGAAGCATTACAATAAAACTCACTACCCCCTCCAGGCTGGTACACGTAGATTTTAGGGTGTTAGCTCACTGCGGCCCCCTTTGCTTTGCAAAGCAATAAAACAGTTATTTTCTGTTGTTGTTCAGTTGCCAGGTCATGTCCAACTCTGCGACTCCCTGGACTCTAGCATTCCAGGCCTCCCTCACCATCTTCTGTAGTCTGCCCAAGTTCATGTCCATTGAATTGGGGATGCCCTCAAACAATCTCATCCTCTCTTGTCCTCTCCTCCTTTTGCCTTCAATCTTTCCCAGTATCAGTGTTTTTCTGATAAGTCGGCTGTTTGCATCAGGTGGCCAAAGTTATTGAAGCTTCAGCTTCAGCATCAATCCTTCCAATGAGTATTCAGGGTTGATTTCCTTTAGGATTGACTGGTTTGATCTCCTTCTTGTCCAAGAGACTCTCAAGAGTCTTCTCCAGTACACTTTGAAAGCAACTTCACCCCAAACTCTGTCTCTGAGATTTAAATCGATGTTGGAGTTCAGAGACTGGATTTGGCTTTACAATCTGTGGGTGTGATACTTTAATACACTGTAATACACTTGCCATCATAGTGTTAGCTTATACCTCTATCATATCATATAATTATCCTCTTTTTGCAATGAGGACACTTAAAGTCTTGTCCTTAGCAACTTTGATGATTATAATATAGTATTGCTGATTATAATGACAGTGCTGTGCATTCCATCCTCAGAACTTATCAACTAGCTGTCAGTTTGTAGCCTAATTCTCCCATCTGCAACCTCTAGTGGCCACCACCCCAGCCTCTGCTTTATAGTTTTGACTTTTTTAGATTCCACGTTTAAGTATTTGTTTTTGTCTGACTTGCCTTCCTTTGAATAATGCCCTCAAGGTCCATCCATGGTGTCACAAACGGTAGGATTTCCTCTTCATATGCTTCTTTAATTAAAAATTCTCACCTTTGCTATCAGTTGTCATGAGATTTAAGGTTCTTGTTCAACTCACATTCACTCCCTCCTCCTCTCACTGAGAGTGGAGGATGCTTTACTGCACTGTTTAATATCGTTTTTGGCTGTGTGACTTGCTTTGGTCCAGGAGTGTTCTGAAAGTCTAAAAATATGCTTTCACAATTTTGCTTTGTCCCTGCACTTCTGCCATGACCATGAGAATCTGTCCTGGTGGCCCGACCCTCACCTGGACTCTAGCATTCCAGGCCTCCCTCACCATCTTCTGTAGTCTGCCCAAGTTCATGTCCATTGAATTGGGGATGCCCTCAAACAATCTCATCCTCTCTTGTCCTCTCCTCCTTTTGCCTTCAATCTTTCCCAGTATCAGTGTTTTTCTGATAAGTCGGCTGTTTGCATCAGGTGGCCAAAGTTATTGAAGCTTCAGCTTCAGCATCAATCCTTCCAATGAGTATTCAGGGTTGATTTCCTTTAGGATTGACTGGTTTGATCTCCTTCTTGTCCAAGAGACTCTCAAGAGTCTTCTCCAGTACACTTTGAAAGCAACTTCACCCCAAACTCTGTCTCTGAGATTTAAATCGATGTTGGAGTTCAGAGACTGGATTTGGCTTTACAATCTGTGGGTGTGATACTTTAATACACTGTAATACACTTGCCATCATAGTGTTAGCTTATACCTCTATCATATCATATAATTATCCTCTTTTTGCAATGAGGACACTTAAAGTCTTGTCCTTAGCAACTTTGATGATTATAATATAGTATTGCTGATTATAATGACAGTGCTGTGCATTCCATCCTCAGAACTTATCAACTAGCTGTCAGTTTGTAGCCTAATTCTCCCATCTGCAACCTCTAGTGGCCACCACCCCAGCCTCTGCTTTATAGTTTTGACTTTTTTAGATTCCACGTTTAAGTATTTGTTTTTGTCTGACTTGCCTTCCTTTGAATAATGCCCTCAAGGTCCATCCATGGTGTCACAAACGGTAGGATTTCCTCTTCATATGCTTCTTTAATTAAAAATTCTCACCTTTGCTATCAGTTGTCATGAGATTTAAGGTTCTTGTTCAACTCACATTCACTCCCTCCTCCTCTCACTGAGAGTGGAGGATGCTTTACTGCACTGTTTAATATCGTTTTTGGCTGTGTGACTTGCTTTGGTCCAGGAGTGTTCTGAAAGTCTAAAAATATGCTTTCACAATTTTGCTTTGTCCCTGCACTTCTGCCATGACCATGAGAATCTGTCCTGGTGGCTGCTGACCCTCAGCCTGTCCCCAGAATCTGACCCGTGGAACAGATCTGGCCTAGCCCTTGGCCAAGACCCAGGCCCAGCTGAATCTCGTTGAGATCAGCAAAATTTCAACTTCCAGGAACAAGAAAGAGAAGTATTTGTTGATGTAAGACACTAAGAGTATGAGATTAGTAGTTGTCCAGCATTATTATGTCAGTAACTGATGATACAGATGGGTAAAGTCATTGGTCTAACGTTTTGTGATAGATACATCAAGACAAGGAAAAAGGATTCTCAGAACCTATGTGAATCATTAAGATACTGGGAGTATCACTTTATTAGTTTGAGAGTAAATTGCTTATTTTATTAGTTATGGATGATACCTAAAACTGATTGAGCACATGCTGTATATTCTGCACTGTAGTAGATCCTTTATGTGGAGTCTTTTATTTGTTTTAATTTTTAAAAAAGTTTTGGCCTCTTCTATTGGTTTTTTATTTATTTATTTTCATCCATCTTTATTCCTTGGCCTGTGTGGGCCTCACATTGCAGTGGCCTCCCCCGTTGCAGAGCACTGGCTGTGGGCACACACACTCGAGAGAGCCGGCTCCCAATTGGACACACCAGTCCAGCTGCTCCATGGCATGTGGGATCTTCCCAGGTCAGGGATTGAACTGGTGCTGCTTGTGCTGCAAGGTGGACTCTTTACCCACTGGACCACCAGGCAAACCCCTTATTTTAATTTTTTAAAAAAATATTTATTTTATTTATTTAACTGTGCCAGGTCTTAACTGGGGTATGTGAGATCTTTGATCTTTTAGCTGTAGCACTTGAACTCTTAGTTGTGGGATGTGGGATCTAGTTCTCCAACCAGGGTCCTATGCATTAGGAATGTGGAGTTTTAGCTGCTGGACCACCAGAGAAGTCTTCTGGAGTATCTTGTCTAATTTTCACAGTAACTCTGAGAGATAAGGCCAGGTCACTACTATTTCAGAGCCAAGAAAATGAAGGCACAGAGAGGGTCAGTAACTTTACCACAATCATTTGCTGGTTAAAAGGTGGATCTAGGATTCAAACAGGCAAGTGTGAGTAAGACAATACTCTTGATATTAATATAATGTGGGTGATTTTTAGGTGAGAAAAACGTCTCTGTCCAGTGCTACCACACTCACAGGAACATAAAATAATGTTTTGTGTGAAAACATCAGGTTCTTCATTATTTTCAGCTGGAAAAAAAAAGGAAACTCCGAGATGTATAAGCTGATTTCTGATTTCCTTTCTCTAGCTGTAGGTTTATCATTTTTATCTCTTTCCAATATATAAATCTTCTAGTTTATGCCAGTACTTGATGAAATCTTAAACTGACTATTCACAATGATGAGTGGTTGGTTTATCCTACCTTCAAATGTCATGGATTTGGTTCTGGTTTTGAAATTTTTGAATTTTGTGACAAAGTCTACCTGACCTTATTCATACCCTGCTATAAATTACAAACCTTCACAGACTCTCAAATTTTATTTTCCTGAGACTCTACTATCTCTCTAGTTACTCCAGTTTCTTGTGTTAAATTTCCTCCAAATGCTTTCTTTGTTTTTTAAAATTTTGGCTTCTTTTATTTTTTCTTATTTATTTATTTATTTTCATCCATCTTTATTTGTTGGTCTGTGTGGACCTCCCAATGCAGTGGCCTCTCTCACTGCAGAGCACTGGCTCTGGGCTCATGCACTCCAGAGCACTGGCTTGTAATTGGACACACTGGTCCAGCCACTCTGCAGCATGTGGGATCTTCCTGGGCCAGAGATCAAACTGGTGCCCCCTGCACTGGAAGGCAGACTCTCTACCCCCTGGACCACCAGGGAAGCCCCCAAATGCTTTCTTCAAGGAGCAGTCCTTACTTGGTACCAGAGTTAGTTACTACTTTCGTTTTTGCTTCCCACTATCTTCTGGACGATATACAGAATCGTTCTGAACCTTCAGCCCTTGGTCTTCTCGCCTTTAGGAATGTGTAGATTTTAGACCTTCCAAAATACTCAGTGGCACTTAGGCCACATGTCACCAATGAGAGTTTACTTTTCCTAAAATAAGTCTTCTATCAAGTTGTAGTGAGTCAATTTTGAGTCAATTTCTCTCTCTGGTAAGGATGCCCAGATTACATGGTTTTGTTGTGTTGACAATTAAAATATTGAAGGACTATTCATATATATTATAGCTACTTTTGAAACACTCTTGACAAATGCCATGTAATAAGTGGACTGTAAGCATGTCTTTGTCAAAGTATATGTTCGGTAGAGGAACTTTCTTGGTGGCTCAGTTGGTAAAGAATACACCGACAATGTAGGAGACTCTGGTTCAATCCCTGGGTAGGGAAGAAGCCCTGGAGATAACAACCGGCTCCAGTTTTCTTGCCTAGGAAATCCCATGTACAGAGGAGTCTGGCAGGCTACAGTCTATGGGATAGCAAGAATTGGACACGATTTAGTGACTAAACCACCACTACCACCAGGTTTGGTGGGGGTGGCAAGTTGTCGAGTGAAAGTGAGAAGTGTGTCGTGTTTCTGCTTGACTATGGTCTTACAGCCACAATAGAAACAAGGGATGACACACAAATACCATGTCGGTTGTCAGGAATCATGTTGAGTTTCCTGTTTACTCAGGCCCATGAAAGCAATTATGTATGATCAGCAGCAGGCAAAATCCAGTATATAGATTGGATTGGAGATGGAATCTGGTTCAAGATAGAATATGTTAGTTATGATTTATTTGGTTTCCCATTGCTTCATGTGGCAATGTGTTGAGTAGTCTACATAGGGATGAAGGCCTTCCAAAGTATATCATTAGAAAGAAGCAAGATATACACAGACACACTCACACAGGCATAGATACGTACCTGGTCTGTGTTCCCTGTCAATGGGACTACTTAAATAGATGATTATGTACTTCTCTGGTGGCTCAGTGGTAAAAAATTCCATCTGCAGGAGATGCAGGAAACACGAGTTTGATCCCTGGATCAGGAAGATCCCCTGGAGGCAGGCATCGCAATCCACTCCAGTGATATTCTTGCTGGGAAAATCTCATGGATAGAGGAGTCTGTCAGGCTTCAGTCCATGGGGTTGCAAAAAGTAGGAGATGACTGAAGTGACTGAAGATGCGTAGATGATTTAACCTTTAGTTAACTTTTCACAACCTTGTTGTGCTGACCCACAGGATTCCTCAACGCAGACCTAAAGAGGGGAAGTGGGAATTGAGAGGACAAGAGACACGAAAAATGGAGACAAGACAGGAGTCTGATCAAGTCTCGTTTTACTGCTGAAAGGGAGCAGTATTTATGCTGTACAGAAAGAGGAAGGAAAGAGGAAGGAGTCAAACACAGCCAATCGTGTAAAAGGTCAACTGTGCACTTGGTTACATCATAGCAAGGGTCTATGGGAAGCATGCATTGATCACGAGCGCGGAAACTTCACTCAGTCAATCATGGCAATGAGCACACATCTCAAACCGCGCCTTCCTACATTCACCAGGTGCCGTCTTTTGGAACTTGTGGCAATGTTCTTAAACTGCAGGCCGTAAGGCGTGGCCAAGGCTCCCACGGCACCAGACAGAACAAGGACACTCTTATGCTGGAGGCTCTGCCAAGCACTGTCTCAAGCGGTGCATTGCAGCATTCATGCGTGGGAGGCTACAGAATGTGTGATCAGCAGCAGGCAAAATCCATTTTTAATATGAGTTTCCTGTTTACTCAGGCCCATGAAAGCAATTATGTATGATCAGCAGCAGGCAAAATCCAGTATATAGATTGGATTGGAGATGGAATCTGGTTCAAGATAGAATATGTTAGTTATGATTTATTTGGTTTCCCATTGCTTCATGTGGCAATGTGTTGAGTAGTCTACATAGGGATGAAGGCCTTCCAAAGTATATCATTAGAAAGAAGCAAGATATACACAGACACACTCACACAGGCATAGATACGTACCTGGTCTGTGTTCCCTGTCAATGGGACTACTTAAATAGATGATTATGTACTTCTCTGGTGGCTCAGTGGTAAAAAATTCCATCTGCAGGAGATGCAGGAAACACGAGTTTGATCCCTGGATCAGGAAGATCCCCTGGAGGCAGGCATCGCAATCCACTCCAGTGATATTCTTGCTGGGAAAATCTCATGGATAGAGGAGTCTGTCAGGCTTCAGTCCATGGGGTTGCAAAAAGTAGGAGATGACTGAAGTGACTGAAGATGCGTAGATGATTTAACCTTTAGTTAACTTTTCACAACCTTGTTGTGCTGACCCACAGGATTCCTCAACGCAGACCTAAAGAGGGGAAGTGGGAATTGAGAGGACAAGAGACACGAAAAATGGAGACAAGACAGGAGTCTGATCAAGTCTCGTTTTACTGCTGAAAGGGAGCAGTATTTATGCTGTACAGAAAGAGGAAGGAAAGAGGAAGGAGTCAAACACAGCCAATCGTGTAAAAGGTCAACTGTGCACTTGGTTACATCATAGCAAGGGTCTATGGGAAGCATGCATTGATCACGAGCGCGGAAACTTCACTCAGTCAATCATGGCAATGAGCACACATCTCAAACCGCGCCTTCCTACATTCACCAGGTGCCGTCTTTTGGAACTTGTGGCAATGTTCTTAAACTGCAGGCCGTAAGGCGTGGCCAAGGCTCCCACGGCACCAGACAGAACAAGGACACTCTTATGCTGGAGGCTCTGCCAAGCACTGTCTCAAGCGGTGCATTGCAGCATTCATGCGTGGGAGGCTACAGAATGTGGCCAGGCCGACCCGTGGTCTGGACACCTTGTAATTTGGGGTCTGAGAGTGTAAGTCTAGTCAGGTTACAATATTATCACTCAGGTAGGTTTTATTTTCACCTGCTTTCTTGGCTTAGCATAAGTAGAAAAGACTATTAAGTCTGAAAAATCAGTTTTCACCCATCTATTTTTTTTTTTAATATTTATTTATTTGGCTGCACTGGGTCTTAGATGAAGCATATGGGATCTTTCAACCGCAGCATGAAAACTGTTAGTTGTAGCATATGAGATCTAGTTCCCTGACCAGGAATTGAGGGTCCCCTGCACTGGGATCACAGAGTCTTAGCGCCTGGACCACCAGGGAAATCTCTACACACATCTTAATGGCTAATATAATGTTTACATTTTATATTTTGGATAATCTTAAGAAAGGTTTATGATCTTATATGAAAATATAGGGGATGTGACTATGATTATATGGTACTGGAGGTTAGTAAAGTGGTTCAAGGTCTTCACCTCATCCACCAGAGGAAAGGCACCAGAATATAACCATAAGAAAGAAAGGACAAATTATATTCCTTCTATCCAAAAAAAAAGGAGGGCTGCAGAGGTTGGAGAAATGATTCTCAGCGATGATCTTTAGAACTGTTGTTGCTTTGGGATTGGGATTGGTTTTGGGAGGAGCTAGAGGCGGCACACATAATGATGGTTTCTGTGCAAGGTTATGTAAAAGAGTTCTTCTACAAATTTCTTTTCCTAGGAGCAGCAGGGGCTGGGCAGCATCTTTTCTGTCACTCATGTTTATGACTAACTATAGAGGAAACCTCTGTAGCAACTGAACGGACATTCTTCTCCCTGCCCCATCTCTCCGGGGAGACATTCAAAGAGAAGAAAGTCAAAACCACAGGATATCTACTACTTAGTTTTATAACTGTAGCTAATTTCTGCCCATGACCATCGACCTTATATCCTTCCTTTCATCTTCCTGTACGCACCCTGAATACCCTGAAAAGAAGTACGGAGGGTGCTGGAGGCTCTGCCAAGCACTGTCTCAAGCGGTGCATTGCAGCATTCATGCGTGGGAGGCTACAGAATGTGGCCAGGCCGACCCGTGGTCTGGACACCTTGTAATTTGGGGTCTGAGAGTGTAAGTCTAGTCAGGTTACAATATTATCACTCAGGTAGGTTTTATTTTCACCTGCTTTCTTGGCTTAGCATAAGTAGAAAAGACTATTAAGTCTGAAAAATCAGTTTTCACCCATCTATTTTTTTTTTTAATATTTATTTATTTGGCTGCACTGGGTCTTAGATGAAGCATATGGGATCTTTCAACCGCAGCATGAAAACTGTTAGTTGTAGCATATGAGATCTAGTTCCCTGACCAGGAATTGAGGGTCCCCTGCACTGGGATCACAGAGTCTTAGCGCCTGGACCACCAGGGAAATCTCTACACACATCTTAATGGCTAATATAATGTTTACATTTTATATTTTGGATAATCTTAAGAAAGGTTTATGATCTTATATGAAAATATAGGGGATGTGACTATGATTATATGGTACTGGAGGTTAGTAAAGTGGTTCAAGGTCTTCACCTCATCCACCAGAGGAAAGGCACCAGAATATAACCATAAGAAAGAAAGGACAAATTATATTCCTTCTATCCAAAAAAAAAGGAGGGCTGCAGAGGTTGGAGAAATGATTCTCAGCGATGATCTTTAGAACTGTTGTTGCTTTGGGATTGGGATTGGTTTTGGGAGGAGCTAGAGGCGGCACACATAATGATGGTTTCTGTGCAAGGTTATGTAAAAGAGTTCTTCTACAAATTTCTTTTCCTAGGAGCAGCAGGGGCTGGGCAGCATCTTTTCTGTCACTCATGTTTATGACTAACTATAGAGGAAACCTCTGTAGCAACTGAACGGACATTCTTCTCCCTGCCCCATCTCTCCGGGGAGACATTCAAAGAGAAGAAAGTCAAAACCACAGGATATCTACTACTTAGTTTTATAACTGTAGCTAATTTCTGCCCATGACCATCGACCTTATATCCTTCCTTTCATCTTCCTGTACGCACCCCTGGACAATACCCTGAAAAGAAGTACGGAGGGTGCTTTGATGGCTAAATGAAAAACCATCTACTAAACAATAGATTCACCAGCAGCTTTGAAAGAAAGCAACAGAAGGTCTGCAGGAAGGGTAAATCAGGAACAAACTGAAGTAGCAAGCCACTTCCCCTCAAATTTCAATCAGCAACCCCCATTTTGAGCAGCTTGAGTGCAGTTCAATAGCTCATTTGAAATGGAGAGAGTCTGGCCCTCTGGATTAAGAACTAATTTCATAGTTCTTCTTTTTTAAAAACCCTTTTCCTTTGTTTTCCTAAATCTCTCCAGACTTTGCTGAACTTCAGTTCTCCACTCTCATTCTACCAGCTTACATTCAGAAGCTTCCCTCCAGGCTAAGAAATCATCAGAAGGTGGTCAAACATCATCTTCCCTCAAAAAATAATGATTGCATTTCTTTTCATTTAATGTTCACTTACATTCTATGATGAGAAGTTCTGTTAACCAAGTGGCCACCCTGTCCTCCCTTAAATCCGGAGTGTGGCTTAAAATTTAAATTCAACTTGTGTTCACGACTTTTAGTTTTCAGAGCCTTCAATATTTAAAGTATCTGCAGTAGTAATTAAATAAGGTAATTCATGAAAGCAGCGCCACAGTAGTAATGGCCTTCCTTAAAAAACAGTAAAATAAGCAAAAGAGAAAGCCTTAAGTTTTATTCTACTTAGTGATCAAATCTCTTTCTTGCAGAAAGTTATATAATTGGGATAGGTATTTAAAACTGCTTTGGAAAATACTGTGGTTATGATATGAAAAATGGTTGGAATGGTAAATTATGAAGATATTTTATAAAGTCATGCATATAATGTATTAGAGGAAGGCAATTTTCATGTGCTGTTCCTTACTACGTGGGTATTCGGTAGGTGCTGTATGTTTTGGTGTATTATCTAATATTTTTTCTTTAGAGAGTGAAGATCCAATTCAAATTACAATTTAATTTTGTCCTTTTCTTTCTACGAATAGGTCTTCCTAGAGAAAAAAATAAGTGAATTCCAGCTTGTGTAGCAAAAATGAAAAATTATTATTTCTGGGTAATTTTCACTGGTTAATATTTGTCATTCTCCAGAAGCATATTTCTTTTTATTACCTCCCCTGGACTCTGCCCTAGTGCCTTTTTCCTTTTTGTTTTTAATCTATATCCTGTAAAGAATCTAGCTGCAATGTGGGAGAGCTGGGTTCGGTCACTGGGTTGGGAAGAGCCCCTGGGAAGGGTAAAGTTTACCCACTCCAATATTCTTGCCTGGAAAATTCCATGGTTCATCCATGGGCCGCAAAGAGTCAGACACACCAGAGTGACTTCCACTTCACTCTCATAAGCTGTAACCCTGAGTACAGCAGCTTTTTCGAGTTCTTTGGGTCCTTTTCACAAATTGGTGAACCTGGGTGTTATTTAATACACCTCTCCAACAAATGTGACTCAGCTCCAAGGGTGGAGGAGAAGGGGGACCCTTCCTTGGGGAGTCTGTCTCAGCTCTATGAGAGGTAACTGTTCTGAAGAAGTATTTTTTCCAAATGATTTTTCAAATTGTTTTAAGATGTTCTTAGCATCCAATGGTTTCCAAGAGGCTTATATGCTAATTACAAATAGCTCTTATCTATTAATTAGAAAAAAACTTCAGAGAACTTAAGCATTGCTTCATGAATCTGAGATGTGTGTGTGTGTGTGTGTGTGTGTGTGTGTGTATTTGGCCACACCATGCAACATACAGGATCTTAGCTCCATCAAACATGGATCAAACCCATGCCCCCTGCAGTGGACGCATAATGTCTTAACCACTGGACCATTAGGGAAATGTCTAAGACATTTGGTAAAATGGAAGAATATTCAGTACAAACTCTGTGTTACTGTTGCTCCCTTTCTTTCAGTTAACTCATTAAATACATATTTAATGGCATTTTATTAAGTTCTAGGATAGTGCAGAAAAAGGGGTTAGAGATGCTGGAGATTGGTGGGGAGTGGCTGAAATGTTAGGTAAGGAGATCTGAGAAGATCTTATTGAGTCAACATTTGAGTGAGACCTGAAGGGAATGAGGGAACAGATCAGTTGGGAGAGGACTGTTGTGGGCAGAGGAGAGAGGCAAGCAAAAGATCTGAATGGGAGTGTATCTGGAGTTTCCAAGGGACGACAAGGTGGGCATTGTGTCAGCTGGGAAGACAGCAAGGTGGAATGGAGAAGACGAGAGTAGCTATAAGGGGTATGATCATTTCGATGAGGCTCCCTTGCCCCTACCCCTTGTGCTTTTACTTTGAATGAGATGAGAATAGATAAATGAGTTCTGACCACATATGACATAGTAGAATCATTCTGTCTGCTGTGCCAAACATTTTCTCTAGGAAAGCACAGGTGAAAAATGTTAGCTTTTACAATGATTCCAGTGAGTGATGATGGTGTCTTGGGACAAGAATGGTGAACGTGGTAACAAATGGTCTGGTTCAGGATATATTGTAAAGCTGTAGCTGATAAGACCTGATGACAGACAGGGATATGAGAGAATGAGAGAAATCAAGAGTGACACCAACGTTTTTGGCTTGGTAACAAGAATTATTGAAAGAGAATTATGATTGAAAACTTGAGATGGGAACAGATCGAGGGAGAAGTTTATGACTTCTATTTCAGGAATAATTGGGCTTGAGGTCTTTTGGACTTCAAAGTGGAGGTGTTAAGGAGGCCATTGGATACACAGGTTTGTATATTAGGAGGCAGGTTGGCCCTCAAGGTATACATTTTGGTATACTTTTATTTTTGGCCACTTCTGTTGATCTTTCATTTATTTATTTCCATCCATCTTTGTTCTTTGGCCTGTGTGGGCTCCCATCACAGTGACCTCTCTCGCTGTGGAGTACCAGCTCTGGGCACATATGTTCCAGAGCTCTGGCTCAGTAGTTGGACACATCGGTCCAGTCGCTCTATGGCACATGGGATCTTCCCAGGCCAAGGATCAAATCAGAGCCCCTTGCACTGCAAGGCGGTGTCCTTACCCACTGGACCACCAGGAAAACCCAATTTTGGTATACTTTTTGGAATGATCAACAGGTTGATAATTTTAAAAACCATGGACATGGCTCAGGTAAATACAAAGATTGGAAAAAAGCAAGTCAAAGCCTGAGCCTTCATGTCTACTACTGTTAGAGTCTGGGGAATAGGAGGGGAGATTAGTAAAGAGGGGTGAGACGGGATGCAGTGATCCAAGAGGAGAACCAGCAGAGTGTGTGTCTTAGAAGATAAATACAAAAAGTGTTTGAAAGAAGCCTCTTGCTGCTGGCAGATTCAGGAGGATGAGTACTAGGAAGTGCCAACTGTAACAGCAGGTAGAGGTCATTGGTGATGTTGATGACTGCAGATTTTCTTTAAAAAGAGAGAGAGGGAGAGGATTGGGTTCTGAAATGAAATAGAGCAGCAGGAAGAGGCAGAACTAGGGTTAAGTAAGAGTTTTTCTTATAGGATGAGAGATATAATAACATGTTTGTACACTGATGGAAAAGATCCATAGAGAGGGAGAATGTGATGATTCAATAGAGAGCAAGAGGAATTACTAAAGGAACAATGATCTTTGCATTGGGGTAAGAGGACGGGATCTCTCGTGCATGTGGATGGGTTGACTTGCCCAGGAGCATGGAGAGCTCACTCTTAATAGTATCAGAAAGATGTATCATAAGGATACAGGGGTTCATAGAAAGCATACAGGAGCTTGTGGACATTTTCTCTTCAAGCAGGTATGAAGTAAGGAGGACTGAGGATAGAACATGAGTTCGGAAATAGACACCTGTAAGTGTTGCTTGAATCAGTGAGGAAAACACAGTATGATTGCCAAGCAGTACTGAGGATCTGCTTGGGATTTGTGATTATACACTGAAAGTGAGATCATGTCAGCATGTTTTTCTTCAGTCTGGAAATAATAATTCAGGTCATTTATTAAAAACTGTTATTTTTTTTCATGCTAAATGTCATGCACTAGGGATATAAAAATGACAAGGGAGGAGTACCTAGCACTGAAGAGCTCATAGCTTACTGAATTTGAAGGGTCTTTGAACTAATAGTAAAGTAAAAGTATTGGGACAATTTCTATAGTTATATTAACACAAAGTGTGATCATGACTTACTTTACAGTGAACGGAACTCAGTTGTTTACATACCATCAGTAATAGCAAAGTGAAACAAAAGATCTTCAGAGAATGCATATTCTCTTTGATATTTGTCATGTCTGTATGAAATATATCTGCTATTTGAAAATGGTTGCAAAATACATGCTTTAGAGAAATTGTTAGAATTAAAGAAAATCAGAGCTGAACTGAAACATATGATTCAGTCTCTTAATTTTACAAATGAAGAAGCTGGGTCTCAGAGAGGGAAGGCACATTACCTAAAAGGCCAAGCCTGGTGACCCTCGGCCAGGGGTCTTTCTGTTTTACCACCTATGACCTCCAGACCGGACTTTTCTTTAAAGAGAGAGAGGGAGAGGATTGGGTTCTGAAATGAAATAGAGCAGCAGGAAGAGGCAGAACTAGGGTTAAGTAAGAGTTTTTCTTATAGGATGAGAGATATAATAACATGTTTGTACACTGATGGAAAAGATCCATAGAGAGGGAGAATGTGATGATTCAATAGAGAGCAAGAGGAATTACTAAAGGAACAATGATCTTTGCATTGGGGTAAGAGGACGGGATCTCTCGTGCATGTGGATGGGTTGACTTGCCCAGGAGCATGGAGAGCTCACTCTTAATAGTATCAGAAAGATGTATCATAAGGATACAGGGGTTCATAGAAAGCATACAGGAGCTTGTGGACATTTTCTCTTCAAGCAGGTATGAAGTAAGGAGGACTGAGGATAGAACATGAGTTCGGAAATAGACACCTGTAAGTGTTGCTTGAATCAGTGAGGAAAACACAGTATGATTGCCAAGCAGTACTGAGGATCTGCTTGGGATTTGTGATTATACACTGAAAGTGAGATCATGTCAGCATGTTTTTCTTCAGTCTGGAAATAATAATTCAGGTCATTTATTAAAAACTGTTATTTTTTTTCATGCTAAATGTCATGCACTAGGGATATAAAATGAAAAGGGGAGGAGTACCTAGCACTGAAGAGCTCATAGCTTACTGAATTTGAAGGGTCTTTGAACTAATAGTAAAGTAAAAGTATTGGGACAATTTCTATAGTTATATTAACACAAAGTGTGATCATGACTTACTTTACAGTGAACGGAACTCAGTTGTTTACATACCATCAGTAATAGCAAAGTGAAACAAAAGATCTTCAGAGAATGCATATTCTCTTTGATATTTGTCATGTCTGTATGAAATATATCTGCTATTTGAAAATGGTTGCAAAATACATGCTTTAGAGAAATTGTTAGAATTAAAGAAAATCAGAGCTGAACTGAAACATATGATTCAGTCTCTTAATTTTACAAATGAAGAAGCTGGGTCTCAGAGAGGGAAGGCACATTACCTAAAAGGCCAAGCCTGGTGACCCTCGGCCAGGGGTCTTTCTGTTTTACCACCTATGACCTCCAGACCGGACTGCACTCAACCCAAGGCGCTATAATAGTCTTTGCTTGTTATTCTCACTGAACCTGATGTTGGACCTTTCTCCTTTGTAAGACTTTCCACTCTTTCTTAGTTTGAGAACAGAAATTGCTGTGGCTTATTTCAGAGATCAAACTTGAAACATACGAAAGCAACTCAGAAGTTGAGTCAAACAAAAAGAGAAAAGAGACAAACGAAAAAGTAAGAAGCTCTTCAGGACAGAACCACTATTCTTCTGCTGCTTAGTCACTTCAGTCGTGTCCAACTCTGTGTGACTTATGGACTACAGCCCACCAGGCTCCTTCGTCCATGGAATTTTCTAGGCAAGAATACTGGAGTGGGTTGCCATGCCCTCTTCTAGGGAGATCTTCCCAACCCAGGGATGGAACCTGGGTCTCCTGCATGGCAGGCAGATTCCTTACTACTGAGCCATCAGGGAAGCACAATCTCTCCTCTCTCTCTCTCTATACACATATATGTATACTTGAAGCCACATGGACTGTAGCTCACCAAGCTTCTCTGTTCATGGAATTTTCTAGGCAAGAATACTGGAGTAGTTTGCCATTTACTTCTCCAAAAGTCACAATAGGGGATTTAAGTTTTCTCTAAATTTTTGCTTTCCCTTAACATGACACATATTATTTTAGGACATATTATTTATTATCAGACATTGTGAGCATATAGAAAAATACAGAAGATCGTCAGCTTTGAGAAAATTGACCATGGGCTTAGTGAGAACACCAGCATATCCCTCCATTCCCTCCTTCCTTTTGTAGATTCCTCCATCCATAGTCTACTCTTACAGACAGACGCTCCCAAGTGAAAGGAAGCATTATCTATTATGAACTCAGTAACCTCTCCTACATACCATCAGTAATAGCAAAGTGAAACAAAAGATCTTCAGAGAATGCATATTCTCTTTGATATTTGTCATGTCTGTATGAAATATATCTGCTATTTGAAAATGGTTGCAAAATACATGCTTTAGAGAAATTGTTAGAATTAAAGAAAATCAGAGCTGAACTGAAACATATGATTCAGTCTCTTAATTTTACAAATGAAGAAGCTGGGTCTCAGAGAGGGAAGGCACATTACCTAAAAGGCCAAGCCTGGTGACCCTCGGCCAGGGGTCTTTCTGTTTTACCACCTATGACCTCCAGACCGGACTGCACTCAACCCAAGGCGCTATAATAGTCTTTGCTTGTTATTCTCACTGAACCTGATGTTGGACCTTTCTCCTTTGTAAGACTTTCCACTCTTTCTTAGTTTGAGAACAGAAATTGCTGTGGCTTATTTCAGAGATCAAACTTGAAACATACGAAAGCAACTCAGAAGTTGAGTCAAACAAAAAGAGAAAAGAGACAAACGAAAAAGTAAGAAGCTCTTCAGGACAGAACCACTATTCTTCTGCTGCTTAGTCACTTCAGTCGTGTCCAACTCTGTGTGACTTATGGACTACAGCCCACCAGGCTCCTTCGTCCATGGAATTTTCTAGGCAAGAATACTGGAGTGGGTTGCCATGCCTCTTCTGGGGAGATCTTCCCAACCCAGGGATGGAACCTGGGTCTCCTGCATGGCAGGCAGATTCCTTACTACTGAGCCATCAGGGAAGCACAATCTCTCCTCTCTCTCTCTCTATACACATATATGTATACTTGAAGCCACATGGACTGTAGCTCACCAAGCTTCTCTGTTCATGGAATTTTCTAGGCAAGAATACTGGAGTAGTTTGCCATTTACTTCTCCAAAAGTCACAATAGGGGATTTAAGTTTTCTCTAAATTTTTGCTTTCCCTTAACATGACACATATTATTTTAGGACATATTATTTATTATCAGACATTGTGAGCATATAGAAAAATACAGAAGATCGTCAGCTTTGAGAAAATTGACCATGGGCTTAGTGAGAACACCAGCATATCCCTCCATTCCCTCCTTCCTTTTGTAGATTCCTCCATCCATAGTCTACTCTTACAGACAGACGCTCCCAAGTGAAAGGAAGCATTATCTATTATGAACTCAGTAACCTCTCCTTCACTCTCTACAAATATCAGCCAGGTTTAGGTAAAAGATATACCAGAGAAAAGAGGGCATTTTTTTCAGTCTAAAGGTCATAGTAAGACACATGACAGTTCAATCAGCATAGTTACTTAGTTAATTATTAAAGAATTAAATCAACATTTATTTAGCAATTAAATTAACATTTGAGTGTCCATTGTATTTGTGCAATTGTTTTAAAAGCTAAAGTGTGTGTATCAATTATTCTGGCATAATATAGAACACATAAAACATGAAAACAGAAGGTTTATAATGAGTCTAAGTTGATAAACAATATTTCTTAAAGAAAAATTTCAGTTTCTTTACTTAGGTAAAAATATTCCTATTTTTGAGTCATAATAAAATGAACACAAGTAATATATATATATGATGTGTACATATTTTGTTGCTGTTTAGTCGCTAAGTTGTGTCTGACTTTTTGCGACCCCATAGACTGTAGCCCACCAGTATCTTCTGTCCATGGATTTCCCAGGCAAGAATATTGAAATGGGTTGCTATTTCCTATTGCAGGAGGTTTGCCGGACCCAGGGGTTGAACCCCTGCGTTGCAGGTGGATTCTTTTACCTCTGAGCCACTGGGTAAGCCCATGTATGTGTGTGTGTGTGTGTGTGTGTGTGTGTGTGTGTGTGTGTGTGCGTGTGTGTGTGCACGCGCGCATGTGTGTGGAGGCTGCCGGGAGTTAAAGGGACAACTTCAGAATGAAGTACATGAAAATCTGTTCTTGAAAAGGTTTTTTTTTTTCTGGCCACTTCTATTGATCTTTCATTTATCTTTGTTCTTTGGCCCGTGTGGGCCTCCCATCGCAGTGGCCTCACTCATCGCAGAACACTGGCTCTGGGTGCTTGTGCTCCAGGTCTCTGGCTCAGTAGTTGGACACATTGGTCCACGCTCCATCAGACATTGTGAGCATATAGAAAAATACAGAAGATCGTCAGCTTTGAGAAAATTGACCATGGGCTTAGTGAGAACACCAGCATATCCCTCCATTCCCTCCTTCCTTTTGTAGATTCCTCCATCCATAGTCTACTCTTACAGACAGACGCTCCCAAGTGAAAGGAAGCATTATCTATTATGAACTCAGTAACCTCTCCTTCACTCTCTACAAATATCAGCCAGGTTTAGGTAAAAGATATACCAGAGAAAAGAGGGCATTTTTTTCAGTCTAAAGGTCATAGTAAGACACATGACAGTTCAATCAGCATAGTTACTTAGTTAATTATTAAAGAATTAAATCAACATTTATTTAGCAATTAAATTAACATTTGAGTGTCCATTGTATTTGTGCAATTGTTTTAAAAGCTAAAGTGTGTGTATCAATTATTCTGGCATAATATAGAACACATAAAACATGAAAACAGAAGGTTTATAATGAGTCTAAGTTGATAAACAATATTTCTTAAAGAAAAATTTCAGTTTCTTTACTTAGGTAAAAATATTCCTATTTTTGAGTCATAATAAAATGAACACAAGTAATATATATATATGATGTGTACATATTTTGTTGCTGTTTAGTCGCTAAGTTGTGTCTGACTTTTTGCGACCCCATAGACTGTAGCCCACCAGTATCTTCTGTCCATGGATTTCCCAGGCAAGAATATTGAAATGGGTTGCTATTTCCTATTGCAGGAGGTTTGCCGGACCCAGGGGTTGAACCCCTGCGTTGCAGGTGGATTCTTTTACCTCTGAGCCACTGGGTAAGCCCATGTATGTGTGTGTGTGTGTGTGTGTGTGTGTGTGTGTGTGTGTGTGTGTGCGTGTGTGTGTGCACGCGCGCATGTGTGTGGAGGCTGCCGGGAATTAAAGGGACAACTTCAGAATGAAGTACATGAAAATCTGTTCTTGAAAAGGTTTTTTTTTTTCTGGCCACTTCTATTGATCTTTCATTTATCTTTGTTCTTTGGCCCGTGTGGGCCTCCCATCGCAGTGGCCTCACTCATCGCAGAACACTGGCTCTGGGTGCTTGTGCTCCAGGTCTCTGGCTCAGTAGTTGGACACATTGGTCCAGCCGCTCCATGGTACATGGAGTCTTCCCAGGCCAGGGATCTAACCAGTTCCCCTTGCACTGCAAGGTGGTGTGCTTACCCACTGGACCACCAGAGAAGCCCTTGAAGAGGTTTTTTTTTCTTGCTATACCACACGACATGTGGCATCACAGTTCTTGACAGCAGATAGAACCCTTGCTTCCCGCAGTGGGAACACAGTCTTAATCACTGGTCTGCTAGCTAGGGAAGGCCCCCCAAATCCCATTGTAACAAATAGCTGAATGAGATGTTGCTTATTATTATTAATTTTTTGTTTGTGTTTCTCTAGTTGTAGACAGAAGAATAAAATTGGAAAACCACATCCATCTTGCACCATTATTCTCGCTTTTCCTACTGGTGAACAATCTTCCTAGTTCTCCATCCTTTAATTGGTCCTTGGAGAGTCCTCTCAAACCTTTACAATGACATTCAGTGAACAGTTCTGAGCAGTGCCAAGACAGAATCTCTGTGATAGCTCACAAATTACAGATTGAACTAAAGCTGTATAACTTCCTTTTGCAATGTTTAATGCATGAGTTTTCTTATTTGGTATGGTGAAGCTGATGACATGCAATCTTTCTTTTCTTCTTAAAGCTTCATGAATTTGGGGGAATATGGTTTAAAATATATTCTTTAAAGATGATAACATGACAAAGCTTTCCTTCTATTGTTTCCTCTGCACATGGTTTAAAGTCAAATGATTACACATGAATGATACATTTCCGTAAAAGTAGAAATAGTTTTAGAGGTGGATTGCAAATACTTAAAAGTCACAGATTCTGCTTTGACAGTTCCACACAAAGAAAAGTGAATTTTGGGATATTTGCAAATTTTTTCACCATCTCCTAAATGAAATAAGAGGCATGTTTTAGTGCTTAAATTATATCAGTTTGAAAATATTTTCAGTACTGACTTGATAAGCTTCAAATGTAAGAGAAAAACTGTTAAGAACCACTTCTATTGATCTTTCATTTATCTTTGTTCTTTGGCCGTGTGGGCCTCCCATCGCAGTGGCCTCACTCATCGCAGAACACTGGCTCTGGGTGCTTGTGCTCCAGGTCTCTGGCTCAGTAGTTGGACACATTGGTCCAGCCGCTCCATGGTACATGGAGTCTTCCCAGGCCAGGGATCTAACCAGTTCCCCTTGCACTGCAAGGTGGTGTGCTTACCCACTGGACCACCAGAGAAGCCCTTGAAGAGGTTTTTTTTTCTTGCTATACCACACGACATGTGGCATCACAGTTCTTGACAGCAGATAGAACCCTTGCTTCCCGCAGTGGGAACACAGTCTTAATCACTGGTCTGCTAGCTAGGGAAGGCCCCCCAAATCCCATTGTAACAAATAGCTGAATGAGATGTTGCTTATTATTATTAATTTTTTGTTTGTGTTTCTCTAGTTGTAGACAGAAGAATAAAATTGGAAAACCACATCCATCTTGCACCATTATTCTCGCTTTTCCTACTGGTGAACAATCTTCCTAGTTCTCCATCCTTTAATTGGTCCTTGGAGAGTCCTCTCAAACCTTTACAATGACATTCAGTGAACAGTTCTGAGCAGTGCCAAGACAGAATCTCTGTGATAGCTCACAAATTACAGATTGAACTAAAGCTGTATAACTTCCTTTTGCAATGTTTAATGCATGAGTTTTCTTATTTGGTATGGTGAAGCTGATGACATGCAATCTTTCTTTTCTTCTTAAAGCTTCATGAATTTGGGGGAATATGGTTTAAAATATATTCTTTAAAGATGATAACATGACAAAGCTTTCCTTCTATTGTTTCCTCTGCACATGGTTTAAAGTCAAATGATTACACATGAATGATACATTTCCGTAAAAGTAGAAATAGTTTTAGAGGTGGATTGCAAATACTTAAAAGTCACAGATTCTGCTTTGACAGTTCCACACAAAGAAAAGTGAATTTTGGGATATTTGCAAATTTTTTCACCATCTCCTAAATGAAATAAGAGGCATGTTTTAGTGCTTAAATTATATCAGTTTGAAAATATTTTCAGTACTGACTTGATAAGCTTCAAATGTAAGAGAAAACTTTAAGAACTTTTTAGGTAAATAAGAACGAAACACATTTTCAAACCTTTCTCATAGGTGATTATTGTTATCTACCTGAATTTCTCTGTATTCCAAAATTATGGAGCATATTATGCTTAAAAAATTCAATAAATGTTATTTTGAAAATATTTATGGACTCATTAGGTAATGTGCTTCCATCCCCTTTTACTTGTTAATTTATGTTTAGCATCTATGATTTTGGGACATATTTTATATGTATTATGTTTTCTGTGACTGGCTTTCTCCAATGACTAGATTGAGAGTTCCCAGAGGTCAGATAGTCAGGTCGCTCAGTTGTGTTTGACTCTACAATCTCATGAGCCATGGAATTCTCCAGGCAAGAATACTGGAGTGGGTCACCTATCCCTTCTCTAGGGGATCTTCCCAACCTGGGTACCGAACCCAGTTCTCCCACATTGCAGCTGGCTTCTTTATAGGATATGCAGCAAGGAAAAAAGCACTAGAGCAAAGTCCAGGAGAGATAATAAAAAGAAATATGCTTCTGGAAAATGACAAATATTAACCAGTGAAAATTACCCACCGGAGCCGCCAGAGAAGTTCTCCAGTAGGCCGGAGATATGGTTTATTAATATTTTGTTGACTGCTGAATCTGAACAGTACAGAGAACAGAGGCTAGGGAGGAGGTGAGGTTGGTTCTATCTGAACAATACATTAATAGAGTCTCCATTGGGCAGGAGGAGTTTTTTCAGAAGTTAAGAATTGCTGGACAGATAAAATAACTGTGTATTGTATTTGAGGGGCTTCCCAGATGGCAATAATGCTAAAGATCCTGCCTGACAAGGCAGGAAACGTAAGAGGTGTGGGTTTGATCCCCCAGTCAGGAAGATCATCTGGAGGAAGGCATGGCCACCCACTGTAGTACTTTTGCCTGGAGAATACTACAGATGGAGGAGCCTGGAGGGGCTATCGTCCATGGGGTCACAAAGTTGGACATGCACGCACAGCACTGAACTTTTGGTTTCCTAACCCCTCATACTGGGGCATACATATAGCAGCACATGTGTGTTTCTCTTCCCCAGTTATGATTTCAAGAATCATATCAGTTGAAAACAGAAAAGCTCTCATTCCTCCCCAGTGGGAGATACACTGTCACTTCTGGCTACTGTGTCTAGTCCTCACTCCAGGTATGGTTCCACACCAAGGATTTGACAAAGAATAAATTACAAATTTAACTTCCCTAACACTCTTCTGGACAGGAGAAACAAGGCTTCTCTGCCTTGCCAGGAGTGATAACTTCTTGGTGAGTGCAACAGAAGACTCTGCCTGGCTCCTTATTTTCCAGGACCTCAGCAGAACTAGAGAGGAATTTCTCTTCCTGGAGCTGTATAACGTTAGCCTCTCATATTTATAAGTTGTAGTTTGTTGGTGATGGGGCAACTGGGAGAGAATGAATTACCTAAGTCCAGGAAATGGGCAATAAATGACAAGCCTCTGTTGTCAGGCTTGAATTTTTTTTTTTTTTTGGCAATGTAAATGCTGAAACAGTGCGATCTACTGCTACTTTATTGACATTATTTTCAGAGTGTTCTTTTTTTTTTTGCCACTTATATTGATCTTTCATTTATTTATTTCCATCCATCTTTGTTCTTTGGCCTGTGTGGGCCTCCCATCGCTGTGGCCTCTGTTGTTGCAGAGCACCGGCTCTGAGCTGTTCCAATTTATTGTTATTTCCATCCATCTTTGTTCTTTGCTGTGTCTGAACAGTACAGAGAACAGAGGCTAGGGAGGAGGTGAGGTTGGTTCTATCTGAACAATACATTAATAGAGTCTCCATTGGGCAGGAGGAGTTTTTTCAGAAGTTAAGAATTGCTGGACAGATAAAATAACTGTGTATTGTATTTGAGGGGCTTCCCAGATGGCAATAATGCTAAAGATCCTGCCTGACAAGGCAGGAAACGTAAGAGGTGTGGGTTTGATCCCCCAGTCAGGAAGATCATCTGGAGGAAGGCATGGCCACCCACTGTAGTACTTTTGCCTGGAGAATACTACAGATGGAGGAGCCTGGAGGGGCTATCGTCCATGGGGTCACAAAGTTGGACATGCACGCACAGCACTGAACTTTTGGTTTCCTAACCCCTCATACTGGGGCATACATATAGCAGCACATGTGTGTTTCTCTTCCCCAGTTATGATTTCAAGAATCATATCAGTTGAAAACAGAAAAGCTCTCATTCCTCCCCAGTGGGAGATACACTGTCACTTCTGGCTACTGTGTCTAGTCCTCACTCCAGGTATGGTTCCACACCAAGGATTTGACAAAGAATAAATTACAAATTTAACTTCCCTAACACTCTTCTGGACAGGAGAAACAAGGCTTCTCTGCCTTGCCAGGAGTGATAACTTCTTGGTGAGTGCAACAGAAGACTCTGCCTGGCTCCTTATTTTCCAGGACCTCAGCAGAACTAGAGAGGAATTTCTCTTCCTGGAGCTGTATAACGTTAGCCTCTCATATTTATAAGTTGTAGTTTGTTGGTGATGGGGCAACTGGGAGAGAATGAATTACCTAAGTCCAGGAAATGGGCAATAAATGACAAGCCTCTGTTGTCAGGCTTGAATTTTTTTTTTTTTTTGGCAATGTAAATGCTGAAACAGTGCGATCTACTGCTACTTTATTGACATTATTTTCAGAGTGTTCTTTTTTTTTTTGCCACTTATATTGATCTTTCATTTATTTATTTCCATCCATCTTTGTTCTTTGGCCTGTGTGGGCCTCCCATCGCTGTGGCCTCTGTTGTTGCAGAGCACCGGCTCTGAGCGCATGTGCTCCAGAGCTCGACCTCAGTAGTTGGACACATCGGTCCAGTCCCTCCATGGCACGTGGAATCGTGGATCGAACTGGAGCCCCTTTTACTGTAAGGCGGTGTCCTTACCTGCTGGACCACCAGGGAAACCCCAGGGTGGTCTTACCTAGTCTGGTCCATAAGTATAGCCTGCCATCAAAATCCTCACCCTGTTTCACTTTGTGGTTCCTGCTCCTTAGCAATCAGCTTCAGGACTCTGCCTATTTCTCTCACCCTTCTAACACTGGCTTTAGTCTTGGCTTCTTTCTTCCATCAAGAGGAAGGGACAGGGGCTTCCCTAGGTTTTTCCTATGTGGAAGGTGTTGCTTAATCAATTAATCTGTCTATTAAAATGAAATATATTTAGCATATAGCATTGTATAAATTTAAAGTATGCTGGGTTGTGCTCAGTCACTCAGTTGTGTCTGATTCTTTGTGACCCTATGCACTGTAGCCCACCAGGCTGCTCTGTCCGGAGGATTCTCCAGGCAAGAATACCAGAGTGGGTTGCCATGCCCTTCTCCAGGGGATCTTTCCAACCCAGGATAGAACCCAAGTCTCTGGCATTACAGGCAGACTCTTTAGCAGATGAGCTACCAAGGAAGCCCATAAATTTAAGGTATATAGCATGTTAATTTGATACAGTTATATATTGTTATATAATTGCCATTGTAGCAGTAGCACTGCTATTGTGTTACCAGGTGGTCATTTCTTTTTTTGTGGAAATAATAGTTGGTTGGAAAAATGAAAATCTTGACTCTTATCAAGTGTGATGATTGTAATTGAATGTCACTGTCCATATTCACTATACTGTGCATGGGATCTCTAGGACTTCCTTATCTACTAGTGATGCCCAAAACTCAGCCTCTGTGTACTGGTGCCATGTCAAACCTCAAAGACAGAATTTTGGGTGAAGAAGAAAACAGGAGGGCTTCCCTGGTGGTCCAGTGGGTAAGGACACCGCCTTGCAGTGCAGGGGACGCCGGTTCGACCCCTGGCCTGGGAAGATCCCATGTGCCATGGAGCGGCTGGACCAATGTGTCCAATTACCAAGCCGGAGCTCTGGAGCGCATGCGCCCAGAGCCGGTGCTCTGTGACAACAGAGGCCACTGCGATGGGAGGCCCACACGGGCCAAAGAACAAAGATGGATGAAAATAGACAAATGAAAGACCAATAGAAGTAGCCCGCCTGCTCCCCTCCCTCCCCACTCCACCCCCACCAAAATAAATAAATAAATAAATCTTTAAAAAAAAAAAAAGAAAGAAAACAGGAGCTTTTTTCTTTGCCAGGCAAAGGGGGACAGCACAGGTTCATGCCCTCAAGACCATGTGTCCCAACCTAGAGGAGAGGGGGAAAGAGAGAGAGAGAGAGAGTATTCAGTGAGGAGTTTTATAGCAATGGTTCGAGGGCAGGGTTGCCAATAAGGAACAGCCTGTGTTCTGGTCTGCCCTCCTTTAATCTGGCCTCAGATAGTCTCCTGATGAACTTCGTGGTTCTCGAGCTTGTCAAACAGTGACCTTCTCTCTGGAATAAACAATGCTTTATCAAGTAATTAACATCTTCCATTTGTTGGGGAATTTTAGTTCTGCAGAAGATCAAACCAGTCCATCTTAAAGGAAATCAACTCTAAATATCCATTGGGAAAGGGCTGATGGTGAAGCTGAAGCTCCAATACTTTGGCCACCTGAGGCAAAGAGCTGATTCACTGGGAAAGACCCTGACACTGGGAAAAACTGAAAGCAGGAGGAATAGGAGACAGCAGAGATGAGATGGTTGGATGGCATCACCAACTCAATGGATATGAGGTTGAGCAAGCTCTAGGAGATGACGAGGAACAGGTAAGCCTGAAGTGCTGCAGTACAGTACATTGGGTTGCAAAGAGTTGGACACAGCTGAGTGACTGAACAGCACAGAAGGGCTCTAAGATACTGTTCTGTGTATCCTTTGAGGTGGAAGCAGCATTTTGTTCCAAGGCTGCACTCTTGTTTCTTGACTGCTCCTCCCTTGTCTCTGCATCCTCTCTCTCCCCTAATCAGTGACTATTTGAACGTACCCTTTGGAACTCAGAGAAGAAGTTACTGGAAGCTGAAGCCTATTATCAAAATTGGGGGGGACCACAGGGTCCTGGTCGGTTTAACTAGCATGGAGGCGGCTGGACCAATGTGTCCAATTACCAAGCCGGAGCTCTGGAGCGCATGCGCCCAGAGCCGGTGCTCTGCGACAACAGAGGCCACTGCGATGGGAGGCCCACACGGGCCAAAGAACAAAGATGGATGAAAATAGACAAATGAAAGACCAATAGAAGTAGCCCGCCTGCTCCCCTCCCTCCCCACTCCACCCCCACCAAAATAAATAAATAAATAAATCTTTAAAAAAAAAAAAAGAAAGAAAACAGGAGCTTTTTTCTTTGCCAGGCAAAGGGGGACAGCACAGGTTCATGCCCTCAAGACCATGTGTCCCAACCTAGAGGAGAGGGGGAAAGAGAGAGAGAGAGAGAGAGTATTCAGTGAGGAGTTTTATAGCAATGGTTCGAGGGCAGGGTTGCCAATAAGGAACAGCCTGTGTTCTGGTCTGCCCTCCTTTAATCTGGCCTCAGATAGTCTCCTGATGAACTTCGTGGTTCTCGAGCTTGTCAAACAGTGACCTTCTCTCTGGAATAAACAATGCTTTATCAAGTAATTAACATCTTCCATTTGTTGGGGAATTTTAGTTCTGCAGAAGATCAAACCAGTCCATCTTAAAGGAAATCAACTCTAAATATCCATTGGAAGGACTGATGGTGAAGCTGAAGCTCCAATACTTTGGCCACCTGAGGCAAAGAGCTGATTCACTGGGAAAGACCCTGACACTGGGAAAAACTGAAAGCAGGAGGAATAGGAGACAGCAGAGATGAGATGGTTGGATGGCATCACCAACTCAATGGATATGAGGTTGAGCAAGCTCTAGGAGATGACGAGGAACAGGTAAGCCTGAAGTGCTGCAGTACAGTACATTGGGTTGCAAAGAGTTGGACACAGCTGAGTGACTGAACAGCACAGAAGGGCTCTAAGATACTGTTCTGTGTATCCTTTGAGGTGGAAGCAGCATTTTGTTCCAAGGCTGCACTCTTGTTTCTTGACTGCTCCTCCCTTGTCTCTGCATCCTCTCTCTCCCCTAATCAGTGACTATTTGAACGTACCCTTTGGAACTCAGAGAAGAAGTTACTGGAAGCTGAAGCCTATTATCGAACAAGAATTGAGGGACCACAGAGAGGCTTCTGTGCCCAGGAGCCCCACAGGGTCCTGGTCGGTTTAACTAGTTTCACGTTTGTACCTTTAAACAACTCCCCTACTCCTAATCTCCAGCCCCCATCCTCATCCTTGCCAATTACTGTTTTACTCTCTGATTTTATGAATTTGACTTTTTAGAATTTTGCATATAAGTCATACTATGCAATCATCTTTTTTTGTTTGTTTGTATGGGTGGTGTTTATAATGTAGACAGTGAGGGGTTTGGAGAGGCCTGTCAGATCATGCCCTCTGCTTTCTCTAGCTCTTCCCATATCACAGCTTAATTTTCCTCAGTTTCTACCCTCTTGTATCTTATCTTGGCTTATACTTTGACTCAAAGCTACCTAATAGGCTTTTGCAAATTTTGAAAAATGCATGATTAATATAGCCCTTAGCACTTTTAGGTTTCTCCCTCCTGGCAAAAAAGATCTTGCAACAATGATTTTTGCTGTACCTTCTTTTCTTGAATCAATCTGAAGAGCCTCTCTCACTGAAGCAGCCAGCAAAATCTAATTTTATGATATTTTTCTACATCATCTCTCAAGTTCCTACTTGGTATAAGTGTGGGTCGCAAGATACTAATACAAAATCCTACAAACTATATAAAAATAAGGTTATCAAAAGGGTAATTATCCTTTTCTGATGGGCATAGTAAATAAGGAAAACTCCTAATTCTTAGAAGGGAATAAATCAATATAAAAACCTGAAAAAACTGAACCAAAAGGAAAACTACAGTTTATAAGTGCCAAACTTGTAAATCATGCATGCATGCTAAGTTGCTTCAGTCATGTGGAGACAGCAGAGATGAGATGGTTGGATGGCATCACCAACTCAATGGATATGAGGTTGAGCAAGCTCTAGGAGATGACGAGGAACAGGTAAGCCTGAAGTGCTGCAGTACAGTACATTGGGTTGCAAAGAGTTGGACACAGCTGAGTGACTGAACAGCACAGAAGGGCTCTAAGATACTGTTCTGTGTATCCTTTGAGGTGGAAGCAGCATTTTGTTCCAAGGCTGCACTCTTGTTTCTTGACTGCTCCTCCCTTGTCTCTGCATCCTCTCTCTCCCCTAATCAGTGACTATTTGAACGTACCCTTTGGAACTCAGAGAAGAAGTTACTGGAAGCTGAAGCCTATTATCGAACAAGAATTGAGGGACCACAGAGAGGCTTCTGTGCCCAGGAGCCCCACAGGGTCCTGGTCGGTTTAACTAGTTTCACGTTTGTACCTTTAAACAACTCCCCTACTCCTAATCTCCAGCCCCCATCCTCATCCTTGCCAATTACTGTTTTACTCTCTGATTTTATGAATTTGACTTTTTAGAATTTTGCATATAAGTCATACTATGCAATCATCTTTTTTTGTTTGTTTGTATGGGTGGTGTTTATAATGTAGACAGTGAGGGGTTTGGAGAGGCCTGTCAGATCATGCCCTCTGCTTTCTCTAGCTCTTCCCATATCACAGCTTAATTTTCCTCAGTTTCTACCCTCTTGTATCTTATCTTGGCTTATACTTTGACTCAAAGCTACCTAATAGGCTTTTGCAAATTTTGAAAAATGCATGATTAATATAGCCCTTAGCACTTTTAGGTTTCTCCCTCCTGGCAAAAAAGATCTTGCAACAATGATTTTTGCTGTACCTTCTTTTCTTGAATCAATCTGAAGAGCCTCTCTCACTGAAGCAGCCAGCAAAATCTAATTTTATGATATTTTTCTACATCATCTCTCAAGTTCCTACTTGGTATAAGTGTGGGTCGCAAGATACTAATACAAAATCCTACAAACTATATAAAAATAAGGTTATCAAAAGGGTAATTATCCTTTTCTGATGGGCATAGTAAATAAGGAAAACTCCTAATTCTTAGAAGGGAATAAATCAATATAAAAACCTGAAAAAACTGAACCAAAAGGAAAACTACAGTTTATAAGTGCCAAACTTGTAAATCATGCATGCATGCTAAGTTGCTTCAGTCATGTGCGACTCTGTGCGACCCCATAGACTGTAGCTCATCAGGCTCTTCTGTCCATGGGATTCTCCAGGCATGAATACTGGAGTGGGTTGCCATTTCCTCCTCCAGGGGATGAAGCCCGTGTCTCTTCTGTCTCCTGAACTGGCAGGCAGATTCTTTACCACTAGCACCACCTAGGAAGTCCAAACTTATAGATCAGATGTTAGCAAACAGATTCCAAGGACACAAAAATTCATCATGGCCTAGTGGAGTTTACTTCAGGAGTGCAAGGGTATAGTTCAATGAAAGATAAAACACAGTAATATAATTCAGAATATCAATAGAGCTGAGGAGAATAAGGGCTTCCCCAGTGGCTCAGTGGTAAAAAGAAAAAGTCTGCCTGAAATGCAGGGGCCACAGGAGACGTGGATGCAGTTCAAGAGTCTGGAAGATCCCCTGGAGGTGGTCATGGCAACCCACTCCAGTATTCTTTCCTGGAGAATCTCATGGGCGGAGGAACCTTGGTGGACTACAGTCTATGGGGTTGCAAAGAGTCGGACGTGACTGAAGTGACTTAGCAGAAGGTGAACAAATATATTATTTGATGAGCAAAAAGACTGTTGACAAAATTAAACAGCTATTAGTATTAAAAGTATACAATCAATTGCATTTATATTTATAAAACTTCTCAAACTAAATTGTGTGTAAGGTGTGAATTAGAGATCAAGATTTGGACTTCTGTGGTAATCCAGTGGTTAAGATTCAATGCTTTCACTGCAGGGGATATGGGTCCAATCCTGTTCAGGAAACTAAAATCCCACATGCTGTGCAGCATGGCCAAGAACTTTTTTTCTAAAAAGAAGAGGTCAAGATTCACTTTTTTCCCCATTTTGATACCCAGTGGTAAGATTCAATGTTCTGAAGCAGCCAGCAAAATCTAATTTTATGATATTTTTCTACATCATCTCTCAAGTTCCTATTTTAAGTTTCCTAATACAAAGTCCTACAAACTATATAAAAATAAGGTTATCAAAAGGGTAATTATCCTTTTCTGATGGGCATAGTAAATAAGGAAAACTCCTAATTCTTAGAAGGGAATAAATCAATATAAAAACCTGAAAAAACTGAACCAAAAGGAAAACTACAGTTTATAAGTGCCAAACTTGTAAATCATGCATGCATGCTAAGTTGCTTCAGTCATGTGCGACTCTGTGCGACCCCATAGACTGTAGCTCATCAGGCTCTTCTGTCCATGGGATTCTCCAGGCATGAATACTGGAGTGGGTTGCCATTTCCTCCTCCAGGGGATGAAGCCCGTGTCTCTTCTGTCTCCTGAACTGGCAGGCAGATTCTTTACCACTAGCACCACCTAGGAAGTCCAAACTTATAGATCAGATGTTAGCAAACAGATTCCAAGGACACAAAAATTCATCATGGCCTAGTGGAGTTTACTTCAGGAGTGCAAGGGTATAGTTCAATGAAAGATAAAACACAGTAATATAATTCAGAATATCAATAGAGCTGAGGAGAATAAGGGCTTCCCCAGTGGCTCAGTGGTAAAAAGAAAAAGTCTGCCTGAAATGCAGGGGCCACAGGAGACGTGGATGCAGTTCAAGAGTCTGGAAGATCCCCTGGAGGTGGTCATGGCAACCCACTCCAGTATTCTTTCCTGGAGAATCTCATGGGCGGAGGAACCTTGGTGGACTACAGTCTATGGGGTTGCAAAGAGTCGGACGTGACTGAAGTGACTTAGCAGAAGGTGAACAAATATATTATTTGATGAGCAAAAAGACTGTTGACAAAATTAAACAGCTATTAGTATTAAAAGTATACAATCAATTGCATTTATATTTATAAAACTTCTCAAACTAAATTGTGTGTAAGGTGTGAATTAGAGATCAAGATTTGGACTTCTGTGGTAATCCAGTGGTTAAGATTCAATGCTTTCACTGCAGGGGATATGGGTCCAATCCTGTTCAGGAAACTAAAATCCCACATGCTGTGCAGCATGGCCAAGAACTTTTTTTCTAAAAAGAAGAGGTCAAGATTCACTTTTTTCTCCATTTGGATACCCATGTTCTAGTGTCATGTATTGAAAAGATCATCCTTTCCCTACAGAAATGAAATGGTCTCCTTTTCTTTTTTCTTTCTTCCAGTTGTGCCTCCTCTCAAGTCAGTTCTCCAGGTAGCAATCAAAGTGATTTTTAAAAATTGTGCATCACATGATATGATTTCCAAGCTCAGAACTCTCCAATAGCTTCCCCTGTGTGTGTGTGTGTTAGTCACTCAGTTGTATACGACTCTTTGAGATCCCATGGACTGTAGCCTGCCAGGCTCTTTTGTCCATGGGATTTCCTAGGCAAGAATACTGGTATGGGTTGCCATTTCCTTCTCCAATAGCTTCCTGTCACACTTTAAATAAAATTACAGAATCTCATGACCCCTAAGAATGTATAGTATCTGGGTTATATGTAATCATCTTTGATCTCATGCTCCACCAGGGTCTTTCCATCATTCTGCTGTAGCCACACACATACTGGACCCACACTGTTTCTTGAACTCTTCAAATGTGTTCTAGTTTAATATTGTTTCTCTCTACTCAGAGCATTCATCTCCAGGTACTTGCTTAGTTCACTCTACTGCAGCTCCTCCAATGTCATTTTCCCAGAGAGGTTTCTCTTGAAAGCTTCTTGTAAATGGTCTGTAATAGAACCTTTTCTTTTATTTATTTATTTATTTTTTAAAAGTTTATTTATTTATTTATTTATTTTGGGGGGTGGGGTTTGGGGAGGGAGCGGGGTGAGTGGGCCTCTTCTATTGGTCTTTCCTTGATCCATTTTCATCCATCTTTGTTCTTCGGCCTGTGTAGGCCTCCCATCGCGGTGGTCTGTTGTCGCAGAGCACTGGCTCTGGGCGCAGGCGCTCCAGAGCTCCGGCTCGGTAATTGGACACATTGGTCCAGCTGCTCCACCGCACGTGGGATCTTTCCAGGCCAGGGATCAAACTGGCGCTGCACTGCAAGGTGGTCCTAACTGGACCATCTCATAGCAGGGGAATGGTTAAGATTCAATGCTTTCACTGCAGGGGATATGGGTCCAATCCTGTTCAGGAAACTAAAATCCCACATGCTGTGCAGCATGGCCAAGAACTTTTTTTCTAAAAAGAAGAGGTCAAGATTCACTTTTTTCTCCATTTGGATACCCATGTTCTAGTGTCATGTATTGAAAAGATCATCCTTTCCCTACAGAAATGAAATGGTCTCCTTTTCTTTTTTCTTTCTTCCAGTTGTGCCTCCTCTCAAGTCAGTTCTCCAGGTAGCAATCAAAGTGATTTTTAAAAATTGTGCATCACATGATATGATTTCCAAGCTCAGAACTCTCCAATAGCTTCCCCTGTGTGTGTGTGTGTTAGTCACTCAGTTGTATACGACTCTTTGAGATCCCATGGACTGTAGCCTGCCAGGCTCTTTTGTCCATGGGATTTCCTAGGCAAGAATACTGGTATGGGTTGCCATTTCCTTCTCCAATAGCTTCCTGTCACACTTTAAATAAAATTACAGAATCTCATGACCCCTAAGAATGTATAGTATCTGGGTTATATGTAATCATCTTTGATCTCATGCTCCACCAGGGTCTTTCCATCATTCTGCTGTAGCCACACACATACTGGACCCACACTGTTTCTTGAACTCTTCAAATGTGTTCTAGTTTAATATTGTTTCTCTCTACTCAGAGCATTCATCTCCAGGTACTTGCTTAGTTCACTCTACTGCAGCTCCTCCAATGTCATTTTCCCAGAGAGGTTTCTCTTGAAAGCTTCTTGTAAATGGTCTGTAATAGAACCTTTTCTTTTATTTATTTATTTATTTTTTAAAAGTTTATTTATTTATTTATTTATTTTGGGGGGTGGGGTTTGGGGAGGGAGCGGGGTGAGTGGGCCTCTTCTATTGGTCTTTCCTTGATCCATTTTCATCCATCTTTGTTCTTCGGCCTGTGTAGGCCTCCCATCGCGGTGGTCTGTTGTCGCAGAGCACTGGCTCTGGGCGCAGGCGCTCCAGAGCTCCGGCTCGGTAATTGGACACATTGGTCCAGCTGCTCCACCGCACGTGGGATCTTTCCAGGCCAGGGATCAAACTGGCGCCCCTTGCACTGCAAGGTGGTGTCCTTACCCACTGGACCACCAGAGAAGCCCCCACTTTTCTATTCTTATGCTGCTTTAGTTTTCTTCATGACTTACTTGGATACCGGACATTATTACTATTTAAACATTTTTCATTAATTTTTAAAGAATATTTCAGTTGCACCTCTCAGCTTGCAGGATCTCTGTTGCCCAACCAGGAATCATACCCAGGGCCCTGACAGGGAATGTGCTGGGTCCTAATGACTGGATTGCCAGGGAGTTCTCACAACTGGAAATAGAGTTCAGTTCAGTTCTGTCGCTCAGTCATGTCCAACTCTTTATGACCCCATGGACTTCAGCACACCAGGTTTCCCTGTTGATCACCACCTCCTGGAGCTTGCTCAAATTCATGTCCACTGAGTCAGTGATGCCATCCAACCATCTTGTCCTCTGTTGTCCACTTCTCCTTTTGCCTTCTATTTTTCCCAGCATCAGGGTCTTTTCCAATGAGTCATCTCTTTGCATCAGGTGGCCAAAGTAATGAAGTATACCTTTGTTTATTGTCCATCCAACTCCCATGTTAGAAGGTAAGTTCCATTAGGGCAAAGACTTAGTTTTATTTACTTTTGCCTCCCTACACTAGAATAGTACTGGATATCATTAGGGACTGAATCAATATTTGTTCAATGAGTTACTGAGTACATGGAAAAATAGAAATGGTGAAGATGTTGGAACACATGAAGGATGCAGAGAGAAGAGGGCTGAAATTGCCTTCTCTCTTAGAATTATTTTGTACTCTCATGCTGCTGCTTCCTACAGGTACTTTTGTTGTTTTTCATACAGCAAAGTACAAGATGATTTGAGTTCAAATATTGACTCCATATGTTCCATTTCTGTGATCTTTGAGTCTAAATTTCCTATAAAATGGGAATAAAACATTTCTACCTTATTGTGTCACTGCTGTTAGTTTATAAATAATTCATGTAAAATACCTTCCCAAAGATGCATCTGGAGGATTACAAACACCATTTTTATTATGTATTCTTTCTTATTTATAAATTAAATGCAATATCACTGCTTTTTTTTTTTTTAATTTCTGTACATCCTCCAAAGTTGCTAGTAGGATTTTTGCACATATTAAGAGGACAACAAACAGTTTTTGAGTAAAGAAAGAGATACAGACAGGCTCTTAAGCACAAAAATGATAACAGGAGCCTGCTTACTTCTTTCTCTCTGTGTCTCATGTTGATTTATTGATTAATAATGGAATTAATGTGTTCTTGGGCTAATTAGGAAAGTCTCTTGAGGAAAAAAAAATTCCCATTTTATCAATACATAGACTCTTAGTCCTTATAAAATATCTTTGACTTATTATTTCTTCTCTAACTTTAGAGCCAGACCTTTGGATTCCTCAATATGCACAATTGTATATTTCAGCTATTTTTTTTTCAATAGGCAAAATACTTCTCCCCCTTCCCTTTTCACTTCTAAAACCTCACAAGCTGTTAAAATGTCCATCCCTTCTGCTCCATTTCCTCACCAAAATCCTATCACATACCATATGAATTTTTAACCCTAACACCTGTCTACCCACATGGTTTCAGAGGGGTAAATTCAAAAAAACCCTACAACAATAAAGCCCTATACAATTAACTCATAAAGTACCATGGAAGTATGACCTTTGAATCCAACTCCCATGTTAGAAGGTAAGTTCCATTAGGGCAAAGACTTAGTTTTATTTACTTTTGCCTCCCTACACTAGAATAGTACTGGATATCATTAGGGACTGAATCAATATTTGTTCAATGAGTTACTGAGTACATGGAAAAATAGAAATGGTGAAGATGTTGGAACACATGAAGGATGCAGAGAGAAGAGGGCTGAAATTGCCTTCTCTCTTAGAATTATTTTGTACTCTCATGCTGCTGCTTCCTACAGGTACTTTTGTTGTTTTTCATACAGCAAAGTACAAGATGATTTGAGTTCAAATATTGACTCCATATGTTCCATTTCTGTGATCTTTGAGTCTAAATTTCCTATAAAATGGGAATAAAACATTTCTACCTTATTGTGTCACTGCTGTTAGTTTATAAATAATTCATGTAAAATACCTTCCCAAAGATGCATCTGGAGGATTACAAACACCATTTTTATTATGTATTCTTTCTTATTTATAAATTAAATGCAATATCACTGCTTTTTTTTTTTTTAATTTCTGTACATCCTCCAAAGTTGCTAGTAGGATTTTTGCACATATTAAGAGGACAACAAACAGTTTTTGAGTAAAGAAAGAGATACAGACAGGCTCTTAAGCACAAAAATGATAACAGGAGCCTGCTTACTTCTTTCTCTCTGTGTCTCATGTTGATTTATTGATTAATAATGGAATTAATGTGTTCTTGGGCTAATTAGGAAAGTCTCTTGAGGAAAAAAAAATTCCCATTTTATCAATACATAGACTCTTAGTCCTTATAAAATATCTTTGACTTATTATTTCTTCTCTAACTTTAGAGCCAGACCTTTGGATTCCTCAATATGCACAATTGTATATTTCAGCTATTTTTTTTTCAATAGGCAAAATACTTCTCCCCCTTCCCTTTTCACTTCTAAAACCTCACAAGCTGTTAAAATGTCCATCCCTTCTGCTCCATTTCCTCACCAAAATCCTATCACATACCATATGAATTTTTAACCCTAACACCTGTCTACCCACATGGTTTCAGAGGGGTAAATTAAAAAAAACCCTACAACAATAAAGCCCTATACAATTAACTCATAAAGTCTATAAAAGATAGTTTGTCAACATGGATTGTCCATTGTATGTGTAACCCCAGGGACCAGAAGAACACAAATGTTCTATACAAAAAATCACAATTTTTTCCCACTTATTTTTCTTGGTTCTTGACCAATGATTCTGTGACTCTTCAATGTGTATAGCTTCAAAAACCTTGGATTTAGTGCTTTTGCCTCATTATCCAGGTGCCAAGCCGTCCTCCAGGCGGCAGAGAAAGCTGCTCTGTGAGATCTGCTCCTGCCTTAGGGTGTGGTGTCTGACAGAAAAGAACAAGGAGGAAATGTGTTATTGCCAATTTTAATTTGATTGATTCATTGCACAAATGCTGGATGTTATCATTTTCTTATTTGTGTATTGGGTGTGAGTTGGAAAACCTTTAGAGAAAGCTTCTGTTTGAAGTCCGTAACTCTGTGAATATTTGAATTTCTATGTACTGGGAATCAGTCTACCCCCCTGTAGGGCACCTGGAATGATTGACAGGCATCTCCTCCATACAGCCTCGATCGTCCCATACTTCTCCACATTAGCCTCGTTCTCTTTTGGTATCTGATGATCCAGTTGGGAACCAAAGGGAAAAGATAGGTGGGAGAAGCCCACTAGAGGATTACTGACATTGTTCAGAATCTAGTACATGCTAATAAACAGAAGCGGATGAACTGTTAGCTGGTTTTTATCACTGTTTTAAGATTTTCTATAGACAACATAATTGCTAGTACCCAGCGTGGATCATTCACACACCCTACTCTTTCTTGAATACCAATGATAGCTTGACACAGTTAATTTCTTGAGAGATACTGAAATATATCATTGGAAGTTCAAATCAGTAATGAGAAGATGACTATTTTCATAAGAAAAGACCTCTTTTTTTTTTCAATCTGTTAAGTCCTTTTATTTGGGGGGCGGAGAGGACTACTTCTATTGATCTTTCATTTATTTATCTTTGTTCTTTGACCTGTGTGGGCCTCCCATCGCAGTGGCCTCTCTCATCACAGAGCACTGGCTCTGGACACACGCGCTCAAGAGCTCTGGCTGGGTACTTGGACACATTGTCCAGCCGTTTCACGGCATGGTTTCCCAGGCCAGGGATACACCAATACAGCCCTATACAATTAACTCCTAAAGTCTATAAAAGATAGTTTGTCAACATGGATTGTCCATTGTATGTGTAACCCCAGGGACCAGAAGAACACAAATGTTCTATACAAAAAATCACAATTTTTTCCCACTTATTTTTCTTGGTTCTTGACCAATGATTCTGTGACTCTTCAATGTGTATAGCTTCAAAAACCTTGGATTTAGTGCTTTTGCCTCATTATCCAGGTGCCAAGCCGTCCTCCAGGCGGCAGAGAAAGCTGCTCTGTGAGATCTGCTCCTGCCTTAGGGTGTGGTGTCTGACAGAAAAGAACAAGGAGGAAATGTGTTATTGCCAATTTTAATTTGATTGATTCATTGCACAAATGCTGGATGTTATCATTTTCTTATTTGTGTATTGGGTGTGAGTTGGAAAACCTTTAGAGAAAGCTTCTGTTTGAAGTCCGTAACTCTGTGAATATTTGAATTTCTATGTACTGGGAATCAGTCTACCCCCCTGTAGGGCACCTGGAATGATTGACAGGCATCTCCTCCATACAGCCTCGATCGTCCCATACTTCTCCACATTAGCCTCGTTCTCTTTTGGTATCTGATGATCCAGTTGGGAACCAAAGGGAAAAGATAGGTGGGAGAAGCCCACTAGAGGATTACTGACATTGTTCAGAATCTAGTACATGCTAATAAACAGAAGCGGATGAACTGTTAGCTGGTTTTTATCACTGTTTTAAGATTTTCTATAGACAACATAATTGCTAGTACCCAGCGTGGATCATTCACACACCCTACTCTTTCTTGAATACCAATGATAGCTTGACACAGTTAATTTCTTGAGAGATACTGAAATATATCATTGGAAGTTCAAATCAGTAATGAGAAGATGACTATTTTCATAAGAAAAGACCTCTTTTTTTTTTCAATCTGTTAAGTCCTTTTATTTGGGGGGCGGAGAGGACTACTTCTATTGATCTTTCATTTATTTATCTTTGTTCTTTGACCTGTGTGGGCCTCCCATCGCAGTGGCCTCTCTCATCACAGAGCACTGGCTCTGGACACACGCGCTCAAGAGCTCTGGCTGGGTACTTGGACACATTGTCCAGCCGTTTCACGGCATGTGGGATCTTCCCAGGCCAGGGATTGAACCGGCACCCCTTGCACTGCAAGGCAGTGTCCTTACCCATTAGACCACCAGGGGAGCCCAAAAAGAGCTTTTTAAATAGCCCTCCATGTTAGCATGTTAGCTATGTTATTTAGGGAATTGGATTTTCACTTTTTTTTTTTTAAATTTGCTCTTTCTTTTTTTTTTTTTTTTTTTTTTTTTACCCTCTTCTGAAGTTTCATGCTTAGGGAGCTTGTTGGTAAAGAAAAGGAGGAAATAGCTTAATTTGTTTCTGTTTTAAAGATCAACAAGAAAATAAAATAAAAAAAATTGGTAAAGCATTTAAAAAAAATTTTTAGTCATTTATTATTTGCATAATATTGAAACATCATCATGAATTATTAGAAATAACAAACTGACCAAGCATTTTTTTTTAATGTGAGACAAAAAAGACTTTTCCTATTGGTTAATATAAAACTAATGATGGCCAAGTTTGGGTATCTTAACTCAGTGATTTTCATCGTTATGTTTAATTGCTCCAGAGCATAGGCCAATTTCATCTTGATGCTTTTTCTTGAGAAATCATGTCCTCTTTCATAAGTGTTCAGGGGCTGTAATGTGCGTAGATCTCATTGATTCTACCAATATTTTGTTTAAAACCCCCCCCCAAAAACCAACAACATCAAAAGACAGTGACATATCACATTTTAGTGTATCCAAAATGTCTTTTGAGTATAAGATACTCATTTATTTCATGTAAAGAAAACAATAATACTATTTGCAGCTTTGTTCTTTGGCCTATGTGGGCCTCCCATTGCAGTGGCTTCTCGCAGTAGAGCCTGGGCTCTGGGCGCATGCACTCCAGCGCTCTGGTTTGGTAGTTGGACACATTGGTCCAGTTGCTCCGTGGCACGTGGGATCTTCCCAGGCCAGGGATCGAACTGACACCCCTTGCACTGCAAGGCGGTGTCCTTACCCAATGAACCACCAGGGAAGCTCTCAAAATAGGTTTTGATATCTAGACACACATTTTATATTTTGTCATACTTGGATATGCATATCAAAGTATATTAAAAATGAATTGTTCAAGATATTTCTAAAGTTTTTTTACACTGTGAATCTAGTCTACTTGGGATCACTTAAACTTAGGATTGTCAACATCCATATTTTTCTAAACAATACTGTCCTTTGTGTTATCAAGAGGTCTGGTGATTTAGTAACCTTGGGCAATGACAACCTGCCTGAGTTTAGTTTTCCTGAAGGTTATGTGAGGATAACAAAACCTCATTCTAATTTTACAAAGATTTAGTGAGGTAGCATACATTACAGTACTCATGTGCCTCAAAGAAAACAATAGGTGCCCAGTAAATGGTTGTGATGATGATGGAGATCATGATTTGATATGTAAGTACAATATTTGTAATAGAAAAATCACCAATCTTAAAATTTTAGACAAAATAAAAATAGGAAGGAATTTTACAAAGTTACATTTGAGGAGGTATTATTCAGAGTATCTGAACAAAAGTTGGATAAGTTTAGTTTATGTTTTCTATTTGTAAAGTCAAGTGAGGCTTTTAAGATGAAATATTGTTCCCTATCATAGTAGAGGCATGTTCATCACCAATAGAGCCTTACAATATTGTAGCGAGTTCCTTAGGTAGAAGAAAAATCATATCAAATGGAAATGTGAAAGTAAAAATCTCTCAGTTATGTCCAACTCTTTGTGACCCATGTATGAGCCATGGAATTCTCCAGGCTAGAGTGGGTAGCCTTTCCCTTCTCCAGGAGATCTTCCCAACCCAAGGATCAAGCCCAGGTCTCCCATTGCAGGCAGATTCTTTACCATCTGAGCCACCAGGATCTACATAAAAGGAGGAGAAAACGGTAACAACATAGATAAACACAATTTGTTTCTCTTGTTACTTAAATCATTTTACAAGATAACTGGATATTTCAACACGAATAATCACACTGTTGTATGGAATCATAATGGAATTAAGGTAAAATGTATGACAGCAGTAGATAAGGCTTGGGAGTGAATAAACAGAAGTCCAATATTCTAAAGTTCTTACATGCATATGATATGCTTTCACCTGAAAGTAGATAATGACAAGTCAAAAAAATATAAAGATGTAACAAGGTAAAGATGTAACTCTTTAAAACAAACTATAAAATGATTAAAAAAGAAGTTGTAGCCCAAAATCAAGAGGATAAAGTAGAATTATTTTTTAGTTTTTTGAAAAATCACACAAACCAGAAGAAGGCAGAAAATGAAAAAAATGGGAGCAAAAGAGATCGGGCACCCTTGTCTCCTTTAATCAACATGCCTCTACTATTATACACATAGGGAGCAATATTTCATCTTTAAAGTCTCATTTGGCTTTACAAATAGAAAAGAAAAATGAAACTTATCCAATCATGTCACATAATGATGAAACATAAACTGAACATGAGAATGTTTATTATATCAATCAATATAGGTTTCATTATACTGTAACAATAAACAAATCTCAACCTCAGTGTGTTAACATGGTGAAGGTTTGTTTTTTGCTCAGCCGTGTTGCTCTTCTAGATTAACAAGATGGATCTTTAAAAAATTGCTATTCAAGAACCCAAGTTAAATGAGGCATATCTGAACAAAAGTTGGATAAGTTTAGTTTATGTTTTCTATTTGTAAAGTCAAGTGAGGCTTTTAAGATGAAATATTGTTCCCTATCATAGTAGAGGCATGTTCATCACCAATAGAGCCTTACAATATTGTAGCGAGTTCCTTAGGTAGAAGAAAAATCATATCAAATGGAAATGTGAAAGTAAAAATCTCTCAGTTATGTCCAACTCTTTGTGACCCATGTATGAGCCATGGAATTCTCCAGGCTAGAGTGGGTAGCCTTTCCCTTCTCCAGGAGATCTTCCCAACCCAAGGATCAAGCCCAGGTCTCCCATTGCAGGCAGATTCTTTACCATCTGAGCCACCAGGATCTACATAAAAGGAGGAGAAAACGGTAACAACATAGATAAACACAATTTGTTTCTCTTGTTACTTAAATCATTTTACAAGATAACTGGATATTTCAACACGAATAATCACACTGTTGTATGGAATCATAATGGAATTAAGGTAAAATGTATGACAGCAGTAGATAAGGCTTGGGAGTGAATAAACAGAAGTCCAATATTCTAAAGTTCTTACATGCATATGATATGCTTTCACCTGAAAGTAGATAATGACAAGTCAAAAAAATATAAAGATGTAACAAGGTAAAGATGTAACTCTTTAAAACAAACTATAAAATGATTAAAAAAGAAGTTGTAGCCCAAAATCAAGAGGATAAAGTAGAATTATTTTTTAGTTTTTTGAAAAATCACACAAACCAGAAGAAGGCAGAAAATGAAAAAAATGGGAGCAAAAGAGATCGGGCACCCTTGTCTCCTTTAATCAACATGCCTCTACTATTATACACATAGGGAGCAATATTTCATCTTTAAAGTCTCATTTGGCTTTACAAATAGAAAAGAAAAATGAAACTTATCCAATCATGTCACATAATGATGAAACATAAACTGAACATGAGAATGTTTATTATATCAATCAATATAGGTTTCATTATACTGTAACAATAAACAAATCTCAACCTCAGTGTGTTAACATGGTGAAGGTTTGTTTTTTGCTCAGCCGTGTTGCTCTTCTAGATTAACAAGATGGATCTTTAAAAAATTGCTATTCAAGAACCCAAGTTCATTGAAGTTTTATCTTAACACATGCTTTTAGGATTTATGTGGCAGAAGAAGGAAATGTGTTAAATCACATGCAGGATCTTAAAGCCATCTCTGCTCATATCTCATTGGCTAACATAGATCACATGGGCGTGCCTCACGTCAAAGGGAGCAAGAAAGTTAAATCCTACCCTAGGTCTAGGATGAGTTCAAATACCTGTGATAAACCCTAAAAATGATCATAGGTAAGAAACTTGAGCAAGCTCACTCAGTTGTCTTGGTCTTATATAAATATTTGTTATATGTTCCTTCTCTGCTCTTTCCACTACATGATAGATGAATACTGTACCAAGTCCAAAATAAACTCTGCAGTTCTTTGTGAGTTTAGAGGAGAACACGAGCAAAAAAAAGCTGAACAAGGCAAAAGAGATTTTCCTTAATCATTCCTCTTCTCCCTAACAGATTACCAGTTCAGACTGCTGCTTGATTTCCTGGGTCGACAAATGAGCGCACTTTGTTCTCTATTCAAATAGCACTGTGCTCTATCCTCTTACTTCCACTAACAAAAGTCTTATTATTTAAAAAAATTATTTATGTATTCTATTTTATTTGACTGTGCTGGGTCTGAGTTGCAGCATGCAGGATCTTTTATTATAGTTGCAGCATGTGTGACCTGGTTTTCAGATCAGGGATTGAACCCAGGCCGCCTGCATGGTGGAGTCCACCAGGGAAGCCCCTAAAGTTATTTTTTTGCTTTCATTCTCCTCCTCACTCTAGTATCACTTTGCTCTTCTACTTTCTTAAACTTCTAACTGTTCCTTCTCTTATCATACTTCATCAGTTCAGTTCTGTCACTCAGTCGTGTCTGACTCTTTGTGACCCCATGGACTTCAGCACACCAGGCTTCCCTGTCCTTCACCATTTGCTGGAGCCTGCTCAAACTCATATCCATTGACTCAGTGATGCCATCCAACCATCTAGTCCTCTGTCGTCCCCTTCTCCTTTTGCCTTCTATTTTTCCCGACATCAGGCTCTTTTCCAATGAGTGGTCTCTTTTGGGTTCTGACTGAGTTCATTTTACAGACAGTTCATTAGTCCACAATGACTCTAAGGTGGAAAGAGAAGTGAGATTAGGTTTAAATCCCAGGTCTAGCCTCTGCCAATGTGAAAACCTGGATATGTTAATTCACTTCGCTATCTTTACTACTTTTGCTTTTGTGAAAATGTTGATGTCACTCCCAAAACATTGAAAGGGGGATTAAACATGAATGAACTTGGTGAATAATAGGTATTCCTAAATACTTTCCTGTTTACATTCTCACTTTTGTTTCTCAAACTCCCTACTTTAGACCTTATTTTCTTTTGCCAAAACTACTGAAACTGTCACTAGAAGAACTTCTCTGTTTTAAGTCATTTTAGTTTAATTCATTTAAACAGTTCTAGCAGACTATTCTGCATAAGATTTAAAAATTCCTTGAGTTACACAGTAATATTATGAGATACAGGAAATTTAAAGCTCAGTCCACCCTTGTAAGTCTAAAACGAAAGTCATGAGCTTTTTTCCTTAATCATTCCTCTTCTCCTAACAGATTACCAGTTCAGACTGCTGCTTGATTTCCTGGGTCGACAAATGAGCACTTTGTTCTCTATTCAAATAGCACTGTGCTCTATCCTCTTACTTCCACTAACAAAAGTCTTATTATTTAAAAAAATTATTTATGTATTCTATTTTATTTGACTGTGCTGGGTCTGAGTTGCAGCATGCAGGATCTTTTATTATAGTTGCAGCATGTGTGACCTGGTTTTCAGATCAGGGATTGAACCCAGGCCGCCTGCATGGTGGAGTCCACCAGGGAAGCCCCTAAAGTTATTTTTTTGCTTTCATTCTCCTCCTCACTCTAGTATCACTTTGCTCTTCTACTTTCTTAAACTTCTAACTGTTCCTTCTCTTATCATACTTCATCAGTTCAGTTCTGTCACTCAGTCGTGTCTGACTCTTTGTGACCCCATGGACTTCAGCACACCAGGCTTCCCTGTCCTTCACCATTTGCTGGAGCCTGCTCAAACTCATATCCATTGACTCAGTGATGCCATCCAACCATCTAGTCCTCTGTCGTCCCCTTCTCCTTTTGCCTTCTATTTTTCCCGACATCAGGCTCTTTTCCAATGAGTGGTCTCTTTTGGGTTCTGACTGAGTTCATTTTACAGACAGTTCATTAGTCCACAATGACTCTAAGGTGGAAAGAGAAGTGAGATTAGGTTTAAATCCCAGGTCTAGCCTCTGCCAATGTGAAAACCTGGATATGTTAATTCACTTCGCTATCTTTACTACTTTTGCTTTTGTGAAAATGTTGATGTCACTCCCAAAACATTGAAAGGGGGATTAAACATGAATGAACTTGGTGAATAATAGGTATTCCCTAAATACTTTCCTGTTTACATTCTCACTTTTGTTTCTCAAACTCCCTACTTTAGACCTTATTTTCTTTTGCCAAAACTACTGAAACTGTCACTAGAAGAACTTCTCTGTTTTAAGTCATTTTAGTTTAATTCATTTAAACAGTTCTAGCAGACTATTCTGCATAAGATTTAAAAAATTCCCTTGAGTTACACAGTAATATTATGAGATACAGGAAATTTAAAGCTCAGTCCACTCTGTCTGTGAAGATAGCACCAATAAGGTCTCAAATTATGTTTTCTACCACAATTTCATCATTCTCGTAACAGAATGCTTTACTATGATGGATTAGTTTGTTGTGAAATTAAATTCTGTATGCATAGACTTTCTCCCCCTTGACTCAGCCCTAGAATGTCTTCCTTGTTTTTTCTTATTTTAGTTTTTCTTCTTTCCAATACCATTTTCCTTTGTGAAGTCACCCAGGGCTATGCCAGCCTATGGAGATCTTGTCTTTTCCAGACGTCTAGAGTGCCTTCTGTCTGTACCTCTGATATGATGGTAAAAGTATCTGAAAGTATATTATGAATATGCACTTACATAATAAGTATATTATGAGTATGAACTTACATAATTATGTAATTACATAGTTACTTAATGTAACTAAGTAATTACAAAGAATTATTTAATAGGACCGTATTAAGTACGGTAGGCTAATTGTTGTAATAAGCAACTTCAAAATGCAGGTAGCTTTACAAAATAGTTTAGTCTTGCTCATGTAATAATTCATAGAGAGTACTTTGGAGGTGGCTTTTCACATGTGATTCAGAGAATCCATTTCTTCCATCTTAGGTCTCCACTGTCCCCTAGAGCCATCCCCTCCAAAATTGTCATCAGGAGTCTGCATGTGGTTATCAAGCATTTTAAACTGATGTACTGATAAACAGAGATGTACTGCAAGTGTGAAATGCCCATGAATTTTGAAAATGTAGTGTGATAAAAAAAAAGTCAGAGTAATCATTTTTATTGGCTACACATGGAAATGACAATATTTGGTATGTTTTAGGTTAAATAAAATACAGTATTAAAATTAATTTTATTTTTGTGCATGTATGTGTTAAATTTCGCATGGGACCATATTGAATTTCTGCAAGACTGCACTGTTCCAGAGTTCTCTTGGCTCTTCTGTAGTTGGTAACATACAAAGGAAGAAAAATAGTGCTGATGATTGTAAGCTTTTATGAACTAGGTTTGCAAGAGACATAAACATCCCAAGACCATGGCCAGAGCTGAGACTTGGGACCTCACTTTTCTGAAGGAGAGCTGGGACATGAAGACAAGAGTGTGCCCAAGAGAAATAGAAAATAGATTTTTTTTTTTTTTTTTTAGAATCTTATTTCCCTGACCAGGGATCGAACCTGGGGCTCAGCAGCAACAGCATTGAATCCTAACCAGTGGACCACGAGGGAATTCCCTAGAAAGTGGATTTTAACCATCACATAGGCTGTCTTTTCTGTATGAATTTGTATGTGGATGTGTGTGTAAATACATGTCTTGCTACCCGTGTTAGAGATCAGCTCTTTAAATCTTAACTTTTTTTTAAAATTTTGGTCTCTTTTGTTGGTCTTTCACTTATTTATTTTCATCCATCTTTGTTCTTTGGCTTGTGTGGGCCTCCCACCCCAGTGGCCTGTCTCCTTGAAGAGCACCGGCTCTGGGTGCCTGCAACCCAGAGCGTGGACTCTCAATTGGACACACAGGTGCAGCCACTTCGGGGCATGTGGGATCTTCCTGTGCCAGGGATTGAACCAGCATCCCTTGCATGGCAAGGCGGACTCTCTACTCACTGGACCACCAGGGAAGCCCCAAAATCTTAACATTTTTGAGTTTCCCTACTGGGGCTTCATAAGTCACCTAAGCACACAGTCTCAATAAATATTTTTGGACTGATCTGAAAATAAGAGGAAACAAAGAAGCAGAGATGAGAATTCCTGAATTGGGAGATAGGGAAGATACTGACCTTCTTGAAATGGGTGAATGTATATGAATGGGCGTCTGTTGAAGGATGCAGTAGGGGAGAGGCAAAATACAAATGGGAAAATACTTGGAAATCTGACATAGGCAGTTTTATGGAGGGCAGTGAATACCAGATGGAGGAATAGAGACTCAATGCTATTAAACATAAACGGATGTAATCACCGTGCAGGGTGATGGTGAGAACATTATTGAAGAAAGCTGAAGCTGGGTGCCTGATGCACTGGAGTAGGGAAAAGCTTTGACTCAGGGAAGCCTGGGGAAAAAAAGTTGTTGATGATGTATTGAGCCAAGTCAGGTCATTGAAACTATGTATCAGAAAGAGAAAACTAAAAATTGGGAAGGAAAAGATGCTGTGATACTAACCTGGTATCACCCTCCCTTAAACTTTGATGCTCCTCTTTTCTAAACAAAGACATTATTTATTTTTATATGGTATGCCACAGACTTCTGTTTGTTTATTCTTCACATGCAAATTGCCTCTTGTTTTCCAGTCGGTCTGCTCATTTCAAAGCCGACCCAGGATAGGTGGGAGGCTTACAGGAAATGCTAAAGTTTCTTCATTTTTAGAAAAACTCCATGTGGTGCGCCATGAAGTCAAGCTGTGACTGTTTGGTGTCAGTCTATTTTGTCAAGCCAGTTGTTTCAGAAACTTTCTTCCACTGAAGAAGGGAATGGAAGGTCGTATTCTTTAGAAAGGAGCCACTGGCGGGTCTGGGAATGCCCAGGTGGGTTGGGAGGAGTATTGGTAACAGCCATGGATTCTTGAGTGTCAATCCATCTGTACACTGTGCTGTGCTGTGCTTAGCCAGTCAATTGTGTCTGACTCTTTGTGACACCATGGACTATAGCCTGCCAGACTCCTCTTCCAAGGAGATTCTCCAGGCAAGAATACTGGAGTTGGTTGCCATACCCTCTTGCAGGATCTATACACTACTATTTGTAAAACAGATAGCTGATGGGAACCTGCCATAGAGCATAGGGAGCTCAGCTCAGAGCTCTATGGTGACCTAGATGCATGGGGGTTGGGGGCGGGAGGGAGGTCCAAGAGGGATGGGATATATGTATACATAGAGCTGATTCACTTTCTTGTATATTGTCAACTAACACAACACTGTAAGATAGCTATACCCCAATAAAAAAAGGATTTCTTATCTTTTATCATTCGGTGATATCTAAAGACAGTGGAAAATCCGCCCACTAACTTAGCAGAGGCAACACTGTTGTGTATATGTATGCATGTGTGTGTATGCATGCCCACAGCATGTGTGTTCATTTCAGTTCAGTTCAGTCGCTCGGTCGTGTCTGACTCTTTGTGACCCCATGGAATGCAGCACGCCAGGCTTCCCTGTCCTTCACCATCCCCCAGAACTTGCTCAGAACTCAGACTCGTGTCCACTGAGTCAGTGATGCCATCCAACCATCTTGTCCTCTGTTGTCCCCTTCTCCTTCTGCCTTCTATGTTTCCCAGCGTCGGGGTCTTTTACAATGAGTCATCTCTTTGCATCAGGTGGCCCAAGTATTGGAGCTTCAGCTTCAGCCTGATTCTTCCCCGTGAATATTCAGGATTGATTTCCTTTAGGACTGACTGGTTTGATCTCCTTGCTGTCCAAGGGACTACACTTTAATACAGGATATTCTACACTCTCTAGTCATTTTGGTAAAGGTTAAGCAGGTTATGGATGTGAACTGAACGTATAACTGTCCTGTTCAATATTGTGATCAAACAACCTTCTCTCAAAGTGTTCCAAATAAACTTTGTGTCTTACTTTTTTTTTTTGTCATTAGAATATATGCTTTAATACTCTGTCTTTATTTTTTTAAAAACTATTTATTTACTCACTATTTATTTATTTGGCTGTACTAGGTCTTAATTGCGGGCATGTGGGCTCTTAGTTGCAGCATATGGGATCCAGCTTCCTGACCAGGGTTTGAACCCAGACCCACTGAACTGGGAGTGCTGAGTCTTAACCACTGGACCATCAGGGAAGTCTCAATACTCTGTTTTTAAATAGCACTTTCTACTGCTATAAACATTGTAACATGTGCTGTGTCATTTGATCTTTGTATCCATCCTTTGAAGTAAAGAAAATGTAACTGTGCCCATTTAACAACCTACAGAAATGAGGAGCTAAACCAGAAAAGTAGTTTACTCTGGTTTATGGCTCATAATTGGTGGTAGAGCTGAGACTGTGGGGATATTCTTGCTTTGTTTTTAGAGGCAGATGAGAGGAAACAGATGTAGTCGAGTCTTTTTATTTTTTAAAGATTTATTTATTTATTTATTTTGGGCGGGGGTCGGGTTGGGGAGGGAGGGGAGCGGGCAGGCCACTTCTATTGGTCTTTCATTTCTCCATTTTCATCCGTCTTTGTTCTCTGGCTCCTGTGGGCCTCCCATCGCGGTGGCCTCTGTCGTTGCAGAGCGCCGGCTCTGGGCTCATGCGCTGCAGAGCTCTGGCTCGGTAATTGGACACAGCGGTCCAGCGGCTCCGCGGCACGTGGGATCTTCCCAGGCCAGGGATCAAACCGGCGCCCCTTGCACTGCAAGGCGGTGTCCTTACTCACTGGACCACCAGAGGAAGCCCGTAGTCGAGACTTAATTGGAACGTGGAAGACTTGCTTCAGAGCCATCTGGGATGTTTCTGAAAAATTTAGGTTTCTTAGCTCAAAGGTCTACCGAGGCACAATCCTCAGAAGTAATAATATCTGAGCACCTGTGTCTGTAGCAACCATGTGGGGTGATTTTATGCATGCCTAAGTTTGAGAACCACTAGAAAGCAGAGGGCAACTCAGCCTTGGAATTTTTTTTTTTTTAAGATTTATTTATTTATTTATTTTTTGGGCGGGGGTCAGGTTGGAGAGGGAGGGGAGCAGGCGGGCCACTTCCATTGGTCCTTCGTTTCTCTATGTTCATCTGTCTTTGTTCTTTGACTCCCGTGGGCCTCCCATCGCGGTGGCATCTGTCGCTGCAGAGTGCCGGCTCTGGGCGCAAGCGCTCCAGAGCTCCGGCTCGGTAATTGGACACATCGGTCCAGCCGCTCCGCGGCACGTGGGATCTTCCCAGGCCAGGGCTCGAACCGGCGCCCCTTGCACTGCAAGGCGGTGTCCCCACCCACTGGACCACCAGGGCAAGCCCCAGTCTTGGAATTTAATAGTTCTAGATATGGATTGCAGCTCTTCTATGGAGCTATTTAACCCTGAGCCTCAGTCTTCTCATTTCAAATAGGAGTGATAAAATATACAACTGCAGGAAATTTTATTTAATGTACAAGAGGAATTGCAGAGGAGAAATGGCGTCTGGAAAAATGGAGAGTATAACCAAATGTGGGTTTGTCCTATTGCCAACAAGCCCAAATGCTTTCATGTTACCCTCATGTGACTAAAAACAGAAAGTAAAATTAGTAAAAAAAAAAAAACCAAACACATTAAAAAATAAACTTGGCTCTAGGTCATACAAACTTCTTTGGGTAACTTGAGAAGCCATTTGAAAACCATAGGCTCCAAGTTTAGAAGGAAACATAAAATTGAACTTCGGAGTTTAGGTTGTCTCTAGCACAATATAACTCTAATCGCTTGCTTGGTTAATTTTTTTAAAATTCAATTCCCATGGCAATCCTAGAAGCAGGGCATGAATAACTTTCAAAAGAAAAAAAAATCTTTGTTGTTTGCATAGCACAGCTTTCCATTCAGTTAGAAAAATTACTAAAATTTCCCTTGAAAAGCAGTGATTGAAATGTTCTAAAAAAAATTCAAAGAACTTTTTTGAAAATAGCAGCTTCAAAACAAAATTTCTCAAGGTTTTTATAAACCAAAATACCAAAACCCTGATGGATGCTCTCTTATCTCTGGTCCTTATGTCGTCAGCTTCTCTGATGCTGTGAATATTTTGGGGAAAGGAATTTAATATATCACGGAACCAGATCTTCTCAGTGCTTCAGCTTAATGCTGGGATTGGGTCAAATCCTAACGGAAACTTCTTTTTTTTTTTTTTTTTTTTTTAATTTCTGCTAGGCAGAAAAGTTAATAAGAATAATGAACATTTTTAGAACCCATGGTTTGGGCCAGACACTGTTCCAAACACTTAGAAAACAGGAGATGAATAAAATATGATTCCTACTGTGCAAACACTGACAATTTCATTTTTGTAGTTTATAGAAAGGAAACCGAGATGCTGGGGAACCTACATCAACATCTCTTATGACTTTAGAATCTTCTAGGTGCTTTAACCATGGAACTGTCAACTTAGGTTGGGGGATCTTTAGGGATGAAAGATATAGCATAATATTCGTTATGCAAAGAGATATTTGATGAATGACTTAGATTTGGTCACATGGGCGATCAAGAATTGAGAACGCTTTCTGGTTCTGACTCACAATATGTGTCAGCATGAACCAGCCTTTTTGACATTTCAGCCAAACTTTAGAAAAAGAAATTACATGGAATGCATTGAAATCATGCCCAAATGCTTTCATGTTACCCTCATGTGACTAAAAACAGAAAGTAAAATTAGTAAAAAAAAACAAACACATTAAAAATAAACTTGGCTCTAGGTCATACAAACTTCTTTGGGTAACTTGAGAAGCCATTTGAAAACCATAGGCTCCAAGTTTAGAAGGAAACATAAAATTGAACTTCGGAGTTTAGGTTGTCTCTAGCACAATATAACTCTAATCGCTTGCTTGGTTAATTTTTTTAAAATTCAATTCCCATGGCAATCCTAGAAGCAGGGCATGAATAACTTTCAAAAGAAAAAAAATCTTTGTTGTTTGCATAGCACAGCTTTCCATTCAGTTAGAAAAATTACAAAAATTTCCCTTGAAAAGCAGTGATTGAAATGTTCTAAAAAAAATTCAAAGAACTTTTTTGAAAATAGCAGCTTCAAAACAAAATTTCTCAAGGTTTTTATAAACCAAAATACCAAAACCCTGATGGATGCTCTCTTATCTCTGGTCCTTATGTCGTCAGCTTCTCTGATGCTGTGAATATTTTGGGGAAAGGAATTTAATATATCACGGAACCAGATCTTCTCAGTGCTTCAGCTTAATGCTGGGATTGGGTCAAATCCTAACGGAAACTTCTTTTTTTTTTTTTTTTTAATTTCTGCTAGGCAGAAAAGTTAATAAGAATAATGAACATTTTTAGAACCCATGGTTTGGGCCAGACACTGTTCCAAACACTTAGAAAACAGGAGATGAATAAAATATGATTCCTACTGTGCAAACACTGACAATTTCTTTTTTGTAGTTTATAGAAACGAAACCGAGATGCTGGGGAACCTACATCAACATCTCTTATGACTTTAGAATCTTCTAGGTGCTTTAACCATGGAACTGTCAACTTAGGTTGGGGGATCTTTAGGGATGAAAGATATAGCATAATATTCGTTATGCAAAGAGATATTTGATGAATGACTTAGATTTGGTCACATGGGCGATCAAGAATTGAGAACGCTTTCTGGTTCTGACTCACAATATGTGTCAGCATGAACCAGCCTTTTTGACATTTCAGCCAAACTTTAGAAAAAGAAATTACATGGAATGCATTGAAATCATGCATTTAAAGATGCATTTGTTTTGCTGAACCAGCTGGCTAGTACAATGCTCAAGAGAGGGAAATTATTTAGACTGATTGAATGTGTGATTGATGAAGGTTGAGAAAACCAGGTACACATAAAAAACATTACTTTGCATATTCTGAATGAGATATGCCCTCATTTCAAGAAAGTCTAATGAAAACGGCTGGGCTGATCACTATCCTAAGTGGTTTCATCTGTGGGAAAAAAAAAAATTTAAGTATACATTTAACTCTTCAGATTTGCATTTCAGTTGTATCCTCATGGTTCCTTTTCTACTATATCTGATAAGGGAATAGAATAAATATTTGCACAGTTGATAACAGACAGCCCTATCTCAAAAATAATCGTACCACCCAGCCTCTGAATCATGAAACACAACAGAGATGTCACTTTTTTAACTTTCATCTCTCGTCCTGCTGCTAATGGGCAGGTGTGCCATGACTTTTTCCCAGGAATACTGGAGGGGCTTAAACAAATGAAAGAAAGTCCTTTGGAGGCTGCGAATGTAGCACGCACACTTTACCTATGCTTGTAAAGTTCTTACAAGTTGGCAGGAAGATGCAGAGTAACCTATAATAGCTGTGCTTGAATGGGAAGATAGCCAACAATGGAATCAAATCATGTTCCCCCTTGGGACACAGCTGTGTTTACAAAACGGGTCTAAATTAAGAACAAGAAATGACAAGGCCTTCCTTAGGAATAGCAGGAGAGCTGGTTCTTGGGTGCTCATGTGTGAAGAACGCCGGGACCTAAATTTTGAATTCCTTGTATTTCTTGCTGCCCCCATGGCTATCCTGGGGCTGAACTTTCCATTTCTTTTGCTTCTGCTGGGCAACATGCTCAGTCACCAAGTCATGGAAGTCTTCCTTCTCCACTTGTGCCTGCTGCTCCCAGTGCTCCTTGTACTTCTGGGCCACAGCCATGGGATCCAGTTCCAGCTCTTCAGGTGCCAGGGCCACGTCCACATACAGCAGCTTGGGGGCCAGGCCCTTCGGACTCATAAACGTGGACATGTTGTAGATGTGTGTTGAGCCCATCATGGCCCCCCCAACAGCTGCTGTTCTCTTCTCTGGCAACACAGTGAAGAGCTGAGGCCCTCACTTCCATCCATCGCCTCCTCAATCTTCCTCTTCCTCAGTTCAACGAGTTTAGGGTAATCAAACGAACTAAAACACATAAAAACATTACTTTGCATATTCTGAATGAGATATGCCCTCATTTCAAGAAAGTCTAATGAAAACGGCTGGGCTGATCACTATCCTAAGTGGTTTCATCTGTGGGAAAAAAAAAAATTTAAGTATACATTTAACTCTTCAGATTTGCATTTCAGTTGTATCCTCATGGTTCCTTTTCTACTATATCTGATAAGGGAATAGAATAAATATTTGCACAGTTGATAACAGACAGCCCTATCTCAAAAATAATCGTACCACCCAGCCTCTGAATCATGAAACACAACAGAGATGTCACTTTTTTAACTTTCATCTCTCGTCCTGCTGCTAATGGGCAGGTGTGCCATGACTTTTTCCCAGGAATACTGGAGGGGCTTAAACAAATGAAAGAAAGTCCTTTGGAGGCTGCGAATGTAGCACGCACACTTTACCTATGCTTGTAAAGTTCTTACAAGTTGGCAGGAAGATGCAGAGTAACCTATAATAGCTGTGCTTGAATGGGAAGATAGCCAACAATGGAATCAAATCATGTTCCCCCTTGGGACACAGCTGTGTTTACAAAACGGGTCTAAATTAAGAACAAGAAATGACAAGGCCTTCCTTAGGAATAGCAGGAGAGCTGGTTCTTGGGTGCTCATGTGTGAAGAACGCCGGGACCTAAATTTTGAATTCCTTGTATTTCTTGCTGCCCCCATGGCTATCCTGGGGCTGAACTTTCCATTTCTTTTGCTTCTGCTGGGCAACATGCTCAGTCACCAAGTCATGGAAGTCTTCCTTCTCCACTTGTGCCTGCTGCTCCCGCGGTGCTCCTTGTACTTCTGGGCCACAGCCATGGGATCCAGTTCCAGCTCTTCAGGTGCCAGGGCCACGTCCACATACAGCAGCTTGGGGGCCAGGCCCTTCGGACTCATAAACGTGGACATGTTGTAGATGTGTGTTGAGCCCATCATGGCCCCCCCAACAGCTGCTGTTCTCTTCTCTGGCAACACAGTGAAGAGCTGAGGCCCTCACTTCCATCCATCGCCTCCTCAATCTTCCTCTTCCTCAGTTCAACGAGTTTAGGGTAATCAAACGAACTAAAACACTAAGAAACTGTTGACATCCAGCAAAGCCACATTTTATTGGGATGTCATGAAAAATTGTTTGTTGATTGTTTTTCAGACCTGAAGTGGGCTTGGTTTTAAGAGTCTAAACAGGTTCCATGAAGCCTTATTCCCTAAGCTACTTTGGGCTAAAGTGTTAAAATGGCATACTTCCCTTTAAATTCACAATAAACGTAAAAATATTACTGATTCTGTTAAGTCCTGCAATGAGAAAAACCATTGTGTTATTTTGTTTAACACTTAAATTTATTTGATGAGAGAACCCCTGACCTTTTTTTCTGGCAAAGCATAATATCTATTCATGGGACTTCCTTGGTGGCTCACACAGTAAGGAATCTGCCTGCAATGCAGGCAACCTGGTTTCAGTTCTTCGGCGAGGAATATCCCCTATAAAAGGGAATGGTTATCCACTCTAGTATTCTTGCTTAGAGCATTCCATGGACAGAGAAGCCTGACTGGTCCATGGATCATGACTGACTGACTAAAACTTGGAGAGAATATCTATTCATATCTGTTTTTTGTTTGTTTGTTTACTTGGGTCATGCATTTGTTTATTTTTTGCTTGCATATAAACTCATTCAAAGAGTTTTGAAAAGTGGATTGACAAAGGTGGGATAATTTAAGATAGGGAATTATTTACCAGGCAATACTATATGGATATCTTTTTTTTTTTCATCCCACAGGATTTATGTTTTAGAACACAGTCCAAGAAATACTGGTCTCTGGGAATGGTAGTCTCTGAACATTCCAAAAATCAGACATGCTGAAGGTCTTCAAGATCCTAAGTGATGACTTGATTTTAATAGTTTAGAGGTATTATCTGTCTACCAAAAGAAGCTTCTGCCCACAAACACTCTCAGTAATTCTGATATTTTCAAGCACCTGTTGAATCCATGCTGACCACATTGAAAGGCACATCAATGGGCAGAATGTTATTTCCTTTGCTTAATAAAGTCTTTGTATAAATGACTTAATGCTTACTTTTCCCTCTCCATTAGGTTTCCTCTTCCTCAGTTCAACGAGTTTAGGGTAATCAAACGAACTAAAACACTAAGAAACTGTTGACATCCAGCAAAGCCACATTTTATTGGGATGTCATGAAAAATTGTTTGTTGATTGTTTTTCAGACCTGAAGTGGGCTTGGTTTTAAGAGTCTAAACAGGTTCCATGAAGCCTTATTCCCTAAGCTACTTTGGGCTAAAGTGTTAAAATGGCATACTTCCCTTTAAATTCACAATAAACGTAAAAATATTACTGATTCTGTTAAGTCCTGCAATGAGAAAAACCATTGTGTTATTTTGTTTAACACTTAAATTTATTTGATGAGAGAACCCCTGACCTTTTTTTCTGGCAAAGCATAATATCTATTCATGGGACTTCCTTGGTGGCTCACACAGTAAGGAATCTGCCTGCAATGCAGGCAACCTGGTTTCAGTTCTTCGGCGAGGAATATCCCCTATAAAAGGGAATGGTTATCCACTCTAGTATTCTTGCTTAGAGCATTCCATGGACAGAGAAGCCTGACTGGTCCATGGATCATGACTGACTGACTAAAACTTGGAGAGAATATCTATTCATATCTGTTTTTTGTTTGTTTGTTTACTTGGGTCATGCATTTGTTTATTTTTTGCTTGCATATAAACTCATTCAAAGAGTTTTGAAAAGTGGATTGACAAAGGTGGGATAATTTAAGATAGGGAATTATTTACCAGGCAATACTATATGGATATCTTTTTTTTTTTCATCCCACAGGATTTATGTTTTAGAACACAGTCCAAGAAATACTGGTCTCTGGGAATGGTAGTCTCTGAACATTCCAAAAATCAGACATGCTGAAGGTCTTCAAGATCCTAAGTGATGACTTGATTTTAATAGTTTAGAGGTATTATCTGTCTACCAAAAGAAGCTTCTGCCCACAAACACTCTCAGTAATTCTGATATTTTCAAGCACCTGTTGAATCCATGCTGACCACATTGAAAGGCACATCAATGGGCAGAATGTTATTTCCTTTGCTTAATAAAGTCTTTGTATAAATGACTTAATGCTTACTTTTCCCTCTCCATTAGGTTTTGTCCATCAAATTCTTTTTAAGGCTTGTTATCTTCTTTTATTTATTCAATTGATACTTGGGCACCTGCTTTATGCTGGAAATCCAGCAAGTAAGGTCTGGGGATGCAGCAGTAAATAAAAATAATATATATATATATATATATATTATTAATAAAAATAATATAAATATATTATATATATATATAAATATATTATATATATATATATATGTATGTATTTTCTCTCAAAGAGATTCTTGTCTGCTTTTAGAATTTTGGTTTATTTGTCTAACCTTTATCTCACTGCAAGCTGTAACACTGTTATTTTATTCATTCCTCAACTATCACTTAAGGCTTCCTCAATGACTCAGTGGTAAGCAATCTATCTGCAATAGAGGAGACATTGGAGACATGGGTTCAATTCCTGCATCAGGAAGATCTGCTGAAGGAGAAACCGATACTGGCAACCTAGCCTAGTATTCTTGCCTGAAAAATCCCATGGAGAGGAGCCTGGTGGGCTACAGTCCAAAGGGTCACAAGGAGCTGGACATGACTGAGTGACTGAGGACAAACACAGCTCTCATTTACACAATCGACTTCTGGCTTTCAGTCTCTCAGTGTTACACACTTGGTATCCAGGTTGGCATGGACAACTAATTTCTCAGACAGACCTTCTGTAGACACAGCATCTTCTCAAGCAGGCCTACTGGGACCCCACTTTTGCCTCAAGCCTTTGAATTTGTCCTGGCTACTGAACCACAAGGAAAATGATGACGTGGTTGAAGGCTGTATAACTTCAAACAAGCTTTTGGCATCTACTTTCTTAATCTTGTCAAATAGGAAGACTATCTATCTAAGATGATATAGAAGCACGAATATGAGATTTTTTTCCAGTTGGTTTTAAAGAAGTTTTTGTGCACAGAAAAGATGCTATGCTTCATCAATCTTTTAAATTGCTGCTACATTTATTAAAGTATTAAGCTCAAAATCTTGTTTTTCTTAAGCTTTTTGATATTAATATATATTTTATACACATTTCCATATGAATTTTAGTAAGCATTTAGGGGACTTTTGATCAATGTTCAGTCAACTTAGAAAAGAATAAATACCATTAATAATCAGTCCATTTTCAAAGTTCATTAGATTTCTTTAAACCTTTAAAACTATGTTTGTACAACTAGAGGTTATTATAGTAAATGAAGTAAGTCAGAAAGAAAAAGACAAATATCATATGATATCACTTATATATGGAATCTAAACCATGGCACAAATGCGTTTATCTACAAAACAGAAACAGATGTATAGGCCTAGAGAACAGACTTGTGGTTGTTAAGAGGGAGTGAGGGAGAGGGGTGGCTTGGGAGTTTAGAGCTAGTAGGTGTAAACTCTGTATTAAAGGGCAAGCAACAAGGTCCTACTGTATAGTACACAGAACTATCTGATCTCCTGGGAAATTTAGGGAAAAAAGGGTCTTAGTTCTAACCTTTATCTCACTGCAAGCTGTAACACTGTTATTTTATTCATTCCTCAACTATCACTTAAGGCTTCCTCAATGACTCAGTGGTAAGCAATCTATCTGCAATAGAGGAGACATTGGAGACATGGGTTCAATTCCTGCATCAGGAAGATCTGCTGAAGGAGAAACCGATACTGGCAATCTAGCCTAGTATTCTTGCCTGAAAAATCCCATGGAGAGAGGAGCCTGGTGGGCTACAGTCCAAAGGGTCACAAGGAGCTGGACATGACTGAGTGACTGAGGACAAACACAGCTCTCATTTACACAATCGACTTCTGGCTTTCAGTCTCTCAGTGTTACACACTTGGTATCCAGGTTGGCATGGACAACTAATTTCTCAGACAGACCTTCTGTAGACACAGCATCTTCTCAAGCAGGCCTACTGGGACCCCACTTTTGCCTCAAGCCTTTGAATTTGTCCTGGCTACTGAACCACAAGGAAAATGATGACGTGGTTGAAGGCTGTATAACTTCAAACAAGCTTTTGGCATCTACTTTCTTAATCTTGTCAAATAGGAAGACTATCTATCTAAGATGATATAGAAGCACGAATATGAGATTTTTTTCCAGTTGGTTTTAAAGAAGTTTTTGTGCACAGAAAAGATGCTATGCTTCATCAATCTTTTAAATTGCTGCTACATTTATTAAAGTATTAAGCTCAAAATCTTGTTTTTCTTAAGCTTTTTGATATTAATATATATTTTATACACATTTCCATATGAATTTTAGTAAGCATTTAGGGGACTTTTGATCAATGTTCAGTCAACTTAGAAAAGAATAAATACCATTAATAATCAGTCCATTTTCAAAGTTCATTAGATTTCTTTAAACCTTTAAAACTATGTTTGTACAACTAGAGGTTATTATAGTAAATGAAGTAAGTCAGAAAGAAAAAGACAAATATCATATGATATCACTTATATATGGAATCTAAACCATGGCACAAATGCGTTTATCTACAAAACAGAAACAGATGTATAGGCCTAGAGAACAGACTTGTGGTTGTTAAGAGGGAGTGAGGGAGAGGGGTGGCTTGGGAGTTTAGAGCTAGTAGGTGTAAACTCTGATATTTAGAATGGGCAAGCAACAAGGTCCTACTGTATAGTACACAGAACTATCTGATCTCCTGGGATAAATCATGATGGAAACGAATATAAAAACTGTATACATGTGCATAACAGTCATTTTACGTACCATTGTAAATCAACTACACTTCAATTTAAAAAAGAGAATAAAGCTATATTTATGTCAGTGTGTTCAAATTTCACTTGTAAATACCTAAAATGCTTAATCTAACAAGTAAAACTTTCCAAGTACTGAACTCTGATCTACCTAACAATTCAAATTCATAAATAGATTGAATTACGTTCCTTAATCATTTCAAGAAGGTTTACAAACTAAATTAGATAATCTTATACCTTTCAACTTGAAATCAGAAGGCTGAAATCAATTATTTAATTATATATTTTGCATATTTAATTATATATCCACAATTACATATTCAACTATAAGGCTAAATCTTAAATATATATATATATATATATATAACTTTACAAGTAGTTTAAATGCCCAATCTGAAGATTAAGTTTTGCAGAAAATTATTTACAAGGTTTTGATTTACTTAATAAATGTACTTAATTAAAACAAAACTTCTCAGAGCTAAGAGGCACTTATTCACTAGTGAACAATTTTACGTTTTTCAAGAAAGTTGTGGCTATCAATCCAAGAAACAGAACCAGAGAATCTTAGCCAGGACACAAAATTTAGGATTACAGAGCTACAGGATAATTCTTATTATAATACTAACAGATGCTTTGGGTCTTTGCTTGTTGTCTCCATGACAGTAAACACTTCAAGTGCTGAAAAAGCTAGCCCTATCATCTGTAGTTCTGGGCAAATGTAATCTTATTATTTTTTCTGTCTAAATTGAATAAAGAGAAGTCTACAATTTTTTCCACTGCTGGTTTGAGCTTGAACCCTTAGAAGACAAAAGATACCCTACTGTTATTCCATGAATGGTTCACACCTTTGAATATCTTTTTAAAAATATGCTTTAGTTAAAAAAAATGGTAAAATACACATAACCTTAAACTTAACATTTTGCCATTTTTATGTGCACAGATCAGTGGCATTAAGTATACCCACCCTGCTGTGCTACCATGATCACCATCCTCCAGAATGCTTCATCTTCCAAAACTAAAACTTCATACGTATTGAAGAATAACTCCTCATTCTTCCCTTTCTCCAATAGCTGGCAACACTATTATTCTATTTTCTGTCTCCACAAGTTTGACCACCTCAGTACTTCATCTAAGTGGACTCCTATAGTATTTGTTCTTTTGTGATTGCCTTCCTTCACATACCATAATATCCTCAAGGTTCGTCCATGTTGGAGCAGGTGTTGTTTTGTTTGCCTATTTATCTGTCAGTAGACACTTGGGTTGTTTTCATCCTTTGGCTTTTGTCATTAATGCTGCTATGAGCATGGATGCATAAATATCTCTTTGGGTCTCTGCTCCCAACTTTTTGTGGGCATATATCCAGAAGTGGAATTACTGAATCAAATAGCAATTCAATTTTTAATTGCTTAACAAATGACCTTACTGTTTTAACTGCCTCTAATTTTGTATCCTGATTAGGTAGAGAGAAAGCTGTTCATCTCTTGCACCCCACCAAAATTTCTGCTACCTTTTAAAACTTGTTTTTCTTTTTGAGAGGCATGTCATGCAACTTATAGTATCTTAGTTTCATGACCGGGGTTTGAATCCAGACCGTGGTAGTGAAAATGCAGGATCCTAACCACTGTACAACTGGGGAACTCTATCTGCTGACTCAAAAAAAAATTAATCTTGTACTGACAGATGGAACTCTTTCAATAGTGTTTATTGCATACAGAATCACATTGACTGGTCCCTGTACATCGCTCATGTTTTGCCTCCACTTAGAACTGGGAAAACAGCTTGAGCCTTGCTGCTTAAAGTGTGGTTTATGGACCAGAAGCACAAATATTAACTGAGAGTGTTCTGGAAGTGTAGAGTCTCAGGCTCCACCCCAGAACTAATTAATCAGAATCTGCACTTTAACCAGACTCCCATGTGACCCTTAGACCCATTAATAATGTACCAGAGGAGGAGTGACTTAGATGATTTCTCTTGACCCTTTTTATTTAAAAAAATCTGTAGCTTTTGGGTGATCTCTAATATTATTGTCTATTGTTTGCTAATCATTTTTGCCTCTTCTGTTGGATGGGTGCCAGAGCTCAACGGCTCAATGGATTGAGACTAAAAGGAAAATCTTTTGATCACAGTTCATAGCAATGGCGAGATCTGAGACATTTTAAGATTAAGAATATCTGGGAAGTCATTATTTGCAGGATATTAAGCTCAGGGTCAGGGACCTGGAAAAGCATAGATGTGAAAGTAAAGTATTTGACAGAGTAAAAAAAATTAAGAAAATACAATAAACTTTTCAAGAGTCAAAACCATGTTTTATGTCCTCAACCTAGTACAATATGTGGTACATAACAGATGTTGAATAAATATTTGTTGCATCAAGCTTTTACAGAATGAATAAAAACCAAGTTGGAGCTTTAGGAGTCTGGAGTCACACAGCTGAATGAAGTTATAGTTTCATAAATGGTACCATTAACCCTTATGGAGATTGAGACCCTTTTGAGGGTAGATCTGGACATTTATATCCAGCTGTACTTTGACCTAAAGCAGCTCTGAAATGGGGAGTCTGGAGAATTTTAAGTTCTGACAGTGAAGTTGGACTCTAAATAGAAAAAGGTAGTCTTTGGTCTTTAGGAAATCACTTTTTAAAACAGTGCAAATGGTTGCAGAGAAAGGTGACCTAGCTTTGAGAAAACCCAATACATAAATATCAGAACTGCCAAAAGAGATCAATGTTACTGTCATGAAACTGCCTGAAATTTCCATCCCCAACCTCATTTTAAAATAGTTTTATTTTAAAATGTTCTTTTCTTTAGGAAGAACATAAACTCTTTCAGGAAACAGCTCTGGGAACTCTGTACTAGGACAGGTTGGCAACTCAAGTTATTACTAGAGTGTTTCTGAAAGAAGATCTATTGAACATGCAATTCAAGGTCATCTAGCTACTAATTCTAATAAAAGAAAACATAGCTAGGGTTTGTAATGTTTCCCTTTAAAAAGGAAAAAAAAGAATAGTGGTTTTTGTAAAGACTCTGCTGTTGGATGTTAAAAGGAAGCTTATACAATAAGCAGAGAGACTCATGGGCAAAGATGGGGCTAGGATTGGAAGAGCCTCTTTAATATATTCAAGCGGTTGGTGAGATAGAAGACAATCCAACTTTCTATTAACCTTGAAAGAGACTGTCAATTTGCCTCAACAGTAGGGCTGAATATCTCAAGGAAGTGTCTGTCGATTCCTCAAGGAAGATTGATTCCAGCCACCCGAGGTTGAACAGCGTGGCTTGTCAATGACTTCTAAACTCCTATGTAGGAAATGTGACTTCAAGTTAGAGATCTGGAATATCATAAACAAAAGTTAAGAATCAATAAAAAGGTGATAATTATAGGGGCTCCTTGTAAGTGTTTTCTCTAAAATATGATGTTGAAATGCATTAATCCTACTAATAGTCATTGAATATCCCCAAACTATGCTAAGGGGTATGTGAGAGTAAAACAAGAGATGCGTGCACAGTTTAAGACAATGCACAAGAGCTACAACTGTGTAAAACAGAGCACTACCTGGGTATGGTATGGGGGGGGTCACTTCCTGCTGGGACAATGATGTCTAAGGAGGAAGTGATATCAAAACTGAGCTCTCATTGAAGGATATTTGTAGTTATATAGAAAGGGGAGGTGGCAAAGCCTTTTAGATAAAAGGATTGAATGAGCAAAGCCTTACTATAAGCATTTATTTAGCCTGTACTATGTACCAGGCTCTGTATTCTGGCACTGTTTTTTTTTTTTTTTTTAAAGATGTATATGGTACAGAAGTGTAATGAGAAAAAGCATAATATGTGAGAAGTAATGCACAGACCAGATTTGAGTATATAACATAGTAAATGTTTCTTATACTGGGAAAGTGGGAGAGAAATCTCAGAAGGAAATTTAGGGATGATGATAGGGATTCTGGAATGCCAGACGAAATCTGAGGATTGAAATAGCTAAATATAAAGAACAGAAGAAGTTACATTCCAATCAGATGTGAGAAGTAATGCACAGACCAGATTTGAGTATATAACATAGTAAATGTTTCTTATACTGGGAAAGTGGGAGAGAAATCTCAGAAGGAAATTTAGGGATGATGATAGGGATTCTGGAATGCCAGACGAAATCTGAGGATTGAAATAGCTAAATATAAAGAACAGAAGAAGTTACATTCCAATCAGTTGAATGGAAAATCATTTCTAGTTTTAATCTGAATCTCAAAAGCACATATTGGAGGGACCACCACCTGGTGGCTGAGTACTTACACTGCATCATGTGTGCGTGAATGACCAGCCGTGTCCCACTCTTCGTGACCTCGTGGACTGTAGCCCGCCAGGCTCTTCTGTCCACGGAATTTTCCAGGCAAGAATATTGGAGTGGGTTGCCATTTTTTATTAAGAGCTGAATAAACATTCTGAACGTTGACACTGCAAATCTTTATTTGTAAAATGATAAAGAACATGGCCAAAAATTTAAATGATTACTCATTGTATAAAAGTCTTCTTCACAAGATTCCTTTCTAAATAGAGAAATTCCTAGGAGCATCTGAAATGATTTTTTCCTGCAACTCCCAAGATATTTTTAAATATGAAAAATGGTGAGAGTAATTCCTATTTATTTGTCCAAACTATTTTGACAATTAACACTTTATAATTCTACCAATGGGTCTCAGGGTGGCGATAGCGGTAAAGAATCTGCCTACCAATGCAAAAGAAGCGGGTTTGATCCCTGGTTAAGATTCCTTGGAGGAGGGCATGGCAACCGACTCCAGTATTCTTGCCTGGAGAATGCCATGGACGGAGGAGCCTGGCAGACTACAGTCCACCGAGTCGCAAAGAGTTGGACATGACTAAAGTGACTTAGTATGCATGTACATCTAATACCAAAATTAGCAAAAAGGCTTAACAATTTTATTTTTGAGGTATTTTAATATTAAAATATTATTTGTCTGTATTCTTTAGCCATATTCTGATTTGCTGGTGGCTACACATGTGATGAATTTACATAAAACATCACATACACACACACACACACGCAGAAGTAAAACTGGGGACATCTATCTGAAATGTCTAAGACGGGAACAGGGTATGTGGACTATACCAGTGTCAGTTTCTGGTTTTGACATTGTGATGTGAGAGCAGCTGCATGAAGGATTCATGGGGTTTTCTGTATGACTTTTTGTAACTTCTTGTGCATACATTATTATTTAAAAATAGAAACATAAACATTTAGCTCAACTTCTGCAAACTTTAGTTGCAGAAATAAAGTATAAAAAGATTTAGTGTCTAATAAGCATTTTAATTCTAATAAGCATCTCCACCTGCATCGTCCAGGTCCCAATTGCGGCTGTCTGCACAGCAAATCTCGTCGTAATCCAGGCCCCACAGACAATACTCACTATATCCCAGCGCAGCTCCATCCTCTGAGATTACTCTTCTCAGCCTTTCGCCCAGGTCCTGCACCGCCCACAGCTTCACTGCCTTCTTCATCAGTCCTTCCGATCAGGCTCCGCCCCCAGGCCCGAATCCCGCCCCATCAGGCTTTCCAGCCCTCGCGAGATTTGAGCAACGGGACGTGAGGCGTTCGCGCGAGAGAGCATGTTTTGGGCCTCTGGGAGACTCTGCACCCTTAGCAGTACACCTAAATTCCTCAAGACAATTTGTGCTTCAAAAGCCCTTGGACCATCTACTTCTGCTGATCCAGGTAAAAGGTAACCCCTACCTAAGACATGGTCTCCTGGCCATAGAGGAAAGAAGAACCAGAGGTTTGAGCCAAACCATGCAGCAGCTTCTAAAGCTTCTCCTGGCGATAGCGGTAAAGAATCTGCCTACCAATGCAAAAGAAGCGGGTTTGATCCCTGGTTAAGATTCCTTGGAGGAGGGCATGGCAACCGACTCCAGTATTCTTGCCTGGAGAATGCCATGGACGGAGGAGCCTGGCAGACTACAGTCCACCGAGTCGCAAAGAGTTGGACATGACTAAAGTGACTTAGTATGCATGTACATCTAATACCAAAATTAGCAAAAAGGCTTAACAATTTTATTTTTGAGGTATTTTAATATTAAAATATTATTTGTCTGTATTCTTTAGCCATATTCTGATTTGCTGGTGGCTACACATGTGATGAATTTACATAAAACATCACATACACACACACACACGCAGAAGTAAAACTGGGGACATCTATCTGAAATGTCTAAGACGGGAACAGGGTATGTGGACTATACCAGTGTCAGTTTCTGGTTTTGACATTGTGATGTGAGAGCAGCTGCATGAAGGATTCATGGGGTTTTCTGTATGACTTTTTGTAACTTCTTGTGCATACATTATTATTTAAAAATAGAAACATAAACATTTAGCTCAACTTCTGCAAACTTTAGTTGCAGAAATAAAGTATAAAAAGATTTAGTGTCTAATAAGCATTTTAATTCTAATAAGCATCTCCACCTGCATCGTCCAGGTCCCAATTGCGGCTGTCTGCACAGCAAATCTCGTCGTAATCCAGGCCCCACAGACAATACTCACTATATCCCAGCGCAGCTCCATCCTCTGAGATTACTCTTCTCAGCCTTTCGCCGCCCAGGTCCTGCACCGCCCACAGCTTCACTGCCTTCTTCATCAGTCCTTCCGATCAGGCTCCGCCCCCAGGCCCGAATCCCGCCCCATCAGGCTTTCCAGCCCTCGCGAGATTTGAGCAACGGGACGTGAGGCGTTCGCGCGAGAGAGCATGTTTTGGGCCTCTGGGAGACTCTGCACCCTTAGCAGTACACCTAAATTCCTCAAGACAATTTGTGCTTCAAAAGCCCTTGGACCATCTACTTCTGCTGATCCAGGTAAAAAGGTAACCCCTACCTAAGACATGGTCTCCTGGCCATAGAGGAAAGAAGAACCAGAGGTTTGAGCCAAACCATGCAGCAGCTTCTAAAGCTTCTCCTGGACCTCTTATATGTCACCTTCAGTCACATTCCAATGACCAGAGCAACTCATATGGCAGTCTCAAAGTTATTCCTGAAAAGGAAGGGAATGCAGATAGGAACAAACCTTGAGTCTTTATGATAGATAGATAGGAACAAACCTGGAGTCTTTAAGTCATAGACAGCAGAAAGTCTCAAGGAGAATAGGGATTTTTATTCTGTTTTGTTCACTGATGAATTCTAAGAAGAAAAGTATCTTGCACAAAATAAGCATTCAATAAAGATTTGCATGAGTGAATGAAAGCCAATATGGTTAGAGTTTAAAGGAAATAAAAGATTGTAGTCTCTAGTAATCAGTGGGTTGGCATTGATGAGCTAACTTAAGTTCACCCCTACCTTAGAATTAGGCTGTTTGTTCCAGAGATAGACGTTTATACTGCATACCTTCAGCTCTGCCATAAAGGCAGGGTGTCCGCACCCTTTTCCCCGTCAGCCTTCCCATGCAGATGATCTTGCATAGACTGCTGTGACCTGGGACCCTTTCCTTTCTCTAAGGATAGCAGTTCCTCTTTTTCTGGAAAGTGCTTTTTTCCCCATGCCAAACATTTGGGGGTTTTTTGGTTTTTTTTGTTTGTTTTTTTGGCCACTTCTATTGGTCTTTCATTTATCTATTTTCATCTATCTTTGTTCTTTGGCCTGTGTGGGCCTCCCATTGCAGTGGCCTCTGTCACTGCAGAGCAACGGCTCTGGGGGCATGCACTCCAGAGCTCTGGCTCGGTAGTTGGACACATTGGTCCAGCTGCTCTGCGGCCCGCGGGATCTTCCCAGGCCAGAGAACGAACCAGTGCCCCTTGCTCTGGAAGGTGGTGTCCTTACCCACTGGACCACCAGGGAAACCCCAAATATTTGTTTTAATAGGAGCATTGACAGGTTCTAACTCAGGGAGCACACCTGGAGGGGCTGAGGATTGTGGAGTCAGGTCTGTACCATTTTTTGATTGGGTAGTAAGCACATTTTTCAGAAAAAAATCATCCCCCAAATTCGCATCCTCATTTGACTGCATCCCTGTTTGTGTCGTGATCTTCCTCCACACTGCTTTCTCTAATGTTATTTCACCATTATATTAACAGGCATTTTAATATAGTGCTTCTTAAGTGAGAGGTTGACAGGGGGAACTGCCGCAGTCCATTAGCCAAAGTTAAGTCATTCGGTGCTTTTCACTAGGATTTTTGAGACTGACAATAGAAACCTGGAGTCTTTAAGTCATAGACAGCAGAAAGTCTCAAGGAGAATAGGGATTTTTATTCTGTTTTGTTCACTGATGAATTCTAAGAAGAAAAGTATCTTGCACAAAATAAGCATTCAATAAAGATTTGCATGAGTGAATGAAAGCCAATATGGTTAGAGTTTAAAGGAAATAAAAGATTGTAGTCTCTAGTAATCAGTGGGTTGGCATTGATGAGCTAACTTAAGTTCACCCCTACCTTAGAATTAGGCTGTTTGTTCCAGAGATAGACGTTTATACTGCATACCTTCAGCTCTGCCATAAAGGCAGGGTGTCCGCACCCTTTTCCCCGTCAGCCTTCCCATGCAGATGATCTTGCATAGACTGCTGTGACCTGGGACCCTTTCCTTTCTCTAAGGATAGCAGTTCCTCTTTTTCTGGAAAGTGCTTTTTTCCCCATGCCAAACATTTGGGGGTTTTTGGTTTTTTGTTTGTTTTTGGCCACTTCTATTGGTCTTTCATTTATCTATTTTCATCTATCTTTGTTCTTTGGCCTGTGTGGGCCTCCCATTGCAGTGGCCTCTGTCACTGCAGAGCAACGGCTCGGGGGGCATGCACTCCAGAGCTCTGGCTCGGTAGTTGGACACATTGGTCCAGCTGCTCTGCGGCCCGCGGGATCTTCCCAGGCCAGAGAACGAACCAGTGCCCCTTGCTCTGGAAGGTGGTGTCCTTACCCACTGGACCACCAGGGAAACCCCAAATATTTGTTTTAATAGGAGCATTGACAGGTTCTAACTCAGGGAGCACACCTGGAGGGGCTGAGGATTGTGGAGTCAGGTCTGTACCATTTTTTGATTGGGTAGTAAGCACATTTTTCAGAAAAAAATCATCCCCCAAATTCGCATCCTCATTTGACTGCATCCCTGTTTGTGTCGTGATCTTCCTCCACACTGCTTTCTCTAATGTTATTTCACCATTATATTAACAGGCATTTTAATATAGTGCTTCTTAAGTGAGAGGTTGACAGGGGGAACTGCCGCAGTCCATTAGCCAAAGTTAAGTCATTCGGTGCTTTTCACTAGGATTTTTGAGACTGACAATAGAGAAAGCAGCTCTCAGTCCCTCTGTGGTGGTGAAATTGGGAGGTATAACTGTGCATTGTTTCATGTAGAGAAAAGTAAGCTGGGATTGTGTAGAGAAGTAGATGAATCAGAACCCTGATGAGGTTTAAGTTTCTGGTTTCAGCATTACCCTTGAAGCTGGCTGCACCTCTTACCTTCTCATGATGACATGAGCTTCCTAATAAATTTCACTTTTCCAAATTGAAAAAAAAAAAATAAATAAAAATAAAAAGATTTAGTGTCTAATAAGCATTTGTAACTTTTTATAAATTCTATCTAAGAAAAAAATGCATCTTGGAAATTAAAGGGATATTAGGTATGGATATTATATACATTTCTTTCTTAATTATAGACATATTCATCCAGACTGATGCAGTTTGCTCTCACTTACTACATATCGATTTCTTTTTTTTCTCTTTGACCTAAGTTTATACATTGTATGAAATATAAACATTGCTGAAAAGTCAGAACAAATCAGACAATTAAAAGAAGTATATAGATTTATTATCAATCAGGCCTATTCAAGTGGTGTGTTTTTTCCATCCATTCATCCATTCAACAATTATGAAAGCTTGTTTGCTCTGGATGCTATTTAACAATATAGATTAGTGAATGGGGCAGCCTGTGGTGCCTTTTCTAATTTACACAAGGGATCCCTAAAGGCCACCTCTGGCTCAGAAGGTATTGATAGATATATCCAAGGACTGCTTATATATCCAAGGAACTTACATTTAGTGACTACTTGAGAATGTCATAGCAAATTAATTTTTCTACATGTCTGGCATATAAAAAACTATCAAAATATTAGCTACATAATTATTATTATCATCATTAACTACTATTTGACCCAAATGGAAGTAGCATGGCGTAATGATCCCAGAATATAGAACTATGTGTGTCCTGTGCTGTGCTTAGTCATTCAGTCTTGTCCAACTCTTTGCCATCCCACGGACTCTAGCCGGCCAGACTCCTCTGTCCATGGAGATTCTCCAGGCAAGAATACTGGAGTGGATTGCCATGCCCTCCTCCAGGGGGGCGGTCTTAGAAGTTTTGTTTTTCATTCAACAAACAATTTTGAGTGCCTTTGACATTCTAGGCACTGTTCTCAGGAATGGGACTGGAGAAAAAAATGTTTTCCCCAGTCCTTGCCTTCATATGGCTTATGTATATGAGTATTTTGAAACATAAGTCATCAAGATATACTCATTACGTTTATTTTCATTTTGGGGGTTTTTGTTTGTTTGCTTTTTTGCCCGTGGTGCGTGGCATATGGGATCTTAGTTCTCTGATCAGGGATGAAATCTGTACCTCCTGCATTGAAAGTGAGGAATCTTAACCACTGGATCACCATGGAAGTCTCATTTCATGTTTTAATCTAGCTTTATTGTGTTAGATGGCAATGGAGAGGGTGGCATAAGACATGGAAGTTGAAGATTTTCTCTGTTCTCAAGAGTCTATTAATAAAGAAAATATGCTTTCATGAATAAATAGCAGAACAAAATAATAGTGTCAAAATACATGGTACAGGTCAAACATTTAGAGGGTGAAGCAATTATTGAGGGGTACAAATTTGCTTGTCTTCCATGCGACTTGTGGGATCTTAGCTGTCTTATCAGGATGGAATCTGCCCACCTTGCATTGGAAGCTGTGAGTTTCAAGCACCAAATCAACAGGGATATCCACTGCTGTTGTTTACTTGAATGAAAAATCAGCTTTCTCACCAGTTTATAGGTTTGCCTATTAGAGCAGTAGACTGCAGTGCACTC